>OX352774.1:267280493-268000676 GCA_947095535.1 Poecilobothrus nobilitatus | reverse complement strand
ATTTGTTTTTTTTTTAATTGTGAGCTTTTATACTACTATCATCTTTACTTTTATAATTAATATCTTCTTTTAATTTAGAGCCAGTGTTAATAGTGTTATCTTCTTTTAAATTTTTGCCATTATGATTAATTTTATCGTTAATTATATAATGTTTTAGTTCATGTAAATTATGGTTATTATCAATTAATTATCTTGATTTAGAAAATTTAATTTAAAAATACCCTGAAAGTCTCACCTATCTCTTACTTAGAAAGTGTAGAATAAATAACTTTTTTTCTTCTTTTTTTTTTTTTTTTATACTTAAAATAACATTTTTTTTTTTTTTCTTTTTTTTTTAAATTTACTGTAATTTTAAAGTAGCATGAAGTAGAGAAAAATAGTAAGCTCAATTGTAGGAATGGAATTTCAGTTGCTTTCGAAAAGAATTTGGTTAAATCTATATTCATTCACGGAAAATCGGTGGTATATATTAGACCTGATCTTAAAGCTGATGATGTTCTCTTCTACAGCACTTCTCTATATCGTTCTAAGTCCTGCTGTGAATTAATGGATTTACTTATTAATTTAAAGGATGCAAAAACTTCCCTAACTAATGTTTTAGACATTCCAGCTCAATGCAATGTATCAAAAAGCTATAACACTGTTCCTTTTAACTACAGACAAGAATTTTCTTCATCAGAAATATCTGATTTTAAATGGATTGTTCTGCACGAAATTTATAACAAAATTAACCCTTCTCTCTAAATATTCCAAAATTTATTATCGATATGCATATAAAAAGAATTACTGAAATCGAACCGATTTCGTCTTTTAATGAACGTATTGCAATGAAATACTTTAGCTGCGATTATAAAACTTTATTAAACAATAATTTAACACAATTTATACTAAATTATATTTGCTGTTCTATGTATCCTTGTTGTAGTTGTACTATTAAATAATTACTAATTAATTATGATGTAAAATGCAAAATAAAATTTAATTAAACTGTAAAATTGTAAAACAATTTATTAATTTGTATTGCTTATTCAATTGAAATTGTAAAAAAAAAAAGAAAAAAAGGAAAAGAAAAAAAAGAAAAAAAGAAAGAAAAAGGAAAAAAGAAAAAAGAAAAAAAAAAAAATAATAATAATAATAATTAGTTTCATACAAAATCTCAACTCCACATTAACATTAACATAGTTTATTTTTTTTTTTAAATTTTTTTTATAATTTAACGTATCAATTATACAACACTAGTGGTTTATCCACTACCGTATAAATAATATTTAAATTTTTGTTTTCCTTTTGTTTTTGTAGTCGTAAGAATTAAACCTAGATATAGAAGAAAATTGTAAAAGTAATTTATAATGTAATGAAGATTTAAATAAAAATAAATAAATAAAAAAAAAGAAATAAATTATTTTTATTTGTATTTTCATTATGGCTTTGCAAACAGTTTTCATGATTTATTTAATCAACAACTATGTTCTTTAACTGCTAGTATCCAATGCCTTTTTTTTCAAACCTAATTTATATTGATATTCTGGACATAATTTACTAAGTGTCCTATGGTTAACATCCATATTTAAATGTTGTATTTTATTACAATTCGTTCGTTGTATTTTATACAATTTATGCATTTATTATTTTCTCTTTGTTACATTCGTTAGTTTTATGTTCTTGGTGACATTTTAGACACGTTTCCTTGTTCTTGCAATCCACCGATTTATGGTTGAACCCTTTAGATTTGCAGCACCTTCGTGGCTAAACGTAAGTCGCATTTGTGCAAAGCTCATGTCTCTACGATTATTCAAAATAATGAGCATTTTATTAAAAAATCTTCTGCTATTCAGCACAATCATATGATCCATTGGCTTTTTAAAACACTGTTTCAATCACCAACAACTTCATTAAAATAACGCAATAAATGAAAATTTATGGCCGTCACAACTAATAAAAGATTTTGTTTTTGAAACTGCTAGTGAATGTCATGTGTATTTGCCTGGTAAAAATGCACAAAAATTTAAAATTCATCGAACTCCCTCAAAACATATAAAGGAGTCAAAGATAAAGGATATTAATATTCTGAAAATGAAAAATCTGAAATTATAATTTCAGATTTTGAAAAAACTATACTAAATGCTATTAAAGACTTTTTTCCAAGGACTAAACACAAAGGATGTCTGTTCCATTTTGGGCAGATAATCTGGCGTAAGATTCCAAAGGAAAAACTAGCTGTAAAGTATGGGAAATATGAAGACTTGACTATTTGACCTTGACTAGTTATACACAAAATTTCCACATTATTTGGTTGCTACAAGAATATTTTCTTTCTACTTCTATTTTCATTAAAACAGTCGAACTACATCTATATAATACATTAACTCATTTATTTTATATAATTAATTTATTATAAAAAGCTCATTATAAAATACTTATTCATTTACGATATTATAAAAAGCAACATAACATTAAGGTAAAAACACAATTCCGACCATCGACGCAAAAATGTATGTAAAACTTAAAATTCTCACATAAGGTAAATGTATTCTTATATATTTGTCACATAAGGTAAAATCACAATTGCGACCATCGACGAAAAATTAAAACATATGAGCTCTTATGTATTTGTCACATTATTGTGACGATCGTCGCCTAACCAAATTTTCGTCGTCGAAATAGATCTATTTTCCAATTCTTTCGCTGTAGTCGAGTTTGACAGCATTTTGGTATGTACTTTAAACATCAAAAAAAAATTCAAAATAATTAAACGTTTTTATTTATAAATTTTTGTAGTTAAACAAAGAAGCGAATAAATATTACACTTCTGTAAATTGTTGATTAATTTTTTGTTGATATTTTTTATTTTTTTTTTACAATTATGTTTCTTCTGACGAAAAATAGTTGAGCGGAGCGAATTTCGCTGATGGTCGATGGTTGGAATTGTGGTTTGTACTTTATACGTTAGGGCTTTGGTATGGTTATGTTAGAATAGAATTTGAATTTAAAATTTAGGTTAGCGATAGGATAGCAAATGAAAATGAATTTTGGCATTTGACAAATAAAGAGCTAGATAGTGCTGCCAGAGGTTATTTTGCCTAGAGCAATATTTTGGCATTTGAGTGATTTGACAACTGAGAAATAGTAACAAAACCACGAAAACCACCTATACTAAGTCAATATATAGGTGGTCTTGATAGTAATTAGAAAATTGCAAAAAATATCTGGGTTGTGCCATTTTGAAACTTAGAGTATAGAGTATAAGGAATAGAAAATTTTGTATACTTATATAAAAATTAGTGAAGTCAAATCAATTAACTTTAATTACCAAAATTTGCCTGTTATTGTCAAAAAAAAATTAAATTTCCATGGCAACATAATTATTTTGTTTGTTTTGTTTAGTTTTGTTTACAAGTTTACAATCTAAGTGCTGGAAAACATCGGAAAATAGGATTATTGTTTCACAGGTAAGTGAAAATCATAAATAAAAATATTATAAAAAATGTTTGTATCAGTGACGTGTGCTATTATTCTAAAAAGGTAAACTTTGTTCATATTTTGGCTTTTTAAATATTTAATTAAAATTTTTTTTTTAATATATAAATTTTCAATAAAAATTTAATAGTTTATTCTTTTGATTTAAAGATTTCCCAAGAATGAAGGGCTTAAATCAAAGTGGTTGTTAGCAATATGCAATAAATTTTAAATGTATAATAAACATTATAATGTATAATTAGCTTTTCTAGGTAGAGTTTCCGATTCCTTTAACTGTTAGTTCATATAATCATAAAATTAACAATAACAAAAACCCGAGAATTTCCTTAAACCGAAAATTATTTACAATATCTAATCCATTCTTTGTAGTCTAAAAACCAAGAAAGAAAGAAAAATTACGGATTTTGAAAGAGAATTAAAAATAGAAAAATTAGGAGGAAAGGAAAGTTAAAACCTTAAAACAATACAATAAAAGAAAAATTAAAAAATTTAAGTTTTCCAGATTTTGTTAAATAATTAAAAAATAAAAATTTAATTTCAGATAAGTATTTGCTATGTTAGAAGAAATTTCAGGACCCAGTAAATTAATTTTAGATCGTCAAATATTAAAAAATAATATATTACTGTCCAAAAACTATTCTTCTGAACTACAAAAATTTGCTTTAAATCTAAATTTTTTAACTCGGCAATTGGTAACAAGTCCATAAAAAAAATAGTTATAAGCTTTTATTAAATGTAGTATTCGATGGAATCTATATACGGCAACATATTGATTGATTTGGGAATGATTGGTACGGTTTTGTTGATTTTGAAAGTGGTATTAAATCTAACATAAAGGCTACACAAATACCAGTTTTTATTATAGTTTGTATGAACCTTAGTTTGTACGAACCTTAGGAAGATTCCTTTGGGAATAAGTTGTCACTATTAGTTTAATAATTATATCCCAAATAAGTTATCTAAAATTAATTAAATTTTAATTTAACATATAACTATATGTTAAACTTAACATAAAAAAATACAAAATATAAATAATATGATATTATTTTTATATTTCAGTTCGAATAAGAATGTAAATTATCTTTTTAAAATATTAAAAGTGCTGCTCCTGAAACTTAAAAAATATATTCAGTGTGAAAAATTCGTAGCAACGACACTCAATATTTTCGATGTAGTAGTGTTTTTTCATTGAATAAGAATTTGCCTCACTTTTTTTGGATTTACTCCATATTCTAAGTTTTAAAAAAAAAATCGATAATTGTTATCGATAAATATTGAAAAAAAAAATATTGATTAAAATGTCGCGATAGTTTGTCAAAATTACAATGTATTGTTTGTGCTTGTCTTATTAGTCGCTTGCGGAAGAGTTGTTTGTAAATTTCAACTAAAAATATTTATTGGTGGTTAGTGATTGTAAGCAAATATAATTTGATAAACTTGTATTAATTTTATAATGAACACCCGGAAAAGACATAGAAGTTCAAAATCTTCTTCGGAAAGTGAAGATGACGAAGAAAAAAGAACACTTTTTGTAGCCAATTTACATTCAAGAACTACAGAAGAAATTTTCTTTGAATTATTTTTACAAGTAAGAAATTTGATAAAAAGTTTTCCTAAGTTGCTCATTTATTTGCTTTTAAAGGCGGGTCCCATAGAAAGTGTTAGAATACCTAAAGAAAAGGGAACTAATCGTCAAAAAACCTTTGGTTTTATTACATATAAATACGCTTGTGCTATACCATATGCACTTCGTTTATACGATGGAATTAAATTATTTGGTCAAAAACTGATAATAAAGGCACGTTCAGTAAAAGAAATAAAAGATACTTCGAACTTATATATCAGCAGAAATTCATTCAATTCAAGAAATTTATCGTTGCGACATGGTTTCAGAGATGATGGATTATCAGATATGGTTCCAAAAACCTCTCGTAATGATGAAATTAAAAATAAACAGATAAATTTGGAAAATTTTAAATTTGAATCTGATCTTGTTAACCATATTCAAGGTTCTTTTGAAAATCCTATTCAGGGTAATGCAAGCAGACAGCAAAATAAACACAAAAACAATTATAAATATTCGTTCAAAAATGAAACACGTTATAATAATAATAAGCCATATAATAGACCAAATAATGACAAAAGAAACCGTTATCCACATAAAGATGATAGAAGGTCAGACCAAAGACGAAATAAATAGCTTAGAAATCTATTTTAATACAATCTTTATTAAATTTTCTTAAATTTCCTCGAAATTTTTGTAGCAATTTAAGACAAGTTTCTAAGTACTGGAATTTTATGCATAACAATTAAACAATACAAAAGACCTTATTTAATAAAAATTAGACGTGATTTAAATTTTCTCTTTATAATTTTGTTTTTCTTTTATTAAAAAAAAAAGTTGAAAAAAATTGGAAATTTTTGTTTTTATTTTTAATTTATTACTCACTAATTTTATCGCATTTCTTATAGTTAAATTCATTATAAACAAAATAGATTAAATTTTTCAAATAGTAGAAATTATTTGTTTGCCTTAATACAAACATAAAGTAATTTTGCATTTAAATTATGTTATTTTTTTTCTTCAATCTACTTTGACAACACTGTAAATTTTTCGAATAAACCAAAAGCAAGCAAAGAATCCAATTGCTCCAGTTAACAAAAAGAATAGAAATACCATAATTGAAGTATAACCAAAATAAAGGAATACAGATGCAGCATCTTTAATAGATAACTTCGTTGCAAAATAATGACAGCAGTACATGAATAAATAAACTGATGTAAAACCAGATGTTAAAAATGATCGCCACCACCAATGGTAGTCTTCTGCGCATAAGTGAAAATAGCAAAGTAAAATTGTCGTTTCTGAACAAGTTATTACAAGTATTAAGAAAACTAAAAATAAAAATCCAAACATGTAGTACATCTGACTAGACCAAATTGAATTCAAAATAAAAAATAATTGAATAAAAATACAGCCAAAAGGTAATACACCACCCATTATTACTCCAGGTATCGCTTTTGTATATATGGATTGGTCTGGTATTTGCCGTGGTATTTGATTGGTTCTAACAGGATGCTCCAATGGCTGCAATAAAAATTAAAATTTGTTAATAAAACTTGTAAGATAATAATCTTTAGTTTTAAAAAAAGCTTATTACCCTTTTTCTAAACCCAAAATAGGCTCCAATGAAAGTTAACGGAACTGAAACACCAAACCATAAAGCCAAAAGCGCAATTAGAGTACTAAATGGTACAGCCCCAGAGCTTCCTTTACCCCATAGAACAAGATTCATAATGAAAAATAATCCAAATACAACCCTAAAAGGAAATGTTTTATATTATTCTTCATTGTTAAGAAAAAAAACCAAGTACCCGGGACATAGCATTGAAGTTAAGATAACATTGCTTTTCCATTTAATTCCGCCAAAGCTTTTATATATTCTTGAAGAAACATAACCTGCTGGTGTACCAAGCGAAACAAACAAAACCATTGAACATGTCATAAGTGCTCCTCTGTTAGCCGGCGATAAAAATCCAAGACAAGCAAAGGCTAAAGTGATTAATGTCATAAAGAAAACTTGAACTCCAGAACCTAAAAATACAGCTAACAACATTCCTTTTCTTGGAGGTCTAAAGACATCTCCATGAACTAATTTCCAACCAAATTCTTCTTGTACATCTTCCCCACATTCCATTTGATTGTAACGAGCAATATCTTTATGTAAAGTTCTAAGCATTATCATAGCGACCATACCAGATAAGAATAGAACAATGACTAAAGAATTTAAAATACTAAACCATTGAATATTTGTATGTGGCATTGATTCCAATATATAATCCCACCGAGACGACCATTTTACTAAATTATTTTCTACAAATTTTACTGAATATGAGTATGTAATAGATAATTTTTTATCAGGTGCTAATGCACTTGATGGAATTTCAACTGGATCAGAATTAGCAGAACAATTTAAATGATCTGGATCTTTGTGATTAATCGAATAAGGAATTACTTTAACTGAAATAATTCTACCGCCATTTTCACCAAATTTAACACCCCATTCCTCTTCTTTTCCACTATGGTAAGTTATTGTCAAATTAACATGATTAAATGGATAATAAACACCAGATTTGTCATATTTTGGATTTATAGCACAACTTTCATCGCCATCGGGTAATTGACGAACTAAACATCCCATTGGAAATCCGGTACTACAATACTGTTTTTCGTTATCAGAAGGAAAGCACCATGTTACTGGCATATTATCTACAATCCAGTTTTGCTGATAGTTAAGACTAATACCCTTTTTTAAGATCATTAATCTTCTATCAGAGTCTGGATTGCCACCAATGTATTCTCTCGTACAAACCTAAAATTATCAAAATCATTAGAATAACAAGCTATTTATATTTTTTAAAATATAAATATAAAATATAAATATAAAATTAATTTTACCTTCTGACAATCTACATTTTTTAAAAACTCGATTTTATAAGGGCCGGGACGGATTCGTTCGCCAAATACTACTTGACCTAAGTTTTCTGCTGGTGAATTTTGTTCATCAATAGGACAAAAATCAAAATGATTATATTCATAGGGTATCACAGATTCTTCTGTGTTTAAACGATTAACATACAATATTACATCCGACTGAAATTAACAAAAATGCTTCAAGTTACATAATTTATATTAATTAAGTTAAAAATTAAGTTTTTAAATTTATTTAATAGTTAATCAAAATTGTTATTAAGATTCTTAAAGATTATGTCATTTTCATCTCGCCACAAATTATATTTCATACTGCGAACAATGCAAATTACTTTAAAAACATAAATAGAAATATGGACTTGTAACTTCCGATATTTTTGTTTAGATAACAATTTATAATGTCTTACTACTTACATATAATCGTTTTTCTATACACTTCATTTCCTATTGGAAAAATATATATACATAAGCTTTAATGACTAATAAAATGTCTAAATCAACAAAATATTACAAATTTTTAAATAAACAAATTAATTTTATGAGTTTGAAATTAATTTTGTTTATTTATAAGTTTATTAGCCAAAATGCTTACAAAAATCAGCTATCCTATCGATATTGATAATATGCTTATATACTTTATTCATAGAAAATGTAATCATTTAATTTTTTTTTTCAGATAAAGTTTTAGTTTAAGTACTTCATTAAATTAATTCCACAAGTATCTATGTATACTGTGGCATGTATGAAATATATATTTCTTCTCATTTGCAGGTACATACTACATATGTACTAGGAATCTATATTACATTATATATCATATAAACGTAATATATAATTTATATTACTTCACAATTACTTAAACATATAACTTCAATAAAAAAGATATTTAAAATTTTAGAAAAGTTTAAATTTAATTTCAGATTTTTACTTACTTTACATGAACTAGGAGAACTGACTTCACCTTTTTTACAATAATTTACTGGTGCCAGTCCTGGTAAATAGAACTGCGTACTTTGATGAGCCACTAAGCTTAAAAAATAAATAGTTATTAACAATCGAAGATTCATTTTCTATTATAGAATTATTGTTTAGAATCACAAATCAACCATTTAACAAATTTTGTAATACATCCTTTTTTATTTTTTTAAAACAATGAAAAATATTCAACGTCGGCACTAGTCACTGTCTTTTATACTTGAAAGATGTCAAATCTAAACATTAGGAAAATGATAATGTCAAAATTAGGTTGAGTTTTTCATGTTTTAACTGCCTTAATTTAAATAAGAATGTTCGACGGACACGGCGTATTTTTATTCTCAGAGAATTTATTTTGGTTTTCGTCTACTTTTTCAAAGTTTCAATGTATGTCAATTTAAAATAATTTTATTTTGAGTTTATTTTTTTTCTGGGGTTATTTAGTACTATTATAAATAAATTACACTTAAAATAACAAATTTGTAATGAAAAAAAAATTTTGTTTTGCTTTTTTTAAAAATTCTAAAAACCGTAATATCTTAAATCATAATTTTAAATGGATATATTAACACGAATAACCCATCCTTACTTAGACAACATTTTAAATCGCAAAAAGAAAATTAATTTCCAATTTTTAAAGTATTTTTATTGGAACAATCGAACGCCAAAAAAATAATAGAAATAGAATTTCAATTTAATAAAATAACTTAATATTAACTGGTTAGCAATTAAAATATTAGAATTATAAATCGAAATTAGCGAATATAAAGACTGTAATGGGAAAAATCCTTTAAATTTAATTTTTGACTTTGTTTTGAAGATCTTTCTTGCCACATTCAAATGATGAAATTAAAAGAGTTTTTAGCCAGATGAACTTAATTAAAAATAAACTTAGAAATAGAATGGTGATAGAAACATTAATGCAATTTTTGTTGTAAGATATGGTTCAGAGAAGTGAAAAATGTTGCAATACATATATTTTTCCAAATAATATGTTACATAAAACTGGAGCATGTTAAAGCAGATCTTCAAAAAACAAAATTGATGACGACGAAGATATAATATTTAATAACATGTTTGGAATAGTGTTTTTTTTTTTAAATATTTTAATTGTTATTTTTGTAAAAAAATTAAGCTATTTTTTTTATTTAGTTTTCTTAATTTGCTATTACCAATTAACTTCCAGGATGATATTGATTTCGGTCTTATTAGTGAGTTTTATGGCAATGACTTACAGCAGATTATTAGTTATCCCAACAACAATAATAAATGGTTAGATCTTGCATTTTCAAATGCATATGATAGAGTGGTGGTAAAGCTCGCTGATGATGTAGATAATCTTTTTACTAACACTAATCATCATAACGCAATCATCTTTGAGTTCTCTACTTTCATTCCTCTCTCGAGCAAAACTTACAATAATGAAATTGTATATGATTTCCGTAATGCTGACTACCAAAGCATTAATTATGCTTTATCATCTACTAACTGGGACGAACTGTTAGCACAACAGGATATCAACTCCATAATCTCTATCTTTTATTTAAAAATTTTTGAAATTATAAATGTTTTTGTACCTAAAATCCGTAAGAAAAACAAAACAACGTAACCATGGTTAGATAGAGAACTTAGGACTTTGCGTAACCAGCGCTATAAAATATACAAGAAAATTAAACACACAATAGCACCAAACGATAACTTATTGAATTCGTACAAACTGCTTGCAAATGAATTCAAACTGAAAGCTCATACAGCCTATGAAAACTATGTCATTTGTATAGGTAACAAATTAATTAGTGATCCCAAAAAATTTTTCGAATTTGTCAACATTAAACGAAAAATATTCGGCTACCCTAATTCAATTTCCAAGAACAATATTTTTTCCTCTTGCCCGAAAACAATTTGTAACTTGAATATAAAAAAAAATGAATTTTAAGCCTGATCTGAAAAGCGGTGATGAAATTAACATAAAAATTAGCAATCAGTCACTAATCAGAACCAATGCAAATAAATTATTTTGAAAAAACATTTAAAGACCTAATTGCGATTACGAATATAAAAAAATTTTACATAGATAAATTAATTGAAATAACAAATGTTTCGTACCCAGATTGGTTCTCAGATAAAGACAAATGTAAATCGCATAGACTGGAAATATTAGATTATTTAATTCTAATTTTAATAAGAAAAAATTGCAAATGGTCACTCAATGAAAACAACAATTTCCCCGACAAATTAAAAGTTTTACGAAAATAATTATTTTTAAGTACATATGTACATACTTATAATGAATATCCTAGTTTAAGTTGTTTATTTAAATTTTAAGATTTAAAATGTGATATTATAATATGTATGTACATATGTAATTTACTTATGTAATTCAATTTTGAAATACTAGTAATATTTATGTAATTTAATTTTGAAATAAAGAAAATAAAAAAGTTTTTTAGTTCGTTTCAGTTTTATAATTTCTTAAATTTTCCATATTTTCGTTTCAGCTATGTACATATGTATATATAGGTATCATTAGTTTTAATTTCTAATAATATTCTTTCTTACAGGTTGAATTGCTATAAAAAAAATCAGTTTTTTACACTATTAACTTCTTTATTTTATAATTACTAATATGTTTTATTTCTAGATTTTCTCAATTAATGCATGAGCAATGACTAGCTTCTAGAAATTAAATATTAATTATAAGCATATGTATGTATTTACATATTATATCATATTATAGCCATATAAGCGTGTACGAAATTTTAAAGTATGAAAGTAGCTCGACGTATTACGATATTGAGGCAATTCATCTTAAGAAGCTTTTAAAATAAAAAATTTAAAGGAAGACAATTTTTTAAATGCATATTTATGAATGAAAATATTATATTTTAAAATATCTTTCTTTAATGAATTATGTAAAAAAGATGCGACTTTAATTTTTTCTTTGGACCAAATTGAACAAAGTAAATGGTTTTTGTGTTATTTCAAGATTTATAGTCGGCCCCCTATTTTTTTCCATAAGACTGCGTGTAAATTTCTTAAAAGCTGGCCCTTTTTTAAGCTTTTACTCTCTGCACTTCATGGCCTGATAATTGATGTGAGTCTCGTTTAATACTCTGAAAAAATTATGAGAGTACACAATTATAATAAATTAGTGAACATAACCTAATAATTTAAAAGCTTTCTAATAGATTGTACTGCAAATTTGAAAAATATATTTTAGTTCAAACTAAGTTTTTATATTTTTAATTATATTAAAAAATTATAAAATTTATATAAAAATAAAGTTTGAAGTTTTATCTTTATGTCAATAAAAAAATTAACTTTCAAATCATATTTTTCAGCAATATTTTAAAGAAAAGAAAAAAAGAAGTACCAAATTCTGATTAAGCAATTTTCGTTTTTTTCTATACAGTTTATAAAAAAAAAATTATTGTAAATAGAATATTCATGTACTTACATGAAATAGAATAATCTTTTTATGAATAAAATTTTAAATTGCAATACTATTTGATAAATATTAGAAAAAAATTAGGTAATATTTTATTTTAAATAACTCTAAATTTTAGTAATATTTTATTTTATGTAGTCATATTTTTGTAGAGTTAAATTTTTGAATTGAATTATTATTTTTAAAAGATTTTATTGTATGAATACCTATTTAAAAAAATTAATTCAATTATTTAGTGCCTAATATTGCTTTTTTTAATAATTTCCTTAAATAAAGTGGGTGGAAAACATTCGGTTATTGGGTATAAATCCAATTATAATAATAGCACGATATCTGTAGCTACTTTTAAATTTCCGGATAAAGAGCCTTTGAGAAGCTTAAAAGAGCTTTGTACAAAGATCAGACTGGCAACCAACAGCTTATAGTTCCATATGTAAATTGCATTTTTCAGAATCGTGTTTTAAATTAAATAATGATAAAAGTCCGCGTTTAATACCAGATGCAGTTCCAAGTATATTCACCAATTACTTGGTAAATTTAATAGAAACGAATGATAAAAACTTACGCGATGATAATATAATTTTAAATTTCTCTAATTTAGTTTTAAATGTTAGTAAAAAAATAAATTTAAAATACTCGAAATTATATAAAGGCCAAAATAATATTATTTTATATATTTTAATAGAAAATAATTACTTTAAATGTGATTTTAAATTTATAATAATAATTAATAACGATCAAAGTTACCTATTTGACAGGTAATACAGAAATAAAAGAATTTCAAAATACTGAACGATATTGAAAAACGCAAAAAATTAAATAGTATTATTGACTAGATTAACCTTTTTGATATGAAGGTACCTATATATAGTTGGGATACAATCGTCATGTCATTTTTCATTTTCGCACACTCAAAATCTATTATTACTATCCGGTCGGAAAATATTGATTTTTGTGATATTTTTTTTGTTTTTTACTTTTTTTAATATTGTTTTGTTGTAAATTAATTACTTTATTTTGTTTTATTAAATTTTATTTTAAATATATTATTTATATGTATTAATATATTTGTTTTTATTATTTTAGTTTAAGGCCTAGTCTTCAGGCGATACCACTTTAAAAATAATCGCCATATCCCCTACCTCAAAGGAAAAGGCGAATAACTTATAATATTAATTTATTTTATTATAGTAATAAAAATTTTTAATAAGTTAACATAAATTAACTTATTGTAAAAATAAATAAATAGTTTATTTTTTGCACTTAATTTTATAGATAATGTACCAAATTAATGCTCTTTTAAAAAGTTTTTAAGAAGCTTTTTTTTGTTGAAAAGTAGTTGGAAGACATTTTTTAAAATGCATATTTATGAATGAAAATTTAAAAATTTTAAAAATTTCGTTTTACTAAAAAACGTAAAATAGATGGAGCTTTAATGCTCCCTTAGGACGAAATTAAAAAAAATCTGTAGTTTTTGTGTTATTTAGAGATTTCTAGGAGGACTACTATTTTTTTCCATAAGACCATTCCATGTATTTTTTTTGAAAATGACTACTATTTAGCTTTCCTCTCTCAATGTCCACGCCTTCTAAAAATTAAGGTTAAGGTAGGTTATGATACAGGATTAAGGTAGGTTATGATACATTTCATACTGATAGATGTCGCGACTATTTGGGGCGCAGCCTTATTTTTATTTTCTATACTAAAAAATTTGGTCTACTTGGAATCTCTTATATATATATATGTATAGTCTTTGGTTGAAGTCATTAATTTTAATATTTTTGGTTGTAACATTAGTTTGTATGCAATTTATTTCTTGTATCTTTTCTTTTGGTCTTTCGCGTTCGGATTGTTGACTGGATTCCGAAGATTTGTGACCGCAATTGTTACATTTGAAACATTTTAAACCATTCTTTTTTTCTCTACAATCCGTTGATTTATGCCCTATTGTTCCGCAGTTGTAACATCTTAATTTTTTCTGTGTTCTATTAATTCTTGATATTGAATAAGTTGATTTGAAATTTCCCTATTGTTCTAATCTTTTACTCCTAATTTTTTGAAAAAATTTCAATTTTTGTTTAAAATCGTTATAATTGTATGCTCCGTACAAAATGAACTTATTTTGTTTCTCATCTTCTATGCCATCTATAACGTATTGTGTTAATGATTTTGGTTCAATTCGTCTTCTATTTGCAATTTCTTTCATTACTAAGAAAGATTCACTTGGCGTTTCTGCTTTTTTTATTTTTCACACAAAACTCGATGAAGCGTATTACTCGTAATTTCGGTTCTAAATTCCTTAATTAAACCTTTTAAAATTTCCCAGTTTTTTATAGGTCTTTCTCCTTGCACAAAAATGTTTGCAACGCTAATTAAATGCTTTTTCGCTAAAATAAATTTATGTATATCAGTCTAACCAACCAAGCAAGACAAATCCTCAAAGTTTTGAATCCATTTTGCAACTGGATATGTATTTTGGCCATCAAAATTAGGTATTGACTCTTCTAAATCTTGAAAAGTGATTACTGTTATTTGCCGATCAACTTCTGCATAATATCTTACTGTACTTGCTGTTGAACTGCATTCAATATCGTCGTCATTATCGTCGTCGCTATCTTCATTATTTTTTAATTCAACTATGTTTATCAAATTATGTACAATTAAGGGTATTATTTTTCCTGCATTTAAATTTTCGTGCTCCAAACGTAATAAATTTGCCACTGATTTTATTTCTTCCATGATTCCGCTCGATATGAATTTTATATTTCCAAGCGAACACATTTTTTATCGTTTTTTTCTTAAAAGCCTTCTTTTAATTTTTTTTTTTGATTAATAAACTAATTATTAACCCTTATTAACAATAATAAAATTGATAATATCGTAAAAAATTGTTTAAACATGTGCTTCTTTGTTACTTAATTTTGTATTTTTTGATCTGTAATTAATTGAGCACGTGTATTTCAATAGGTTTATTGGTTGAGCCGCTAAATTTATAGTATTTTATTTTAAATAGAAAAAAAAAATGTTTTATAATAATAAATTGTCTTAACTTTATTAAATAAATTCCACTTTTATTTTCTTGTATATAAATTTTTTTTTTTCTTTTGTTCTTATTTCTTAAAAATTAATAACCAATAACATACCAAAATCATTCAATTAAAAAAAAATAAGTTCAAGAGTATTATAAAAATTAAATTTAAAAATTATTTATCAAAAAAAAATTAGTTTAATACTATTATAAAAATTAAATATACAAATTATTGTCAGTAAAAAAATTTAATTTAACAATTTTATAATTTCTTTTAAAATATATATTAAAATTAGCTACTTATTCTTCGTCTTGATACACGTCTTGATGCTAGCTCGTCTTTTGTAAGAAGAAAGCAGAAATGTCAAATTATAAAACTGGTTCTTGATGTTTGTTTTATTTTATTTTATTTTTCTTTAAATCTTTTTCAGCATGTGTTTTGTCTGTTGACATTTTTAGAGTGACCAGATTATCCTATTAATATACTGTTGGTATTAATTGAATCCCACAGGTATATATAGAATAAAATAGAAGAAACGTGGGCAGAGTTATTAGAACGTACAAAGAAAGTAGTCCTTTCGAATAAATAAACTGTTGAAACTGAAAAGAAATATTTTGTATTTTTAATTTAACTATAATATATATATCTAAGTGCGAATAAAAAAAATCAATAAAGTGTTATAAATAAAGAATAAAACTATAATAATTTCTTTTGTTTTTTTTCGAATTAAAACTATGTAACTCGATACCTCTTCACTAAATTCATAGCTTCAATAGACACTGAGTTATTTTAATTTAAACAGAGAAGTTACATGGCAGCTACCCGAACCAGATTTTACATGGCAGCTACAACAATCATATTTTACAGAAGTTGTTGCCATAAAACTTGATCATCATTTGTAAGATTTTAGACACCTAGCTTGATTAAGTTCCAAGAGGTGCAAGAAGCCTGAACCGGCAGCTCTAGATCAACTAAAGTTTACAAAAGTTTTTGGCATGTAACTGTACACCTCTTCACAAAATTTCAGATACCTAGCTTCAATAGACACTGAGTTATTTTCATTTAAAAAGAGAAGTTGTATGGCAGCTACCCGAACCTGTCGCATCAGCACAACTAAATTTTACAGATGTTGTTGTCCTGTAACTCGACACAATTTTGCAAAACTTCAGATACCTAGCTTCAATAGATACTGGGTTATTTCCATATAAAGAAAGATGTTGTAGGACAGCTACTCGAACCGAACCGAAAACACTGGATTTAAGGGAAACTAACAATTTTGCAAAAGTGACCTAAAAAAATTTCAGTTTCCTAGCTCCTTTATATTTTGAGTTATCGTGCGGACGGACCGACGGACGTACATGGTTTAATCGATTCAAAATTCAATTTGGAGCCGATCGTAACCTTTGACACTGTACTAGCTCTACTCCTTTAAGGTGTTACAAACGTAATGGCAAATTTATTATACCCTTGAACATAGTTCATACGGGTATAAAAATAGAATGCAAAAAACGTAGAAAAAAGGCTATTAAATGTGAGGAATATAAAAAAGAATACAATATGTTTACCTACATATTTAAATTCCTTTATTTAAATGTTCTGGAATCTTTATTTATAACCAACTTAACCTCACTTCATTAGTTCAAATTGAGAATATTGCATATACATACATAAATGTAAATATTCTGTTAAAAGCGTAAAAAAAAGATTTTATAACTTATTTATAATCTTTAAATTGGCTTTACTTTTGTTGTTTTGAGATTTTTCAAGTTCGGATTTTGTTTTTTTTCCCCCTAAACAAGGTGGAAATCTACCAAAGACACCAAGAATTTCCCCTTGGTAATGTCAGATTCTTACTGACTAAACCGACCTCTGTCTTTAGCCAATATAATGGGATGAAACCACAGATATATTACAAATAGGTAGGAAGTTAAGTCGTTTCTTTTCTTATGTGTTTTTCTATTTTAAGGTATTCAGTCAAAAAAATACATATGCATTTTATAATATGTATATATTTCGTTCACTCAGCTGTTTATATTTATTAAAATAATATAAAGCAGATTCTCATAACCAGTTCCTTTTAAGGGATTTCAAGGGATTTTATTTTAATAATTGATGTATTTTGTTTATATTTCTGAAAATATTTTCTACATTGCCTATCTAGGGCTATTATTATTACTATTTTGCTAACTTATTGTATTTATTGAAAGCAACCGCAACTGCCACTGTAACAGCTATTATAATTGGTATTAGTATTAGTTATTCATATGATTATTCTCCTTATTATGAAAAAATCCGATACACGATATACGATAGTACTAGCGTATCGTTATCGTTTTATCGTAATATTATGAACCGATAGCCCATAAAAACGACGAGCACATTCAAAACGATAATAAAGAAAAAGCTTGTGTTTGATATTTAAAGATCGAAGAAATATTAGAGATTCTTCATATCCTTTGCAGTCGAATAATCAAGTGTAGGTATACATACATAATATATATACATATATGTATGTATATATTCTTTTTAGCAAGTTTTTAATTTGTTTCTTTTGTTAATTTCATTAAAAATTTTAGAATATAAAAAGATATGTTCAAATTTCTGTTAAATGAAATCGATTTCAAATTGAAATTAACAAAAATAAAAGAGCTGTGCCAAATATAATAAAATTGGCAACCAGTCTTAAATTTTTTGGACAAGACAAAAAATGAAAATACTGAGTGTTGGCAATGATGTTAATTCAGGACTAGTTCAATTAACAGTTTCTGTACATTTTCCACCACATGCCACAACACTTAAAAATATGTTGAACAGGTTACCAACATAATCAAAAACGTGAAGGTTAAATTTGTAGAATATACTAAACAAATAAGTTTAGTATATACTATATTCATAAGTTGCATGAAGTCTTCGTATCTCGCGAACCAGAAGTCCGACCGACATGATTTAAAAAAGGTACTCGTCGATTCTGTAATTGAGATTAAAAATCAAAAAAAAAAACCAAAAAGTGGCACCTTAGTTTTTGGGGGCTGTTTTTTTGGATATGCTTAAAGTCGAACTTTTTTATTTTTTTTTCTATATTTTGATTCTACAACAAAATCGGGTAGAACCTTTTTGAAAGCAGGTCGGTTCGACACCCAGTTCGCAAGATACGGGGGTTTATTGCATTAATTAATTCATTTGCAATATTGTATTTTGCAAATTAATTGAATTAGGCAATACAACAACTTTATTGCTAACAATTCTATTTCTAAAAATTATTAGATTAAGTTTTTTTTTCATCTTTTTACTTAAGTAAAATCATACTTACATTTTTATTAATTTTAAAACATTTAAAATTATCTCTATCGTACACAATTTTAAACCCGATAAAAAAATACGTTAAATCATAAAGTAACTATATACATAGAGTATTCACATGGAAGAAAAAAGTTAGACAGTTTTTTTTAATTTCGTAAAATCAACTTGAACGTATTTTAGTTTTTGTTTTTTTTCTTGTTTGTATGTCAATTGATTTATGTATGTACATTTGTACATATTTCTTCATATAACTTTTTCGACTTCTTAAAAAAAGAAAAAACCTTGATTCTACCTCAATTTTTTATCAATCAATTTTAGTTGTTTTCATAACCCAACTATAGGTACAAGAATTATTATTGTAAAAGTATAAAATATGAAAAAATGTGTATATATTAATATAAATTTAAAGTTATTTTCAATCCCTCTAAAAATATATTTTTTCTTTTTAGTCAATCTTACAATATTTTAAAAATTCAAACTACAAGCTACTTAGTTTAATATCAGATCGATATTTATTATAAGAATATAATGATCCACTGTTGAGACAATCAAAAAGTTTATCAAACACTAATATGTACAAAATTTTTGCAACTTCTTTAGTAATACTTTTAAAACCAGACGTTTCAATAATTGTTCTAATAGCGGCACTTACTGTTCTACTAAATATTTGTGTTGCTAATTTAAATCTCATTTTTGCAAAAATCAATTTATTTGAACTTCTCATAATTCTATGAAATCTTTAAAGCTTTTAATACCATCTGAGGTTTGTAAATCGGAATCCATTAATGTCTAAGAGATTTAATTAGATGGGGAAAATCGAATAAGCAAAAAATGTTTTATTATTATAATTACAAAATGGTTTATCAGATGTTATTTCTAGCAACGAAAAAACTTTGGCTAAAGTTTGGTCACAAGTAATGGCTCGTATTATAATACCAATATCGAACAATCTTCTCAAATTTTTTTAATAATTTCTAAAAGTGTTAAAAGACGAATATCTGTATTCTATATTTTATATTCTAAAAATAAAATTTAAAAGTGTTACGAGAGGAATATCTCTATAGATATGTATGTATGTATATCCATACATCAGTTACAAAAAAAAATATTCATAAAAAATTTTAAAATATTTTATATCAAAGCCTAAATATCTTACAAGCCGCATTGGAATACTCAATTTATTTTGTACACAAATAGCCTTTTTTTTCAAAGTTTTCATTGAATGTTCCGGCTTGTAAGTGTAAAGACGTTGTTATAAATATCGTGCATTAAAATAACTTTTTTGTTGTACATGTCTTCTTAATTAAATTTTTTTTTTGTAAAGATATTATGGTAAGTTGTTTAACCCCTTTGTGCAGAATGTTTTTTCTTTTACAAAATACCTTCTTAATTTTTAAAATTTTTATATTCTGTTTTTTAAAATGACTAACTATAAGTAGCTACCTTATTCAATATCAAGAAATACTTTTAAGAATTCTGCTATCTAGAAAGAATTACATATATATCTATAGTTATAAAGGCTAGTTTTCATGAGAAATTTCATGGATAATGTCGCAACTTTAGAAAGAGAAAAATATAGTGCACTACCAGAGGGAAAGAGTGAGAAAAAAAATTATATTATTAAAAAATATTACAGCAACACTTTGACAGTTAAAATTGTACATAACCTAATTTATTAATGTTTATATTCATATTTAGTTAAAAATTTAAAATTTTTTATTTATAAAGTTGTTAAAAATAATATACATAGTTTATTAATAATATTTTTATACCGATAATATAGTCATTTTAATATAGGTAGTTTCTCACTAAAAAATAAAATTTGAACATTTGTTTATTTCACACACTTCAAAATTTAAATGCCATGGTAGTAGAAATAGAAGATACAATTTTTGCATACATATCTAATTCGTGGATATTTATGGTTACTTTCTTGGATATTTTCAAATGTTTCATGAATATTTTTTTAGCTTAATCTCTTTCAAACACATATCATTTTTGTATGTTCTGCCTATGCTCTACCATTTTCGTGGATATATCGGTCTAATGAAAACCAGCCTTAATGTAATCATTCAGTAAATTTGATCTTAACTTACTATACCTTTGTGGGTCCACAAAGGTTAATACCAATATTTTAGAAAATTTCAATATTCCATCCAAAAATATTTTTTAATTTTTAGAAAAAATATTCTTCTAAATAAAAAAGAAAAAATAAATACAAATAGATCTCCGTTACAATTTACATCACACTTAAAGCAATATTATAATAAAATTTTGTTGGCCTTCAAATATTATCTATGTGTTGTGTAGAGTTATTCTTTATGAGATCTATAAAATTCCATTTTAAAATTATGAGAACATGTTTGTGACGCATATAAATGTTTGTGATAAATATGTATGTATGTATGTAACAATATAAAATCAATTTTTAGAGAAAAAAAAAATCAGTTCGAAGAAAATGAATTATGAACTGAATGAATAAAAAAATTATTTTTTTGTTTTGTTTTTCTTATGTTCTTTGATGGTATACCAAAAATACGGTCATCTTTTTACGAAATATCCCCAAATACGATCTTGGGGTGATTTTGAATCAATGAAATTGACTAAGATTTTTTCTTCTACTTGAGTTCTCTATGTACATAGTTACTTTATGGTTAGATGCGATAAATGTAATATTCATAATAGGATAAACCAGCTTTATATTAAAAATGTATGAAAAAAAAAGCTTTTTTTGATATATATATGCATACGATAAAAACTATAACCACGTTTCATAATACAAACACTATTAAAACTATCGGAAATAGCGTGTATCGTACGACAAATTTTTCCATAATAAGGGGGATTATTTTACTACAGAGTCAGGATCATAGGTCGATTACAACGTGTAACAGTTAACACCTTCCTGCATGATATAACCAAAGATAGCTCCACTGTAGCAGCAATTACTATTACTATTATTATACATTATTACGTTATGAAATTATATATTTTTTTTATTTATATAACCTGACCGAGGTTTGAACGCAAGACCCTCCGATTGAGGGGCAGGTGACTTAACCACTGCGCCATGAGTCAGTTTATTTTAAAAAACATTGCAAAAAAGTAGATTACCCACTTAAAAAGTAGCTTCTTTTGTTATTTTATATTTTTATACTTGTTCATTTATTTGACATTTGAATTCTTATAAAAGCGAAAACAGTTAAAAGTTAAGCAACTGTCTTTACAACTTCAAATACATACTTTATAATTTAATAAGTTTTTAATTAACTTTGACAGTTGGGTATAAAATAAAGAGCGAAAAAGGGCGTTCATTGTAGATGCAGATTGCAGATGTAGGTTTAATCGTCAAAATGATTGCAAATAAGTTTATTAAATATGAAGTCGTTGTTGCAATTTAATATGGTTTTTAAACTAAGGCAGTGTACTGTAAAAATATAATAAATAAAAAAATGAGTTGTGGTCTTGTCTTGATCTTGTCTTATGACTAATTTTTATGCAAAATTAAAACAAAACAAGGGGCATGTATGTACTCGTCGTGTAACCCAGCAAAAAAGGCCACGACCTCAGAATCCCCTAAAAATGGTCAAAATTCAATAGTCTTCCCCCGTTAAAATATAAACTTGTAAGAAAAAATACCCTTTTTTCCATTATTTTTCGCGAAAATAATAGTTTAGAATTTTTATACAAAAATAAACATTTTGTTATGAAAATATGGTCGACTCACGACTGACATTTTGACCTTTTAAAACATTCTTATTATCTGATTTATATACATACATATATGGAAGAAATTGCCATTGTACAATTTATTTAAAATTCAAGATGGAATTTTTTTAACAATGAAAAAGAAAGGGTTGTACAAAAAATATTTCGGTAGTTACAGATAATTCAAATTTATATAAAATAAAAAATTGTTGACATCTTTATATTGAAAAGGTAATAATTAAAGTAATTATAACTTTTTTAAATGAAAAAGTAAACATATTCTATCATATATTTCAATATTTAATTGATTCTAAACGTAATTGTCAACATTTTTAGTAATTTCAATACTTAAATGAAAAATTTTAAGTTTATACAAAAAATCCAAATTTTGACATTTTTATATTGAAAATTTAAAATGTAATATTTAAATTTTGATATTTTTATGTTGAACACGTAAAATTATTAACTTTAATTGAAATTTTTTATAATTGGAGGCTGCCGTCCCCAAACATGCTCTATCAATTTAAGAAATCCTTTTTTTGAATTCGGTAAACGTATACGGCAAGAATCAATTTGATACTTTTTTTGCTTGTATGAAATAAAAAAAATAAATGTTAACTCTTTTACGTGAAAATTTAAATTTTTTTATAGTTGGATAACCCCCGCTAACAATTGAAGAAATCGTCTTTTTGAATTCTGCAAGTAAACGCATACGGCAAGAATCAATTTGATACTTTTTTTTGCTTGTATGAAATCAAAAAAGAATAAATGTTTTTAATCAACTATAAACTAAAAATTTTTTGTATGTCAATTTGGCATACCTATTTCATACAAAAAAAAATTAAAATTCCAATTCTAGTATATAAAAAAAAATTATTATGTTAATAATTTTCATAAATTTGTTATTTTATGTAAATTTCTTGTACAACCCTTTTAAATTATCATTTTGTCAATTATTTTAAAGAATTGCACTTTGGCAGGACCTTTCAAAAATGCCTTAGGATTGGAAAATCATGCGGCAATCTAAAAAAATTTTATTTTCAAATTGGATCGTTTATATGAAAAATTAGAAAAATTCAAAATGAAAAATTTTTATTTTATTTTAAGCTGCTGTGAAAATAAAAAAAAAGGACATTTTGTAATTAAAAACATCAAAAGGAATACACCCATATTCTTGAAGACTCATCACTTACGCGATGAAAATATATGTCTTATATACGTCTTTATAAATTTGTAATTCTCAAATACTCATGATGAAAATTTTTGTTATGTTGGTAGTAATTTACTGTCAAATGAATATTTTGCCATATTTAAACGTTTAGCTAAAATTATTTAAAAAAGAGGTTTGATTTTTAAATAGTAAATGAAAGTACATATTCATATTGATTAAAAAAACTTAGTCCCCGATTCTGTAATAGAAACTTAAAATAAAAAAAAAAATGAGAAGTACCAAAAAGTGGCACCTAGGTTTTGGGGCCTATTTTTTTGGGCGGGCTTAAAGTCGAAACGTTTTATTTTTTTTCTATATTTGAATTCTACAACAAAATCAGGGAGTACCTTTTTTAAATCATGTCGGTCCGACTTCTAGTTCGCAAGATACGGGGGCTTCTTGCAACTTATAACTATGTATGTACTCCAATGCTAGTTCAATATATAAAACAAATAAAAAATGTTTAATTTGTAAAATATACTAAACAACATTCACTGAAATACTAATTTATTTTTAATTATACATACTTCCTTTCCACTCTATCCATTTTTATATTGTTATTTAAACTTAAACTTAACTAAAAACTAAAAAAAACATACTTAATTCCTAAGAATTACTTAAAAGTGATATTTATCGTACAAGAATTTTATTGTGATAGAAAATGGCTATCGCTTTGTAGAAAAAAGTCTTGCAGAAACACCACACACGATACTTTTGACATTTAATATAGCGTCAAATTGAAAACATCAATTTAGAGTCTTGCAGAACAACAAATCATAGCGTCAGTGATACTCTTCGTATGATATGTCTTCAAGAATATGTTTGCTAATTTGGAATGAAAAACAAAAGGATTGGAGCCGTGGTTTGGATTTTAATGCTTGGGTTACATGTCGTATACATTGTCCCAAAACAATGTTTGAGTTTTGAAAATAAATAAACTAGGAATAACTTTTGATACCACATACGTATGTACCTATTTTGTAATAATTCCAGTTTCCTTTTTCATGTCTCTTTAAGGCTAATTTTCATGCAAAAATTTGCATCCGATATTGGATATTTAGAAAGAGTAAACTAAACTTAATACTACGAATAGGAAAAAAGAAGTAAAATAATGAATTCAAAAGTCATGTATCCATAAGAATGTTAATTGTATTGTGTCAATTTTTTTTTGTGTAGCGAGCAAAATTTAGTTTCAGCGAACTAAATTTCATCCGATATTATGGCATATCTCCGATATTTTCTGAACGCTTGTACAATTTTATTGTTAATTCGTCCGATATTTTTGTGCTTTTTCTCTGTCACACAAGTGTGTTTTTGTATCTTCTGCCTATGCTCTAACAAATATCGCCAATATTTTTCTCTGCAAATATGTAATTTTGATTCCAATTTAGACGTTTCGTCACTCATATATGTCACACATGAAGCATAGTGGGTGGATATCGACCTTTACGCGATGAGATTAAGCAAGAAACAAAATTATACTGTCAAGTGTCAAATTATTTATTTGATCCCTCACTAATCACTATGCAATGTTTTGTTTTTACATCATTCTTAGTTGAGTTTGACGTTTAGTTATTTTTAACTTTTATAATTATTTAAATTATTGAAAAAAATTTTTTTATTTTTTAAATACTTAATTTTTTATTAGATATTTCAAATATAATTTAAAATGAAATTAGTTTTATTATTTTTATCTCAAATTTATTTGGTTTCTCAAGTGTTAGCAATGAAAGGTAAGTACAAAAAAACCACAGCATTCAAATACAATATGACATATGTATGTTCATATGTACATATGTATGTGTCAGTACATGCCTTCCATAGATTTTTTAGGCAATTAAAAATCCCATAATCCATTCTTTCCTACATTATTTAATTTTTGATATTAATAATTGATATGGTTAAAGGATTTCTTGAAATTATTGTGCATGCATACATGTATTACTCATTTTAAAATATTGTTTTAATAAAAATTAATCATTTATTAAAACAATTTAATTTATTCAACTTTAAAATATGAAATCGAATAAGAGTAAATAAAGTACTATCATACAGAACGTCATGTTATATTAGTTTTATTTTTCCCATCTACAATAATTTTTCCAATTAAAACATGGTTAACTACATATATACATGCACGCACAATGTACGCACTTTATGTAAATGCACGCACTTTACTTATGAGTTATATGCGTATTCATATTATAATATATGTATGCATGTAAACTTACGAAGTTAGAAATATTGCTTATTTTCACACGATTCTTCTTAAATCCGATTTTTACTCATTTTTTATTCCCCATCCCAATAAATTAATTGTGTGTTGGAGATTTTAATCTTTTTGAATTATGCGGTGGTCGGTGAACGCAAGACCAAAAATACAAAGAAAAAATGAATTAAAAATGTTATGAGGGTCAGAAAAATTTTGTATATCTAGGCAAAAAAAAGAATAACAAAATAATTACTTTACGCACTTTTATTTTATAATTATGTATATACATGCAAAGTTCTCGCTTCAAATTTATTTTTAAATACTTAAAAATCCAATAAACGAAGACCCGTATGGAATGAGCTTGTTTTATTACTGTGAAGTGTGTAGTGTAACAGATTTACAGAATCATGTTGAAATTTTATATATGTTGATTTAATTTATGTATGAATTATGAAATATGTTCATTGTATAGTATAATTTTGCACTTGGGTACGTAATACGTATTGTATTCTAAATAATATAAAACTGTATTTTGTTTTGTTCGTTATGTATGAAATAAGTTTGAAATTGATTTGCAAAATTTCTTGCAAATTGATTTGCAGAATTTAATGTTTCAAACATATAAATTAAAATAAAAGCAAGAATAATTCGTAATTAATTTATTTATACCGGCAAAATGTACTTATTTTATGGTGTTTGTTTAATTTTTTTAATAAAATCTATATGTATTATGTATGTATGATGTATATATATATATATATATATATATATATATATATATATGTACATACATACATATGAATGTACATGCATGCATACATACATACATATGAATGTACATGCATGCATACATACATACATATGAAACAAATAATAAAATGTTTAAAAACATGTTTGTTTTATACTTTTATTATTTATTAGATCAAACATTTACAGTGCAGTATATAGTAAAGGTGCTATTAATAAAAAGTAATAGTAAAGGTATTTTTTTTCCGATTTCGAGTAAATCTATGCAATTCTTCTACCTACATACATATACATATGTATATGTAATATGTTAATTTCGTTTAATTTGCAGTATGAATGATAATTTATTTATTTATTTATCTCTCTAAAAGAGCTTACAGCTCATACAGAGTATATACAGTTTTTTATAACACATTAATATAATTTGTATATTAAAAACCAAAATTTTATCAAAGCGGTAAAAAATTTAAGATTTAACTACAAAAAGAAAAAACAAAATAATAATAATAAACATTAAGAATACAAAAATACAAAAACTAGTCAAAATAAAGAGATATAGCAATTCATTAATTTTTAATTCACAAAAACATTAGGAAAAATTTATCATATTATTAAGCCTGTATTATTTACATTTAAAAGCTATAATAAAAAGTTTAAAAAGTATTGTTTCATTTTAGTTTTAATTTTCTTATCTTCCGTAATTTTAATTTCTAATGGTAATTCATTGTAGATCTTAGATGCTATGTTGAAAGTTTCATATAAAATTTATATAAAATTTATACTTAATTTATATCAAAGCTTTTATACTGACATGGCTTAGCATTAACGTTTTTTAAATGGCCGCGGTAGAGGTTATGACAAATGTAAACAAAGGTTAATTTTGTATGAAATTCTCCATATGCAGGGTGATTGTCTTAGCGTCTTAAATATTATTGTATTTGGGTGATTATCTTAGTGTACAATCGCCCAAGATCAAAACCAAGAAAAAATTGTTCTGTAGGGGGATCTATTCTGGACCCTTTTCGAGATATGAGGGGTTAAAGATTTTTTAGAGACTTTTCATTCAGAAAGGGTCCAGAATACAGAATTTTTAATAGCCGAGAAAAAATTTGTCATACCGTATATGAGGAAATTCATACAAAACTAACTTGTTACATTTTTCATAACCATTACGACGGCCATTTAAAATCAATGTTTCGGCTTGTCAGCATATAGGTGGATTTGTTTATATTCAAATCATGTCATATCCAAAATAAAGTGAATACTGTACATGATTTGACACCGTGTATTTACTTGATCCCTAAACATAGCTAACAATAATTTAGAAGACCTGGACACTGAACGAAAAAAAGCTGTATAGGGGTCTATTTTTCATGAAAATACACGTAGTCTTATGGGGAAGATCTTTTCTTTTAAAAATGTAATTTACATATGGAACTATACGCCTTCGGTTGCCACCTCGATATTAATACGGCCATTATCTATAATGTTCTCAAAGGCTTTTTTTTGGAAAATTAAAAAAATGCAAAAGAAAAAATCAAAGACGGTTTAGTCCAAGAATTTCATATTTTTTAAACATATTTAAATTAATTAAATTGCCATGCGTTGATGATTTAATTTTAAACTTTCAAATTTAAATTTTAAAAATTAAAAAAATAAAATTTAAATGGCTGAAATTTATTACAAAGCTAAAAATAACAATATACTTTTATATGTTTTATCTGATAATAATTACTTAATTGTAATTTTTATTTTAGAATAACTATTAATTTAAATATTTAATAGATTTTAAATTTAGAATAACTATTAATAACGATCTGTTAATTAAATATTATTATTGAACAAATTCAACTTTTAAGCTTAAAAACTCAAAAATATTGTTGTAAACCATCGTAATGTAATATTTAATTTTTGCCCATTCGAGATCTGTTTATTCCATTATTTCTAAATTTCTTTCTCTTCCATCTAATTTTAATGAATTGTTTTGTTTTATAATTTGAGTTATTTTTTTTTTAATAGTGATAATTTTTTATTTAAAATAATTTGAATGAAAAATATTATTTTTGAATATACGTATATTAATATATTTTTCATTTCTTAACTGAAGTGGACTAGGCCTACCATTTAAAAAAAAAATATTAAGTTAATCATCTAATTATTTAAATTATTACAATTTTACACAGATATATTTTACTGAACTTATTAAATTTCAAATGTCATAAAAATTATGTTGCTTTTAAATTTTTTGCTCAGTATTGTACGAAATAAATGCTCTCTTTCAAAACTTTTAAAAAACTTTTTATAAAAAAGTAATTGGAAGCAATTGTTTAAATTTAATATTTATCAATGAAAAAATTTAATGTTTTAAAATTATTTTTTACCAAATAATGTAAAAAAGATGAAATTTTAATACCCTCTTTGGAAGAACTTAAAAAAAAATTAATTGTTTTTGAGTTATTTCAAAATTTGTAATAGACCCCTATTTTTCCCCATAAGATTACGTGTATTTTCATGAAAAATAGACCCCTATACAGCTTTTTTTCGTTCAGTGTCCAGGCCTTCTAAATTATTGTTAACTATATTAGGGGTTAAGTAAATACACGGTGTCAAATCAAGTACAGTATTCACTTTATTTTGGATATGACATGATTTGAATATAAACAAAGCCACCTATAATAACCAAATAATTTAATTCTTTAAAAATATTATTTAGTTAATCCTAAAGTAAAATTTTAAAAAATAATTTTCCAATATAAATTTAAAAAAAAATACCTACAGTTTATACTCATAATTCATAACTATTATACAATTAATTTTTTTTTATTAACTGTATCCTAAAAAACGAAAATTGCTTAGTATGTTCACAAACTCCGAAATCGAGTTGATTATCATGTACAAAATCAAGTAAAATGTCAAGCGTTCACAAACTGTTTTTGAAAATCAAGAACGTACCTAATTTGATATTTTTGTTTATATTATTGTTTCAAGTAAATAAAAAGTTATTGTTAAAGTTAAGTTATTGTTAAAAGTAAATAAATAAAATAATATTTGAAAAAATTTAAAATAGATTTAAAAATTAACAATTTAATGGAATTCTCATTCCAATTAAATTTTTTTTTATATCTTTTTTCCATTTTTATTTTTCCGTCCACACAATAGAAAATATTTCCTTTTTGAATCTGCTGCTATCAACAAAATTTTTGTTTTGATTTTTGACAATAAATTCAAAAAAGCAAAGGTTATGAACATTTTTTTAAAATAATCTAAAATCGAAAATTCATGGACGAACAACATGATTTTGAGGTGATTTTCAAAAAACCAAGTAACGAGCTGATTTTCTTTGACAGATAAATTTTTGAAAAATGTATGAGAAACATAGAAAAAAAAGAACGAAATCAACTTAATTTTGGAAATCATCTCGATTTCTCAAAATCAAGTGTTTGTGAACGTACTAACCCAGAATTTGGTAATCAAGATTTTCAATTTATCAATATAGCATTGCAAAATATGAGTAGAAAGTTAATTTTTTTACAAGAATAAAGAAAAAATTTCAAACTTTCTTTTAATTAAAATTAGAAAAACTTGATTTTAATTCAAATATACTAACCAAATTTGTGTACAATTTATTGTAAACCTTTTGAATTGTTAGGTTATGTTCACTAAATTATGAAAATTTTTTTTTCTCATTCTTTTTTGATAGTGTTAAAATGCTTAAAAAACCTATTCCTATATTTTTTATGGAAAATATATTAAAAATTTTGAATTGAAATTTTGTGAGATGGTAGCAGAGATTCCAAACTTTAATTTAAATTAAAATTCTACATTTTTGGGCAAGTATTACATAACGAAAACTTAATATATATTTTCGTAAAAAATCATATTTTTGTATGTATTTTACTAACGCAAACAAATATTTCAGTGTCCAGGTCTTCTAAATTATTGTTAGCTATACCCCTAACCTAAGCATGACGAGTCGTATTCCACTTTATTGATGTTTTATATTTATACAAAACGACGAAAAAGGCCAAACCAGACGAGTATTTTCTGTTTTCGTTTTCTGCTTTTTTGCAGAAAGCAATTTAGTCCACACGGTTCTGTCAGAGATGATATGTGAGTGCATTTGACAGTATTGAATTCTTCCAAAGAAATAGTACTGAAAGAAATAGTACCTTTTCTTTTATTTAACCTTAAAAAACTTTTACAAAAGGAGTAAATAAATAAATACCATCTTGAATTTGAAAATGTAGTTTGATAATGAATAATAACAATAATAAATTAACTTAACTTAACTTTTTTTTTAGATTTAAGTATTAAAAGTTCAGTTCTAGGTCATTGTTTTGTATAATTTTAAATATAAGCATTAATTTAAGAATTTTTTGTAACGACCTTGTTTTGGTTTTGATTAATAAAATAAATAAATAAATAAATTTATTTTATTGAATACTTTTATTTTATTATTTAAAAAAATCGAATATATAAACATTAATTTTGTAGTATTTATAGTAAATTGTTCAATTTTAAATTTGAATAATTAATATCACATAAAATATTATAAATGGAATATAAATTATAACATAGAATATTATAAATAGAATAAAACATAGAATCATAAAGTAACTATATACATAGAGTATTCACATGGAAGAAAAAAATTAGACAGTTTTTTTAATTTCGTAAAATCAACTTGATCGTATTTTAGTTTTTGTTTTTCTTTTATTTTTGTTTGTATGTACTTTTGTATATATGGATGTATTTCTTCATATAACTTTTTCGACTTCTTAAAAAAAAAAAACCTCGATTCTACCTCGATTTTTTATCAATCAATTTTAGTTGTTTTCATAATCCAACTATAGGTACAAGAATTATTATTGTAAAAGTATAAAATATGAAAAAATGTGTTGATATTAATATAAATTTAAAGTTATTTTCATTCTTTCTAAAATATATTTTTTCTTTTTAGTCAATCTTACAATATTTTAAAAATTCAAACTATAAGCTATTTAGTTTAATATCAGATCGATATTTATTATTAGAATATAATGATGCACTGTTGAGACAATTAAAAAGTTTATCAAACACTAATATGTACAAAATTTTTGCAACTTCTTTAGTAATATTATTGAAACATTTCAATAATTGCTCTAATAGTGGTACTCACTGTTCTACTAAATATTTGTGTTGCTAATTTAACTCTCATTTTTTCAAAAGTATGTGGATTAATATGTTATCTAGTTAATTTACAAAAATATGTTTTATTATAATTACAAAATGGTTTATCAAAATGGTTTTTTGTTATTTCTAGCAACGAAGAAACTCTGGCTAAAGCGTATTATAATACCAATATCGAATAAATTTCTCAAATTTTTTTAATAGTTTCTAAAAGTGTTACAAGACGAATATCTGTATTCTATATTTTATATTTTAAAAATAAAATTTAAAAGTGTTACGAGAGGAATATCTGTATAGATATGTATGTATATCCATACATCAGTTACAAACAAAAATATTCGTAAAAAATTTTAATATATTTTATAAACAACGCCTAAATATTTTAGAAGCCGGATCGGAACACTCAATTTATTTTGTACACAAATAGCCTTTTTTTCAAAGTTTTGTTGAATATTCCGGCTCGTAAGTGTAAAGACGTTCTTATAAATATCGTGCATTAAAATAACTTTTTTGTTGTTCATGTAGTTGTTTCTTCTTAATTAATTTTTTTTTTTAAAAGATATGGTAAGTTGTTTAACCCCTTTGTGCCGAATGTTTTTTGTTTTCAAAAATACCTTAATTTTTAAAATTTTTAAATTTTGTTTTTTAATATGACTAACTATATGTAGCTACCTTATTCAATATCAAAAAATACTTTTAAGAATTCTGCTATCTAGAAAGAATTACATATCTATCTATAGTCATAAAAGCTGGTTTTCATGAGAAATTTCATGGATATTATCGCAACTTTAGAAAGAGAAAAATATAGTGCACTACCAGTGGGGAAGAGGGAGAAAAAAATTATATACCTAATAAAAAAATATTACAGCAACACTTTGACAGTTAAAATTGTACATAACCTAATTTATTAATGTTTATATTCATATTTAGTTAAAAATTTAAAATTTTTTATTTATAAAGTTGTTAAAAATAATATACATAGTTTATTAATAAAATTTTTATACCGATAATATAGTCATTTTAATATAGTTTCTCACTAAAAAATAAAATTTGAACATTTGTTTATTTCACACACTTCAAAATTTAAATGCCATGGTAGTAGAAATAGAAGATACAATTTTTGCATACATATCTAATTTGTGGATATTTATGGTTACTTTCTTGGATATTTTCAAATGTTTCATGAATATTTTTTTAGCTTAATCTCTTTCAAACACATATCATTTTTGTATGTTCTGCCTATGCTCTACCATTTTCGTGGATATATCGGTCTAATGAAAACCAGCCTTAATGTAATCATTCAGTAAATTTGATCTTAACTTACTATACCTTTGTGGGTCCACAAAGGTTAATACCAATATTTTAGAAAATTTCAATATTCCATCCAAAAATATTTTTTAATTTTTAGAAAAAATATTCTTCTAAATAAAAAAGAAAAAATAAATACAAATAGATCTCCGTTACAATTTACATCACACTTAAAGCAATATTATAATAAAATTTTGTTGGCCTTCAAATATTATCTATGTGTTGTGTAGAGTTATTCTTTATGAGATCTATAAAATTACATTTTAAAATTATAAGAACATTTGTTTGTGGTACATAGATAAATATGTATGTATGTATGTATGTATGTATGTAACAATATAAAATCAATTTTTAGAAAAAAAAAAAATCAGTGCGAAGAAAATGAATTATGAACTGAATGAATGAAAAATTATTTTTTTGTTTATGTTCTTTGATGGCATACCAAAAATACGGTAATCTTTTTACGAAATAACCCCAAATACGATCTTGGGGTGATTTCAAATCAATGAAATTGACTACGATTTTTTCTTCTACGTGAGTTCTCTATGTATATAGCTTCTTTATGATAGAATATTATACAAAGAATAGAACATAGCGTAATATAAGATTTTATGAATTACTTTTATAGTATAAAAAAAATCAAATATTAGAAAAATACCTTAATTTCATAGTACTCATAGTAAATTGATCAATTTTATTTTTTAATAATTAATAACTAATTTAGAATTAATAATTATATATTATGTAAATAATATTTTAAAAATAAAATATTATTAGAAACATTATTTTGATAGCACTTAAAGTGAGTAACTTCATTATTCATAAAATATGATTGAGTTTACTACGGATTAACTTAATACAATATACAATTTGCTAAGAAATTATTCAGTATAAACATTAAATAACTAATAAATAATTTAGGAAAAAAGATATAAACCACCACCAATTAATGTTGTTTCTTAGAACATTTTTTAATTAAAGAACTTACAAAGAACTTTAATTATACATTTCAACACTTTTACTTCCATACATTTAATAGAAAAACAATTTTATTATTTGGGTTACCTACGAAATCTTGTTTTTAAAAATCTTGCCTTTTTAGCACATTTCCAAAAAAATTTTGAAAAAATGTGCTTATTAGTTTCACTCTGTCCGTCCGTCCGTCCGTCTGTCTGTTTACAAAACTTCTACACCGTTAAAGATAGAAAAAAAAAATTTTACGCATAGGTAGGTCTCATAAAAAAAATAATTTTGTGGAACAACTTTTTCATGTAGCCCCCCCTCCCATTACGGAGCTACACTCCCTCAAACTTTGAAAAAGCCCTATTTTTAAATGCATATATCTTATGTTCTGCTTAAGATTTTTTCAACATGAAAACGTCATTCGACAGGTATTTCTTTTATCTTTGTAAATTAATATCAAAATTATACAATTTTTTTAAATTTAGTATTTAAATTTACCGTTATGTGAAAACCAAATTTTGCATGATTTTTCTACTTTCATAACTCCGGCACGCTTCTAGATAGAAGCTTGAAATTTTGAGGCAAGAAAGAACTTTTTATAAGTTTGTAATAAGAATTAGTATAAGTTTGCTCAGAAAATTTTTTCGGACCACCCCCTGTTTATGAGCTATTAGGGCTTAAAAATTGAAAATTTGCTATTTTTAAACACCTGTAACTTAGGCACCTGTACAAATTTTTCTTCGGCAAGACATGAAAATTAAAGGTTCAATAATATATTTTTACGTGTGTTAACGGCTTTTTTTAGTTATATAGGATTCCAGAATTACGACCCCTCAAAATTTCAAAAATGTCCTATTTTCACATTTTTCTTATTACATGAAATTTTCAAATTTTTGTGTAAGTCACACTTCTAAACAGTTTGTATTGAGTTTTGGAAATGTGCGCTTTTGAAAACCGTTGGTTTACATTATACCTTGTTTATATTGTTTTTCAAAATCTTATTTTACAAAATCTTTTTTGTTTAAATCTTGTTTTTGGTTTATTTTACTTAATTTTTTAATTTATTTGGGCGCCCAAATGAATTAAAAAATTAAATCGTGCAAATATTAATATTATGCACTATATCTAATGCATTTACATAAGTCAATAACTACACCCTAAATAAATACTTAAATAGAAGCCGGCAACCAAATTTTGAAAAACAAGATAAAAAAAAGCAAGTTTTTAAAGAACAAGATTAAAAAAAATAAAATTTCGTACCGCTCCCTTATTATTTCACTGTACTTACAAATTTTACTGATTACACTTACGTACAATAAAATAACAAAATTGATTTTATATTAAATACTGGAAGTGAAAGTGTTCAAATGTATAATTCAAGTTGCTTGCCAGAATAATTTATAAGCTTTTATTTTATAAGCTTCGCCAGTTTGTTTGTGAAGTTGAAGAAAACTGGCGTTACATTACATTATTTAAAAAAAAATGGATATAAAAAGAAACAAGGCAGAATGTAAACCAACGGTTTTTAAAAACGCACATTTCCAAAAGATAATACAAATTGCTTGGAATTATTGTGACTTGCGCCAAAATTTGGAAATTTCATATTCGAAAAAATGTGTTTTTTTTTGCAATTTTGTGGAGCTGTAAGTCCGGAATGCTATATAACTAAGAAAAACCGTTAACACACGTAAAAATATATTATTAAACCTTTAATTTGTATGTCTTTCCGAAGATATATTTGTACAGGGGCCTAAGTTACAGGTGACTAAAAACAACAAATTTCCAATTTTTGAGCTCTCTTAAACAGGGAATGGTGAAAAAAAATTTCTGGAGAAACTTATACTAATTTTAAAAGTTCTTTCGTGTCTCAAAATTTCAAGTTCGTTTCTAAAAGCGTGCCGAAGTTATGGAGATAGAAAAATTATGCAAAATTTGGTTTTCGCATAACGGCAAATTTAAATACTAAATTTAACAAACTTGTATAATTTTGATATTAATTTATAAAAGTAATTAATTTTTTCATGAGACCTACCCATGCGGTTAAAAGACGGACAGACAGACAGACGGGACGTACAGAGTGAAACTAATAGGCACATTTTTTCAACATTTTTTTTGGAACTGTGCTAGAAAGAATGTAAAATGAAAAAAAAAATTCTTTGAGAATAAATAAAATGAATGTAAAATGAAAAAAGAATGGAAAATGAAGAATTTTTGCTGAGATTAATGTGATGATATAAAACGAAAATATGTAAATTGAAGAGACGTAAATCGAGGATTAAGTGTACTTCGATCTATCCGACCACCTTTAGAGAAATAGTTTTTAAATTTTGAAATATTTCTCTGAAAATGGTATAGACAGAAATTCCCGTATTAGAAAATATTGATTTATTAATAAATTAAATTTTATTTGAAACATTAAGTATACCTTTTTTATTAAAATTTTTATAAAATATAATTTATAAAATGTTTAGAAAACAATAAAATTAAATACGATAGAAAATAATCTTTAATCTAACAGATTTTTTTCGTTAATAACTTCATTCGTTACATTTGTCAAAATTAAACTTTTTGGAACTAGAAAGTTATGGCAACACTTTTCTTGTGATTTAATCTTTCGTTTGGACAAGTGACGAAAGTGTAGCAATATGTAAACGGTTTCTACATTTATAGTCTTAATAAGATTTTGTAAAGAAAATACACGTTCGACGATATTTGAAGAGTGTGGAATGCATAAGATTCCCTGGACTACGCGAGATATATTACCTAAAAGAAATTCATTCAATTACTTTTTTAAATAACCAATTTCAGATCAAAATTCAGATATTTGCACATTTTTTAAGTTTTTAATTTCAGGATAAACAGCTAAAGATCTGTATTATGTGTTTGTAAGTTCTACATTTTTAATTTCGTTTGGAGGAAAAATTTTTAAAAGTAATGGCACAATACTATTTGTTTGATCAGATATAACATAGTCTGGAGTAAATTTTGGAAACCAATTCAAAACATCATCCTCAAAGTTAACTTTTTTTCGTAAACACTGACAAAATTTTATATAAAATTGAATAACATTTTTTTCGTAAAAAACAAAATTTCATGTTCAGCAATAGCTCTGTGCCACAATACACATCTTTAAGAGTTATATGATTTTGATTCAAATTAAGAATATTAATTTTTGTATTATCTAAGATTTCTTTATGCAAAAAGTTTCTACCTATTTGTCTAAAAAGGAATTTTAAACGTGGAATAAAAATATGCATTTTCGCTTCTTCGGACTGCATTTCTAAATTGACGTTATTTATTATTTTCAAAACATTAAGAAGGAAAAAGGAAAAGGAAAATGTACTATAAAACCATAAAAAGGAAATGTACTATGATAATAGGATATTTTAAAGTATCTGATATAAACCGAAAACGATTTTGTTCATTTTCGTATCCACTTCCGCTCTCAAGATCTGTTAGGGTGAAATAATAAGTTAAATGCTCCCATTGTTCTAGTAAATTATCTATTACAGCTTCTCTAGATAACCAACGCGTGGCGCAATATTTGAGAATAACATGTAATTCAGATGCAAAGTATTCTTGGAATTTTAAAAAGTCTACTTTTATTTTTGGGCCATTACATAAATGATAGTTTATTTCGCCCAACAATTTGTCTATTATTTGAGGGCATGGAAGAAAATGTAGCCGACGAAACCAAGTTTAAAATATGACATATGCAACCATTGACGAATAAGTGGGGAATGACGTTTTTCAATTGGCTCCGTTGGAAATAACCATCATTACAGGGCATCAATTTATTATTTTTAATTACATTTGGATATCCAACTGCATTGGGTTAGAATTGTCCCTCAAATTTTTGCGTATTATAGTTTTTTTTTTAGTACATTTCTCTGCCACATAAATGTGGACAGGAAATTACACAGCCTTTCCTGTTCAGGCGTGGCTGTAAATGTCGGTAAGAGGGAACGACGTGTGTCGACGTGTGTGGGATTCGAACCCACACTCCCTCGGTGTTAACAGCGTATTTTATACGCTCTTACCCACTAGGTCACCGAGGCCCCACGCGTATTATAGTTGAATTGGCAAAGCTTCTTCAATTAATAGTTCTTCGTCTAAAGAATAATATAACTCCACTGATGTCATATCAATTTATTCAATTTTTTATCAAAAAAAAAATTTAATGTAAATTAATCACAATAGCAAATTTTTTAAAAAATATTTATCAGCGTCAATTCACGATACTGTTTATGATAAATTTTATCAATTATCACATATGTGATAACTCACACTCACGATAAGGTCCACTAGTATGTATGTACTTATGTTAATTCGATGGGAATGGAATTTTTAATAACTTTTTTTCTCATCTTTTGAACTTTTAATTATAGCAACCAAAATAAACGAAATGAAACGATTACTATTTAACGAACAGAAGTTAGTGTTACACAAATGTGACAATTTGACTATAATAAACTTATGGCTGATTTTTATGAGAAATTTTGTGGATATTATCGCAACTTTAGAAAGAGTGTACTACCATTACCAATAGGAAGAAGGGAGAAAAAATATATTATAAAACATTATAGCAGCATTTTGACAGTTACAAATTTACATAATCTAATTTTTTAATGTTTATATGTATTTATATTTAGCTAAAGCTATTTAAGCTGACCTATTTTAAATATAATTTACAAGTTGTTAAAAATAATATAGGTTATTATTAATATTTTTTATGTATAATAAAGTCATTTGAATATAATAATTTCTGACTAATAAACAAAAAAAATTTAGTACATTTCTTTTTTTTAAAATGTTTGTTTATTTTTTTGTATCCACAGAAATTTATTGTGGTAGTGAGAAATTTTATTGTAAAGATACAAAATTTTTGCATGTATTAAGGCTAATTTTCATGGAAAAAATTTCATTCGATATCGGATATTTAGAAAGAGTAAACTATACTTAATAGTTAATACTACGAAATAGGAAAGAGGGAGAAAAATAATGAATTCAAATGTCATGTATTCATAACAATGTTAGTAGTGTGCCCAATTTTTTTGTGTAGTATTTACGTATGGTAAAAATATCGAAGATAATTATAGAAAGTTAAGCTTCAGCGAGCTAAATTTCATCCGATATTATGGCATATCTCCGATATTTTCTGTACAATTTTATTGTTAATTCGTCTGATATTTTTGTGTTTTCTTCTCTGTCACACAAGTAGTGTTTTTGTATCTTCTGCCTATGCTCTAACAAATATTGCCGATATTTTTCTCCATGAAAATTAGCCTTTAAAAATGTCGACGATATCAAAGTATATCTATTACAATAAGTATAGTTACACTTACCACGTGACCATAAAATTTTCTTGCTAACCAAATACATACATATACATAAATTTTCTCAAATTTACTCTAATTGTAAGAAGTGAAGTTGATAGCTAATAAGAATTTTTGTTGCGAGAGAAATACAAAAAATAAAATTAACTGATTTGGTAGTAAAACACATTAATAAATAAGGATGTACCAAAAATAGTGAATTAAAAAAGTTGCAGAATTTACAGAGTTAACTATTACACATAATTTAATTTTTAGAAGAATTTTATTTTATGTTTTTGGTAATCTATGAAAATTCATTGCTGCAGTGAATGGTACTTTCAAAACGCAAACTAAACATTTATAATAATATTTAACCGTTTTGACTATTTTATTCTACAATTATTAATTAATATACCAAAATAAAAAATTTAGAATATTTCACTTAAATTTTATTTGTATAGGTGTATTATACATACATGTAAAAATTTTCGCCAAATAATATACGTATGTTTATATAACAATATTTTAAATTTTTCACAATATAAGAACACATAATATTTTTCAACAACAACAATAACAACAATTGATAATAATTTGGGCACACCTGATACACAATTGATAAATATTTCACCGGAGGGGCCTCGGTGGCCTAGTGGGTAAGAGCGTATAAAATACGCTGTAAACACCGAGGGAGTGTGGATTCGAATCCCACACACGTCGTAAGAGTTATTCCCCCTTACCAACAATTTACTAAACTCCCTAAATATTACCTCACTTTACGTCATAAACTATTTTGGTACTTTAAACTGGAATTTTCCTAATTTTACCTTTTAACAAACTACAGAAAGTGAAATAAAATATATTATAAGTAATCTGAAAAATACTAACTCAATTGGATGGGACGGTATAACGTTTAGAATTATTAAAAATTCATTAAACATTTTCTCGAATACGTTAGCTTACTTATTTAATATAATTATTGAAACAAGTATTTTTCCTGATGTTTTGAAAATTTCAAAGGTCACGCCTATATTTAAAAAAGAAGATAAAACTAATGTTGAAAATTATAGATCGATATTGGTTTAACTAACTTTTGATAATAAGTTAAAGATAAAAGATAATTGAAGAGTTAATTTATTATAGAATACTGAATCATTTAACTAGTAATAACTTCTTATATCCTTATCAATAGGGATTCCAAAAAGGTATAGGTACTCAAAATGCATTAATTGATATGGGACCATTTCTGTTTCTTATTTTCATAAATGATATCTATAAACTTCCAATCATAGGAAAATTAATACTATTTGCTGACGGCTGTAGCATATTTTGTGCAGATCAGGATGTTATGTACGTGAAGAGGAAAATTGAGTATGATTTAAATATTATATCTAAATTTTTTCATCGCAAATAGTTAATTTTAAATCTCGTCGTAGACATATTAACAAAATTAGAATTCAATTTGAAAACAATACTTTAGAAGAAGTTGAGCACGTGAAATTTTTAGAAGTCAATTTAGATAGCAATTTAACTTGCATTACTCAAATTAATATATTGACGGACAAATTAAGTCGTTTTAATGGTGTTCTTTATAAATTTGAAAATAAAATTCCGCAAAATAATAAAATGAATATGTATTTTGCTCTTGGTCACTCATTTTTATCATATGCTGCTTGTGAAGGGGCCTATAATAATAATACTTGTAAGCTTCAATTTTGTCAAAATAAAATCTTGAACAACATTCTTAATTTACCAATATCTCACAGCACTTTTGTTATCTATTTGACAAATTGTTTATTACCGATAAAAGGAATTTTGAAATATCAAGTAATTTTGATTGTATATAAAATCATAAACAAAATTGGTTTTCCTAATATAGTGTCTATTGAACGATATACTCATCCGTTTCAATTCAAAGAAGTGGAAGTGCTTTGTCGTCCCAAAAAATATCTGTTACTGGAAGTATTTTATATAATGAACTGCCGTCCAATATAAAAAACTTCTTGTCTTTTAAAAACGAATTAAAAACTTTTTTGCTGTCACCTTGTGAACTGAATCATATTATTTATTAATGTTTTAATCTTATATATTTCTATACTTTGAGAATTTCTTGCATTTAAGATTTTTTTTTCTTTTTTAATTTCTTTTCTAAAAGTTTTTTTTTCAAATTTTAAATTACAATTTCTTTTCCAGTTACAGTTTAATATCTGAACTGAAATTAGTTGATTTCTTTGACATTTCTACTAAATTTAATTTTTTTTTGATTAATCTAAATTAATGTACAATAAATATTATGGTTTAATATTTAGCTTAAAATTAATTGATTTCTTTCCTTACATTTCTACTAATTTTTTTATTTTTTTTTTATTATAATTACAGTTTAATATGTAGCTTAAAATTAATTGATTTCTTTTCTTACATTTCTACAAATTTTTTATTTTTTTTTTGTTATAATTACAGTTTAATATTTAGATTAAAATTGATTGATTTCTTTTCTTACATTTCTCCTAACTTTAAAAAAATTTTTTTTTTTTTTTGATTAAATTACTCTTCTTATTAATTACCCACCATTGAATTTTGTTATAAATAGTTCCTAAGTTATACTAATTATTTTATTATTTTTTTTTTTGTTAGAATATCTTTATTGGCGAAATATATGAGCCTTTGTTTTCCTTCTTTTTTATTTTTTTTTTCCGAAGTTTATGTTTCTATACAATATATGTATGCTATTGCTATATATATTGTTTGAAATTTGAATATGATTGATATACAAATGTATTTATACAGCTACATAGCGTTAGCTATTATAGTCTATGGCTAATGGCTAGTATTTTTTGTTTTATTTTGTTTTTTATGTTTCTATACAATATACGCTATTGTTATACATGTAGTTTGATATGAATAGTATAGATATGTATTTATATGTAATGTTAAGTATTTATCTACATATTTTTTGTTTCGTTATGTTTCTTTTTTTTTTTCTGTTTTGTGCAAAGAATGAATGTGAATATAATATGTAAGAATTAGGTATATGATGAAATTGTATGAGGTTTTTTGAGTTACATTTAAATTTAAATTCTATATTTTTGGGCAAGTATTTCATAACGAAAACTTAATATACATTTTCGTAAAAAATCATATTTTTGTATGTTACTAACGCAAACAAATATTTGTGTCTAAATTATTGTTAGCTGTGCCACTAACCTAAGCATGACGAGTCGTATTCCACTTTATTGATGTTTTATATTTATACAAAACGTCGTAAATGGCCAAACCAGACGAGCATTTTCTGTTTTCGTTTTCTGCTTTTTTACAGAAAGCACTTTATTCCACACGGTTCTGTCAGGGAGGATATGTGAGTACATTTGACAGTATTGAATTCTTCCAAAGAAATAGTACTGAAATTGGAAGCATAGTACTGAATTTTTTAACATACCTTTTCTTTTATTTAACCTTAAAAAAACTTTTACAAAAGGAGTAAATAAATAAATACCATTATAAATAAATACCATCTTGAATTTGAAAATGTAGTTTGATAATGAATAATAACAATAATAAATTAACTTAACTTAACTTTTTTTTTAGATTTAAGTACTAAAAGTTCAGTTCTAAGTCATTGTTTTGTATACTTTTAAATATAAGCATTAATTTAAGAATTTTTTGTAAAGACCTTGCTTTGGTTTTGATTAATAAAATAAATAAATAAATAAATTTATTTTTTATTAATAAAATAAATAAATAAATAAATTTATTTTATTGAATACTTTTATTTTATTATTTAAAAAATCGAATATATAAACATTAATTTTATAGTACTTATAGTATATTGTTCAATTTTAAATTTGAATAATTAATATCACATAAAATATTATAAATGGAAAATAAATTATAACATAGAATATTATAAATAGAATAGAACATAGAATCATAAAATAACTAGGTATATACATAGAGTATTCACATGGAAGAAAAAAGTTAGACAGTTTTTTTAATTTCGTAAAATCAACTTGATCGTATTTTAGTTTTTGTTTTTCTTTTTTTTTGTTTGTATGTACATTTGTATATATGTATGTATTGTATTTCTTCAAGTATATAACTTTTTCGACTTCTTAAAAAAAAAAAACCTCGATTCTACCTCTATTTTTTATCAATCAATTTTAGTTGTTTTCATAACCCAACTATAGGTACAAGAATTATTATTGTAAAAGTATAAAATATGAAAAAATGTGTATATATTAATATAAATTTAAAGTTATTTTCATTCCCTCTAAAATATATTTTTTCTTTTTAGTCAATCTTACAATATTTTAAAAATTCAAACTACAAGCTATTTAGTTTAATATCAGATCGATATTTATTATTAGAATATAATGATACACTGTTGAGACAATTAAAAAGTTTATCAAACACTAATATGTACAACATTTTTGCAACTTCTTTAGTAATATTTTTGAAACGTTTCAATAATTGCTCTAATAGCGGTACTCACTGTTCTTCCAAATATTTGGGTTGCTAATTTAACTCTCATTTTTTCAAAAGTATGCGGATTAATATGTTATCTAGTTAATTTGGTACACAACTTAGTTTTTCAATTTATTTGAACCCATAATTCGATGAGAACTTTAAAGCTTGTAATATCATCTGAGGTTTTTAAATCGGAATCCATAATGTATTTCTAAGAGATTTAATTAGATGGGAAAAATCCAAAAAACTTTGGCTAAAGCTTGGTCACATGACAAGTAATTGCCCGAATTATAATACCAATATCGAACAAATTTCTCAAATTTTTTTAATAATTTCTAAAAGTGTTACAAGACGAATACATATCTGTATTCTATATTTTATATTTTAAAAATAAAATTTAAAAGTGTTACAAGAAGAATATCTGTATAGATATGTATGTATATCCATACATCAGTTACAAACAAAAATATTCGTAAAAAATTTTAATATATTTTATAAACAACGCCTAAATATTTTAGAAGCCAGATCGGAACACTCAATTTATTTTGTACACAAATAGCCTTTTTTTTCAAAGTTTTGTTGAATATTTCGGCTTGTAAATGTAAAGACGTTGTTATAAATATCGTGCATTAAAATAACTTTTTTGTTGTTCATGTAGTTGTTTCTTCTTAATTAAATTTTTTTTTGAAAAGATATGGTAAGTTGTTTAAGCCCTTTGTGCCTAATGTTTTTCTTTTAAAAAATACCTTCTTAATTTTTAAATTCTGTTTTTTACTATGATTAACTATATGTAGTTACCTCTTCAATATCAAAAAATATTTTTAAGAATTCTGCTATCTAGAAAGAATTACATATCGATTTATAGTCAGAAAGGCTGGTTTTCATGAGAAATTTCATGGATAATGTTTTAATGTTTATATTCATTATTTATATTTAGTAAAAATTTAAAATTATATTTTTAACTAAATATGAATATAAACATTAATAAATTAGGTTATGTACATTTTTAACTGTCAAAGTGTTGCTGTAATATTTTGTAATAATTACATTTTTTTCTCCCTCTTTGCCACTGGTAGTACACTATATTTTTCTCTTTCTGAAGTTTCGATAATATCCACGAAAATTCTCATGAAACCCAGCCTTAAAAAAAGAATTTGATTTTAAAAACAGACAAAATTGATTTTGAAAATTTGGACGAATTTGATTTTTAAAAAAGGCAAATATAATGTTAAAAAGGACAAATTTGAAGTGAAGAGTATAGTTTTATAAAATATGATTTGTTATATTTATTACAACAGTCATAATTAAAATCATTTTTTAAACGTTTATGTAATTTATATTCTAAGTCTTTTTCTGTACTTCTGTAATTTTACTAAAATATTTATTAACTTATTTTCTAAACTATCTAAATAATATCTACATAAAATTTTCAATTAAAATACATTAGATTAAAATATAGTTTTCATATTCAAATTTCAATAAACAATTTAAAACACTTTCGATTATTACTTTTTTATTTAATTTTAAAAAATTTCAATTAACAATTTAAAATACTTTCGATAATTATTTTTTACCACTATGTACTTAAATGAATTACATACATACATACCAATTTATTTTATTTAGAAAACTTTTTTTTTTTCAAGGTTAAATTTACATCAAAGAAAAGAATGAAAAACGTTTATATTTCAAATTAAAAAAAAACAAATTTAGTATTAAATAAAAGATGAATAAATTTCATATTCATAGATGTCGCGACTATTTGGGACACAGTTGAGTTGAGTTGGCTAAATTAGTATTTTATCACATATATTGCATCCTTGATAAATAGTTCATTGAATGCTAGGTACACTTGAATGTTGTGTTTTATTATACTTCTAATTATGATATAGTCATATTTTTCAATTCTTCGGAATGGATAAAATATATAAAATCTTGTGCCCACTACTTATAACATGTGGTGTCGCATATGCTACGGTCTCGATCTCGTTTGAGTATGGCAATGCTTCAACTTCTTTTAGAGTTTGACGTATTTATATTTTGCTAAGAAGATTCGTCTTGGCAATCCCTGCCTTTGCGAGTTTGTTGCTAATACAATTTCACTTTATAAGTTCTAATTTATAAGTCCTAATTTATTGAACAGTACTTGCTCAAAGTTTTGTTGTATTTTGTAGCTCACTTTATTTAGAATGTGGTTATACCTTGAAATTAGTTGATTAGTTACTTCCATTATCTCTTGGTTGATCTCTTGATTGCTTGTTAGAATTGTCTGTTAATTCATTCTGGCTTTTTAGAAGGTTGCCATTTCCATGCTGAGCCGATTCATTTTATTGCTCTTCGTTTTCTTTTGGGTCGGTCTCTTAGTTTTCTTAGATCTGACATTATCTGGGTCAATTAGTTGTCCAGTTGAAGTTGAAGTTTGTTCTGTTTACATTTTTGGAGAATTTCATCATAGTTGTGCAAATCAATTATGTGGATCATGTTAAAATTATCTTCAATAATTTTTCCGTGGCCTTATCTAATTGTTGCTATTGTTCCTGTAAGTCAAAGTATTGTTGGGTGATGCCATTGTTTGGCCTAAAAATGGTCTGGAATGAAAAATCTGTTTATTAGTCTGTATTTTTAATATGTGATATGTTGATTCGTTTTCCAAAAGATGTATTTACCGTTACTCTATTATTTTTTAAAACTATTTCTTTTTTGTAAATTGCCTTAATTGTTTTGCCTTAATTTGCTTATCTGAAACGAATATTTCTTGACCCGGTCTATAAGATTTTGGTTTTTCCCTGTTCATGTTTGCTCTATTTTTTTTTGGATCTGCGTTGATTCCTTTGTCCGTAATAATGTAGCCCAAAAATTCTGTTTCAGATTTCATAAATTCTGTTTTATCTAGATTTACCTTTAAGTTGGCTTTTTCCAATTTTTCTAAAACTTTTTCGATATTTTCTAGATGTTTTTCTTCTGTTCTGCCGAATATTATAATGTCGTCAATGTAGACGTAACAGAATTTTCCTGTATACTCCTTCAAAACATCGTCAATCATTCGCTGGAAAATTGCAGGAGCGTTACGCAATCCAAATGGAAGTCTTAAAAACTCGTATTTTCCATTCATAGTGGAAAATGCTGTTTTAGCAATATCCTTTTCTTAATCATAATTTCGTGAAATCCAGATGTTAGATCGATTGTGGTAAGGAACTTTGAATTTCCCAGATTAGATATAGTGCTGGTGAAATCCGGTATAAGATGAGTGTCTGGAATAGTTACTGAGTTTATTCTCTTGAAATCTATGACCATACGATACTTTTGGACCCCAGATGCATCCCAGATGCTACCCAAATTGGAGAATTATACGAACTTTTAGTTTCTTGGAACTGATGATTCCACCATCTAACAATTTTTGGACTTGATCTTCTAGCTCTTTTCGCATATTGCTTGGATAAGGGTACGATTTTCTGTAAATAGGATCTTCTGTAATAGTTATGATCTCGGCCTTCACATGCGTGTCTATGATTTCCTCATGATTTATGGGTCAAAAAACCTTTTTATATTTGTTAATTATTTCCTTTACCTTCCTTTGATTTTCCTCTGATAAATGTTGAGTCCTTATTTTTATATTATTTACTTCATCTGACGGTTTTTATTTAAGATTGACTTTAATATCAGGATATATGCGTAGAATATTATTTTTTCTACCTATTACTGCTCCAACCTATTATGCCGTCAAAACTTTTTAACCCAGGAAGAATGAAAAAATCTGTGACTGTATTATTTCCCAAATTCTCGAAAAATTTACCAGTTGTTTTTTCATTTATTTCTATGTCACCTCCATCTGATCTGATTTTAAATGGCCGGATTGTTGCTTTTGCACTTGGAGCCAATTCTCGTTTTATGAAGTTTTTGTTGGCCCCGGTATCGATTAAAAGTTTTAAAATATTGTTTTCTCATGTTACATACTCTAAGTATGGAACGCTAGAGAGGTATCCGTCACAAAATTTACCTCTTACACTTCTTCTCTGTGTTCATCTGGATCTACATATTCAGGTCGTAGTCTTCTGTATATGACTAATTGTGTTCATCTTCTTCAAATGTTTCCAGATGGTAAAGTCGTTGATGTTTATTTCCTGGTAGATTGCTCATGTTTGGTGATCTTTTATACGCTTGGTTATAGTTGGTTGCCGGTCTATTTATGTAGTCAACCTGTCTTTGATTCGATCACGTCCATTTTTTCCGAAGGATTGTTGGAGCTTGGTGGTGAGTGACTAAATTTTTGATGCTGAATGTTATACGCCTTGTTTCTCTGTTGTGTTGTTAAACAGTTATAAGTTGGTCGATTTGGCTAGTTATCCCTATAATTTGGTTTTGATAATTTCCTTCTCAAATAATTCACTCAAAATATTATACTTAAATGCACGGAGCTTGAAAAACAAAATTTATGATATTGAAATTATATTAAAAACACTAAAAATCAAAATTGATGTTATTTGGATCACTGAAACTTGGTTGAAAAATGAAGATGCGAAATATTGTAATTTTGTAGAATTCAATTCACTATACTCATGTCGTCCAAATAGATCTGGTGGTGGTTGCGGGTATATTTATAAATAAAAATCTTACTTACTGCGAAACATATTCTTTCAGTAACAATAATGATGGTTTCTTATGTGTCAAAATCACAAAAAACAAAAACTTATTTTACATTATAAATATTTACAGATCATCAACTGAAATATACTGAATTTAATAATTTTATTTTTGAATTAGAAAAATGTATTACGAAAACTAATTGCAAGATTAAGACATATATAACTGATGATTTTAATATTAATTACACAATATAAGAATATTATGGCAATTAACTCTTTTTATAATTATAATCAAAACAAACCAACACGAATTATAACAAATACTTGTATTGATCACTTTTACACAAATTCTTTAACAGATATTTTAAGCTTGTCACATGTTAATATTTACTTATTGGATCATAATGTCATTTTTCTCCAAGTGCCAATCAAAGATGATTTTAAAGATTTGATTTTAAATTTTAAACTAAAGGAAGATAGTGTTGGGCCAACTGCTAAAACGATTAACCTTAAAACACTGCGTCAATTATTAAGTACTAAATCGATTATACTTAACAAATGAATAAATGTGAAGATATGTGTTTTAAATTTTCAAATAAAATAAAAAATAATATAGATAAAGCCTCCCGCAACAAGGCAGCAAAAAAAAACTCAAAACTAATAAAAAATGGATTGACAATGAGCTTCTCTCTGTTATCAATTCAAAATGCTTCTGGTATTTCAAATGGTCAAAAGATAATTCAAACTATAATTTAGAGAGGTTTTTAAATATTTCAGAAATAAAGCAACAAACATGCGTAGAACTAAAAAGAAAGTATTTTACGAAAAAGAGTTCAAAGGTAGTGAAAACAATATATCTAATACATGGGATTGCATTAATAAAATCATATATAATGGAGAAAAGAAGCAGAATAAAGTCGAGTCGTTAAAGGGACCATCAGATAAGGAATCACACATCAAAATCAACCAATTAAACTTACATTTTGGTACAGTTGGTGAAATAGTGGCTAAGAAATGTGGAGAAACAATTTTCTATGCGCCAATTGTAACTGAAAAACCTTTGAATTTGAATATGTCAACAAACATCAAATTTATAAAATAATCAGCAAACTAAATAATTCAAACTCGATAGATTACATAAACATATCTGCAAAAATGCTAAAATTATGCAATGACCAACTCTTCGAATCAATATCTAAAATAATTAATAAATTTCTTAAAGAAGGAATAGTTCCGAAACAATTAAAAATTGGCAGAGTAGTTCTTATTTATAAAAATGGAAGTAGAAAAGATTTAACTAACTACCGACCAATTTGTTTAGCACCGGTTCTATCCAAAATTTTCGAAAAAACGGTTAACCATAAATTATTTACATACTTGGTAAAATTTAATATGATTTCAGAAACAAATCAAACACTGAAACATCTATAATTGATATGTTCAACTATGATATGATAAACTATGTTCAAAACTTGAAGGAAAATAGTAAAAGAATATCAATACTATTTATGGATCTAACTAAGGCTTTTGACACAGTGACACAGTAAAAATACAAAGCTATGGAATAAAAGGAGTAGCATACAAATGGTTCGATTCGTACTTAAGTAATAGATATCAATATACAAAAATCGGTGAAATAATAAGTAACAAGGAAAAGGTAAATTATGGCGTATCTCAAGGTAGTGTTCTTGGACCGCTATTATTTCTAATGTACATAAACAGTATACATAACATCGATCTCAGGACACAGATTTTCTTATTTGCAGATAATATTTGTTTAATTTTCGAAGCTGATAACTATACCGAACTTCAAAACGTTATGATTATCTTATATCTTGGGCTTTGGATTGATGCAGATTTGAAATGGAAGACACTTTAGTAATAAATTATCCTCAGGAGTATTAAAAAAAATATCTGACCTACTACCTAATTCAACCAAAAAGTCGGGGTATTTTTCACTTTTTCAAAGTCACCTTAGTTACGGCATAAAATTATGGGGCCTTAGCCTCAAAAGAATTCATTGATGATCTACAGGTGACTTAAAATAAAGCTGTAAAAAACTTATATAACTATAATTGGAGGGAGAACACAGAGCATAGTCATAAGTACATAGTCAACAGGAATTACTACTGATTAGAGATTTAAAACTTAAAATACAAAGCTTAAACTTATAATCCACATTCACGAAGTTACAACGGAACAAATTCTCACAGTCACAAAAATCAACAAACGAAGTGATGTTCATAAATCTTAAGACAAGGAGTCAAAACCTACTTCACTTTGAACCCAAAAAAACAGTACAGTTAACTAAACCTAAAAAAATTACAAAAAAAAAAGGTTATATTTCACAAATTAACATTATTAGTTTTAAAAATAGCAAAAAATTGTTTTTTCGCTAATCTTAATCTATCTTAAATGAATTTATTTAAAAAGAAGTCTTTTTGAATATTTATTTAACAATATAAGTTTTTTTTATTTGCTTTTTTTTTTTGCTTGGAAAGTCATATAAAAAACCTAAAGTTATTTCAAAAATTTTAAAAGTATAATTAAAACTTAATCCTAATAAAATAAACTTAACCTAACCCCCACCCCTTTTATCTTTATGGGTTTTTTCGAACTGTTAAATATTCGGGAACAGTTTAAAAATCGTTAGACCCCACAAATTAAAAAAAAAAAATTGACCGCAATATATTTAAATAATTATTGTAAGCTAAATTAGTGTTAAATTGAATTATTTTTTCTTTTTTGAATTTGTTGTTTTTTTTTGTTTTTACTATTTTTTCTGTGTATATATTTAAATTCATGTAACAAAATAAATTTTAATTAAAATTTAATTGCTATTTGCTTTTCTTTTTTATCTCGCTTGCACTTGCTAAGTTAGCAAATTCATTTTACTAACAAATATTTAACATTTTACCTATAAATTATAATATTACTTTCGTTGTTTTTATATAAATTATAAATTTATATTATATAACGTTTGTAAAGCCTTATGATGAGATTTATCTCTTTTAGGCATAAATTGTTGAAAATAAATAATAAATAATTTGTTAATTGGTACTATTATGTGGTTTGAGGCTGTTTGTTGTAAATTGATGGGTGACTCCTGTAGTTAAAGTTCTGCAACTCCATACATATAGAATATGCTTCTGCAAGAGTGGCCGGTTTCTTCAGTAGCAGGAATTTTTAAAGTTTTCCATTCAATCTTCCGATGAAAACGTCCAACGTTCTATTTCTGTATGATTCGACTAATACTTTAACAGTTTCCTGCGACTAATTTTCTGTTTTGATTTTATTAATTAACAGGCTAAATTGATTTTTTTAATTAATTAAGTGACTGTTGATTAATTAACAGGCCAAATTGATTGAACAGACGAGAATTTAAACTCGCATAGTACTCGTCAATGTTACTTCTTCCTTGTGTAAAGGAGCTGAGATGGTGTACCAATGTCTCGCTTGTCCACACTGCAAAGAAAGACATTCTTTTATTTTCATCCAGCTATCGTCAAATATATTGTAAGAAATGAGGGCCGCATCTGCGTTTCCTCTTATTTTACTTCTGATATTTTAAAATTGCTCTATACATTGGTTTATTGCTCACATTTCTCACTATTTTGTAGTCCTTGAAAATATTCTCGAGCTGATAACTCCATGATATATACTGAACTGGGCTGCCATCAAATATTCCTTGACACAATCGGGAAGCTTGCTCAGTTCTTTCAATTCGACTTCATTTTGTGGATCTTTTAATGAGTTGTTTGAGCTTGATGAAGCTGCTGAGTTGAATAAATAAAACTAAAACTTTAAAATTATAAAAATTTTTTTGATTGTTAGCAACAAATTTTTTTTTTTATGAAAATCTTTAATTTTTTTTTATTACTGGTAGCTAGTTGCTTTATTTCTAAAGTTAATTATAGTTCTATTTATGAAATTTTTGATTTCAGTTTTAATTTAAATTAAGGGCTTCGATGGCCTAGTGGGTAAGAGCGTATAAAATACGCAGTACCGAGGGAGTGTAGGTTCGAATTCCACACACGCCGTAAGAGTTATTCCCCCTTACGACATCTACAGCCACGCCTGAAAAGAAAAGGCTGTGTAATTTCCTGCTCATATTTATGTGGCAAAGAAATGAACTACACATTTGTAATTTTTTATTTTTGGTTTACTTTAAATATTTTAATTCCGATATTTTAACTTTTTCCTTAAAATTATGATTTTTAATTTATTTTAGATATTTTACTTTAGATTTTTATTTAAAGGTCTATTTAACTTACTTAAATTTAAAAGTGTATTTAACAACTTATTTTAAATATTTTAATTATAATTTTTAATTTTCGTTTTTTTTGTTTAATTTATGGTTTTTAATTTATCTTGCGTATCTGCACGATTATAATTTAAAAGAAATTTTTATTTAAATTATGGTTTTTATTTTATTTGTTTTTAGCTTCATTTTAAATTTCCTAGTTTTTTTTATATTATATTTTTATTTAAATTATTTTTTAAATTTCAAATTTCCTCTATTTTTGTTAAAATTATCTGTTTTAGTTTATTTTTAGTGTTACAATACACGATTATAATTTAAAATAAAAATTTTTATTCAAATTATTATTATGGTTTTTATTTTATTTGCTCTTTGGCTTTACTTTAAAAATTTTTTATTTTTATACCTTATTTTTATTTAAATTATTTAAATTTTAGATAGGTAAGTAAAAGCATAAAGAAACAATATACATAGAGTATTCATCCAGTACAAAATTTTTTAGTGAATTTTTTGTATCTCACATCCACTCAAAAATTATTTCTCAATTTGTTATTGCTTATAAATTGAGCAAAATTCATTTTAAGCTCATCAAAAAAAAAAAAATTGTCTTTTTAACTCATTTTTTGAGTATGATATCCTTGTTAATATTCAATATTTCAATTTAGCTTTCAAAAAAAAAAAGTTTTCTAAAAAAAATAATTCCAATATACATACATCCACATGTATTTGTTTTACTTTGCTTTGCTTGTTTTATTTTGCTTTGCTTTGCGGATAAGTATACTATATACTTACAATATACATATAGGTACATGTTTTTATTTTTTATTATACAACTGATATAGAGATTGGGAATGTTTATCAATAAGATCTTTGTTTTTTTTTTAATGCTAGAGTGTATTTGTATATAGTGCATTTGTATACATAGATGATAGAATATACATCATATATGTATATGTATATATTTTATTTTTGCTTGACTTTATGTATAATTTCTAATAAAGGCGCGATTTCTATTTTTGTAATATGTATGTATATTAAAATTTAAATTACAAGTGAAACAAGTGTTTATTGGAAAAATTTTAATTTTTATTTTATTAATTAATAATTATTTTAATACATATTATCATTTTTAAAGATCCATACATATGTACATACATATGTGAGTAATTATTAATTATATGTAAAAATAATATATAGGTACTTTCTATTTAATTAAATACAGTACACTATCAATAAAATCACTTTTTAACAAATAGTTAGCTTCTGGAAGTTGCCCAGATTTTCTTTAAACTTGATTTGATTGATTTTAACAAGGTTTTTATTGATGTTGAAAAAATTTGGTCATGTAATTTGGTTGGTGTTAAATCATATTAAATGCTTAAAATTTTTTGAAATTTTTTTATCTGGTTTTCATAAAGTCTTAATTATTTCAGAAAATGATTTTATTGAAGTAGGTACCTACTTATATAAATAGTATATTAGGTTTTTAGTAAAATTGAGTAAGTATTTCATTGTATTTCATTGAGATTGTATTTCAATTTTTTATAACAATTGGGTGCGATTGCTGTTCTAAACCTTTGCCGTCAATTTGTTTTTTATTGTAAGTAAAATTTAGGGCAAAAGTTTAGAATAGGTACGTACATACATATCAAAGTTTCAATAATTTTTTTAACGGGGGTTTGGGAACGGCAGCCCCCACTTTATTAAATACAATATTATTGAAATATGTAAAAAAAAAAATGGGATTTTATAGTTGATTATAAAATCAACGTCCCAATAATTTGTTTGCGGTTGGTAGTCCCACTATTTTAAATACTCTTCCTTTTAATATATTTTATACTCTTCTTCTTTAATATATTTTAATTGTGCAAAATTACAAAGGAATAGGACAATGTACAAAATAGCAAAATTTCAAAACAATCGGGCGCGGTTACTATTCTAAATCTTTGTAGTTATTTTATTGCATGTCTATACTTTCTATTTCTAATGCTTTCTATTTGCATGTGTATGCATGTTTGTAAATATTAGAATGTTTAAGGATGTAACAAAAGACTCATGTCGGCCAGGTATACCTTGCGTAGTATGCAAAAGAAATAAACGGGACTTTGTTGGCAGGTTTTACAGTTTTCCTAAAAAAAAAACTTTAATTGGAATTTGGGCAACAAAGTGTAGCGTAAGTATTGAAAATATAAAAAATTATTTATATGCGAAGACCACTTTGAGAAAAAATTTTTAGGACGAAAGCTAAAAAAAGGCGCTATTACTTCTTTATTTTTAGCTGAATATTTAATTAAAGAAACACAAACTCGCAATAATAATATTTTTGAGTTTAATGAAAACATTGATCCTTTGCTTCCATTTTCTCATATAAACTCACAGCCAAAAGAACATTCAACTTTTGGTAAAGAAAACCATAATTTTTCTGAAAACAGTAAAACTTCGTATGCAAGTAAAACTTATTCAAAAAAAAAAGAAAAATTGTTAAATAATGAAAAACACAAAATAAATAAATAGGGTTCTGTTAAAGAAAAACTTGAAATTATTAATTCTTAACTTAATAACTTTTCTTAGCCCCAAAAATTTTTCCTCACTATGTAGTTTTCTGTTTTAACAAATAATTTTTTCATATGTAATTATAATATATATAAATACCTATACCTAATTGTTTTATTTTTTATTTTTTCCATTATGAATTCACGAGCAACGGCATTTTATCTATCAAAATTTTGTAAATATAGTTAGTTGTAAATATATGTACCTACATAATATAGTTTATTTTTATTTTTCCAGTAATGCATTTCATTTGCTTATATTTAGGTATATGTTTAATTTTTTAGTGAATGAATTTTTTTTGTTAAAAAATTGTTTTGTTATATAATATTTTATTGTTTTGTTATATATTTTTTTTTTTTTTATATAATTTTTTTTTTGATGCATTTCTCTGCCACGTAAATGTGGACAGGAAATTACACGGCCTTTCCTGTTCAGGCGTGGCTGTAAATGTCGTAAGGGGGAATAACTCTTACGACGTGTGTGGGATTCGAACCCACACTCCCTAGGTGTTTACAGCGTATTTTATACGCTCTTACCCAATAGGCCACCGAGGCCCCTGATATAATTTGATAATTATTTTTTGTTTTGATTTTGAATTTAAAAATATTTGAATTTTTATTATTTTTTAATTTTAAGTAATAAAAATTGGGTTTTTTACGCCAATTGATCTTATTCTTTTCTTTCTTATCAAAAAAAATATTCTTTTAAAATGACATTTTTGGATTTCAGTACATTATTCATCTTGCTTTAAAAAGCTTCAATAGGTAAATTGCATTTTTGATTTTTAAAATGCGATACTTATTAACTAAAAAAATAAAAAATTTAAACCCGACTTGTAAGTACCATACTGCTTGTAAGAGTTAAGAACGCTAGCAATTCAAAATAAAAAATCATGCAATTATGCAAATCATATACCTATTATGAATTATATTTATTTAAAAATTGTTAACGAAAGAAAAAAGTACTAACGGTTTTTATTATAAAAATTATTATAAGAGTAACTATATTATTAATATAATTCACACATTCAAACATTAATACATTCAACAATGATATTATACCATTTATATACTATTGCAAATTAGTTTCTATTCTTTATGTTAAATAAATTCTTTATTTACATTTTACACATTCATATTATTTTCATAAGTAATATAAATACATTTAATTTACGAGTACATTTACGAGTGTAAAAAATGATTTAGTCTCATTTACAAAATGCTTATAATTTATAAGTGAAAATATTTTGAGTATTGAGTAAATTTGGGTACAATAAAATGTATATTGAGTAATTTTGGGTACAAAACGTTTTTAAGAAATTGACTAAAAAATTTTGTACTGGATGAATACTCTATGTATATAGTTTCTTTATGGTAAAAGTTTTGAACTTACGGTAAATAAAAGACTTTCATAGCGTGGGTGTGCACGTCTTGATTCGCTTTAATAACCTTTTTTTTTTACAGTTTAGAAGTCTCAGTTGATATTTTTGAGGATGATCCGCAAATTCCCTTTTGTCCAAAAGCGTTGATTTTGCAGTTGATCGTGGCACGGTGCTCAATCACACAAAATCCAGAATATTCAGTTATATTTGTTTCAATTTTGATCTGGAAACTTTTTGTGCTTCCTATTTCTCACTTTGGTAATATTTTTTAGCTTTGTAGTTACTTTTTTTTATTTAAATTCACCTTAATGTTAATCAAGAGTTGTTAGCGTTAATTATAAGGTTTAACTTTTTCAAAATATTTATTCTAGTGATTTTAGTTTTCCTTTTTGATTTACTTCAATGTTAATTAAAAGTAAATTTTTTTATAAGCACTTCACTTTAAGAATTTTTTTCCTTCAATTGAATTTAATAATTCTCCAGTTATGTGTTTTTTTATTTAGCCCGGGCGCCCGTTAAGAAGATTATTGTATATAATCTTAAAAAAAAAACAATTTTTGGTTCTTTAACTGAACTTGTTTATTCCAAATCACACTTAAGACTGAATTTTGCAGAATAGGCAGAATAGATGGTGAACATAGATATATTACTAATAGATAGGCAGTGAAGAAAATATTTGCAGCCAATTTTGAGAAACAGTTGAGTGAACCGTGCGTATGTATTACTTTAGTTTCCTCAGAAATAGGTTCCTAAAGGGTGAAATAAATTCATTTCTAATTTTTTTAAGGATTTTATCACTTATTTTCTTACTTTAAAAGTAGTTAAAACTTTGAATAACCTTAATTAAATTAAATTTTAATTTTAAAAACAAAATATATCAATTATTAAGTAATATAAAAACTTAAAATCTCTGAATGAAACTGGTTATGAAAAACTGCTTTACATTATTTTAATAAATATAAACAGCTGAGTGAACGAAATGTATACATATTATAAAATGCATATGTATTTTTTTGACTGAATACCTTAAGATAGGAAAACACATAAGAAGAAAAGAAACGACTACATCTAACTTCCCATCTATTAGTTAATATATCTATGATGGTGAAGTAAGTAATCATAAGTTAGAGCTTATTATAAGTAATCAAACATCACAAAACATTGAATTCCAAAAAATTAAAAGTGAGGTTAAGGATTTCAAGGAATCTATATTCTATAATTATAATTTAGTAGTTTTCAGCCACACACTACGTATTATGAATTCCGTTTCAAGCTTTGAACATCAGTAACTACATATTTTTTACGATTTTTCTACTATAAAACCTATACATAATATTAATAAAACATAAACAACACATTTCATATTTACATTACAGTATTATGGTACCTAATCTACGATAGTCGGTAGTAGTAACAAAACGCACACAACAGAATAAAAAAAAAAAACACAAAATTATAAGAGACATTCTTACTTACTCTCTTTAAAATTGTGTATTTTTTGTTTCCTCTCGAGTCTCGACTCGACTCGACTCGACCTCAACAGCTAAACTATTATTTGTCTATATGTATGTAATGTATGCATGTATAAAGAAAAAAATTTAAAAATTGATAAAAATCATCATTTATCACAATATGTATTGAAATTTTAAATAATGAATAATGATATTGATCTGATATTAATAATCAATATGTATCTAAGTATGCACTTATATATGACCAGCGGGCAGAGTCTCTTTAAAATTCAAATATATAATTGTTTTGGTTTTGTACTTTTCTATTAAATTGTTGCATTTATGTATGAATATTTGTATATTATTTGAAGCGATTAGAAAACTTTTCTAATTGTATTCTTTTTTGAAATCAATTTCTTCTCATATAAGTACTTAAATTTTAGTATACAGCACTTCTTAGAATCAAAATTACATTTGAATAATTTTTTATTTTTAAATATTTTGTATGTCAATTTTATGCAGGGTTACCATTTGTACAATTGTGGTAATATTTGTACAGTTTTCTCGCCCTCTGTACTATGTACAATCTTAATCAAGGATTGTATGCCAAATATACGGTCTTTTCAGATTTTTTACATTAGGGCGAGGTAAAACGAACAACGGTAATATTGTTACAGACAACGTGGGCTATAAAAAAATTGAACTGAATTGTGCTCCAAACTTTGTTTGTGCATTTTACGAATATTTTACGGATACCTATTCTGTTTTCCCCACGTACCTTTAACACATTTATTTCGAACTCGATAAATAAATAGACATAATAGTCCACACTCACAATACCAAATAATTTAAATATACGTACACCAACTACAGGCTTTTTATACAATTTAATTCTGTTTTGGCGTTATTTTAAAAAAAACGTTAGTTAGTGTTTTGACAAATTTGGGTTTGCTTTTTGTTTTTTTACGGATTGTATTTTTCCATAAATCCTATTTTTCTAAACTGCAACTGTTTATTAAATCAATTGGGATTCACTACACATTAACAGGGGCCCCTAGTATTGAAATAATTTGATAGAACAAACAAACTCGGAAAGATAAAATTCTTATTAATCATGTGGAGATATAAAAGATGAAACAAAACCAAATTGAGAAACAAACTGAAATTAAATGAATAACAGAGAAGGATGATAAAACTGAACCAATTGATATTATTAAAAAATTGGATAATGAGATTGGAATCAAAATAGAGCGAAATATAATATCAAACATATTTAAAAATAATACAAATTCAGAAAGATCAGGTGAGCCATATAAATTAACTAGCAGAGTACCCGGCGTTGCCCGGAGTATTTTATCGGCTTTATGAAATAAAAATTATTATTGAATTAATATAATTTAATTAATATAGTTCATGTATTACTATGCATTTTCAGATGCTGGTAGTTAATATTCTATTTTTTATTACATTTAGTTAAATTGAATAAACAGAGCGAAGAATTAGAGACAATTCGTCTACAAAAAATCTTTAAAGGAATCAATAATCTATTGAGTACGCAATTACGGCGAAGTGAGTTTTCATAATATATTCGTTAATACCGAAACATAAAATCGCATTTCAATTATTAAAGACCATAATGTAATACATTGTTTTTCGTAAGTAATGTCACTTCATGTTTTTGTTAATTATCCTTTTAAGCACATTTTGAAAAATTTGCTATTAGGTCAATCCATCTGTTTACAAAACTTATATACGATTTAATAAAGAGCAATGAAATATTAACTATGCATAGGTCTCTTAAAAGAGTAATGTTGTAGAACAACTTTTTTATGTACCCTCACCGTTAGAGATCCTACAGCATCGACAGCGCTTCAAATTTTGAAAAAACTACTTTTTAAATGAATAAATCTCAGGTTCTGTTTAACATATTTTTTTTAATATAAAAACTACATGATTGTGTTTTACCTTTATAAATCAACCGGAATTTTTTTACGGTGACTTTTTCTAATTATGTTTTCAAATTGATTGGTTAAAAATATGTGTAAAAATTGTGTATGGATAAGAATGTAAGGTTTTCAGTTCTTTTAAAATGTATGTACTCATTTTTGATTAAATACTATACAGAAATGTGAATATGTTTTCTAATTTAATTGATTATGTCAATACAGTATTTTTAAATATACGCAATTATACATACTATATGTACATATTTCAATGATATTTTATGGGAAATATGTTATACACATGCATCTTATATAGGTAGACCACATGTAAAGACCACATGTAAGTAATGCATTTCTGAATGATGACATGATGATTGTCTAATATAGGAGATTGTTTCTGTTTTTTAACAACGGCGGAAAATGTTATGTTGTTAAGACTTAAACACAGTATTCTTAAGATACTTATTAAGGTTACTTTAATTACTGTTCTATATTAGAAATTTGCATTAAAAGGTTTTTATGGAATATTAAAAACAGTATAGGTAAAAGAAAAGAGTGTTGGAAATATCTTTTTAATAATAATACAAAAAGTTAGGCAGAATACTTTTAATAGGTGCTCGTGCGGAAATGGGTTAACAAATGTTAACAAACATTTTGTCATAGGCTTTATTTAAATCGTAAATTCATCCTGCCAAATTAGACAAAAATTAGAAACAAAATTTTCTTTTGAAAGTCTATCGTACAAATGGGTTAATGTAGCACGACAAAATTTATTGAATGAGTTTGTGTGCCAAAGTGCAATACTTGTGAAAATTTTCAATTGGTCAAATCGTTTAAGCACAACAACAAAAAATGAGACACTTCTTGGCCTGGAGCCTGATGGGTTAATGTATCGTAACCAAATCAACTGAGAAAGCTTTTGTTATAAAGACCTACACTTTTGTAAATTTTCAACTCAATTGGTAAAACCGTTTAAGTGCGACAACAAAGAAATTGAAAAACTTCATTGAGTCCTGGTGCCGAAACGGGTTAATGGATCGTAACCAAATGAACTCAGTCAGTACTTGTGGCAAAGAGGTACACTTTTGTAAATTTTCAACTCAATTTGTATAACCGTTTAAGCGCGACAACAAAGAAATTGAAAAAAAATTATTGAGCCCTAGTGCCGGAACGGGTTAATGAATCACAGCAAAATTAAATTGTGAAGCTTCTATAGTAAAGAGCTACACTTTTGTAAACTTTCAACTCAATTGGTCAAACCGTTTAAGCGCGACAACAAAGAAATTGAAAAACTTCATTGAGCCCTGGTGCCGAAACGGGTTAATGAATCGTAACCAAATAAACTGAGTGTGCTTCTGTAGTAAGGAGTTACACTTTTGTAAATTTTCAACTCAAATGGTGAAACCGCGGTTAAGCGCGACAACAATGTAAATTAAAAATTTCACTGAGTCCTGGTGCCGAAACGGGTTAATGGATCGTAGCCAAATTATTATAGTGAGGTTTTCTGCTAAAGAATAACACTTTTGCGAATTTTCAAGTCAATTGATTAAACCCTTTAAGCAGGATAACAAAAAAATTTAATGAACTTCGTTTGGCTCTGGTGCCCAAACGGGTTACCTGAACTTCATAAAAATTTGTTGCAGGCTTTTTTTCAGACCATAAAACCACCATACAAAATTGGACATAAATCGGAAACAAAAATTTTTTTGGAAGCCCGCCGGGCCGAACCCGGGCGACATATTGCACCCCAATTTCTTACACCCCTAAAGGTGAGAAGAACATTTGTGCAAATTTTCAACTCAATCGGTCAAACCGTTTAGGCAGAACAACGAAAAAACCAAAACGCTTTAAAACGCTCTCGGGCCGCAATGGGTTAATGAACCGAAACGCGATATAGCCTATAACTCCTTCCGGGGTCGTAGAAATGTTCCTGCAAAATTTGGTTGCAATCGGACTGGTGGTTTTTACGTGAATCCGTGCCAAACAAACAAACAAACAGAATTTCTTCCTTATATATTAGAAGAAGATTGTATGGATTTATGAAGTTAATACAGAAGAAAAGACTAGCAAAGACTACAATAGGACATAGGTGATAAAGATATAAGCGATAATAATAGTTTACCTGTCAATGAGAATCTAAGTGATCATATATATCTCAATGAGAATCTGACAACATATTTTGGCTGTCTATAAAAAAAAGCTAGATATATGAAAAGAAATAAAATAATTGACTTATAGGTCAAAAATGACAAATTATTTATACGCAAAAATTCGCAATCAGAATCAAAAATTTGATAAATAATAAATGCTAATAATAGAAGAAACAAAAATAGTGTTAAATCTTATGGTTATTCTTTTTATCACACTCAAGCTACTAGACCTGTATTTAATACATGTCTTGATCACGTCATCTATAATGATCCAACAGATCAAATCGTTATATCTCCTTTTGAATATGATATGTCGGATCATCTTGGATTAATATTGGAAATTAAAAATTTAAAATTCACAAATAAAAAATTTAGAAAAAAACTCGATGAATGTTGATAAGAAACAGCTGATAAAAATATTTGATTATGAAAAAGTAAAAGAGAAATTAAATAGTTTGATTATTAAAGCAAAAGACGTAAACAAGTGAAATAACAAAACCACCTTTATATTAACCACCTTTATTCACACTTCGTTTTTAAATGCCAAAAGTAGAATTCCCGAAATAGTTAAAACAAATAAAGTTTTACCAATTTATGAAGATGATGGTCAAGATATTAATAACTTTTAAAATTATAGAGACATTTATCAATACACAGATGATAAATGGTTTCAAAGCTACTTGACAAATAAAACTCAATTTGTGGATGGTGATGGAATAAGAAGTTTAAAACAAGATGTGGATTACGGTGTCATTCAGGGTAGCTCGTTAGGGCCAACTCTGTTTGCATGGTATATTAGTAGTCTAAGGAACATTAAAATACATGGTAAACATTCATGTATGCTGATGATTTAGTTATCGTGTATAAAGAAGATACATTGCATAAACTACAAAAACCCATAGATATTGATTTAATATTAATAACTGGTTGAATGAACAAACACAAACTGACAAAAATTGTTCAAACACAAACTGACATTCATTCAAATAAAACAAAGTATATAATTTTTAAAGGTGGTGATTTTTAAAAGTACTGGCAATATATATATAACCATTGTAATATTGATAAAGTGGAGGAATAGAGATATCTGGGCGTTATAATAGATATCAAATTAAGTTGGAACCAGTAAATAGATCTACAAATTAGTAAAGGCAGACAACTTGCTGACATATTTAAATTTGTCAATATTAGGTCAACAATAGGGTACCTCTAAAGTTAAAGAGACTTTCATATTATAGTATGTTTCATAGAAGATATGACTGTTAGAAGATATGAAATACATTTGGTAAGAATATAAATCAATTACAAATGTTACAAAATAAAACCCCATAAAAAATCTGTAGCATATAAGCAAAGAACTGCTACTAAATTAATCCATAATAAACATAAAATTTTGCTTTTAAAAGAAATTGAACATGTACCAACATTTATAATAACAAATGAATACTTCTAGACTGAAATATGAATATGAAACTAATTTAGATTTCATATACTTCATAAATAGAAATATTAAAAATAATTGTGAGTAATTAATTTTTATTCTATTAGCACTATTACAACTTCAAATTAATTAATTTTCAATTTGCAATTGGATTAAGTATTGCACTGTTGTTGAAAAAAAATTATTCGACATTATTGTATCATGTTACACTCTGTACGAGCATTTAGCTCTTTTGAAATTATAATAAAAAGGAAAAAATATATTCTTTTTCAATTGTTTCTATTAATTTTTTTTAATATGTACATAGGTATAATATAATGTTGTTTTCTTAAATTTTATATTATTTAGTTATATTTTTACTACAATAAAACAGATGAAATAAAACATTTATTTATATTTCGCCACGTTTTGTTTTAATTCAACACTTCTTCACTAATTGTCATTGCTAGTTTTGACAATAAAAAAACAAATTCCTTTTTGCCAATTTCTTCAAAATTTGTATGTAATTTTTTAGTATGTAATACAGTATTAATATATTTTTAAATTTTTATTATTTTTTATAAATACATCATAGAAAATTAAATAAAATCAAAAATATATATATAAATATTGTTGTTGTATTGTTGTATTTGTTGTATATATTGTTGTATATATATATAAATATTGTTGTGTGTAAGTGCAATTGAATAGTGTACTCACTTGGTACAATGGTAAGATATGTAAAATTAAATTTGTTTGAATTTTCCTCAAATAAGCACACAAAATTTTTATGGGAAACGCTATGAAATCTTATATGCGGCAATAGATGACAAAACTGCAGTTGTGATAATGTTCAAGTTATTTTAATAATTATTAGAATTAAATTAATTCCACCTGAAACAGATGTTCAAACAGATGAGAAAGATATTGATATCGATAATCTTGAAAATACCCAGTTACCTTATGATATACCCGGTGAAATAGAAGTTCGATTTGAGGAAAGCTTTCATAGTTAAGTTGATCGGCTTCTTTCTCATTTACGCAAAAGAAACAAGTTAACTAGTCGAAAACATCTCCTATAATACGAAAATAAAAGATACACAATCGTATCTTACAAATTTGCAAAATCTGAAAAATGAATTTTTTGGACTTTCGGAAGTTAAAATTTTCGAGAAACTTTTTGATGAAGATATTATGGATTTAATAGTGGAACAGAGCGTTTTATATGCTAGTCAAAAAAATCAGCACAATTTTAGTTTTACTAGACAAATTTGAAAAAATTTGTTGGAATATTGCTGTTTAGTGGTTACCACTTTGTGGCTAGGAAAACAATGTATTGGTGTTTGGACAAGGATACTGGGATAATATTAGTGGCAAATACAATCTCCAGAAATCGTTTGCAAGAAGTAAAAGGTTTTCTGCATTTGATTGACAACTCGAAAATTGATAAGACCGATAAAATGGCAAAACCACGTCCGCTTATGAATAAGATACAAGTAAAGTTTCAACAATGGATGTTTTTTCATCACAATTTATCAATAGATGATAAATGATATAGGCTACTAAGAATTCCAGTTCGACATAAATAACAACATACTATTCATTCGGTGTAAAGATAATTCTATAGTAACAATTGCTACTAATTTTGACTATATCGACGCGTTAGATAAAGTTAAGCGATGGTCATCGGTAGAAAAGAAGAAAGCAGATGTACCCCAACCCAAACTTTTTGAATCCTACAATAAAAGCAATAGGAGGTATAGATCTGCATGATCAATTAGTAAACTCTTACCGTATCAGGGGAAAAAAAACGTTGGTAGGTATTTTTTACACAATGTCTTAATTATTAATATTTTTTTCTCTTAATTAGTGCATTAATAAACTACTTCTAAAATATTTTTGTAATATATTCATTTTTACTATCTTCGGGAGAGAATGGGTTGTTAGGCATTATTTAAGTCCAACAAATTATAGAATTTTTTTTACTAATTTTAATATTACAAAAGAAAATAAAACGTTAATTAAACATTGTACAATAATTATAAACATTATTTAAAAGATAAATAAATAATAATATGTGCAAATAATTAACTACTGTCTGACTTAATTTTTGTTAAAAAGCTTTTCAGTTCTTTCTTAAATCTTTCTTAATATTACTTTTCTTCAAAAGCATAAAAATTCTAAATGATCACATTCCCCCTAATCGGAAATGCCTTTGCGATGTGTTCAACACATTGTTTCATGATCTGAAATTTCTAAAACAAAAAATTTCACGATACTGAAATATCAAGCAAATTAAGCATTCAAAATTTTCTCTGCACCCGTTTCGATTCTTTCTTATTTTGAGTTTTTTTTGTTGAATGATGAACAAATATAGACAACTTTTGATGAATATAAAAAAAAAAAAATTTATTATTCATTTTTAATTTGTTATAAACTTCAACTTTAATTGCAATTACAGAAATGGTGGGCATCGCATAATTTATGATCGAAAACGTCTTAAGACATTGTGTTACTGTTGCATTGTATCGACAATCTAAATTGACAATTTAATTTTTTCGATTTTGACGAAATCAAATATATTTTTTTGACATTTCCGATGAGACCCATTATTTCATATATTTGATAGTTACATTTCTGTCATAATTAGATATGGTATCTATGGTAAATTTCTTTTTTCCACACCACTATTGGGGTAAATAAATAGATGCGTTTTTTTTGAAGTGGTATCCCCAAGAGGCTTTAATATATATTAATATATATATTAATATTTTAATTTTTATTACATTTAATTACATTTAATTCATTTTTTTTTAGCAAATCGAATAAACAGAGCGAAGAATTAGGGACAATTCGTTTACAAAAATTTTTTAAAGGAATCAGTAATCTATTGAGCATACTATTCGGGCGAAGTGAGTTTTCGCAATATATTATTTGCTAATTCCGAAACATAAAATCGCATTTCAATTATAAAAAACCATAATGTAATACTTTTTTTTTCGTAATAATGTAATAAAGTAATGACACTTCATGTTATCCTTATAAGCACATTTTTGAAAAATTTTAATCCGAAAAGTTTCACTCTGTCCGTTTGCCTGTTTGCAAACCTCATGCACTGTTTAATAAAGAGCAATAAAATATTACCCATGCATAGGTCTCTTAAAAGAGTAATGGTGTAGAAATTTTTTTTTATGTAGCATCACCGTTACAGCACCTACAACTCTTCAAATTTCGAACAAACTTCTTTACGAACGTAACTCATTTTTGGTTAAATACTAAAGTACTGAAATGTGAATATGTTTTCTAATTTAATTGATTGTGTTTATAGTATTTTTAAACATAATCACATTATACCATATAGTATGTACATATATCAATGATATTTTTTGGAAAATATATTATACACACACATCTTATGTAGGTACACTACATGTTGGTAATGCATTCCTCAATGCATGATGTGATTGTTGTATGGGGGAGATTATTTCTGTTCTTTAATAACGACCGAAAATGTTATGTTGTTAAAATTTAAACACAGTATTCAAAAGATACTTAAAAAGGTTATTTTAATTACTATTACATATTAGAAATTTATATTGAAAACTTTTTATGGAATATTAAAAACAATATAGACAAAAGTAAAGAGTGTTTGAAATATCTTTTTAATAGTAATAACAATACAAAAAATTGGGCAGAATATTTTTAATAGGTACTCGTGCGGAAATGGGTTAACGAACGTTAACAAAAATTTAGAGGCGTTATTTAGAATCGTAAATTCACGCTGCCAAATTAGAAATAAGTTAAGAACAAAAAGTTTTTATGTCAGTCCATCATGCCGAAATGGGTTAATGTATCACGGCAAAATTAATTGAAGGAGCATCTGTTTTAAAGTGCAATACTTGTGCCAATTTTCAATTGGTCAAACCGTTTAAGTGCGACAACAAAAAAATTAAAAACTTCATTGAGGCCTAATGCTGAAATGGGTTAATGTATCGTAACCAAATGGTCAGTAAGCTTCTGTGGTGAAGAGCTACACTTTTGCAAATTTTTAACTCAATTGGTTAAACCGTTTAAGCGCACCAACAAAGAAATTATAAAATTTGGGCTCTGGTGCCAAAAAGGGTTAATGGATCGTAACCAAATCAACTGAATGAGCTTCTGCGGTGAAGCGCTACACATTTGTAAATTTCTAACTCAATTGATCAAACCGTTTAAGCGCGACAACAAAGAAATTAAAAAACTTCATTAAGCCCTGGTGCTGAAATGGGTTAATGGATGGTAACCAAATCAACTCAGTGAGGTTCTGTGGTGAAGACCTACACTTTTGTGAATATTCAACTCAATTGGTCAAACCGTTTAAGCGCGACAACAAAATAAATTAAAAAACTTCACTGAGCCCTGGTGTCGAAGCGGGTTAATGGATCGTAACCAAATTAACCTAGTGAGCTAAAGAGCAAGAATTTTGCGAATTTTCAAATCAATTGATTAAACCGTTTAAGCAGGACAACAAAAAAATTTTGTGAACTTCGTTCGGCTCTCGCGTCCAAACGGGTTACCAGAGCATCAGAAAAAATTTTTCACAGGCTTGCTTTCAGACTATAAAACCACCATACAAAATTAGACTTAAATCGGAAATAGAGAAACTAATTTTTTTTTTTTTACGAGGGTTGGTGGAAATCTTGAAAGTCACCAAAAGGAACTGCACGTGCTTCCTAAGGGTAGTGTTGGACTTTAACCAACCAAAACCACCCCCATTTTAAAACCAAACTTTAGGATGGAACCTTTAATACAAATGTACAGTTTGGTTTTGGGGATAGGGATATGGGAAGGATAATTGGGGAAATTGGAATTGGGAAATTTGGATTATTGGGGGTAAGAAAATTTCGAGGGACATTTTGAAGAATGATGTTAATGTTCTTCTTAAACTTAAGTAAATCGTACACATATGAATTACCAACTTTAGGGAACACATGCGATGGTATATGGTTCCACAAACGGGACGTGCGCATACGAATTTCGCCATTCTTGATAACTCAACATGGTAGGGATGAGCATCTGTTGTCCTCCTTGTTTCTCGTTGGAAAACTTCGAGTGTAGCCATTAATTGTTTTATTTCTTTGAAACAAGTGTTAATCCCTACCTATAAAACAAGGTCAGTGACCCAACTGTGCGATGATAGCTGGAGTGAGCATTGAAGTTACACTGGGGTCGTTGATCAAACGAATAGCTCGGTTTTGCACATCTAAATAACCCAGTGCTGTTTGAGGCCCTGCAGCACAAATGTGTGCATTATACTGCATTTTCGGCCTAATGTACGTTTTATAGATATTGAGAAGATCAAATGCGGAGAAGTAAGTTTTGCAGCGATACAAAAAACCCAAACATTTAGCTGCATCCTTAACTATACCAAAAATGTGATTTGACCAAGTCAATTTTTGGTTTAACCCGATGCCCAGCATGTTTAAATCCGTTGAATGTTGCAAGACTTCTCCCTGAAATAGTAGGTTAGGAACAGTAGTGGCAATTTTCCGCGAGATCAGACAGCGTTGTGTTTTTTTGGTATTGAACTCAACTTCGTTGACTTCACCTCATTTTTGAATTTTTTCTAAATCATTATTTAAGTCACTAATAGTGAAATTATTTGCTGTTGTATTAATCTGGTGATTAATGTTACAGCGGTTATGAAACTCATAGGAAACTACAAGGGTGCTGTCGTCTGCGGAACTATGGATCGGATTGGAGGTTAATGAGAGTAGGTCATTGATAAATATTAAGAAGAGAGTTGGGGATAAAACTGATTCCTGTGGGACACCAGCATTTATTTTGAATTTGTCAGATGAATATCCATCGACCAGTACACGAATCGTGCGAAAATGAGTTAATAAAACCAATAACCAAACTGATTAATACGTCAATTTATCAAAATAATTTTCCGAGCTTACTAAAAATTAATAAAATCGTCCCAATTTATAAAAAATCTGGCAAAAAAAACAACCCAAACAACTTCAGACCGATTTCTATCTCCTCAGTATTCAGCAAAGTAATTGAAACTTATGTTAATAATCAACTTACTCAATATCTTCAAGACAATATGTTAATAAGCAAAATACAATATGGATTTACGAAAAATTCGAACACTTGCACCGCATTGTTTGATGTCATATCTTATGTCCAGAACACAGTTAGCAAAGGAAAAAAAGTAGCACTAGTATTTTTTGACCTAAGATAGAAAATAGTTTGACTCAATTGATAGAAAAATCATGCTAAGAATACTATTCGAATGCGGTGTAAGGAATAAAGAATATAAGTGGTTCGAAAGCTATCTTAGTGAAAGACAACAATATGCAACGTGTGATGATGTTAAAAGTGAAATAGGTCATGTTGATTATGGAGTAATTCAGGGAAGCTCTTTGGGGCCAGCTTTGTTTTCTTGTTATGTAAGCAGTTTCTCGAGTCTAAATCTGGTAGGTAAAGCCTTCATGTATGCAGATGATCTTGTTGTAGTTTATGCAGAAAACAACCATTATGAACTGGAGTGGAAAATAAACAAGGACATGCAAATAATACATAACTGGATGTCGATGCACAAACTAACAGTTAATGTAAATAAGACCAAATACATGTTAGTTAAATGTAAAGATGTTAACATACCTATTTATTACGATAAAGCTCAAATCGAAAAGGTGTAAAAATATAAATATTTGGGAATTTTGGTAGATTCTGAGCTAAACTGGAATCACCACATAAATGAACTTATTCGTAAAACAAGAAGAATAGCTGGGCTCTTCAGAAAACTAGGAAAAAGGACTACCGTAGAAAATTAAAATGTCAATATACTATAGTATGTTTCATAGCACGTTGACGTATGGAATAGGTATATGGGGTAACACGTTCATTAAAAATATCAATAGTCTACAAATAATACAAAATAAAGCAATTAAAAATCTTTTTGAACTCGAAACTAGAACATCCTCCAACTATATCCATAAAAGCTACAATATATTAAACCTAAAAGATTTTAAAGAACTAAGCCAAATTATGCACATTCACAATATCATAAACCAGAATATCAAAACAAATACCAAAATAGTTTCAAACAATGAAGTACACATATATAATACAAGAGAAAACAATAAACTTAGATATGAGACGGGTACAAATTTGAATGAGATTGAACCTATCTTGAATTCAGGTATCAGGCTATTTAACAACATACCATTAAGTATACAAAACTTATCCAGAAATCAATTTAAAAAAGAATGTAAACAGTTATATATTTCAAAATATTAACAAATTAGTTTGTTCTGTTTTCCTATTTTTTTATTTTTTTTTTCAACTTTGAACTTAAAGTACTAAATAATTTTATTATGTATATAACTTAAAATAACATCTCGTTCTTTCTTTTTTATTTTATTTTCTGTTTTGTTTTTTTGCTTTTGTTTTTTGTTAATTAGAAGATTAAAATATAATATCTAGATTTAAGCCTATTTTAATATTATTATTCCACTGATCTGAATTTAAGTGAATTTGATAAAAAAAAAAAAAAAAATGTATACACTCTGTACGAGCTTCACAGAGATCTTTTTGAGAAATGAATAAATAAATAAAATAAATAAATAAATTCGAAAGGAAATCTCCAATCCATTTTAGAAAGACTCTACTTAGACCTAATGCTTTACATTTTGCCATCATGCCAAACTCGATCGAAAGTCTTAGAAATATCAACAGCCACAACATCAGACTCACCAGAATGATGAAGGTTGATGCTTGGCTTCTCACATAGGTAAGTCATGAGATCGCCGGTTGAACGAGGGGCTCTGAACCCGTATTGACGATCATGAAGCAAACCTTTGTGGTCCAGGTATTTCAGAAGCTTTTGGTTCACTATTTTCTCCGTTACCTTGGAGAGGACCGAAGTTATAGCAATAGGGCGGTAGTTGAAGGGATCGCATTTATTACCTTTTTTGGAAATTGGGAAAACATGTACAACCTTCCATTAGGTAGGGTGAATACACGAAGTGAAGGAGAGGTAGAAAAGGTTGCGCAGAGGTTTTGAAATTGTGGAGTAGCTATTTTTAAGCACCATGGTGGTTATACCATCTGGACCGGGTGACTTATTTGTATCAAGATTTTTTAAAATTGTCATCACCGCCCGCGTCCTAAAGTAAATTTGAACAAGAATTTTTACTTATTGATTACTCTCTTGGATTTGTTTCTCACCACTATATAGTTGGCCCTGCCAGCCTTCGACCTATTGTTTTGGTACTGTTTAAAAGCCTCCTCTTTTCTAGAAATGGCTTCTTTGCAAATACGATTAAACTAAGATTTAGGACTCCTCTTAACAGATTTCATGAAATGAGGGATGAATAACCTCATTCCAAGTAAAATAGTTTCACTAATCGCATTTGCAGCAAAGTTAACATTTCTGTTGCGGAAGCAGAATGACCAATCAAAGGCTCTAAAAATGTTGTTAAGGCCCTCCCAGTCAGCATGGCTGTAACGCCAAACTAATTTTTTGGGAGGGGACCTCTGGTTGGAGATAGGGCTTACCCGGAAACTTGTGTTAACCAAACAATGGTCAGAATTACCCAGGGGGCAACCAACTGAAACCACATATTTTTCAGGATGTGTGGTGAGAAACAGATCCAAGAGGTGACCTTCATGATCAGCACGGTCCGGGATTCTAGTGGGATTTTGGACAAGTTGAGAAAGGTGGAACAGTGTGCAGAATAGTTCAACTTGTTTCCCAATTGAGTTTTGACTCGGGGAGATTTTGCTAGAAAAATGAAGCCAGTCCCCGTTATGAATGTTGAAATCTCCCGCCAGAACAATTTCAGTTTCTGGAGATGCGTCCGAAATTTCATTGATCTGGTTCGATATATTTTCAATTTTTATAGCAGTTTCTTGTTCATTTGAGTTGGGTGATCTGTATAGAAAACAGAAATGTATGACATGCTTTTCAACGAGAATTTTGATGTAATGTAATGAAAGGTTGGGCTAGAACATTTATATTTTGGAAGTTTGTTGAAAGCGATGTTATTTTTTATATAGACAGCGATACCTCTATTGGGTACGAAGTGTGAAATAAGTGAGTAGCCGGTAACATTAAAATTATCATTGTGGTTACTGACTTGTGTTTCATATAGGGCTAAGACTGCTGGTTTAATTGAACTAAGATGGCAATCGACGGCATGAAAATTCGTTTGCAACCCGCGTGTGTTACAGAAATTAACATTAAAATTGGTAATTTTGATGGAAAAAAATTAGTATAAAAGAAAAGTTAAAATAATAAATAATAATATTAAAATTGAAATGCAAAAATTAAAATGAAATCAGAGTTGAAATTGTAATTAAAATCAAAATTAGACTTAAAATCAATTTTAAAATTAACCAAGATCAAAATCTGACTTAAGATAAATTAAAGTAAGTAAATTAAGATTAAAGTAAAAATTAAAATTAACAAAAATTAAAATTTATTCAAAATTAAAATCAAAAGTAAAAGTGCACGATTTAAATAACCCGATGTTGACGAATTTGACTTTAAAATAAATTACTATCAATGTCAATATCAACATTAATACTTTTCAATAATTATAATTTTAATTATAATAATAATTTTCAATTAATTAAATGTAAAAAAAATTTAATCAAAAAAAAATAAATATTAAATATATACATAATACATATATTAATTAAATTAAATTAACGTAAAAACAAAAGTTAGTTAGTTTTTCATTAAACCAACAAAAACGTTCAGGCGACGCCGGGGATTCCTGCTAGTATATGTATGTATAGTATATACTAGATTGTGAAAGAGAAAAAAATATGAAATATAGAAAACTCACAAAAGTCAAAAAAGAGAATCACATTAATATTTGGGAATTGGGATTTTATTTTATTTTTTTTTTAGTGAATTTCTCTGTCACATAAATGTGAATAGAAAATTACACAGCCTTTCCTGTTCAGGCATGGCTGTAAATATTGTAAGGAGGAATAACTCTTACCCACTAGGTCACCGAGGCCTCAGGATTTTATTATTTTAAAAATTTAAATTTCATTTTTATTTTTTTAATCTATCTTATACTCTTTATCATTTATTAAGCAAATATAATTATGTAATTTTTAAAATTTTTAGTTTCATTTTTTGGTTCTGGTCACATCAATATTCCATTACAAGAATCAAAAACTTCCACTAATATAAGACTGAGATTTCGTACATTTCAAGAAAAAGCTTTGCTTTTTTTAGCAGCAGGTAGAACGGATTACTGCCTTTTAAAATTAGAAGATGGAAAAATTGTTTACATATATTACATTAATCGCAATAAATTAGAGGTAAAATATATGCATACATACATACATATATGTATATATTACAAAATTTTATTATTCAAATCTTATTTCATATAATGTTTTTATAGATGAGATCGCAAGAAAAATTAGTTCTCAACGATTTTCATTGGCATGATGTTTCAATTCAGCGTTACGATTCCAATATAACATTTCAAGTAGATAATACTTTTGAAAAAAAATATTTACCCATAGCAAATGGTGCCAAACTTAATATACATTTTGGAGCATTTGTTGGTGGAACAGGTGACTTTTCTGATAAATATGTGGATCTAATTGAATCTTTTAGAGGATGTATGTCAGATGTGAGTAGAATAATACATTTTTTATATTTTTTCAAGTTATATTTACTAAATTTTTGATAAACATGTTTAATTTAAAAAAAATTATAATATATAAATTAAAAATATAGCGAACAAAAAACTAATATTAATGTTAAAATAAAACTTGTATTTTCTTAATTATAAAACAAGAGTTTACACAATTGGTTTGATATTGTAACTATTTTTGTATAGACATTTGTAGCTATTTATTTAGAATTTTTTATGTAGAAAAAAATGAAAATTATAAAGCTGTAATTTTTTTTGTGTTCACTCCTGTAAGGAGCATTAGGCACCTTCTACGTTAAGCATAGTATTCAGGTTATATTTCAGCTCAAAAAAATGTAATTTTATATGTGAATTTAAGTTAACATTTTTCTCGGCAAAAACTTCTTAATAAATTTTTTCAATTTTTCCTCAAGTAGCTTAGTACGCCAAGAAAATATATAGTACAGGACACAAACCGAGAAAAAATATGATTTTTCCCAATAGTTTTCTACCTAGGTAGAAAATTTTTAATTTTCATATCTGTTAAAAAATATTTTGAAATCAAAATTCATAAATCTTAACGTGCTTATATTTTTTCGTTTCCAACGGATTGTTTATTTGTATCAGAATTTGTATAAAAATGACCAATAGAATGTGAATTTAGTTTGCACGAAGAATATTGTTTTGATAAAGAGCCTGTTAATGAAGGAAAAAAAGAAATAAATAACAAAAAGAAAGCAAGTTCACTAAGTATAATCAATTATGAATTCTTATTTTAATTTCTCAATAAGTTTTTTAATATAAGAAATTACCCCAACACAAGAAAAAATAAGTACATAATTATGAAATAGAGTACCGCTATTTTTTGGCTTTTTATATGGACATGGGTGCCATCAATTGCGCCCTAAGTATTTGGAATATTCCAAATAAAATTGAAATCATTCCAAATTTCAAGAAACATATCCATTGAAAATTTAGGTATTTCATTTTAAAGAACTATACACAATGCTTTGCAAACTAAGTCTATTATTTCGAAGTATTGTTTACTTATTCTATAAACTGATGCTACATGGCGTTGCAAGGTTCCACTTGCTAAATACCTGAAAATAATAATGTTTAATAAAATACTGTTTTAGAATAAGTATTTAATAAATTTAATACTTACTCTAATACACAGGCTAGTTTTTCTTTAGCTGATATGAAATCTTTACGTGATTTTATTTTTAAATCAATTATTGATACCATTTTAAATAATTTTTCGAAAGCTTCTACATCCATATGAAAGTACCTCAAAAATGTTTTTTCATTTCTTCAAACTAAACTTAATACAAACCTAAAAACTAAGACTAAGACTATTACTGAACTAGCAAATCTTCCTTTTACTGCTGTTTCTCTTAAGTATGGATTTACGCAATATTTTTTTTTTATTTGCTTTTTGCTTGAAGAACAACAAGCTGCAGCAGCAGCTACAACTAAACAATCTAATTTTTCTTCAGAATCAGAAGTATCGTTAAGGGACATCATTTGGTTTTTTTCTTTTACAATAAAATTATTTACGTTTTTAGAATTAAATTTTATAAAAACAAACACTTATTTACAAAATTTAAAACTATTGGTTATGAGTTATGACAATTATAACAAAAAAAAAAAAATTTCTATCTGTAAAGTTTTTCTTGAAACTGTCAAAATTTTATGTACCCGAAAAATTTTCATATTATCTTTTTTTTTTGAGCTGAGATATAAACTATACTTTACTTTATTCATATTAGGCTAAGCACCAGTTTGTTGGGCTATTATTTACTATGCCGTTGATTACACAACTGGAGCTGTTATACAAGATTAAGAGATGTAAATATTATATTTGTTCATCTATTATCTTATATATATGTATGTACAAGAATTATTTTTATATTACGATATTAATTATTACGATAGTAATAGTAGCTAGAATATGGCGGCTCCGCCTGGAGGAGCTTTTAATAGAGCTTTTTCTATGGCGGTTCCGCCTGGAGGAGCTGTGTCTATTCTATCTTGTTGAAATTTGGTTTGTTGAAAAAATTTTAATGTGGATTTGTGGATTTCAATGTGAAGGAGCTTTTAGTACAAAGTTTTTCGATGGTTTTTGTATTTACCTGGAACAGCTTTTAATATTGACTTTAAAGTTTGGTTTGATTACAAAATTATTGTTAAAAAAATTGGCTTGAATAACAAACTTAGTACCTAATAAAATTGATTCAAAGTTTATATGGAAAATTAAAAAATTCTAAAAGCAACAATACATAGTTTGAAAGCTTTAAAATACTGTTCAACTACTGAATTATTATTGAAAAAAATTTATTTTAAATAATAAACTTAGTATCTACTAAACTTGATTTAAAGTTTATATAAAAAATTAAATGTTATTTTAAATAAAAAAAACCGAAAGCAAAAAAAGTTGTTTTAATTTTAAACTTGTATTAGAGTTTATTGGAAAAATAAAGAAAGTAAAAAAAAAAACTTTTTATTATTTTGTTCAATTTAAGTGAAAAAGTGGTTTTAAAAACTTTTTATATGGTGAATATTATAACACAACCTTCCATTCCTAGGAAAAATGTGAGTAAAATAAAAACAAACCAAAACAATATTTAATGCAAAAGATTTTAATTTGTACCTGCATCATTAATAATTAAATTACATTTTGTTTATTAATCTGAAATGTCTAAAAAATTAAAAATAGTTTTACATATAATAAAAAAATTAAGCATCACTAAATTTTTAAAACATTTATTTTTTAAATACTTATACAACTAATTACTGTTCAGTTCATATACATTAATTTAATTTATAATGATCCCATGCAAGGGTATGCGTTTTAGCGTCTAGTATATATCTAACGAACTTAAAGCTATTTAATCAAATTTTGTGTATAAATTACAAGTAAATACGATACGATCTACAATTGTTCATATGCCTAAAGAGACTTTTATTATTTAATAGGCAGTCTTTATAATGTTTCAAGTTCAAGTCTTTTACAACATATTAAAAATACCGCACAACTTTTAATGTAATCTGTAAATTGATCTATGCTTTTACTATCAATATTATGTTAGATGAAGATTTTTTTTGTACTTAACAGACATTTAATTTAAATTTTTGGAAAACTTAAAAACTTTGCTACCTAAGCTAAATATTATTTGATGCATGTTTGGTTTGAATTTTTAATTTTTTTTAAAGTATTTTTGAGAGAAGAAAAACAGTTTAGTTATAATATAATTAACAAAATAATATTGTTGATTATGTTTATCGTATAACTGAATATAGAATGAAGAGATGAAATGTTTTTAAAATTTGGTTTAAATACAGAATTATTATTGTTGAAAAACTGAAAACTTTTACGTTGGGATCAGTTTTATTTAAATAAAATTTAAAAACTGAGCGGTTAGTACATCAGTTATGTTTTAATTGGAAATTTAAAAAAGCTTAAGTTATTAAGTTAAAAGTTTTCAAAAGAAATAAAAATTAAATGTCTATCTTAATGTTATGAAACTTAAATTTAAAAATTATTAATTTAATTATAAAACTTCTCGAAGTACATAATATTTTTTTATATTTCAACCATTTGGGTCCGAGTCCCACACACATCGTAAGAGCTATTCTCCCTTACGACATGTACAGCCACGCCTGAACAGGAAAGGCTGTGTAAGTTCCTGTCCACATTTATGTGGCAGAGAAATGCATTTAAAAAAACAAAAAAATAGGTTTAAGCTCAAACGATGATAAACAATAAATATTATCTTAATATTTTATTTTCGGTCTATTTTCAAAAGAATTTCCAATTTTATTTATTTCCAATTTTATATTACATAGAGAAAAGGATCATGAGAAAACTGATAATTTTTTCATTTCATATACATACTTACTTTCGCATTTTTAAAACTAAGTTTCATGACAAAGATGGACATTTATTTTTTTATTTCTTTTAAAAACTTTTAACTTAATAACTTAAGCTTTTTTAAATTTCAAATTAAAATATAACTGATATATTAACTGCTAAGTTTGTAAACTTTATTTAAAATATAACTGATCTCAACGTAAAAGTTTTATTTTTTTCAATAATAAAGCCAAGTACACACGAGAAATTAAAATAGGTAGAGCTCTACGGAAACAAAAGTTTCCTCTACCAAATGTGTTTACACGAGAATGCAACTCTACAGAAAATTCACTCTACGAAAACTTTGGTAGAGATATTTTTCGTAGAGCTCTAGTTTTTCTCTAGCGACTGTTTACACGATATACGTATTTTTTGTAAATGGTAGATCTGTGGTAGAGCAATAAATAGAATTAAATTCAAAATAGCTTTGTTTGTTGCAAACAATTCTTTGAAAAATGAGTTCGGAACAAGTAAAAGCTGCTGCGGCTACCGTGTGCTATTTAATTTAAAAAAAAAAATAAAAATAAAAAAAATGAAAATTTTGGGTGCGAAGAAGACATACTGTTGGATTCTACAAAGACTTATTAAACGAGTTAAGCGTTGAAGCAAAACACAAACATGCGCGAATCAATTTCAACAGGAGAAAGATTGGCGTTAACATTAAGATTTTTAGCGACAGGTAAATATATTTTCTGTCACACATAATTTGGATTTTGTATATTATTTTCGAATATTTCAGGTGACAGTTACCATTCGTTGATGTATACATTCCGCATCCCTGTTTCAACAATATCAACAATAATACATGAAGTATGTGATGCAATTTACACAACTGTGAAAGATGAATTTTTAAAGGTAAAAATAATATTTCTCTCTTCATATTTTATTTATATTTTTTTATACGTACATACATAGTATATACGTTTATAATTTTAATTAGACAATTTTATATTTTTTTATTATTTTTCTTGAAGTTTTTTTTAAAGTTAAAGTAAATATATAATGGGTATATATAGTAAATATATAGATATTGAATAATCTATAATAAATAAATATTTAAATATTATTAAATAGAAAAAATTCAAATATATTTAATGTTTTTGTATTTTATTATTATTATATTAAGTAGTAAAAAATGATTAAATAATTTATTTTATCGAATTATAACAGTAAATAGTTAATGCTGGTTTATAATTATAAAAATTTTATTTTAAAATTTTTGTTTTTCATATTATAAAATAATAATGCTGTAAGAAATTATGTACCATTTTAATTTTAAAAATATTTTGTACACAAATAGAGAAAAGGGATATAAAATTTTATAAATAAATAAAGAATTTTATAAATAATAAAGAATATAAAATTTTCAAATTGAAGTTGAAATTATATATAATTCATTTATCAAAATATGATAATAAATAACAGATTCAGATGTTATAAAAAATATGAAACAATTATTTAATTATATTTTAATAATCTTCAAAACTTATTTCATTCACTTGGGTTGCATTTGATGTGTTGTTGTTAGTTTGTACTAAAGAAGATGATGGTGGTATAATTTCTTAAACTTATTTCATTCACTGATGGTTGCATTTGAAGTATTGTTGTTAGTTTGTACTAAAGAAGATGATGGTGGTATAATTTCTTCAGGACCTTCTTGAAGTTCAATTAATTTTTTGTGAATGAATATTTTAAATTCTTTCAATTTTTGTTGACTCATAGCACGCATTTCACTAGCAATATAGTCACCATATATTTGATGTGAGTCAACTGGTTTTGACATAATTTTGGCAGCATTACTTAATAATGCTTTCTCTTCTAAATTTTCTGATTGGATTTTTCTTTTTTGCTGGTATGATCTTCTGGTTTGAGGAAAATCCATTCCATTTGATTCGGAATAATTTGCATCAGTATTATTTAAGTTTGAATTAACTGAATTAGATATGGACATCGCATTCGAATTTTCATCAATTATTGGTTCCTAAAAATAATATAAATTGTTTATTAAATTATTAATAATAAAAAAATTTTTTTACAGATGCCAATCACAGCGGAGGGATGGTTACGTCATGCATATTGTTTTGAGCGAAATTGGAATTTTCCAAATTGTTTTGGAGCCCTTGATGGAAAACATGTTACAATGTTTGCCTCCCAAACTCTGGAAATTTGTAATACAATTACAAAGGAAGCCATAGTATAGTGCTAATGGTACTTGCAGATGCAAACTGCAAAATAATTTACATGGATGTTGGATGCCAAGGGCATATATCTGATGGTGGAGTTTACAATAAATGCACATTATCAAACGCTTTAGAACAAAACAACATAAACATTCCACCTGCTAAATCATTAACAGAAAGTGGTCCAAACGTTCCATACGTCATTGTTGCGGACAATGCATTTGCATTGAAGCCATATGTTATGAAACCATATGCGAGACGTAACTTAAGTGGTCCTCAACGTGTTTTTAACGATAGGCTATCAAGAGCTAGACGAATAGTTGAAAACGTTTTTGGCTAGCTAGATGTCAGCTAGATTCCGTATATTATTGAATCGAATTCATTTAGATGAGAAAAAAACTAAAAAGATTGTTCTAGCTCTACATAATTTTTTAATGGAACATTCCAACAACTATGCATCAGGAAATGACTTTGATTCTGAAACGGACAACGGCGAATTAATTCTAGGCCGATGGCGTAATGAAATAAATAATGAAATGATAGCAATTAATAGAAACCAACACAGAAATGCACCAACAAATCCAAAATATGTTCAAAAATTTTGTACAGACTATTTTGTTAGCCCAGAAGGCGAAATACCGTGGCAATATAAAAAAAATTATAAAAAAAAGAGTATTTGTTTTCTTACCAAGTTAGAAACTGATTCGTTGTTTGACTTAGTTTGGACAAAAATTTTAATTCTGTAAAATACTCCCAACGTGAAGTATAATTTTCATTTGTCCCAGACCCACTTTTTTTTTTTGAATTTTCCATAATTCAGAATTATATTGGCATCAGAGGTTATGAATTTTAACTGCCACATCGATTTCTTTAACTTCCAATTCCGCTGCAATTTTGGAGTGGATAGTTTGTTTATGAGTTCTTGAAATAAGTTAATTAATTAAAAAAGGAGATTATTTCAAATTGTTATAAAATAAATTAAAACAATGTTTACATATTTTACATTAATGTAATAATATGTTAAAATATTTGATTACATTTTAAATTTTAACGTTATATTTACTTACCTATTCCTATATAAAACATTTGATACGTCCCATAAATCGGGATGTAATTCAAAAAGTTATATTAGTTTATATGTTTGGTCCCTGTTCCAAACATATTCACTGCTACTTTTATTTTTTTTTAAACTCATTTTTCTTTTTTTAAATTTTTTAAATTTATTTAACTAATTTATTTATTTAAAAAATTGGAGTATAGTTAATTAAAAAATGTTTCTTTAATAATTAAATTTATTCACTTAGCTTTTACTCAAAAACAAACTCAGATGAAATAATTTAATTTTTAAATTTTAAATTTAAAATTACAAAAAGTAGGTACTAATAAATAAATATTTGACTTATTTTGATTAATTTATAGATTAGGAAACCAGTTTTTATAAAGCAAATTATTTACCATTGATTACTTATATAGAAACATACATACATCATACTTTAATAACAATATAATATGCAAAAATACATGAATTGCATGAAAGTCTACGAAAAAGTCTCTACAGATCTACAAACACGTTTATAGATCTGTAAAGTCATCGTAAACAAAAAAATTTTCTACTTGAAAGTGTTTACACGGTAGAGAAATCTCTAACAAAAAATCTCTCGTAGAGCTCTAACGAGTGTTCACACACATGTAAATCACTCTACCGAGATTTTTATCTCAACTCTACCTATTTTAGTCTCTCGTGTGTACTTGGCTTAATAATTCTGTCCTTAAACCAAATTTTAAAAACTTTTCATATGTTCATTCTAAAACTAAAATATTTAGCACTTTTAATTTAACTAACGCTTCTCAAAGATAATAATATTATTTTTTTAAATAATAGTACATAATTTAGTAATCAAACCAAAAAGTTTATAAGCATTAAGTATAACAATATATATTAGTATAGCAAATAATGTAACATTTAAAAATTTTTTTTTATTTTTACTCTTGTAATAGTTATAGTTATATTAGATTTTCATTATAAATATATGAAACCAAAATTTCAAAAAAATTTCTTGCTAAACTATATACATACATACAGTTTCATTTATACAATTTTCACAGAAGATTTTTATGAAGATATAAAGGCAGATTTATCTTAGTTTTTTAATACTGCTGATTATGAAAAAGATAACCCATATGGTTTTTCTATTATTAATAAAACAGTTTTAGGGTTATTTAAAGATGAAATGAGTGGGAAAATTATTTCTGAATTTATTGGTCTTCGATCATTTAATACAAATATTTAAAAATAATACTTCGATGTATTTTATACAAATATTTAAAAATAAATCAATTCTAAAATCGAAAGGAGTTACTTAAAATATACATTGTTAATGATTTAACTTTAGAAAATTATAAACATTCTTTATTTGAAAAAAAATATAGAAATATGAATGTTTTTAGATCTAAATTACATTGTATACATACATATACAATCTCAATATAATAGCTTTAAGTACCTTAGGTAATAAAAGATATACATACATTATCAAATAATCAGGGGCCTCGGTGGCCTAGTGGGTAAGAGCGTACAAAATAAAACACCGAGGGAGTGTCGGTTCGAATCCCACACAAGTCGTAAGAGCTATTCCTCCTTACGACACTTACAACCACGCCTGAACAGGAAAGGCTGTGTAATTTCCTCCTGTCCACATTTATGTGGCAGAGAAATGCACTAAAAAAAAAATATTATCAAATAACTATAATACATATGCTTTGAGGCACAGTATCATTCCTAATTAAGTTTAAATATAAAAGTTTCTAAGCAATAATTTTGTATAATATATAATGTAACATTTAAATTTTTTATATTTTACTTATGTTTTAATAGATACACATTTAAATTATATCATGTTCATAAATAATTTTTTTTTAATTAGGTACTTGTATTAGGTTGTTTTTGTTTTGTTAAAATAATTAATTAAAACAAATATTATCGAACTTTTTCATTATTTTTGATTTTAGTTTTTAAACTCTACAATGTACAAAAAACAAGTTTGCTCTCAATAATAATTCTGTATTCAAACCAAACTTTCGAAACTTTTCATATCTTCACTCTATATTCAGTTATACGATAAACGATACGATATTATTTTCTTAATATTAAAATTAAACTTTTTTTCTTCTTTGCTTTCTATTTTCTCAAGAATACTTTAAAAAAAATAAAAATAAAATATTCAAACAAAACATGAATCAAATAATATTTAGCTTAGCTAGCAAAGTTTTTAAGCTTTCCAAAATTAAACGTCTGTTAAGTACAAAAAAAAAAAATTAATCTAACATAATATTGATAAGCATAGCATAGCATAGATCAATTTACTGATCATAAAGCATAGATCAATTTATTGATTACATTAAAAGTCGTGCGGTATTTTTAATTTTTCATATAAACTTAAAATCAAGTTTAAGAAAATTCAATAACAGTATTTTAGCTATAACACAAACCACTGTAGAGAAATATTATCTCAAATGGTTTAAAGGAGTTGGGTACGAAATCCCAATTCACAAAATCCCAATCACAAAATCCCAAACACAAAATTGCAATTTACAAAATCCCAAATTACAAAATCCCAAATTGCGAAACCTTATTCGGATTGGGTACGAACAGGTGGACCCACCGTTAAACACGGTCAAAACAGATGTATTTCTTCACTTTCTATCCGTAACGAATCAAAGGTGTAAACACTTAACCTCATGCGTTCTGCTAGAAAATCCAAATTTTAAAATTCAAATATTTAAATAAAAACTTTCAAAATCCAAATGCATCCAAATCCAAATGCTTCAAAATCCAAATATGTACAATCAAAATAATAGACAATATGATGTAAAAATTCGGATACATATAAATACTGCGGAAAAGGATTCAACCCTGATTTCGTAACCAACCAACCGGCGATTTTTATGTCAATATACAAAAAGATTGAGCAATACATTTTGACACTTCGGATTATGATCCTCAAAATTCATACAAATTCCCTTTAATAAATTAGAAAAACTTGGGTTATTTAAAGATGAATTCAATGGTAGAATTATATCTGAATTTATCGGTTTAAGATCAAAAAAACCTTGAGTCGATTCATGGTGATCAAGTAAAAAAGACAAATGGGGTAAAAAAATATGTTATAAAAGATTTGAACTTGAATCGTTATAAGGACTGCCTATTAAATAATCAAATTCTCTTTAGGCATAACAATTTTAGATCATACTTACATGTAATTTATATACAAAATGTGAATAAAATAGCTTCAAGTTCGTTAAATAATAAGAGAATATATTAGGCGATAAAATGCATACCCTTGCATGAGATCATTATAAATTAAATTAATGTAAATGAACTTAATAGTAATTAGTTGTATAAGTATTTAAAAAATAAATGTTTTAAAAATTTAATGATGTTTAATTTTTTTATTATATGTAAAACTATTTTTAATTTTTTAGACATTTCAGATTAATAAACAAAATATAATTTAATTATTAATGATGCAGGTACAAATTAAAATCTTTTGCATAAATATTATTTTGTTTTTATTTTACTCACATTTTTCTAGGTATGGAAGGTCATGTTATAATATTAACTATATAAAAAGTTTTTAAAACCACTTTTCCATTTAAATTACAATTTATCATAAGATTACAAAATTGAACAAAATAATAATAAAAAGTTTTTTTTTACTTTCTTTATTTTTCCAATAAACTCTAATACAAGTTTAAAATTAAAACAACTTTTTTTGCTTTCGGTTTTTTTTATTTAAACTAACATTTAATTTTTTATATAAACTTTAAATCAAGTTTAGTAGGTACTAAGTTTATTATTTAAAATAAATTTTTTTCAATAATAATTCATAATTTGAACAGTATTTTAAAGCTTTCAAACTATGTATTGTTGCTTTTAGAATTTTTAATTTTCCATATAAACTTATTAACTTTTAATCAATTTTATTAGGTACTAAGTTTGTTATTCAAGCCAATTTTTTTAACAATAATTTTGTATTCAAACTAAACTTAAAGCAGCTTAAACTTTGAATCAGGTTTACTAGATACATATACTACACAATTGTTTTAACAATAATTCTGTATTCAAACCAAACTTTAAAGTCAATATTAAAAGCTGTTCAAGGTAAATACAAAAGCCATCGAAAAACTTTGTATTAAAAGCTCTTTCACATTGAGCTCACATTTCACACAAATCCACATTAAAAAATTTTCAACAATATATTATAGACACAAACCAAATTTCAACAACATAGTATAGATACAGCTTCTCCAGGCGGAACCGCCATAGAAAAAGCTCTATTAAAAGCTCCTCCAAGCGGAACCGCCATATCCTAACTATTTACGATACAAACTATTACGATTTTATATTAATAAAAAAATTTTATAATAGGTATTCTATAATAACATCAATATATTGAAAAGAGCAAGGGAAAGGGCTGGTCACGCTTTAAGTGTTGGTGTATCATGGAACTGTAGTGACGAGTTTAGCGCTTCTGCGTCAGATGTAATTAGTTTTAATAAGGAAAAATCCTTTGCATTTTTTCCTATGATTTCTATTAGTAATGGTGATACGTGAGTTTAAGAATAATTATATTTTGTTGTTTTTTCATTATTTTTTTTTTGAGTGTATTCAACTGAAACATTTTTCAAAGTATGTAACATTTTTTATAATTTGTTAATAATGTTAATAATGCTTCATAACTGCACTGTAAAATAAATTTAAATATAAAAAATTTTATGAGAATTGAGAATGCATAGTTATATGTATTTTGAATTTTATAGAAAATCTGTTAAGTATGTATAACTAAAGTTTTTAATTTGTAAACTGTTTACAAAAATAAGTTTAAAAATATTGTGCATTTTTTAATTTTTTATTTTAGTTCTAATGTGTTTTATTGTTTTCGAGTAGTATACTAACAAATAACTATAATTAATTTAAAAAAAAAATTTATAGGAAAACATCACCAACATATTTTTTTAATTTATAAGGTAAGTAAAGCATGTTCAATACAAATATCATTTTTTTTAAATATTCAATTTAAAAATTTGCATTAATTTTATTAACATAACTCAATCATATATGATATTTTGTATTACTAAAAATATATTTAAAATTATTATAATATGTTCTAGTTGGGAATTTGAAATTAAAACAATCGAAGAAGAATCATTATTGCTATATAATAGAAAAATTGACTTTATAATGACAATAATAAAAGACAAGAATTTTTATCTGATTATATCAAAAGACTCTGAAATATTAAAATTAAAATCAGAAACGATGATTGGTGATGGAAAATGGCATAGAATAGTCTTTAGATATAATTCAGCTGCAGCTGAAATAATTGTTGATGACGCAGAAAGAATTACTGCATTCTTTAATGAAAGCAAAATTACAATTGATTTAGCAGAAGGATTTAATTTTGGATATTCACCACATGTCAAATCATTACCAATTACACCCCATTTTCGTGGTTGCATTAAGAATATGAGATTTAATAATGAACCTACAGGGTTTCCAAATATGACGGTTTCTAATGGTAAAAACCTTATTTTAACAACTCTTTATTATTTAATTTTTAATTAAATAGGTTTGGCAGTGAATTGCTCTTGGAAGTATCCTTGTTTTGAAAATTTTCCATGTTTACCGAGTTCAAGATGTAATCAATATAATTTTCAGGATTTTATTTGCCACTGTGAACAAGGTTTCTGCATGAGATCTGATTATGCTCTACCTTATAAGGTAAAAATATTTACTTTTAATTGTTTTATTTTAACAATCAAAAATTTAATTTAGCTCTTCAATTCGGATCATGATTTAGAGCTTATTCAACTCGCTCCAATGACAGTTTCAGAAGGCGAAACCATTTATTTAAGTGATGAATATATTAAGGTATCATTTGAAAGCCATAATCACCTTTACAATAGTTCCAACATTGTTTTTACGGTTGTGCATCAACCGAAACATGGAAAACTAGTGCGATTACATTCTTCCAATATTGATGAAATAATTGAAACTAAAAACTTTACTCTCCCTGATTTAAAAACAAATAAAATCGCATATGTTCACGATGGATCTGAAACAATAAACGATCATTGTTTTATTGATTTGCAAGTGTTGCATGATAAAAAGTTTAATTCAAAGTACTTCAAACGTAAATTAAGATTTGTTGTTCATTTCGATATAATACCGGTTAATGACAGCCCTACATTACAAATTGAAGAAAGAATTTTAGGTGTTGTGCAAAATGTCCCAAAACAATTAACTTCAGACTTTATTAAAGTCTCAGATCCCGATAGTTCACCAAAATCATTAGTATTTTCAGTAATTGAACTTGACGACCAAAAAGTATTAAGCCAATATGGAAGGTTCTTAGTTAATAGTCGCCCTGTTAATATTTTTGATGTTGAAGAATTACAAGAAGGAAAAGTGCAATACATTTATAATGCTGTGGAAATTAATCAAACAATGTTTGAAATGCACTTACAGGTATCTGATGGAATTGAAGCAAGTTACCCAGTTCCTATTCGAATACAAGTACATCCCCTTGAACTGAAACTAGTTAACAATACTGGAATCATAATGGTACATAAATCATCTATTATAATAACCAATCAAAATTTAGCATTTGCAACAAATTCTGATGAAGGGGATTCAGAAATTAAATATAGCATTGTAAAATCACCGCAGTTTGGTTTAATTGAAAGATTTAGGAATATTGATGGGTTATGGACAATTACAGATTCGTTTACAAGAAATCAATTACTAATGAATCATATACGCTATACTCATACTAAAGATGCACCTTTTCAAGACGAATTCAAAGTAGAATTATATTATTTTTTATATGTAAATATTTTATTATATTCAACTGTTTTTTAGTTAACTGCATTTTGCGGAACGATAACTTCAAAAATTTTTGATTTTCGAATTACCTTTACGAGATTGAGAATCATTCAAAAAGATAGAAAACAATTAGCTATAAATGGAACAAGAGATGAAATAATTAGTAATGAAGTATTAAGTTTCGATACGACACCAATTTTAACAACTCCAAGAAATATAATTTATCAAATTAGAAAAGAAACTATGTACGGAAAAATATCCTTTAACGGAACTAATTTTGCAAAAGTATTTTCTATAATTAAAATTTAAATTAAACTTTTATAGCATATAATTGTTCTTGTAGGAAATGGACTCATTTACTCAGCAAGATATTGACAAAAATCTTTTAACATATCAAACTCACCGAAAATCGTTCTCAAGTTTTGTTGATTATTTAGAATTTGCAGTTATGGTTTCAGAATGTGATGTAGTGTATGGAAAACTAAAAATTATATACAATCCTTTAAAAGAAGATATGAACAGTTTAACATATCAAAGTAAAATAATATTTATAGTTAATGAAGGAGAAATTGCACCCTTAGATCCTCATAATTTCGAATTAACTTTTGATAAATTTTATGAACTTTCATTTTTATTAACAATTCCTCCAAAGCATGGTTGGCTTTTAAAATATGACGATTTTAAAGGAAAAGAAATACGCGCAAATATTTTTACCTTGCATGATCTTAGTGAAAGTCGAATTCTCTACCAACATGATGATAGTGAATTTGATATTGATCAATTTGAATTGTTAATAATGTCACCAGTTCAAGAAGATTTTCAGTATGTCAATAAAATAAACATCCGAGTTAATCTTTTAAATGATAATTCTCCACAAAGGGAATTAAATTCACCATTTTATGTAGTTAGAAATACACAAAAATTGGTGAAAAGGAAAAATTTGTATTATTTCGATAATGATTCGAATTCAAGTCCTCAATCGATTATGTTTACTCATGTTTCATGTATTAATGGCGAATTTTTAATGCATGGTAAAAAAGTTAATAAATTCAGTCAAGAAGATATTAACGAAAAAAAAATTTATTTTCAACATCTTGGTCCTGATATCGGTACTGCTTCTTTTATTGTAACAGATGGTATTCATGAAGTTGCGGGCACCTTAGATATCAAAGCTTCTGATCAATATGTAATGGTTTTACCTAATAATGCATCAATTGTTCAGGAGGGCAAATTCATTTTATTGAATACTCTTAATTTTAATATTGAAACAAATGTAAACGCTGAATCCGTTGACATTATGTTTAGTATTATTGGGCCCCCAATGTATGGAATATTAACATTTTTAAAAAATAAATCAAGCAATTTGATGGAACATAAAATCAACAAAAGTAATTCTGCAGAAAATTTCACTTTATTTGACTTAGAACAAAATCAATTGATTTACTGGAATACTGAGTCTTCCCCATTGGATAAAATAAGGTATTTTTTTAGAACTATTCTTTATTTTGGCATATATGTAGTTTTTAATAAAAAAATGTAATTATTTTAGATATAAAGTAATAGTTGGTAATATTTTTGCTGAAGGTGAGGTTATTATAAAAATTTTCCCAGCAGTATTTTGGGAACCTTTAAAAGTTGAACAGAACAAAACGATTTTTGTAGAAGAATCAACTAGCAAACTTATAACAAATCATAATTTAGATGTAATTGATTTTTATCATAAAGAAATCATATACATAGAATATTCATGTAGAACAAAAAATGTTAGTCAATTTTGTTGATTTGATATCACCCCAAGATCGTATTTGGGATATTTCGTAAAATGATAACCGTCTTTTTGTTATACCTAGTAAAATCAAATTGAGCTTATTTCTTAGTTTTATTTTTATATTTCTTTTTTTTTTGTTTGTTTGTATGTCAATTGATGTATGTACAAATTTATTTCTATTTGCTACAAACCAAACATAAGCCAATATTAGATATATATTTTTTTTTTTCATTAAGTGGAATTTTTCTTATTTTTATTATAGAATAAATTTTAAGTTTACACTTAAAGGTTACTTATTTGTTAATACTATGAAACATATACTTAATATCAGATGATTATTATAATATAGGTGTTGTAATAGAAAATCGTATCAAAAAATATATGTACATAATTGTATTAAAAACTTAGCGAGTGTCAAAATACGTTCTGTGTGAAAGAAAAAATCGAGGTAGAATCGAGGTTTTTTTTTTAAATATGTGATCAATAATCATATTTAGAAATTATATCTACTGTAAGTATACATTATAGCTGTGTATATTTTCTTTTTCTATGATGGAACATAAAGGAGGAAAAGAAAGACTCATAAATATTGCTCCAAAAAAAATTTAAACAACATTTTTTTAAAACGAGAAAGAGTGCAGAAGAGTAGACTGTGTCAACTCTGGGATTCCCGTATAAACGTAATATATACTGCTTTTATAAAACTTGATCATCTTTTAAAAAATTTCAGATGTTTTAGTACCGCCATTAAGTACCGAAATATATTTAGGTAAATTTTAGAATTGTATGACAACTACCCGACCTGTTACACCAGCATAATCAAATTTTACAGAAGTTATTGCCCTAAAACTTGATCATCTTTTGTAGGGTTTAAAACGCCTAGCTTCATTAACGTACAAGATGTACAAGCTACCTGAACCTGCTGCTCTAGCCCAACCAAATTTTACAGAAGTTGTTGGCGACATGTAACTCGACATCTCTTCACTAAATTACATATACTTAGCTTCAATAGACACTGAGTTATTTCATTTAAAGAGAGAAGTTGTATGGCTGCTACTCGAACCCGGCGGCCGAAAATGATGGATTTAAATAGCGAAACTAACAATTTGATAAAAGAGACGTAAAACAATTTCATCCTAGCTGCGTTATTTTCTGAGTTGCGGAGGGACGTACATGGCTTAATCGATTCAGAATTCGATTCTGAGCTGATCAATACCTTTGACACTATATCTAGCTTGACTCCTTTAAGGTGTCACAAACGTAAAGGAAAATTTATTATACCCTTGAACAAAGTTCATGCGGGGTATAAAAAGTTGTAAAAGCTATATGAAGAAATATATACAAATGTACATACCGGTTGACATACAAAAAAAAAATAAACTAAAATACGATCAACTTGATTTTACGAAATTAAACAAACTGTCTAACTTTTTCTTCCACGTGAATACTTTATATATGTATGTATATAGTAACTTTATGTTTTTATTAAATTAATTTAACGAACCGAATTTAAAATAATTTTCTAAATGTAGATAACACATCCAAATATTTCACCAAACGATATAACCTACATTGTAAAATCATCTCCTTTATATGGTTATTTGGAGGTTCAGGCTTTGGCTTTAGAAGATGAATATAATATAAAAGTTTTCGATCAAGCTGCTATTAATTCCGAAAAACTATATTATATACAAGCAGGCGTTAACCAATCTAGAGATTATTTCGTATTTGATGTAACCAATGGTATTACATGGTTAAGAGATTTGCAAATGGAAATAATTATTATTCCAGATCATTTTTACGTCAACACTGTTGCAATTGAAGTTGTAGAGGGTAATTTAAATTAATGACGAATTTTATTTATAGTAGCTACTAATAAAGAAACCATTTTCTAATTTTATTTCACTATTATTTTTTTAGGCAAAATTATTGAACTTACACCCAACAACTTTGTTCCAATTGCTGAATATTATAAATCGAAAATTTTAGAATATAAAATCGTTGAACAACCAAATTATGGTTCTTTGTTAGTAGGGAAATTTAAAGTAAATCGGTTTACTCAAAAACAGTTAGATAGTTTGAGTGTTTTATATGCTCATGACGGAAGTGATGATATATTTGATACAATTAGTTTTATTGCGATTGTTAAAAATAAAGAAAGTCAAATTTTTCAACTAAATATTACTATAATTCCCGTAAATGATGAAAGACCTTACGTAGCAATAAACAATGGAATTACAGTTTGGCAAGGTGGCAAATACATAGTCAAAAACACTGACATTTGTAAGTAAATCATGTAAAAAACATAATACATTTCTTTATACATATTATTTTTCATATCTTTCAATTTATAATATTTTAAAAATCCGTTTTAAGTGGCTAAAGACAAAGACAGTTCAGCAGATCAATTAGTATTCTTAGTTGAATACATTTTAGGAGGATATTTAATTAATAAATATGACAAATATTCGAAAATTCATTTATTTACACAATATGAAATCGATACAAATGAAATTATATTTATTCATGACAATATTTCAACAAATGCATTAATTTCATTTATTTTAACTGATGGTACTTTTAATACAACTAAAACAGAATTGAATGCTACAATTCAACCGATTTATATAACATCTGTAATAAATAAAAAAATGGAAATTTTTCCACATACAAGAACTATTATTACTAAAGAAAGTTTATTTTATATATGTTCAGATGAAGAACGTTATGTTACATATGTACTTACATTTTATCCACTTTATGGAAATATTATTTATTATGATGCCGAAAGCAACATTTTAAAAAATGTTTCAAAATTCAGACAGGATGATATTGAAAATGGTCGAATATTGTACGAAAATACAATTTTTCTACCTGAATTAAAAGCTGAAGACTCATTTAGTTTTAGTATTCTAATTGATCCTTTTATTGAAATAAGTAATCAAAAATTTGAAATTGAATTATCGGTTTCAGCTGGCGGATTGTTAGAATTTTTAAATATAGTTCCTATTAAAGTGACGGAAGGTGAATTTAGTTCAATTGATTTAAATTTTACAAACATGTCGAAATACTTACAAAATAAAGGTGGAATAAGTAATGCTGTTATATATGTGAAATGCAAAACTCAACCATTACACGGTACTATAAAATATTTGGGTAGTGCTAAAAGAAGTTCAAACACGTATTATGCTGAAGATTTTTTGACGAAAAACGTAATATACGAACACGATCATTCTGATACTGTAGATGATTCGATTGACATGACAGTATTTTTAGAAGAAAGGTTATTTTTTATTCTTTCTTTGGTATTAAATATAATTATCAATTTTCCGTTACAGAAATCTTCTACTATGTAATATAACAATTCCAGTAGAAATTACTCCCGTTAATGACAGGCCTTTTATTTTGGTAACAAAACATCCTCAAATAACACTTGTTGAAGGAGAAAATGTAACAATAAGTAAAACAATTTTATATACAGAAGATAGTGATACTCCACCTGAAGAAATTATTTATGAAATTATAAGTGGCCCAAAATACGGTTATTTATTTAAAGAAAATTGTAAAAGTTCAGACATGCATTCAACACATTATATAAAATATTTTACCCAAGAAGAAATTAACAATAAATGCATTCATTATGCTCATATTGGACCAGCTGAGTCTACATTATTTTATTTCAAAGTTTCAGATGGAAAATTTTTACCAATTTTCGAATTGTTTAATATTAATATAGAACCCATATATTTTAGAGAAACAAATGAATCATACAAAATTATTTTACCGCAGGGTATTTTTACCGCTATTTTAGAAATACCAGATATTGCATTCAAAACGAATGTTAAGAGAAGTCGACTTTTATACAATGTTACAAATTCACCTGAACATGGAATTATTTTATTAAATAATCAACCAACACTTTATTTTACTCAAACTGATATTGAAAATACAAAAATAGTTTACATGCAAACTGATATAAATAAATCATCAGATACTTTTCAGGTTCGCTTAACAAATTTATTTAATTTTTTTTAAATTATATTATTAATACTTTTTCTATGTTAATAGTTGAACTAAAGTCTGGACAATATATATTTTTTTATTTTATTTCAATAGATTAATACATACATAACAGATTCAATTCTACAAGGAGTGATAATCAACGCTACAGTAATAGTTGAACCTTTAGTAAAAATAGAAACAATCCAAGTGTTTCCAGAACAATATATTTATAAATTAAATTTGGCTCAAGGACATTCTTCTGATATACCAAATAAAGCAAATGCAAAATTCTTTATAACATCTGTACCTAAAACTGGTTCTTTGAAAAAAATTATTAGAAGCTCTGAAAATTCGCAACATGATAAAGAAAGAGATGTTAGTACATTTTCGTTGAATGAGCTCAAAAGTGGTATAATTTATTTTGTATTTAATAAAACTATAAAAGAACATTTATTTCTTGATTCTTTTGAATATATTCTTTTAATACCAGCCTCACAACCGGCTAAATTTAAAGTAAATATAGATATTAAACGTGAAGAATATCATGCTAAATGGAAATTTAAATTTACTTTAATTATTGCAATTTTAATACTAACATTTATAGCTGTATTTTTAATATTTTTAATAAAAATTTTCAAAAAGAAAAGAGTTATAAAAAAAATTCTACATCGTCATCATGATGAACATCCACCGGCTTTACCAATCCCACCGGAATTTTCAAAATCGCTTACAAAAAGTTTTTCGACCACTGAAACTGAAAAATACTCTCCAAGTATATCAACTTTAAAACCTGGAATGAGTAATATTCCAAATTGTCGTATTATTAATATAGATAAAAGAAAAAATTTGCTTGATTCAGGATCAGAACAACAAAGTGACTATCAATTCGATTTTAAGAAAGACAATATTAATGACGATCAATATGAATATTACAAAAATTCAGATGATTGGAGCTTATCAAATAATGAAATTGGTGACATTTCAATGACAACGTGTCAAACACAGTCAAATTCAAATCCTTTATTACGACGGAATCAGTATTGGGTTTAAATATGATTGATGAAACTTATTTTTTAAATTTTTGAATTATTTTTCTGTTTTTCTGAAGCGTGTGTTATATTTGTCTTAATTAAGTATAACTTAATTAAAGTAATTTTAACTTGTACTTAAGAATATATATATAATATACATATCTTATATACATATATAATATATATTTAATACATATATATCTAAGTACTATTATTATGTAAACTAATTGTAATTAAAACTTTTTTTTTTAAGAAAATTAAATATTATTAAATTCTTAAGTATTTTTCCATTTTTTCCCATTTCAATTCGATTAAAATTATACTTACAACTCATCTTTTGAACCATTTTTTATATAGAATTTTTAATAAATTTTTTAAATATTTTACAAAATTATTTATATTTTTAATTTTAATATTTACCAGAAATATAGTCTAATTATTATAACAAAATATTTTTCATTTTAGAGCCGTAAGTTAATCTTTTATATATAAAAGAAATAAAAAAATAAGTGAAATTGATTTTCACCATTTTACTTAAATCAAAAGTTACATAATTGAGTTTTTTATTAAATTAAAATCTTTATTTTAATTGATCTCCTAATGCATTTCTGCTTTGAAAATTTGGTCTTATTCTTATTTTGCTTAATTTTTTGGTCATATTGTTGTATTAATTTAATTAATTAATTAAAATTAATATAATAATAAAAAAAACGCGGAAATTAAAAAGTAATTTGCAGTAATTCTTGCTAAAATAAAAGAATGAAAAGAAAATATCGAAAGAATTTTAAATTATTTAGTTAAATAAAAATGTAACAAAAACTATCAAAACAACAAAATTATTTTAATAAACACTTTGTATTATTTATATACTTTTTTTGTTAGTTTTTTTTTTTTGTCATTGAATAAATTTACATCCTATTACATTGGACATCACATTAATAATATAATTCTTATAAATCAAAATACCCTGACGGTTAAGAGACAATATGAATAATATAAGAAAATGTATTATATGTATGTTAAATTATTTTTTTGGATATTAAAACAAAGAAATATAGATATATTAGTTTATATACATAAATACACATAAATTGTACATGCCAATTCTTAATAATATAAAATAAAAAAAGCTTTAACTTGATGGATCATTGCGTACCGGAACTACGTACTTAATATGAAAATAAAAGAACATATACCTATGTAGTATACATGACATGTAAGTTAAATATATGTTCACATGTATTATCATGTGATTATCATTTACCAACATGAAAAAATGTAAAAAAAATATTTAAACACCATATTTATATTAGCCTAATTTATTTAAAAATCGAAAAGCTTTTAATTCAAAATAACAAAATTAACAGTTTATAACAATTTTTAGGAATAAAACATAAATTTGGAGAAAATTTTCAATAAAATATAATTGCTTATTTCAAATTTGATTGAACTTTTTGATATTCATTTAAACTAACATGAAAGAAATTAGATTTCATCTTTAAATTGCATAATGTGTAATTTATAATATTTTCCATCGAATAAATATGTTTATTAGCTTTGGTCTGTCCGTCCGATTATAAAACTTCTAGAAGGTTTAATAAACCAAATATAATTTGTATATGTAATTTTTATCATAGATATAAACATAAATCTCTTTAAAAATATAGTTTTTCAGAAGAACTTTTTTATGTAGCCCAACTAAGTGTGTTTTTCAAATTTTCACAGTTTTCGTTTAAAAAAAAAATACAAATTTGGATGCGAAAATAATTACAATCGTTTTATACCATTATTTGGAAGTTGTGTGCTGAAAATATTGAACTTTTGAGTTAATTCAAGAAAGTAATAGAAAATATATAGCAACTAGGGAAAGTATATAGACACCCTTTTTTTTTTTGAAATTTTAATCTTTAAATAGGAAAATTTTATAAAAAATGTAATTTATCCTTTACCTTTTTAACCCTTTAATATTCACCCTTTTTAGATGTATTTCAATTTATTATGTAATATTAATTTATGTAAAATATTAAAGCATAAGTGTCGTACTTATCTTATACATATGTATGCACTTAAACTTATTTTATCTTACAAAGTTGATTTTCGAATCACCTTTATGTTGAAATAATTTTTGATAGTTGGAATTTATTATAAGTATGCCACTTAGCGATAACCTTTCTAGCAATATTTAGGCGGTTCTGGTGTTTTGTTTTGGTTATACGACAACATTCGTTTTTCAAAATACAAATGCGACAAAATCTCTATATTTTCTTTGTGCCTAATTGAGAAAATCCTTAATGAGAAAAATCCAAACTTTTATATGCCAAACAAGACAAAAACCAAATGAACGAATAGCAAAAAATTCTCAAAAACTTCTCGTTAATCTTTTTAAGTTTATTTCTTTAATCTTGTTTGGTTTTAGAAGTTTGGATTTTGTCGAGTTTGGATTTTTGTTATTTGAATTTTCAATTAGAAATTTTATCTTAAAGGATTTTGGTAATAGAGATTTGATGGTGGAATCTTTCGTTTTACTATATTTAATTTTGGCGGTTTACTTTTTTTTTAAATTTTTTTTTAAATTTGAAATACACTTATACAAAAAACTAATTTTAATATCAAATTTTTTTAAATTACATTTGTACGTATTATGTATGTACTTAATAAATGTTATATATAGACTTAATTAAAATTATATTTAAATTTTAATATGTTAAGAATATACTTTCATATATCATTAAGCTTTGAAACATTTGATTTGAATCAATCGAAATAATCAAACAAATTTTAATAATTCATTTATTTCATTTTTAAAAATGTATATTTTAAGAACAAAATTTCTTTAAATATTTCGAAATAGTCTTCATCTTCCAATGTAGTAAGTGTTTTCTCTTTTTTAGTATTGCTTAAAAGTCTAAACATGTTTTAAATACCCCATTCAAAATCCTTTTATTTCGGAGCTTCGTTAATATAAATTATTGAAGAAATTGCATTATGAGATTCTTTTTGCAATTAATTTTTATTTATAAAATAAATTTTACACAACACATGAAATCTTAATTCTATAAATTCAATATAGAAAACTACTGAATATTAAAAAGTTATTTAGGGAAAGAATTATTGCTTGTGAAAAGATGTCAAAATTCTTTTAATTGGTTAGTTTATCATCGAATCGTTTTCTTATTTATCGGCTTCAGTTTTTTTTTAATATTTTTGTTTTAACAAATTTAAAATTAAAATAAACTTTTCCACTTATTTCAATTATTTTTTTGTATATTATTACCTATTATTATTACTACATCTAATTAATTTTTGCATCTAATATGCATCTGGAGCAGGTAGAAAGCTGGTTTTTAAATATAAAATCGAATTATTTAGAGTATGAAAACCCTCAAAGCAAAAACTACTGGTAACCGGAGACTGTCATTTATTTTATTGTCATCAAATTATCATTTTTTTCCTAAAGGAGGTGGAAATCTTCCAAAGACACCAAGAATTTCCCCTTGAGGTAATGGGAATGGGATGAAATGGGAATGGGCAGGTAATGGGAATGGGCAGGTAATGGGATGAAACCCTTACCTGCGAACGCAGTATATTGGCTAGAGAATATGAAATGAATACGGAAACATTGAATTGGGAGTGGGACTGTAAGGAAACAATGAATCCGCCTATTATTATTACTATTTTGCTAACAGTATAGTCACTGTTACAAAAGTTACAACATGCAGTAGTATATAACATCTTACTGCATGAGATAATTATTGAAGGCAACCCCCACTGTCACTGTAGCAGCTATTATTATTGGTATTAGTATTATTATTAATATTATTATTTCATTACAGAATCAGGGGCATCAGTGAATCACAACGTACAGTAGTATATAACACTTTACTGCATAATATAACCAAAGATAGCTCCACTGTAGCAGTTATTATTATTACTATTATTATTATTATTAATATCCTTATTTGACTTTTTAGATATATATAATATGTATATGTACAGAATGTAATATGAGATCTTAAACAATTTTTCATTTCATTAATAATTGGCAAATTAGATTTTTTTGGTACGTACATACCATAAACTACATAAATATCTTTACTACATAAGATAGTTTATGTAGTTTATGGTACATACATATATAGATGTAGATGTATTCCCTGGTAGATGTGATAATAAATTAATGGAGGTAAACGAACTATTGAAATAAAAATGATACATAATTTAAAATCCAAATAAAATGATTATGAGAAATTTTATTTATCATACGAGGTAAAACACCCGCCAGTTTTTGAAAGGCCTTATCATATTAGATTTCGTTACAACTTTTTCCTATTTACATACATACATACCTATGTACATATATACGTATTTTTTATTACTTGTCACTTTTATAAATATTTTAACCATCATATGAATGAATATTAGTCAGTATTTAAGAAGATATACATCAACTGAAATTTAGTTTATCTAAACTTTCACTTTAATGTACATATGTATTTTGAAGAAGCTTAAAGGTACCGAATTATACTAATTGAAAAATAACATCTAGATTTTGTCTTCATTTAAATACTGTGTAACTATTTGTTTCCTTCATCAATTGAATACCGCCGGGGGCTTCGGTAGCCTAGTGGGTAGGCGTGTGGCGTATTAACCGAAGGAGTGTGGATTCGATCCCTGCACAGGTCGTAAGTGTTTTTTTTTCTTTACATACCCCCTTACGACCAAATATAATGTAAATATATAGTATATAATATAAACAAAATAAATAATATTAGTATATAATTTAATAATAGTATAAAAACGTATAATGGCCTTAGTAGCCGCTGGTTCAATAATATTGCATTACATTTATGTATGTAATATTAATATAAATAAATAAATAAATGAATACCGCCATGGTGAAAAGTATTTCACCATAAATCCAACTGCGTTTGATGCTTTCTGAGTAGTTAAACTTTCCTGCGGCAAGAATCTTTGTAATTTTCAGAGATATAACCTTCAGCAACGACTTCGATTTCAAAAGTATAATTTGACATTGATCTTCTAAAAAATGTTTATCACTCCGGAGGAATAGATAATATAGAAATAAAATATGTATGTATGTATGTAGGTAATATAGGTAATAAAATATATACATACATACATATGTATTTGCATATAAATAGAAATCCAATAAAAATAAATAGGTAATATACATACATATGTATGTATGTATGTAGATAATAAAATATATAGAAATCCGCCTCTTCAACGATTAGCCCACGATTTCGATTAATAAGATACTCTTTAATAATTGAAGTGCTAAATTTGTATAAATAAAAATATGTATAAATACGAATTCACATATATTGCAGAAATTGAAAAACAAGTATTTTCTTTGGTTATACAAACATACATACAGACATACATATGTATGTGTTTTGCGAATGTTACATACTGAAGTCAAACCATCTTTTCTGTTAAAATAATTGATATAATTAAATCCCTTTTTTAAAATATTTGGAAAAACTTAGATATTTTAATAAAATATATAATTATGTGATTTTACTAAAAAAATAGAGGTTAAATTTTATTAATTTTCTTTCCTCATATAGTAGCGTTAAAAAATTGTAAAACTAAATTATGAAATTAATGAATAAAGACATGTTCTTTTGGTTTTTTTTTAAATTTCAAATATTGAATTTCATTTTTAAATGTTAAAATAACGATAAAAAAGTTTGTATGTACTTATTCGTAAAAAACGGGTTAATATTTTTTTTCTGAAAACATACACGAAAAATATATTGGAATATTAATTATAAAATAAAAAAAGCCAAAAAGATATAGGCTACAGCTAAGTAATTAATGGCTTAATGATGAAATTAATGATTCCAGAAAGTGAAATATGTAGTTAAATATGTAAAATAATTGACTTAGTAGATGCTCTAGGCTCGTTAAAGCAATGGAAAAAAGTAAAAAAATTTTGAAATTATATAGGCATAATTAATATTTTTTAAAAAATGTAAATATGTATTTAACTAACAGAATTTTTAACTTGTTAAACTAATCAATGCCAAGTGTTTTAGGTACAGTAAAACTTATTGCATGGCTTTCTCACTTTATTACAATTTAAAGAAATATAATATATGTTAACATTATACACTATTATATTTCTGGAGTATTTTGCTAAAACACATATGTACATATTTCGATTAATTTTTATTTTAGTTGTCTAATTTTTTTCTTGAATGTGAATTTGAATGCCAAAGATTTGTCGATTTTGACGATGTACTTATGTGCATAGGTTTGAACAAAAAATCTAAAAAAAGAAATGAAAAGATTTTGAAAAATGCACTTTAAAATATTTATAAAAATGTTAATAAATAAATATTTTATATTTTTATTTGAATTATATTGGCAACATTTAAAGAGAATAAATTAATAAGGAAGTGACTTTTACTTTTATGCAATTTTTATATATTATGTAAAGTATATACATACATATATACAAATACAAGTGCCTTTTAAACATAAAAAGGAAGTCAAAACCAAAGATTATCTATTACAATAAGATGGGCCACTCTTTTTTTACACAATTAATGCATTTTTTACAACTACCTAAATAACAAAAAACGATTAGTAAAAGTAGATAAAATATATACATATGTTACTTCATTTCAAAAGCATTCGGTTATTGAAATTACTTTAAGAGAGAAAATGAACGAAATATTGTTTTAGTATCGTATTTTTACAATTTAAAAAATTAAAGGCGCAACTTTGTATTGTTATAATACAAAGTATAGGAATATTTACAATTGAATCACAATGTATTTTTAAAGGCGCAACTTTGTTTAATTTTATACATAGTGGCAAAAAATAATAATCGAAAGTATTTTAAATTATTAATTGAAATTCTTTGAAATTAAATAAAAAAGTAATAGTTGAAAGTGTTTTAAATTGTTTATTGAAAATTTCAATATGAAAAATGTATTTTAATTGAAAATTTTATGTAGATATTATTTAGATAGTTTAGAAAATAAATTTATAAATATTTTAGTAAAATTAGTACATATTTTATTTATAATTGTTCTAATAAATATAACAAATTTTATTTTATAAAACCTATGTATGTATATTCTTCACTTAAAATTTTTCGATTTTAGCATTATATTTATCTTTTTTCAAAATCAAATTCATTCAAATTTTCAAAAGCAATTTTCTCTGTTTATACCCATACGATAAGTATCGGGTATAATAAAATTACTCCTCCGTTTGTAACACCTCGAAATAAGCGAGCTAGATATACCTTCAAAGGTATGGATCAGATCAGAATCAAATTCTGAGTCGATTAAGCCATGGCCGTCCGTCCGATAATTCCAAACGATGGGTGCAATTATGAGCTTTACAAACATGTATATAATAAATATGTACTTGTGCTGTACGGTGTCTTAATTTACCGTTATGCGAAACTGAATTATTGCAAAATCCTTTAACCCTTCTATCTTCGGTTGAAATTGGAAACTTGAAATTTTGACAGAAGTTAGATCTTTGAAAATAAGTATGAGTCATTTCAGAAATTTTTTTTGTATCACCCCCCGTTTAGGAGCTATAAGGAGTCAAAGACTGAAAATTTCCTATTTTTAAACACCTGTAACTTGAACACCTGTTAAAATTTTTTTGAAGTAATACATAAAAATTAAAGCTTCAACATTATACTCTTATTTCTGTTAACAACTTTTAATAACATAGGGTTACTTTATAATTGACGAAAGTGTTACTTGATTTTTTCAAATTTTCTAACAAATTTCTTTAACTAATTTTTTGCATTTTGTTTTAGTCGATAATTTGAAATTGTTGAGGATATAATGCGTAGTACAAAAAAATGTAAATAAATAAACAACATAACGGTTGCTTGAAGAATTTTTATTTATATGATATTGATATACATACATACTTATATAATATCATGTTTATTTACATATCGTATATGTCACTTATGAATGAATGATAAGAGTTTAGATGTGTATTATATAGCGCCGTATATATACATATATGTACTTTATTGTACATACTTATAAGAAATTATGCTATGAACACTTTAACAGTTGAAAATGTACATAACCTAATTTATTAATATTTATATTCATATTTAGCTAAAAACATAAAATTTTTTATTTATAAAGTTGTTAAAAATAATAGTTTATTAATAATATTTCTACAATATAGTAATTTTAGTATGGTTTCTCACTAAAAGGTAAAAAAAAAAAATTGGGGCATTTGTTTATTTTAAAATGTTTGTTTATTTTTTTGATACTTCAAAATTTAAATGCCATGGCAGGAGAAATTTTTTTTGTAAGATATAAAATTTTTGCATATGTATTAAAAATATCCACGATATTTATAGCAAAATTTATTCAGAATCTGGACGAATTTGATTTTAAAAAAAGACAAATATAATGTTAAAAAGGACAAATTTGAAGTGAAAAGAGTATATTAGAGTCAGAATTCATAATTTAATAAAAATGTTAAAGGATTTGATATAAGACATAAAATGTTAAGTGTTCATTTGTAAAAAATAAATATACCTACGTAATATATTTTAAAATCCTATTTTGATTCCTTATACTTTTCTTTACAGCTTCAATTTATGTATTTCTTTCAGTAAATCGTTTTTAAAATTTTGGGTTAAATATTCTAAAACAAAAAATTGTAATAGATAATCTTTGGTCTTTGGATGTATGTATGTATGTATTACTAAGCTACATCCCTGACAACCTGAGTTCAGCAGTTACAACCCCATACAAATTAATTTTTACATTTTTATAGAATAAAAATATTGTCTTTGTGTAGGTAGTTTTAAACCATGATCATTCACTACTGAAAAAGTAGTGAATCACTAGTGAAGTTCCGCACAATGAATGAAACAACAAAATAGTACAGTTACTCTCTATATCGCTTTTTATACCTATAATTAATATTTAGTAATCACTCATCAAATACAATTATGAGACTATTTTTTTTTTTTTTTATTAATAACGTTATTTTTTAATTTTTTAACTTTTGTTCCTACTTAAAGTTATTTTAATGTAATGACTGAAATGCTGTGATTTAATTCATTATAATAAAAATATAAAATTAATAACTTATTTAATGTTTCTTTTTTTGGTATGGTTCTGAAAAAGTAATGAAAAACTATTTCCATACACCACTGAAAATGTGCTGAAAAACAACTTTAATTCACCCCTGAAAAGGTATTGAAAAAGTAGTGAATGGAAGTGGAAAAACTTTCAATGTATTAGTGCAAAACTGATGAATTTTTTCCCACCATTTATATTAAATTCAGTACTTCCATTCAGTACTTCTGAGCTACTTCTGGGTTATCAGGGATTACTGTTTCATGAAGACAAATAAGTGCATCTACACAAAATGACATACATACATACATATGGTATTTCATAATTATATTCCTTCATAGTTCATATAATGATTGAGTACTAGAGTACAGCCACGACATGACAAATAATTTAGGAAGTTATTGGGTTTGAATCAGTCTCTTAAATAGAGAAAATCAACATTCGTAGACACGAAAATAAAGTTAATAGGTATAATACAACACAAAATAAAGAAATAATGTACATATGTACATACATACCTACTTTCATATGAACACATATACTTTAAAAAAACAAACAGAGAAATAATAATTTGCATCATTCTATTAAAATATTTTGATCGGGCGATCTTTTAATCTGAAAAGTCACTATGTTTTTTTAACAAAACAAATTACATATGTACATACATACATACATATTAATAATTTAACCGTTGTTCTGAAAACTTAGATTTTAGTAGATATCCAAGGACTAGAAAAGATTTATTTTTACTTTAAGGATTAAATCTTAATTATAACGTTGTTAACGTTACAAAAAGCATATTTCCTAGATTGATTTGAAGCGGAACTAAATTTTTTTGATACATAATGAAAATAATTTTTGATTTTTATAGTTTTTTCTTTTCTTCATTTTTATATTTTATTTATTATTCTTGATTTTTTTTTAGTTTTATTGAACAACCACTTTTCGAAAATTTTTATATTAGGGCTGTTGCAAAATCTTTTTTGCGTTTTGTTTTAAATTTTTATTTTATTTATTTTAAATAAAAATAGAACCGGTAATCAATTTTATTTTTGAGGTACTTTTTCAAATTTATTTATTAAATACATGCATTTTTGTTAACATACACAAATATGTACTTTATGTACTTAAAACTTGTAACTTGTATATAAATGTATATATATGGTTTTTTATATATCTATAAACATTAAAAATTTGATGTATTTTTCTTTTACATAAAATTAAAAACAAAAATAATCAAAAGACCTGTTGTGTTGTTTTACAATTACGTGTTTTTGGCATTTTTTTTTTAATTTGTATTAGACAGAGGCATCTTTCATTGAGTATGCGCACTTTAATTAACCTACTTTAGTATCTTGAAAAGTATGACAAAGTTAACATTTTGATTATAGTTTTTTTTATATTCTTTTATTGTTTTGTCTTTCAAAAATCAAAATATTAACAAATGTTTAAAACTGTGAGAAAAAAACGAATAAAACAAAAAAAAAATTAAACATAATATTTTAATACATACAAAAGTATAAAAAAAGGGAATTTTTTAAGTTTTTATTTTTTATATTTTAATATAAATAAAATAATGCACAATTATTGTTATTGGTATTGTTTGCGTATATAATAGAAAAAATCATCCCTAGAGGCCGATAAGTTTATTTGCAAGACAATAGTAAAACATTCGTTATTTTATTGTCAAAGTGATATGAAGGAATAGTTCTTCCTTTAAGAAAACATAAAACATACATATCTTATATTAAATATACTTATAATAAGTATTAACATAATATTATTTTTTAAATTCAAAGTAAAAGAGATTTCACTTACAATAAAATAATAAATCATGGCTTACGAATGGGCAAATCGTGTTAAATTTGTAGTTAAATACATGTATGGTATGTATTTAAAGTGAATAAATATTAATTAAATTGTTTTAAAAGAAAAATAAAAACACAAATAGAAAATAGAAGGAAAGTTATGTATAAAGCAAACATTTAAAAAAATACAAATTTGTTTTAAAGTTTTATTAAAGTAATATGATGTAATTAATATAGTTAAATAATACTATAATAATTTAAATATTTTGTGTAAATGCAATAGTGATCATAATTAAATTTTAACTAATTTTGAAAATAATCGATTAAAAAATAAAAAACAATTTCTATTCAAGCAATCAAAATAAATAAGTGTTTAAAAATATTTTTTAAAAACATTAAAAACCGAATTCTTTTTATATTATTAAAATTGCAACGAAATTAAGATGAGAAAATATTAAACTTAGCATAAAATAAATGATAGATACGATTACAATCTTTAGATTAAAAATAATTAAATTCAATTATTTGTTAATCTAAAAGAAGCAATTATTTTAATACAAAATTAAAAACAAGCAATTTACAAAAATACATTTAGCTGGGGATCATGTACCTAATAAAAAATTTTTAATTTATTTTATATTTTTTGGTATTTGTCGTTATGTTATATTTTTACGTACGTATTTTATTTAAGAGGTGACCTTTCGCAATACAAATGAAAAAGTACAATAAATATATAAAGGAAAATAAAAATTAGTTTGAAAACATTTTAAAAAATCCCAAAAAACGCTAAATAAAATAAAAAGCTTTAGTAATGTTAAGATTTTACTTTTTGCTTTAATAAATCTACTTTATTTTTATATAACCCGATAACCCTCAAATAATAATTCAAATAATAAAAATAAAAAAATTGCAAAAAATTTGCTTTTCTCCTTTAAGTTAATTTTCAATTTGTTTTTTAAATATGTATATAAAAATAATCCAAGATAAAATAATTAAAATTTATTTAGATTTTATTATAATTATAATTGAAACTAAATTAAAGTGTTAATTTATTAAAAATTAACGTGCATTTTTGGGCATTATTTTAAGAGCAAAATGAAGATTTAATTTTAATTAAAAATAAAGTGGAGAAATAAAAAATGTACTTGGAAATATTTTTAGAAGAATCGAAAGTAAAATGTTTAAATGCTTTTATTATCTAATAATTTACTCTTACATTCTTATATATTACGGTGTTAGAAAAATTTTTGAATAACGAAATAAAATACAATTTTTGTTTGCCGAATTTAAGTCAATATAATTTAAAAATTTTTGATCACGTTAGACAGTTTGATGACATAATATAAACTGATTTTAACAATTTTTTAATTAACAGTAACATTAAAAAATATTAAAAATTCTTAAATAATTTTTCTAAAAAACTAATAACAATTTTCAAAAAAGTTGTGACAACGCTATTAAAAATATATGACAAAAATTATAAAGGTTAAATCTGGTTAAATATTATAAAAACCATTAGGTATTCCAAGATATTTTGTTTTGAGTGATGATACTCCTCGGGTATTATAGCTCTTTTTTTATTTTATTTATTTATTTATATTAACATTACATACATAAATGTAATGCAATATTATTGAACCACCGGCTACCAAGGTCATTTTAGGTTTTTATACTATTATTAAATTATATACTAATATTATTTATTTTGTTTATATTATATACTATATATTTACATTATATTTGGTCGTAAGGGGGGTATTTTTTTGTTGGTTGAATTTCGACAAAAACAGGACAGTAATTTGTCTAATAATTTGCATAATTTTAGGATTATTGATCTTTGACTAATCATTTTGATAAAACCAAAATATTCAAGTTTGAAAACATTTACTTTTCAAAATATTTTAAAATATTTTTACAACAGCAAAATGTACAATAAGATATTTTTATAAAAAAAAATTAAAACTCAGGAGAAGCACAATTGAAAAAAAATTATACAAATATTTTTTTAGAAAAATTTTAAATTCATAAGAATTCTATCACAGCATTGTAATAAATTTTGTACAATTTAACAATAGTAATTGTTAAAAAATCAACTAATTTATGGACTATAATAATTATTTTCACTTTTTCTTTTCATTTTAGGAAATACACATAAAAATGATTTTGAAATATAACATATGAAAATGTTTTCAAATTGTTTACAAATATAAATGATTATGATTATGATTAAATTTTATATTTTTCAATTAAAATTTTTAAAGTATTAAAAAAAATTATTTTTAAATAAATAATATTCTTCTTGAATAGATTAAAAAAAAATTTTAAAAACTATATAGGAAGGGTATTCATTCGAAAACTCTTTTTCGGTTATATTCTAAAGAACTTATAACTACGACAAATAAGGAACCGATTAACAGAATGTTGATGGATGTGAATCAATACAAAATAATAAACACAAAAGTAAAGATGTAATAAAAATAATTGCTATTTAATATAATTCTTTAAACATTCATATCTATAATAATATTGTGTTGTATAACTTGATATTTCTGGTATAATTTTAAATAAGTTAGAATTTTTTATAGAAGGCTAAATTAAGTAATAAATTTATTTACTTATTTATATTAATATTACACCTCACATACGATAATGCGAAACCTTCGGCTACTAAGGTCATTATAGATTAAATATTTTTATTAATTTATAAAGTAATATTATTTGTAATAAATAAATTAACATTTTTTGTGATTTAGCATATGTTTAGGCTCCTTATATTAGTACAGTACGTTAACAAACTAGTACAAAATGTTTAAAATTTCAATTTTTTATAGGGTATAACCCGTTACTTATGTGGGGCGCCATTTCGTAAAAACCCCATCAAAAATTTTTCTAATTACTCATTAAATTTCAACCAAAATTGATTAGGTTTTTTTGTTTTTTGTCCTTCGTTCTAGGGTTATAAAATTTAAAAACTATATGTATAATAAAATATGTACAAAATTAAAACCGTTATACTAAAGTTTATTGATAAAAATAAAAATAAGGGATGTAGTTATTTTTTTCACTAATAAAATACACAGGATGTCCTATTTATAAGTGAAATAAAATTTATACATTAATATTGGTTTTTTATGAAAAATTTAAGGCTTTTCAGAAAAATTATAAAGTTATCATAATTTTCCATCTTAAAAAAGTTTTTAATCTCGCAACTTAGGTAAGGAGAAAAATCTTTAGACGGTAATGTGAAAGCTGATAATCAAAATATTAAAACATCTTTAATCATCTTTCTATATACATACGAAACAATATGTAATTTTTTTTGAACTCATACATGGAAAACTTTAAACACAGTATTTCAAAAACTGTCCAAAAATGATTAATTTAAAAACGTGCTTCATGCTTCATTCTAAACAACATAATAGTTTTAATACATTTATTCTAAATCGATTTCGCGCTTTCATCTTGTAAATTAGGATATAATAGTTTAAAGGCTTTTAGTTATCGTTAAAATTAAAAATTTTCCATTTATTATCTTGTTTATATATAACATAGCTTATGATCAAATTTAAATATATGTTTATTTTTACTTAAATATATTATAAAATATTAAAAATTACAAATCTTTATTTAGAGAATACCAATACTTACTAAAATTACGACGTCAATTTTTTAATTTTCATAAGCCTTTGAAGATAATTATTATCATAATGATGTTTCATTATTAAAAAAAAAACTATATATTTAATTTCTTATACATTATTTTGTAAAATGATCTACCACTTAAATTAAATTAAAATTAAAAACTTTTGAATTAGGAAACTGAATTCAACTGATGATGAATTAGGAAACTGAATTGAAGATCAAAAATGAATGAATACCCAAAGAAATTTAATTTGCAATACTATTTCTACAATTTTAATTGTATATTACCAATATTAATTAAGAAATTAAAACACATCTGTTATTTTGGACCTAACTGCATTCATATTTTTTTTATAATTTTTGTTTTGAATTCTAATTATTAATTTGAATCTTATCTACAAAATTAAAAATAAAACTATAAATGTTGAATATTTTTATATGACTCATAAAAGTAAACCTGAAGCAACTAAAATTAGAAGAGGCAACAATAACTGTAATAGATAATTTTATATTTAACTCATCGACGAATCAATAATAGCAATAAATTTTCTTTTTGTTATTTCCCTTTTAATTTTTTATTAGTTTCACGATTCTCAATAAATATAATATATAAAAATAAAATTTATTTTTAGAATACCTAGCGTAAAAATTATGATTATTTTGCAATTATTATATTCTATTGAAATTTATATATTTAGAACTGTCATTCTAAAAATGTATTAATAATATAAATAAAACTTTTTATTTTATGTATGTATGATTAGATCATCTTTACCAAAATTAACAGCAATTTTCTTTATTAAATTTAGAGATCTTTAAATATTATTTTAAAACTTTTTTAAGGTACAAAATTTAAAATAAGTATGTACTACCTTAAAGCTTAAACTTTTAAAAATGCTTTTTTTTTAATTTAAAAGTTGTTGTTATATTACTTTTTTTAAACAAAATGTTGGCAAAAAAATATTCAAATTATTGGCAACAATTCGTTTAAGTTCTTACAGAATTGTCCTAGAATGTTAGATAGTTAAGATACTTATTTTTAAAAACACTTTTAGATTTAATTAACTAATTTTTAAAATGTCATAGTATGAATTCAATGCTAATTTATGAATTACACACATAGTTATTAACAAAATAAATCAAAGTATCAGATATTAAGAATAAGTAACAAATACATAAAATCCGGATCCTGATATTATAAAATTATTTAAATAAGTTTTAACTGACTATGTTCACTCGGAAGTAGGTACACAATTTTTAACACCTATTTGTACCAAAACAAAAATATCGGAGACTCGTTATTTTTGCATTATTTGATTTTAGCTACTTCTTAAAAATTTTTAATATTTAAAAGTTTTGATCTTATAGTCTGTAACTATTTGCAAATTTTTTGTTGTAGAAATCGAATAAATTTAAAAATTTAATGAAAATATGTAATTGAATAATAAATAAATTCCTATATTCATATATACTGTGAAATGTTTGGAAATAAGAGATACTGAGCCGAGTGCATAAAATTTAGCTAGAACTCAAATCTCACTTTTTCAAACACAATCTACACTTGAACTCATAATTTTGTTTGCAAATGTGACATTTGACTTCAAACTCAGTGTTATGCATTCGATCCAATATCAACTTAATTTACTTTAAACATCACGAAATAGCTTTACATTTGGTTTTTAAATGTTAACATTGCAAACTATGAAAGAATGGACTGTAAAAAGTTTTTTCATAAATTTAAAAGTATGTAATTTAGAAATGAATTCCTAGTTAAAAATTAATTTTTATGTTGTTCATATTGATGCGTTTCTTTTTATAAAAAATTAAATAAGATTTTTACTGAAAAGCTCGGAACATAATATTTGTAAAAAGCGAAAGAAAACTTATTTTTACAGCAAGATTTACAAATGCATATTTTTTATTCAAAACATTTTTGACATGATTTTTAGTTATTATATCAAGTAAAATGTCAAATTTTGAAAATTTTTAATTAAGCATTTTCTCTAAAAATTGTCATTGTTGCTGGAAAATGAAAGTTCTTCTATTCTAGTTTTAGGTTAAAAGCCTTTAGAAGAGTCAAAAAAGTAAAAAAAAGTCGTCTTGCTATAAAAGAAATATTTTGCACTGCCGCTTTTTTAACAAACTTCCCTTTTGCACCTTTCCAGAAAAAATATAATTTAAAACAATTGGTTTAATAATTCTTGTTAAAAAATAACTTTGTCTTAAAAAAAATTGTATATAAATTATATCTAAAAAAAAATTAAAAATGGAAAAAACACATTTGAAAACAATTTTCATTCTTTTTCTAAAAATTTTCATTAAGTATAACAAAAGATCTATTTTCACTCCTCATCAGTTTGTGTTTAAATAGTGCGTGTATCGGATGTATAATTTAGTTTCCTAATTTCCTAAAAGTATTTTATATTATCAATTTTTCATTCTAAAAAAAAATTTTTTTCGTATAACAATAAAATACCTGTTCTTTTATTATTATTATGACATTAAAAAATCTAAATATTTATGTACAAATACATATGTAATAAACATATTTTAAAAAAAGAAAAACCTACTGTATAGAAAAAAAACAGACAGATACAAATATCTATTTTAGTGCATACAGAGCGTGTTAATGATTTTTTTTTAAGCAAAAATTAATTCAAATAAACAGGAATAGAAAATAAATATATTTTATATTTAGAATAAGCACTTGTATGATTATATGCGTACATGATTAAATCAAATAGTTAATGATTAAAATTTAAAAAAAAAGATAGATTAAATAAGTACATAAAAAGAAAAATATTAATTACACAATATAATTGAAAGTTTTTTCCTATATTGTAATTAAATTTCAATATATAAAAATTTAATCCCGTGTAGTATAAATAAAATTTGGAAATATTAGTATTAATTTCTTAAAAAGCATATACCATAAAAGATATACTTCATATATTATAAAAAGGATATACCTACCATAAAAGAAAATGCCTTATATTATCAATTTCACTTGGGATTACACATGGGATAAACGTGTTGAGTATGTAATTCACCATTTTTATGGTATGTAATATAAGCACATAAAATTACAGCTTAATACAGCTTAAAAACCAAATTTATATGTTTTATTTTATTATAATTATTTACATGATATTTAAAAATACATATACATATTATTATTATTATTTAATTGATGATTTGTAAGTAGAATATAAAACCAAAAATTATTTATATTTATATATACATACATATATCTCTAGCACAATATTCTAGGAAATATAACCTACTATAATTACAGGATTTTATTTTTATTTCTATTAATAAAATTATAAAAGTCCATCTGACATAATTATAAAATAAAATAATTTTTACTTTTACAATGAAAAATTAATGCTAAACGAAGAGAAGAAACTATTAATACCTTTTGGGATAATTTCACTACGATCTCCAAGTAAACATTTAAATAATAATAAACACACTTAATACATTAAAAAAATAATTTAAAATAAAAATTAATATCTTATTTATTTATAACATTTTTTCATCAGAATATCAAAAAAAAATTATTTGAAAAAACTCCAATTATAATATTTTCACATTTATAATTTTATAAAAACCATTATGCAATATGGTTTATATTTATTACTTCATATTTTTAATTTAATTTTAAAATACATATATAATTTACAATTAGTTTAATTTTAATTTACCAAACTCTTAAGAATTAAAAATTAAATTTAAAGATGCAATATTTTGACTACTAAATCAATTTTTTTTTAATTACTTAATTTAAATACTTTACGTTAATGTATTCTCTTTTGAATGGATGCAATTTCATAATATATTAAGTTAATTCTATTAATAAATTAAGTGATTTTAATCAAGTTATTTGATTATTTCTTTTGTTATACTTTTTGATATTCAAAAATACACTTTCAAATAATATATTATTATTGTACAGTATAAAAATAATCTACCGGTTTAAAAAAAAGAACAATAACAATATTATAATGAACAATAATAATATTAATAGAAAAATATTAAAAGAAGAAAACATTTATGTTTTAGAAAAATACATAACAGGTGGTTCAGCGAGAATTTTTCAGTGTTCCATTGACATTGAAATTTTGTTTTACTTATTTTTTTTTTTTTTTTTTAATTTTCGAACCTATTAATATAACTAATTTTCTTAATATTATATTATATTCGATATATATGTAGCTGTGTTGTACATTTTTATTTCATCTAAATTGGTTTCTTCTTTTTTATTACGCGTATTTAATATGCACATTTAAATTTATTTCCTTTAAAATATTATTTAAATTTCGGATTTTTTTCATTTATTGATAAGAAAATATTTAATAATATATTTAAAATTACTAGTATGTTTATATCTAAAAGACTTACAATTTTTTTCAATTTGTCTTAATGATTAAGAAATTATTATCATTTCAAATGTATGTATATGTTGCAGCCAGATTTTTAAAATACACTTTATAACAAATTTAAACTTTTATAAATAAAATATAAAATCTACAATTTATAAAATACAAAAATTCACACTTTGTACTCTGCAGTCAGTAACGTTGCATTTGATTTTTTCAATATCAATCAAAAGAAATAAAATATTTAGTTTACGAAAAAAACAAAAAGGAATTTTGATTGGACAAAAACTATCAAAATTTCAAAATAAAAATTCTCTAATTTATAAATTAAATTGAACTTTTTTTCCACCTTTTAATTTACATTTATAGCTTTAAAATTTTAATATATTTTCGTTTTAAACAAAAATATCACACTTAATTTAATTTGAGCATATTTCCTTTATAATGATCTGTAATTAAAAATAATTAAAATCAAGTCATTTGAAATAAAAAAAATATTAATACAATAAATATTAAAAAGTTAATATAAAACCAAATTAAATTTCAAAATAATAAGAAAGATTTTGTAATCGTAAATTTGACGGTTTTTGTTTATTCATTTTTTCTATTTATAATAATTATGTACAACAGATACTTTTTTCTGAATGTATTAACATTAATCCATAATAATATTAATCTTAATATTTTTTTTATCTAAACGACAGGAACTTTTTTAAACTTTGTAAAACAGTTCAAAAATTATATAATACTAGCAAGAATTCAAGGCGTTGCTAACGTCAATACCCGGATTATTTTGTTAGCTTTATGAAATAAAAATTATTAACTTTAATTTTTGCGTTAAAATAATTAAATTATAATACATAGTTAACTTATTACTATGCATTTACAGATGCTAGTAGTTAATAATTTAATTTTAATTACATTTCATACAATTTTTTTTTTAATAAATTGAATAAACAGAACGAAGAATTAGCGATGAATTAGAGCAATGAAATATTAACCATGCATAGGTCTCTTAAAAGAGTAATGTTGTAGACAACTTTTTTATTTAGCCTCACCGTTACAGCACCTACTGCTCTACAAATTTTGAAAAAGGTTATTTTTAAATGTATTTATCTCAGGTTCTGTTTAAGATATTTATAATACAAAAAAGAAAGGATTCTTTTTCACCTTTATAAATCAACCATAATTTTTTTACGTTAACTTTTTCTAATATATAATTATGTTTTCAAATTGATATTGAATAAGGCTTATCCATATAAGGTGTAAGAACTGTATGTGGATAAAAATGTAAGGTTTTCTGTTCATTAAATATGTATACCTACTCATTTTTGATTAAATACTGTACAGAAATGTGAATATGTTTTCTAATTTAATTGATTGTGTTTGTAGTATTTTTTAACATTAAGACCGAAGACCGACATTAAGACCGTATTGCACTTTAAGACCGAAGCTAATTAATTATTTCATTTCTGTAGAATAAAGGGAGGATATATTTTATTCCAATTGGTGCCTCCCCAACACATAATATCATATTGCAATTTTGATTGGAAGACTCTATAGTAAAAAGTATGAGTACCTTTATTGTATCTTTTTCAATTGATAAAATTACGAAGAGTAGCGAAATAGTAATTCCTTAATGCTGTTAAATTATGTAACCAGCTTAGGCTGTTATCTAAAATCAAACCCAAATATATAAATTTATTAACCACCTCCATATCAAAAAATTAGAAGAACAATCAATATTAGAATTGAATGACACAGGTTCACACTTCACAGTGTTCATATATAGAAACATATATAGAAGCATTAATATTTTAAATATTCTTCAAAATTCACATTAGTTGAAAGACCAAAAAACATTACTTTCGTTTTATAAGTTTATAACAAATTACTAATTTGTGAGCAGCAAACTTTTAAACAAATTTAAGTCATATGTGTCATAATTAATATAAATTAAAAAAAAGTATTGGACTGAACGCAGTATATGCACTAAAATAATATGTATAAATCTTGGTTCGTGCATTTGCGAATGGGATATTAAAGAAAATTTGATAAATTACAAATAAGCTAAACAAAATCAAAACAAAAAAATGTTTCATATGTAGTTTTAAGATTACTGTTTCATTCTACATGATTTGAATGAAAAAGTAATGAATTTTAAAGGTAAAATGGAACATTATTGACAAATAATTAAATATTGGAACAATATAATAAAAAAACAACATTAATCTACAATAGGAACATGTTTTATGAAATAAACTAAGCAAATGAAATGAAATAATCCTAGCAAAATCTAGCGAAATTTAGATTTCACCTAACGACGTATATTAATACTAATACAAAAAATTGTTAGCTAAAAAAAGTAAACAATAAGTTAAAATAATGTGCTGTCGTTTGTGTTTTCAGATTGAAAACTATTAGCAGTAGGTACCTGAAATACACTTACACAATTGAAAATATTTATTTTCTAAACTTTGAGTGGCTGTAACTTCATAATGGGGAGCTACATAAAAAAGTGGTTCCACTGTAATATTAGTTTTTTAAAGAGACTTTTAAATAGTACTATTTTAAAGAGTTTTTTAAATAGTACTATTCACGATTAAATTTCATTATTCAATCCTAAACGGGGTAGAAATTTTGTAAACAAACGGACGAATTCACAGAGTGAAACTAATAATTTCAATTTTTTTTTTTGAAAAATGTGCTAAAAAGAAAGAGAGACGCTTGCTTTTTTGATTTTAGTTTTGAAAGAATGTTTAAGAGTATTTAAATTGATGGTTTGTACATTTACTATAATATCAAATATTGAAAACAAATTTATAATTAAAACTATAATAGTATAATACCACTTTTGATTATAGATTTTTATTACAAATTGTTAGTGAGCGGGTAAAAATTATTAACTCACATTAGGTTTGCAATCTCACACAACTCATATGATTTCGTATTGATATTTGATACATGCCTAAGAGAAAATTTTAAAGAAAATAAATAAGAATTACAATTATTTTTATTGTAACAAATTCTTGTGTATAATGTATACATATAAGTTTAAGGATTTTTTATTTCGGTTTATGTTATAAAAGTTTTACCTGGTTTTACGTTACAATAAAATATATAATTGTTGGTTTGTACCAATGATGAATAGTAAAAACAGAAAAATATCTTTAAATAAATAAGAATTAATTGTAAGAATTGAAAACAGGAAAACATCAAGGTTCAGTAATAAGTTAATAAGAACGTGTAGGCGTAGTATAAAACATATTAATAGATATGTATAAGTAGGTAGTTATATTAATAATATAATTAATAATTATTATCATCTTAACTATCAATAAAAGTAAAAAGGTTATAAAAATATTTGCTTGGTTTTTATTATTTCATATTCAAATAAATCACCATATAGACAATATATTATATTTCTTTATGGTATGTAGTAAGTGACCATTTCTGTACAGTGAAAATCCCTAGGTGGTTCAAAACTGTTAATGGAAAAATCGTTATGAGCGTGATCCAATGCTAGTATGAGGAACATACTTCTAATAAACTTATTCTCCTCTGTCAGTAATGGTCTCTTCTACAATTTTCAGCAATTCAAAAAGAATATTTTAGGTTCGTTTCTACTTTACCCTCCAACCTATCTTAATATACTCTTTCATTCGCGTCTGTTCATTGTCTGTTCTAAATATACTTTATAAAGCAATTCCTTCCTAGATATAATAAATATATTTTAAAAACTGAAAACTTAAACCAAACCAATTTATTTTTTCTAAATAGGTACGAGTATATATTTTTCTAAGCTACTTGCCTTAAAAATTCAATTAAATAAAATGAATAATCAACAGACTTTGATTACTGTTAAGTGAATTTATTTCTATTAGATACTGATACTTTTCTACGTATTCGAATGAAAGTAGAAACTCTGCAAATTGCAAAACTTTTATGAAGTGAAATATGCTACAAATAAAGGAAAAAATTAAGCAAGTTATTATTTAAACTATTGATTTTATTTTATTTTCAACAAACTTTGAACAGAATACATTACTATTTGATTTCGCCCAATAACAGATATACATACATGCATTGATATAATAATTACTTTTGTTATTTTGATAACTTATTATTGCACTCCTCAAAACATTCTTGTTATTTTGATAACTTATTATCATTTATCACACTCATCAAAACATTCTTGTTATTTTGATAACTTATTATATTACAATTGATTTTGTAAATTTTGTTTTATTTTATTTTAATCTTGAACTTGAAATGAATTGTAAATTAGAATATAAAAATTAAAATTAGTATGAAAATGCAATTTAATGTTTTTAATTTATTGATAAGACGAAATTTTTGATAATTTCCCAGATATTGACAACAATGGATTCTTGGATCAAAAAGATTTTGAATGTATGGCAGTTCGTGCTTGTGTAATTGAAGGTAAAGGTGACTGCAGCGCATCCAGATTATCTCAATATCAACATGTAATGAGAAGCTTATGGGATGAAATTTCAGAATTAGCTGATTTTGATAAGGTTTGATTTATTAATTATTATGTGCGTACATATGTATGTTTTTAATTCTAAAAGGCAATTAAAATTATACTTTTCGTTGAACAATTTGAACATATTAATTAGTTATAATATATGGTACTTATTAATTACCATATTGTTTTAGGGGAATTACAATTTTTTGAGTGAATTAAAATTTTTTTATAAATTTAAAAAATAACAGATCTGTTTTTCTTTTATATTATTTGGACGAGCGTCTTTGCTCAGCTTGTTCTTGATCTATTCGCAAAATTGCCAAAGTCATATGTCTTCCAATGTCTTCCAAACATATGTTGTTTTATAACTAAAAATACATGAAATTAAATATGCATTAATTAAAGAGTATGAACACATATATTTTATTCTAGAAAACAATTTACTAAGGTGAAAATTCTAGAATAGTTCCTTATTCACTTAAATTTAACTTTAATAATTTAAAACGTATTATATTTGAAAATGGAGATAGTCAAATGTTATTTAACTGAAAATAAAGCTTTTCGAACTCTAATGTCTTCCAAACATTATACAGATCAAAAATACATAGTGTATATAGGTACATAAGTATCTATAGGTATATTTTTGCTTGAAGATAAAGCTAAATAATTAATAGCTGTACTTACTTCCTTTGAAGATATTATAATTAACTAGTTGAACTGTTTTTTTAGGGGTTGTCATATATCATATAGATTTAACAAAACTCATAATCATTCATATTATTTTCATAGACAATAAGTGTATTTTAGTTTTCGCAAAATAGAATATTCTTTTATTTTTTTATGCACTTGGTATTTGGTAATGTACATGATAAGATTATAAGAAGAAAAAAAAATAACTTTTTGCTTTTTTATTTCATGAGCATTATATTATAATATCAGATAATACATATTATAATTTAATATAAATATATGTTAATATATATGACATAATACAAAATGTATGTATCTAGTAAAATACGGCGATTTATTCACTTACAAAAAAAAACAAAGTACGTTGTATGGTACGACTCATAATTACTAGCACTATACTCACTTTTGACATAAACGAATTAAGAATATTTAAAATAAAAAAAATTGCCTTAAATTTATTTTGTTTTTTTTTTTCGTGCGACGGTGGGTGGAGATCTCGAAAGACACAAATGAGATCAATGCGCGTATTTTCTTTCGTAGTGTTGAACTTTTACCAACCAAAGGCCATCAAACATTAGTGTAAGCATTACAAACGAATTTCCATTTGCGGAGCTTTGCCATTTGGGATATTTAAGGTATAGGGGTTAGTCTGTGCAGGTCCCCTTGTATTAAGGTTACATTTTTAAGAGGAAGTATTAAGATTTTATTTTTTCTGAACAGGTTCCTATACCCATCTATAGTGGGGGAGAATGGGCGAAAGAATAGAGCCCTGAGGCACTCCCGCATTTATTAAAAAATTGTTGGGTGAAAAACCATCGACTACTATGCGAATCGAGGAAATCGACTACTACGATTCAAAAGGAAATCTCCAATCCATTTAATAAAGACATCACCAATATTCTTATCGCTTGACATTTATTTCATTTCATTTAATTTTTTTTCATTTCATTACTTTTATTTCCAAATTGTGAAAATAGCAACATGGGTCAAAAATTTTGTAAATATCCAGTGTCACAACATCAGACTCACACGAAAGGTTGAAACTGGTGTTGAGTTTTTCACAACGAAAACCCTTGAGGTCACCAGTCTGAATCCATATTGACTCTTATGGATCAAAGCCTTAGTACCCAGATATTTCGTAAGCTTTCTATTTAGTATCAATTCTATAACTTTGAAAAGGATTGAAGTAATAACTTATTTAAAATAAAAAAATTACCTTACATTTTTTGTTCTGAATACTCTTTCTTTATACATATAGTTTCTAAAATATACTAAGATTTTTAAAATTTTTTATTTAAAAAAAAAACAATTAAGTAGTTTGTCAAAAATTTAATTTATCAATATAATTTATTTATTTATTTATTTATATTCAGGTATCGTGGTACATAAATGTGTCAGGTAGCTATAACCCCTGTTTCCTGGTAGGAATGTGGGGTGTACGTGATATTATGATATATAAAGTATTTACATATTGCGATATATGAATATTTTTTTTTATATTATAATTATTGTACCCAGCCGGGAATCGAACCCGAGACCTCTCATTCCCTTATGAATGAGAAGCGGTGCGTCAACCACTGCACCAATGGCTGGATATCAATATAATGAGTTATTTGACCAGTATATACAATAAAATCTTAAAATGGAGAGCGTAACGAAATCTGATTATTCATAAGCTTATTATTTCAAAATCTTATTTATCAAAATTTTATTTTTTTAGTGAATCTTATTTTTTGAAACAAAAAATAATAAGCTTATTATATTACGTAGGAAATATATAATTACAAGCGATTTTAGAGTTGGTTTCAAAATCACGCTTTTAATAATTTGTTTAGCGGGGGCTTGGGGGCGATAGCCCCCACTATTTTAAAAGTTTTGTAGTTGAAATATATATGCTGGAAATATAATTAGGAAATTTTAAAAATGTGTTTTAATATTTTAATATTGAAATATGTATATAAAATCTAATTAGGAAGGAAGAAGCGGCATCCCCCACTATTTTAAAATGGTTTTTAATGTTTATATTGAAATATGTATGGAAATATGTTAGTATTGAAATATGTATGGAAAGATGTAATTAGGAGATATTTTGTAGTTGGGTACAAAATCAGGATTGTACGCCTTTTACAGAATATGGGTATATACGTATATGCGAGATTCTTAATTAGGAGGGATTTTAGAGTTGATACGAAATCAGGGTATTCCCTTTTCCAGAATATTTATATAATTGGTGAGATTCTGAATTAGAAGGGGTTTTAGAGTAAAATTCAAAAGCATAATTATTCATAATCAATTCATAATTCATAAATTCATAAAATTTTGATATAGTAAGCAAGATTTCGTACCTAACCCCTTAAAATCAAATAACAATTGAAATCATTAATTGAACATGCTTGTAGGATAACTTTTAGCTCTTCGATTTTTAATATCCACATTAATTTTTGTCGTTCTATGTGGAAATGTAAAAATTTCCTAATTTCTTGATTACATATTTGGTTTATTTAACTCGTTCTGAGTGTGTCGGTACTAATTTGAATTTCAATGATTATTCCAATTTTTTTTATTTTTGTCATACGCTATGGATTAATTACAATTTATGTACAAAAACGTAAACCAAAAAATGAAGAGCGAAATTATTTTAAAAAATTAACAAAATACTCAAAAGGTTTTTATTCATTTAGCAGTTGGATGAAATCCAATTTTTATGATTTATGTATTTTTCATCTTTTAATTTTTTTTTAAATATATGTATTAAAATAAAATATTAAATAAATTAATTAAATAAATATATTAAAATTAATTGAAGCAAAAAATATTTGAGAAATAATTTATGATAAAATTTACAAGTTTATTATGTCAGTATTACGTTAAGAGGAAAGATTAAGTATTTTTTTTAGAATAAATATTTAATGAAAAAGACTTAACATTTAAATCATTTAAAGGAAAAGGAATATATGTATTTCTATTTAAAAAAAAAAACATTATTTCAATAAAAAAAAGCAAAAGCCATAAATGTACAAATAATTGTTAATAAATTCTGTTTTAATAAATAAATAGAATAAAAAAATATATAGCGGTTTCGGTGAACTAGTTTAGTTGTTAAGCACGTTCCTTATAACCGAGAGAGGGTTCAAATTCTGTACAGATAACAAGCGATATGTAGTGTAAGTAAAAATAATTAAAATAATTAATACAAACATAAAAATCACTCTAGTTTGTGTCTCCAATTGATTTCACTATGATTTCATAAATAAGTAATTTATAGAAAAAATTATAAGAAACGATATAGTAGCACTACATATTTAGACGCACAACCATAACCTACAATAGTAGCATTACACTTAAATGTTTAAAACGAAAAAAAGAAGGAAAGAAATAAAAAAAAATGTAAATTAGTAAAAACACTGTTCAAATAACAATATTTGATATAAATGAAATAGCACTGATGAAGTTATTTAAATAGAAAATAACTAAAATAAAAACATTTTTTGAAGATCAGTCAAAAGAAAGCTGTTTCGACGCATAACAGCATTTTTGACCTTTCCGAAATGTGTCTTGTCCGCATCAAAAATATAAGTATACATAAACAATTGGAGCCTTCCAGCCGCACTAATCATCAGAAAATTTTGAAATAACAAAATCTTGCAACAACTAAACCCACAAAAATTTGTTAATTACAAATTCTTAAGATATTATCTATACGAATAAAACTTAAATAACATAGCCGTTTTTAAACCGTCCTGTCATATTAAAATGAAAAAACACTTGTTATTCAAATTTGAACTTCTTCTAATAAATTTTTAATTCTATAAAATGTTATTGAAAATTAACAATAAAATTTAGTTTTAAAATAAAACAAAATAATTAGAAGGGGTTTTATAGTTGATTACAAAATCAGGTTCAGCCCTTTGATACACTACTGTTATAAAAATCAAATCAAAAATCATATATAATATTCAAGTTCATAAATATGTATTCCTATATGAACTAAATAGTACTTCCAGACATAATGACATATATGTATAGTCTAAATCATGACATTATAAAATACCATTATGTGCAAAACGTCACTATGAGCTCCACCAGATCCATTCGGAAGTATATCCCAATAGTATATACAATTCAAAAAAAAAAAATTAACAATAAATAAATCTATAACCAAAAGTTTTTATATAAGCATAGATTTTTAAAAAGATAATAAAAACATATTAAGATTTTTGTATAAATATTTTTAATTTACATTACATTTATATTTTAATTTACATTAATTAAAATACAAAATTATTTAATTTATGTAAAAATAAAAATTACCAAATATCAGGAGAGACTCTTTAACTGCATATAAAGGAGAGACTCTGGATATAATTTTTATGTCTTACTTACACGACGGCACAGATGTCCAAGTTATATGTTTTTAAAAATAGCGAATTTTCAATTTTTGATCCCTAATAGCTCCTAAACAGGAGGAAGTACCAAAAACTTTTTTGAGGTAACTTATGGTAATCCTTAAAGATCTTCCACTCTTCCATATTTCATTTTATACAAAAAATATTAAAAGAAGATTTTGGGCCGCGCTGTAACTAGTACGTAAACAAGAAAATTGCGAGTGTCAAAAAAGTTCTGAACCTTGAAAATTTTACTTCTTTCTAAACTGCATAAATTTTACATGCTGTCTCTTTTCATTTTGGTTAGAAAAAAGTCGTAATCACTTAAGACAAGTGAAACAGGGATTTATTCACTCAAAATTATTAAATTTAGAATCAAAATTGTATAATTTAAACGTTAAAATAAGCCTCCTATGCAACAAATTTACATTTAAAATGTAAATTTAGTTTGCGATAAAAAATCGAATTAGAGAAAGAAATTTAAATTGAATAAAAATTTAAGAACTTAATAAAACACAAAGAGTAATCCACAATAATGAACAATAGCCTTCTTTTCATCTTCTGATCTTCTAAACATCTATAAAATTTATATAAGACCAAAGATGGAATACAATGCTCATTGGCCTTTCTGTGCCTACAAAATAGCATTGGGGTTTCTCGATAAAGTGCATAACAGTCTCCTCAACACTCTCTCCACTTGGCATTCGCCGCTTAACAGGAACGCTTACCCTACTTTATAGATACCACAACAACCCACTACTTTTTTTATTCGAACGAGATTAAAAGTTTCATGCCTCCACCCAAAGCATTCCAAAGATAAGGTGAGCTTCTTCTACGCACCCCTATGTAGTTAAAATAGCCAGATTGCATAATTCGACTTATGGAAATTCGTTTGTGGTACGAACATCGCGAATATGAAAACATGTTCCACTTTATGGGTGCCCCAGGATTGGCGATGATTACATTATACAACATGCAAAGATTCAATCTGAACATTAACAACACAAGATGAACATTAACAATACAGCGTTCAAAGATTCAAGGTGAACATTAACAAGTTTGTTCACAATATGCCTGCTGATTTAAAATCAATTTTCATTCTCTAACCCAATTTCCTTTGACCATATAGTGTCTTTCGATAATATCCACCTACCCTCGCAAAAAAAGTAACAATAAACACTGCTTCGTTTAAATTTTTTGTAAGAAAAGGTTTTTTGGAAAAAGTTAATAGAAAACAACAATTTCCAAGCAATGATAATAACGGAAAATCTAAAATTCGATTTGATTGCCAAATTTTTAAAATTTTATATAATAATTTTGAAAAACAAATAAGCTTTAAAAAATATAAACAAGCCCACATGTAAAACTAAAGCTTTATAGAGCACCATTTTTCAAAAAGACAATTAAAATATTTTAGAATTGACTACTATTTTTGATAGATAATTTTTAAATTCTTTGAGAATTGTATATGAAAGAAAAAACTATGTAAAAAATGATGAGTTACTGGGATTAATTTTAAAGAAACCTTATATATAATTATTCTTAATTAAGTCGCTTACACACATAAAAATATAATTTCCAACTTAATTTTTGGTATTACTTTTAACAAATATGCACAGTTGACCAAGTTACATGTGTTTGAAAATAGTAAATTTTCAATTTTTGACCGCTAATAGCTCCTAAAGTAGGAATAACACCTGAAATATCTTATGTTCATTCTTAAGAATCATTTTTCTTTAAAAAATTCAATGTTCTAGTTAAAAGCGTTCGGGATATAGGATGAAAATTTAAATGCCAAATTATAAAAAATTACATAATTATTCTTAATTAGATTGATTTATAAAGCTTAAAAACATTCTTGTCGTTTTATGTTTGTAGAATGAAAAAATATTAAACAGAACTTGACAGCTCCAAAATTTTTTCGAGCTTTCGACCTTTGAGTTTAAAATGCATTACCATTATAAGTTTACCATACTACATTAGATTTAAAATAGTCAAATTATATGAGATATTTTTTTCAAAAATTTAATCAAATATTCTTATTTATAAAATAATATTTTAAAAAAACGAGAGCGTGTAATGGTTTGTCCGATAGTCAAAATAGATAGTTGTCTTGACCGGATCGTATAGAAATTATTTGCAACTGGAAATGCTCTTTTTCCTCGCAAATTGATTACATAATATAAGCTGTGCGTAAAGTAGCTTTTTTGCGCTTATAGCATTAAGTGTTACTTCAACTGGTTTCAGCGCTAGGCTATCGATATATTTAGAAATTATATCTATACTGTATATATTATAGCTATGTATATTTTATTTTTCTATAATGGAACACATATAACACTTTAAAGTTAATGCGTTTAATCGAAGTAACAGGAATTTAATACGATACGAATGTAATTTTCCAAACCATCGAGCCCGAAACTCAAGCCTAAACTCATCCCAAATCCTACACTGCGTAATGTGTAGGACTACATAAAATATTGTTCCACAAAATTAATATTTTTATGAGGTGTATCCATAGTTAAAATTGCATTGCTCCGTAAACGATGTAAAAGTTTTATAAACATGGGCACATTTTAAGTTCTTTTACATATTAATCAATAAAGTAGATGAAATGTTATTAAAAGAATCTCAAATTCAACAAAACAAGATTGTTTGATATTAACAAATAACAATTTTTTACTCTAGAAAGTTAATTGATAAAATATTGTTTAAAAACATTTTATATAACTTACATAATTTTAGGATGGCAAAATTACAACTGATGAATTTAAAGATGCTGTAAAACGCACCTGCATGGGCAAGAAATATGATGAATTTCCTCAAGTAAGTTGGGTTTTGTCATAATTTTTCAATGAAAAAAATGAATATTATTTATAAATTAAGGCAATGAAAGCTTTCATTGAAGCAACATTCAAGATGATTGACTTGAACGGGGATGGAGTTCTTAGCAATGATGAGTTTCGTTACAACTGCATTACTCGTATTGTTACTGATGATGTTACTAGCATAGATGAAGCTTATAACAATTTATTAAATGTAAATCCTTTTAATATATTTGATATTTCATTTTTCTTAATATGTTTTTTATTATTTAAGGATGATGACAGAAAAAAAGGTGGCTTAACACTTGCCAGATATAAGGAGCTTTATGCTCAGTATTTAGGTAATCCAGATGATAAACATCAATCTATTTATCTTTTCGGACCCTTAGATGGGTAAATTTGTATAGTGTTATACTTTTATACTTTTATTTTGAAACTTCCTTATTGAATTTATGCAAATGAATATGAATTTTTAATTATATTAAATAAATAAAAAAAAAATTAAATCATTCTTTAAAAATAATTTTAAAAAATACTGTATACAGCTTCCTTTTACAATTTTCAAACATGTTCACATGTATGTAATATTTTTTTTATAAATAATAACATCACAATGTACATATATAATGAATACTAACTATATTAAAAAAATATATATCAATAAATAAAGCTATTACATGTATATAAGTTATGTTTTATTTCAATTTTTACTTAATTTAAAATATAAATTAACCGCTTTGAAATATAAATAGGAAACATTATAAAATTCTAGCATTCAACTAGAGTAATAGTTCTTGAGACGTTACAAATATTTCTAAACATAGTTTCTTAATATATAGGTATATTGAAGTATATTTCTTTTTTTTTTTTTTATTTAATTAATTTATTTTCTCAATTGAGCTTTAACGCTCGGGAAGAGTATATTGAAATATTGCAAACAATTTTCAGAACAAAAAAATTTTTAAGATATTTTCTGTAATACAGATTGGATAATATTGTACAAATTACATATTTTGTTTTACAAATTATATAGTACAAATTATATATACAGCATATATATTTTGCTTCAATATAACTTACAAGTTTCAATATTGATAGAACTGCATATCTTTTAAATATGCATCGATATTCTGAAGAGAAGTATATATCCTTCGAATAAAAATTGGTCCAAATAAAATCGATTCTATTACACTTTTTTTTTACAAGGGACGGTGGAAAACATTGTAAGTCATTCAAAGAAACTGCACGACTGCACGGGTAGTGTTGGACTTTAACCAACAAAAACCACACCCTTTAAAAGCAAACTTAAGGATAGATCCTTTAATACATAATGATATAATGTACATTTTGTTTTGGGGAAAAGGATGAGGGAAGGATTACTTGGTTTGTGATAATTAAAATTATGGAGAATGAAGGGAAAAATTTGGATAGTTATCTTGAAGGAGGATGTTAATGTTCTTCTTGAATTTCGTTATATCGTACACAGATGAATCACCAATTTTTGGGAAGACATGTGCAGGCATAAGGTTCCATAAACGTACGAATTTCCAAACAAATTTCCGTATTCGCCACTATCTTATCGAGATAATCCATCAATATCAATATACGTGTTACGCCATCTTGACAGTTCGATAGTTCAATGGACATCTGCAGCACTCCTCGTTTAATTTTGTAAAACTTTGAGTGAAAGCATTAATTGTTTTATTTCTTAAGAACAAGTGTTCACCCCTACAAGATATCTACAAAAAAGGCCAATGATCCAACAGTACAGCGATGGCAGTGTGGAGTGCGTGTTTAGGTAACACTGGGGTCGCCAATAAAACGAATAGCTCTGTTTTGCACTTTGTTCCGCATTGCGGCCGAAAGATGTGCATTATACTCCATGTTCGGCTAAATATACGTTTTACAAACATTGAGTAGGTGGGCTGGAGAAAAGTAAGCTTTACAGTGGTACAAGAAACTCAAACATTTAGCAGCATCTTTAGCTATATCAAAAATATGATTTGACCATCAATTTTTGATTTACCTCGATGCCCAGAATGTTTAAATCTGTTGAGTGCTTCAGAGCTTCCCCTGACATGTTAGATTGGGTATAGTGGCTATTTTAAGCGAGATTAAACAGTATTGCATTTTTTAGGTATTGAAGTCAACTCTGTAGGCTAAGAATAGAGTAGGAGCTTAAACTGATCCCTGACGGACACCAGCACTTATTATAAAATTATCAGATGAATATCCATAGCGATAGAACAGTAGTTAGAAGAATCGCTTTTACTACCTTTTTTTGGAATTAAGAAAAGATGCGCAACTTTCCATTGGGTAGGATGAATATCCGAAGTAAGTGAAAGATAGAAAAGGTTACGTAGAAGTTTTGAAATATGTACTTGAATAGGTATTTTTAAGAACTATGATGGTGATACCATTTCGACCGGCTGTTTTTTCTCTATCGAGATTTTGCAAGATTTTCATCACTGCTCTCGTCCTACAGTAAATTTTATCGAAGCGGTAGTCAACTTTAGACTTAGAGTTGACTAAGGCAGTGTCGAGTTGAAAGAGATCTGCTTGCCAAACCATTTTGCTTTCTCTTTGGAATCTGATACAATTTTGTTGTTAATATCAACAAGTGCAGCAAAAGAAGACCCGTTAACGTTTTTTTTAAATTGTTTGTAAATATCCAAAAGGATTTGCTATTCTTAGGCATCCTTGGGCAGCATAGTTCGGGATCCTAGTGGGATTTTGGACAAGTGGAACAGAGATGAAAAAAGTTCAACTTGTTCCCAAGTTTTGACTCAGAGAAGCGTTGTTGGAATGATGAAACCAGTCTCTATTGTGAATATTGAAATCATCCGCCAGAATAATTTCAGTTTCCGGAGATTAATCCATAATATCATTTATCTGGTTTGAGTTGGGTGGTCTGTATAAGAAACAGAAATGTATGACTTGCTTTTCAATAAGAATTTTTACCCAGACAAAGTGGAAGCTTAGGCTAGAACATTTGAATTTATTAAGAGTGTTGAAAGCTATGTCATTTTTAATATAGATAGCGATACCTCTTTTGGATACGAAGTGTGAAACGAATGTGTAACCAGTAGTATTAAAATTATCATTCTGACCATTAACTTGCGTTTCACATAAGGCAAGGATTGCTGATATGCTGGAATTGAAATGACAATCGAGTGCACTGAATTCGTTTGTAAACCGAGTATGTTGCAGAAATCTACATTAAAATTGGTAATTTTGTATAAATTTTTGAATGCATAAAAATAAAAATTATCAGATTTAAATTTAAAATTAAATAAAGAATAATAAAATATCAAATTAAAATTTAAAATTAACTAAAAAAAATAAAAACTATTCGTTTGTAAACCGCGTATTTGCAGACATCTAAATTTTTGAATGGATAAAAATAAAAATTATCAAATTTAAATAAAAAAAAATAAAAACTATGTGTGTACGGTTTGAAAACCGCGAGCTGGACAACACAATTTGTTTGTAGATTATAAGTTTAGCTTGAATGTGTAAATGTGTAAATAATAGTTAAGAAATACAGTGAATTATATCAGATACGGGGAGCTTAAAATAAACTAAAAATTATAATGGCGATCTATTTGAAAAGACTAATTCCATTAGTAGCTTTATCTTCTGCTGAAGAAGCTTTCTACACTTAACAGTACACATATTTTAACTTTACGACACATGTTTTTCTGAGGTCTATAAAAAACATGGTCACAGCTGTGACCGGTGTGTATTTGCAAAAATCTCGGGTACAAATTTTTGGTGTGAAAACAATACGTATGTACATATCTTATACATTAATGTATGCGGTCGGTAATAAACAAAAACAATATTAAGTAGGTACATAAATACAACCTATACCTATGTATATAGTTTTGATTAATTTAAAATAAAAAAACAACGTTTCTTTTTAATTCGTCTGATGCTTTATTCCAATCCAAGTGTGAAAATATTTCTTTTCTTTTTGATTAATATTTTATACCATCTAATTATATAATAAAATTACAGCTATTAAGTATTAACATATGATTAAAACGGGCAAACCAGACGAATATTTTCTGTTCTGTTTTCAGTTTTGCACTGAAGTCGTTACTTTTATATGTGTGTGTAAATATTTTATTTGAAAATAAGTTTTGAATCGATAGGGTCCCAGCTGGAAAAAGAAGCATACATGCTGGAAGCATTCCCATCAAGGTAAGAAGCGCTTCCTTCCTGGAAAAGGAAGCCATACTTTTATTGCTTCTTTTTTCATATAGATGTCCACAAAAACAAGAAACGCCTTCGTACTTTTACTTCGTAAGCTTCCCTTTGAGTGATTCAGAATGCATGACATGCATCTAGAAGGTATGACTGGGAAGACATCTGGAAGGGATGACTGAGAAGCCATGTAGAATGCATGACTTTGATGTCATGAATATAGAATGATATGCATTAATAAACTATAGAAGGATATATTTCAATCATATAAGTGTACAAATTAAATAACAAAAATAAATTTTCCTTTTAATATATGAGAGTTCCTTTATTTAATACTTTTTTATGAAGTTTTTAAACAAAACTAGTTTAATTTGATTAAAATTGTATAACAATAAATAATTTTATCGACATACATGTTATATAAATAAAAATGCAAATAAAAACATAACATTAATATTACATTATAGTTATAATTACAGTTATAGTTACAGTTACATTAATATTATTAATTTGCTAATAAGTTTACAGCCGAGTAATCAACGGCTAATTTAAAAAGTTTAAACATTTCTAGATCAATTTGATCGTTTTAAAATTATTCCCATAAAGATTATAAAATATAAAAATTTTAAATTTAAGTAATAAGGCCAATTTTCATGGAAAAAATTTCATCCGATATCGGATATTTAGAAAGAGTAAACTATATTTAATACTACCAATATGAAAGAGGGAGAAAAATAATGAATTCAAATGTCATGTATCCATAAGAATATTAGTAGTGTGCCCATTTTTTTTGTGTAGCATACACATTTTTTACATATGTCATAATTTTACGTAAATATCGGAGATAATTATAGAAAATTTAGCTTCAGCGAGCTAAATTTCATCCGATATTATGACATATCTCTGATATTTTCTGAAAGATTGTACAATTTTATTTTATTTTATTGTTAATTCGTCCGATATTTTTGTGTTTTTTTTCTGTCGCACATGTAGTGTTTTGTATCTTCTGCCTATGCTCTAACAAATATCGCCGATATTTTTCTTCATGAAAATTAGCCTTAAGTAGTAATATTCCAAAAAAAATAAATTATTTACATTAAAAATTAAAATAAAATTTAAACATTTTTAGATCAATTAAATGTTTTTGAATTAAATTTAGTTTTGTAAATTGTACTCTCATATTCAAATTACACGATTGCAAAATTATCATTTTTTGCAGCTTCTGAAATACAAAATTAACTGGTAAATGGCAATATGAAAAATTACAACTTTGCACTAGCGTACAATGAATACAACAGTACAATACAACAGCACAACAGTACAATGAATCATCTAATAATTTTTTTTTAACAATTATTATTTAATATAAAACAATCAGAAACATGTACGTAATGGTATCAACGAAAACAACAAAAATTCATAACCATGATAATAATATGTACAATCTATGCATTTCAGAGGTACATATACAAAAAGATATTTCATTCGCTTCGGTTTAAAAAAAGAAGAAATAAAAACGATCTCATTTGCTTCGGAAGCGCTTTTTTAGAAAGCACTTCTTTTTTCTTCTTCATGTTTCAAAATTTAAAATAATTTTAAATGGAAAAATACAATTAAAAATACAACTTCAAAGTAAGTATCATTTTAATTCGATTAGTTTTATTTATTAAACTAAATTCAATTAAAAACTTCGTAAACAAAAAACATTGGAAGCTCCTCAAAAAAATGAAAAAGAAACAAGTGAAAAAAACAATTCTGAGGAAATAATTTTAATTGAAGATTCTAATGTATCTTTATCAAAAAGAATGAGTAAAAGAGAAAATTTAATTTACATTATAATAAAAAAGAGCGTATCCTACCTATATTTCATACGCTTACCTTTAAAATTAGCCGTTCAGAAATCGTAAATATTGGTTACAATTTGGTTCAAATAAATCGTTAAACTTGAAGTGAAAATACAAATTTCGTTTATTTATTTCAAAAATATTTTATTTACATATAAAAGTATAAAATATATAAATAAAAATAAATTAAATAAAGAAATAGAAATACAGGGGAATTGATTTCTAGAACTGCTTTATAAATTTCCATAAGATAGTCAGTCTACTACTTTTCACTACTTTTTTTCCAGATTTTACTACTATTTTCAGTCAGAGAAGTCACAGAATTGAGTTCAACATGCATGTGTTGCATTGGATCATCAATTTAACTGTCCATTAATAGTCTATTAATTGCTGAAAAAATTGATGTGGAATAGAGGCCTGAACATATCACCTATCCAAAAATCTACTGTAGGCTTTTCTTTTCATATAACCTTGAGCGTTGGCTAACTACTGACTAAAAAAACAATGTGTTCTTATATAATATATGAAAATCATATGATAATTTGAACATTTTACACTTATGTAAGTATATAATTTAATTTCGAAATTAAATTTAGTACAGGGCCGGAATAAATTTTTTTGATAACAAATTTTTTGAATAAAAATAAAATTTAGACTACAACTCGACCAACCTGACATATAATCGACTCCGATTATTAAAATTTCTTTTTTGTTTTCTTTTTTTTTTTTTTTTTTTTTAAATCATTGATAACAATTTAATTTGAAATTTAGACCAAAACTACAATTCTCCTATTTAAATTACAAAAATTTTCTAATAAATTATGTATTACAAAATTTGTTTTCTTTTCTTTTTTCTTCGTTAACGAAAAAAAAAAATTATTTCCATTATTTTCTGTATCAAGATAAATTATTATTGTAAAACTTACATTATACATAGAAAATAGGACTTCTTATTATTTACAATTATTTTCTTCGATCATTCTTATTTAATTTCATAAACATAATGCCAAATATTACATTTACATATAAGTAAAAAAATATATATATTTTTTTTTTTTGTTTTTTCATTAGATTGAACATGAAAATTCATACAATTAACATGAAAATTCACAGATACGTTTTCGTATAACGAGTATACGAGTATACGTATACGAGTAATATACGTATACGAGTAATACGTATACGTATCGTATACGAGTTCGTATAATGTTTTCTTCCATATCTTTAGGAACGTAAAATTGGATACTATTTATAGATTTTCTGTAAACATGGCCATTTAGAAGCGTGTACATGGAGCTATTTTGTTTTTGGAAATGATCGGATCGATTTGATAATTTCCCATCGTCCTGACGTTGTAATAGTATTGAACCGAATTCGATGCTACTAGCATCGCAATGAAGTTCAGTTTCTGCAATTGGGTTATAAATTGCCAATATTGGTGATTCTAGTAATTTGTGTTTTAGTTCTTCAAAAGTTTCCATTTCAACAGGACTAAATTTGAAAATGGCATCTTTTCTAATTAAGTCATACATCGGTTTTGCGATTATGGCGAAGTTAGGGATAAATTTACGGAAATAGGAACAAAGGTCCACAAAACTATAAACCTCTTTAGAGCTTTTTGGTACAGGAAATTCACTGATCGCTCCTAAATTTTCTTGATTCGGTTGTACACCATTTGAGTTGAAGGTGTAACCAAGGTAGACAATTTCCTCGTTTACAAATTTCCACTTGTCATACCTTAACTCTAACATATTCTCAACTACAGTTTGAAGAACCTCGTTTAGGATTTCCAAATAGTCGTAGAGGTTTTCTGTTGCTATTAATAAGTCATCTAAGTAGATAAGTAATTTATTTTCTGTAACTAACTTTTTAAAAATATTGTTAATGTATCTCATAAAAACGGAAGGAGAATTTTTCGTCCCAAAAGGCATTTTCAGCCACTCAAATTGTCCCAGAGGGGTAACAAAGGATGTATATTTTATTGAACCTTCGGCTACATTTACGTGATGAAAAATCGAGTATCGAAAAAAACCGTTTACCACGCAATCCGTCCAACAAATCCTCGATAAGAGGAAGAGGATTATTATCACGAGCAGTGAGTTTATGTAATACGCGATAATTAATCGTCATCGTCATTTTTTTTTTAACCAATACAATTGGAGAAGCGTAAGCCGAATCACTTTCGCGAATAACTTTCCGTTCTAATAAATCGTCGAGGATTTTCCTCAATTCAATTTGATGTGAGTATGGGAATCTACGTGGTGTACACGAAAATGTTTCGTCTTTAACTAATTTTATATCTAATTCTATTTTCCTATTTTTCCCGTTTAAATTAATATTGGAATCGAGTTTATTTATTTTTAAAATTTCTGCTTCCGAAACTAATTTTGTTATCTTAAATCTAATATCATTAGAAACACTGTTATTTATATTTAAACACAAATATGAAGCCTTATCATTCACAATATTTATATTCATTATTTGGGTAACATAAAATTCGTACTCACTCGGAATGTTATTTGTCTTGTCTGCATTTACAACCGGCTGAACTGGATGATCCAAACATTTTTCATTTTTTGTCAAGATTACGTTTTTATACCCTACACCTAAAGTATAGGGTATATTAACTTTGGTATGGTGTTTGTAACCAAAAGGAAGCGAGTTAGGTATAGACATGTATATATATTCTGAATCAGGATCACCGCCGGAGTCGATTTAGCGATGTCCGTCCGTCCGTCCGTCCGTCCGTACGCACGATAACTCAAAACTAGGTTACTAATTACGAAAGAAAGGCTAAGTTCGAATCTGGACAAAATCCGTCCATGGGTTCGGATTCTGGAAGCTTCCGAATGATTCCGGGCTTTTGGAGATAATTTTCCCAAACGAGATTATCTCCAAAAGCAACAAAGATAGAACCTTCAAATTTTGTACAATGATGTTTCTTCCCGTTCGATTTATGTCTCTGAAATTTAAGAGGATTTGGTCCATGGGTTTGGGTTTTGGAAGCTTCCGAACGAGCACCAGAGCAAATGAGATTATTTCCAAAACCAACAAAGATAGAACCTTTAAATTTTGTACAATGATGTTCCTTCCCGTTCGATTTATGTCTCTGAAATTTAAGAGGATTTGGTTCATGGGTTTGAGTTTTGGAAGCTTCGGAACGAGCCCCAGAGCAAATGAGATTATCTCCAAAACCAATAAAGATATAACCATTACTTTTGGCAGAATGGTGTTCTTTCATGTATGATTTAGGCCTCTGAAATTTAAGAGGATTTGGTCCATGGGCTTGGATTTGGAAGCTTCCGAACGAGCACCAGAGCAAATGAGATTATCTCCAAAACCAACAAAGATATAACCTTTAAATTTGGCAGGGTGGTGTTCTTTCATGTTTTATTTAAGTCTCTGAAATGTGAGAAGATTTGGTCCATGGGTTCGGGTTTTGGAAGCTTCCGAACGAGCCCCAGAGCAAACGAGATTATCTCCAAAACCAATAAAGATAGAACCTTTAAATTTTTTATAATAATGTTTCTTCCAGTTTGATTTATGTCTTTAAAATTTAAGAGGATGTGGTCCATGGGTTTGGATTTTGGAAGCTTCCAAACGAGCCCCAGAGCAAATGAGATTATCTCCAAAAACAACAAATATATAACCTTTAAATTTGGCCGAATGGTGTTTTTTCATGTTTGATTTAGGTCTCTGAAATTTTAGAGGATTTGGCCATGGGTTTAAATTTGAAAGAATTTAAACCGTGGATTCGAATTTTGGAAGCTTCCGAACGAGCCGCAGAGCAAATGAGATTATATCCAATACGAACAAAGGTAGAACCTTTGAATTTGGTACAATGGTGTTCTTTCGTGTTTGATTTATGTCTCTGAAATTTAAAAGGATTTGGTCCGTGGGTTTGGTTTTGGAAACTTCCGAACGAGCCCCAGAGCAAATGAGATTATCTCCAAAACCAATAAAGATATAACGTTTACTTTTGGCAGAATGGTGTTCTTTCATGTATGATTTAGGCCTCTGAAATTTGAGAGGATTTGGTCCTTGAGTTCGGATTTTGAAAGCTTCCGAACGAGCCTCAAAGCAAATGATATTATCTCCAAATGCAACAAAGATATAACCTTTAAATTAGGCAGAATGGTGTTCCTTCATGTTTGATTTATGTTTCTGAAATTTGTGAGGATTTGGTCCATGGGTTCAAATCTTGGAAGCTTCCGGACGAGCCCCAGAGCAAACGAGTATATCTCCACAACCAACAAAGATAGGACTTTTATTTTTAGTACAAAGGTGTTCTGTTATGTTTCCTTTTCTGTAAAATTGGAAACTGACATTTGAAAGAATTTGAACCATGGGTTCGTATTTTGGAAACTTCCGGACGAGCACAAGAGCAACGAGCGTATCTCCAAAACCAACAAAAGTAGAACCTTTGAATTTAATAGAATGGTGTTCTGGCAAGTTTTCTTTATGTTCCTGAGATGGATTCGATGAATTGGAGTGGCAATTCGGGTAGCTGACACAAACATCCCAAGGACTACCAATCTTCGAAAATAATTAAGATAGAAACTTAAAATTTTATACAAGGGTGTCAAGCATATCCCAAGCGGATGCCTCTTTTACGTTCTTGAAATTCGAGTTGAATAAGACAGAAAAGGGAAGAAGTTCAAGTAGCTGCCAAAAACACTTATGGATTTTTAATTTAATTCGAATTATGAAGGTGTAGGGTATTAATAAGTCGGTTGCATCGACTTACTGTTACATTTACTTGTTTCTTTTTAAAAAATTTCCTAAAATTATAGGATATTTCATACTACTATCATTTACAACAAATAAATTTAAAAAAACGGAATTATTTTTAAAAGATACATTACAATTTGTTACCCCTACTATTTTTAAAGGGCTGTCATTTCATCCACTAAATTGTTTATTGTTCACTGCAGGTTCTACCACGGATGCTGGAATATAACTTTCTTTGATTTATTTATTTATTTATTTATTTATTACTTAATTCAAGTATTTACATATTACATTTAGTTAATTATACTTAATCTAAAATGAATATTAAAGTTATACAAAGCAAAATTTATTTTATAAAAAAAAAAAATGTATATTTACTTATATTTAATATTTCACAAAATTTTTACAACAAAAATAGTGAAGAACAGTTATGGAATTATTTTGAATAGTGATTTTTTGATCACATCTTTACTCATGTTTATATTTATTATAGTTTTGCATTGATTCACATTTATCAACATTCTATTAATCGGCTCATATTTGCCGTAATTAGTCCTATGATATCTAATCGAAAATGTGTTTTCGGACCTGAAACGTGTTCGTGTGTTGATTGAGTTAATTAATATGTTGTTAATGTAGTGTGAATCTATATAGTTATGAAATACCTGAGTAATAAAAACAATACCCATGACTGTTCATCTCCATTCTAAAGTAATTTGAGACGATTGACCTATGGAGGCAAAATAAGGGGGTCAGCCCAATTTAGGTTTCTTAAGGCGAACCTTAGAAAATTTCTTTGTATTACTTCAATTCTAACAATATGTTGAAAATAGTGTGGAGACCAGACCTGATTTGCATACTCCAGAATAGGACGAACTAAAGTCGTGTAAAGAGATTTTATAATATATGGGTCATTAAATTCTCTAGACCATCTTTTTACAAAACCTAGCATTGAGTTTGCTTTACTAATGATCTTGCTAATATGTGTATTAAAAGTAAGTTTACAATTGAAAGTTACACCAAGATCATTAAATTCAGTGACTCTTTTTATTATTTTGTTATTAAAAGTGTAATTATTTGTGATTAAGTTTAGGAAACGCGTAAATAAAATGACGGCACATTTATCAATGTTTAAAATAAGATTGTTACATTTACACCAGTTCATAAAGTTATTAAGATCTTTTCCGAAAGAGTCTGCATCATTCATTGAGCACACTTCTTTAAAGATTTTCATGTCGTCCGCGTAAATTTTTATGGAACTGTTCTGAATAATCTTAGTAACATCATTTATTGAGATAATAAACAACAATGGTCCAAGATGACTACCTTGTGGTACTCCAGAATTAGCAATAAAAGATGCTGAAATTGCTGTTCTGAAAACAACACTATAGCTACGGTTATTTAAGTATGAATCAATCCAGTTAATTAAGAAATAAGGAAAACCATTTTTTTTTAATTTATAGAGTATTACACTATGAGGTAGAAGATCAAACGCTTTATTTAAGTCAGTGTAAACCATATCAGTTTGGCGCCCAACTTCTATGTTTTCAAAATAGTTGAAGCTATTTCTGTAAGGTTAGTTACAGTTGATCTCTTTTTTACAAATCCATGTTGATCATTCACTATAAATTCAGAACAATAATCATAAATTGCATCAAAGACCATAAGCTCAAATACTTTCGGCAAACTAGAAAGTTTAGCAATAGGCCTATAATTCACGACATTACTTTTTAAGTCTTTTTTATGAACTGGCCTTATGTACGATTCTTTCCATAACTTAGAGAACACCCCAGAAGCAAAAGATTTATTAAAAAGAAGTGCTATAGGATTAGATAGGGAATCGGCGCAACGCTTTAAAATAATTTCTGGGAGGTTATCTGGTCCAGGAGCAGAGTTATCACCCAATTTAGTTAGATAAAGCTGAATTGCGGCTGGTGTAAAATTAATATTTTGAAGAGGTAAACTTGGGAAGTCTTCCAAATGGTTAAAATTAGATTCATCAATATCGAAAGAAGAAGTAGAATAACAACCGGCGAAAAAACCTTTAAAATAATTAGATATAACAATTGAGTCGTTAGAATTCTGATCTTTGTAAGACATATAATAACTTAGAAATAAAATAGACATATAATTTGGATATTGATTGGATTTAAGTTTTGAATTTACAAGCTTCCAAAAAGATTTAGGATCTGTACGAATGCGGTAAATAAATTTGATTTGAATTTGGATATTGATCGGATTTTCGTTTTGAATTTACAAGCTTCCAAAAAGATTTACGACCTGTACGAATGAGTTAAATAAATTTGATTGAAAAAAAATTTATTGTAATAAATTGTAAATAAATTTGGAAAATTTGAATAAGAAATATTATCCTTCTTTTTTAAATATGCATTCCACGCTTTATTTTTTTTATTTCTAAGAGTTTTTAGTTCACCATCATACCATGGTGGGCTTGAATTGATATTTCTATCACGAACTCGAGGAACATACAAGTCAAATCCATGGTAAATTACTTCGTAAAATTTATCAATCGTATTATTTAAATCATATATGTCTAGTAAAGAATTAAAGTCAATTGAAAGAAAAAAATTGTTAAGCATATAAAAATTAGTTTTGGAAAAATTAAATTTATATGAGATATTTAATGACGATTTATTTAAACAATTATAATGAAATTGAAAATTGAAAGAGGGATGAAGACAATCAATTTTTGAAAGAGGTATTGCCGTCAATATTCTAGTTACATTTACCCAGTCAGAAGTAAAAAGAAGGTCTAATTGTCTGTTTAATAGATTTTTAGTTGAAGTGACTTGTTGAAGTCCGCATGCAAGCAAACTATCTATAACTGTTGATTCGACATTAGAGGTTAAATTAGTCGGAATGTAGAAACATTCCTCGTCATGAAGTTGCCAATTAATATTTGGCAAATTAAGATCCCCACATATTATGAGTTCGTCAAGGTCATTTATTTTATTATTCAAAGAATCAACAACTGAGCAGAAATCTTGGTAAACTTTTATATTACTATTTGGAGGAATGTAGCAACATAGAATATAAAGATTTAAAACATTTAAATCAATTTTAACTGCTATTACATCACAGTTTATTAAATCAGGTATTTGTACCTGTGAAGAGTTAAAGTTATTCTTAGCTGATATAAGAACACCCCCACCTTTAGGAATCAATGAATTATTTAAAATATCAATATCATTTTGATATTTATCTTTCCTGTAAACTAAGTAGAAATTGTCAAATAATTCAAGAGAATAAATAGGAGGAGATAACCAAGTCTCAGTCTCAGCAAGCATAAATATATTCGAGTTTAGTACTTTGGAATTACTAAAAACTTGTGTTGTTTTAGTGCGTAATCCTCTTACATTTTGATAATATAATGAGAGATTACTTGTCCTATCTTTATTCTTTATTGTTGATACAGTGATTAAGTTATTTTTAACTTTTGGCAAGAAAAAACTTATTATAACTTTCTCTCGATCGTTGTAAGTGTTACTTATTATTTATAAATTTATTAATATATTATCAATTTATTATAGTAGTTACTATTACAATAACTACGAAAAGCTTTTAAGTCTTCTTGTATCATTTTAATGGGCACGCTAATAGAGTAATGATAGTTTACAAAGAGGTCATAAAGAGCTTTGTAATTCATTGGAAGCCCTTCATTATGTAGAAGTACTAAAACATTAGTCTTTGTTTTTCCCTCGATAACACAATTATAGGAGTCGTCATGCAAGTAAGAGAGGTATAATCTCATAAGATTATATATTCTTTCATCTCTTAATCTTGAGAGGGTATACATTTTATGAAACTTATTGGACTGCCTAAGTCTAAAAGTATAACCAAATTATAGGTATATTTTTGGCTATTTTTACTTACAAATTCATAGTCGATTTGATGTTCGAATTCATTTTTATTAGTCTGGACAGGGTTAATAAAATTTTGATGGAAGTTATTATCCTCTTCAATATTTTGAACTGTTCTATTCACGTTGCAATCAACTACTCTATGACCAGGTTTACCGCAACGAAAACAAGTACCCAATTTCTGTTTTGGTTTTGAGCAAAAACTGCTTATGTACCCGAACTCATTACAGTTGAAGTATTTCAATTTTGTAGAGCGATTAGTTTGTTGTAGTTGGTTAGAGTGACCTGAAGATTCAGCCCTTTTAGGTACGTTTCTTTTAGACGATAACTACCTGGTGGGGCCTGTTGGCTGTGTAACTTCATTTTGTCATATTTTCTTAATGCTAACTTCAGTTCTGATAAATTATTAGCACTATATAATAAAACTTTATTTATGCCATTATCTGGAATACCATTTATAATATATTGAATTGTATCCATTTCATCGATATCTGAAAACGTGGCAATTTCAACCATTTTGAAAACGTATTGTTGAAGCGTCTCGTCTTGTCTCTTTCTTCGGTTACGTAACTGTGTGTGAATATCGGCAGTAGAGACCGTTATATTAAATTCTTCCAACAAAGCGGTTTTTAATTGTTGCCACGACGACACAGAAATGCTTCTTAAAAATAATTTTGCTGTACAAGTCATCATTTTTTTCCCATAAACAAATTTTATTTTATCATCCAACCAAGTACGTTAGCAGTATCTTCGAAATTTTGTATCCATTTACTAATACAATAGTTATTATCACCGCTGAATGATGACAAAGAATCTTCGAAATCTTTAAAATGGACGAAATTGGAACGAACATTTTCACCAACATTTAACAGAGACAATTGTTTTTTCAATTCAGCTATTTCCCGTTTTTTTTCCACTAATTCGCGTAGATTTTGTAACTCGGCGTCGACATTTTTATTTTGTGATGATGATGAATTATCGTTACGCTTTTTCCAAAGCTAATTTTGATGCTATTAATTACTATTTATGCGATTATGACTTTTCGTTTTTATCCTCTACCAATTTAGAGGTAACAGTTAATAATTTCTATAAAATCCTTCATTCCATTATTTCACAACATTTTCCTTTAGTTATTGATAAAATTAACAAAACTTGTTCGCCTTGGTTTATCAGAAATTTTAAGGAATAAAAAAAAAAAAATAAATTCATTAAAAGCAATAATAAGTGGTCCTCTTTCCATCTTATTAAATTTTTCTTTGACTGCTGGTATTTTTCCTTCTATCTGGAATTCTTCTCTTATCAAGCCTTTTCACAAAAAAAAATCTAACAAATGATGTAACAAATTATCGCCCAATCGCGAAATTATCATCTATTTATTAACTTTTTGAATTTATCGTATTTGTTTCTATTTATGATCATTGTACTTGCTTTTTATCACCTTATCACCTTATCAACATGGCATAAAGCATAAATCAACTGTTACTAATCTTATTGAATCTACCTCTACTTTTATCAATAACATGGAAGATGGTTTTCAAACAGATGTGATATATACTGATTTTAGTAATGCTTTTGATCTTCTTCCCCGCAATATTATTATTTTTAAATTGAAAAAATTTGGATTCCCCATTTTTTTCATTAATTGGGTTCACTCCTATCTTCTGAATTCGATGATGCCACAGGTGTTCCCCAAGGTAGTCATCTTGAACCTGCACTGTCTATTAATTCCATTAATAATGTTACTTCGTTAATACTTAATAGACATATTAAAATTTACGCCGACGATATGAAAATCTTCTTTAGCCTTACAAGCTGATTTTAATCGATTTTATGATTGGTATTGCAATAATAATCTTCAACTTAAGGTTAATAAATGTGCATTAATTACTTTTACATGTCGTTCATGCCCGATTTTCTATTCCTATTCTTTCAATAACCAAACTATTCCTAAAGTTGTCTCTATAAAAGATCTAGGGGTACTCTTTTATAGCAAACTTTCATTTAACCTTCATTATACTAATATAGTGATAAAGCCAAGTCTATGCTAGATTTTATTAAACGTTGGACAAGGGAATTTAATGATCCCTATGTATTAAAATCTCTTTTTACTTGTTTGGGTCTAACTTGGAATATGCTTTCCAGGTATGTATGCAGCCCATTTTATAATATTCATATAAATAGAAATGAATAAGTTCAAAAAAATTTTCTAAGATTTGCTTTACGCTTTTTTCCATCGAAGATCACTTAAGACTACCGCCATATAAACATAGACTAAATTTATTACAGCTTAATATCCTTGAGAAACGTCGTAAAGATATAGTATTCCTAACCGAATAAGTTAAAGGTAATATTTTATCTTCTCAATTATTTTTTGAATTTTTCTTCATATTCTAGATTAAGATCTGTAAATATGTTTAACTTGCATTTTCATAGAACTAATTATGGGAAACATGAACTTATTAATAGGATGATGTCTCTTTGTAACATATATTTAATCCCATATTAATCTCCTACTAACAAAACAATCACTTAAAAGTCATCTATATTTGTGTGAATGAAGTTATTGAACAACCCTTGACCTGAGAATTCTTAATTGAATTTATTTTGTTGTAATTTATAGTTTGATTTTTATTTTAATTAATTATAAACTGCAATTTCTTTTTTTTTTCTCATTTAATTATTATTAATTAGTTATTTTTATTGTTGTTATTTGATTTTTTGTTTAATTTTAGCTTTAAAGTAGATTAAGTATTTTTATTGTAATTTGAGTTCGTATTAATAATAAATAATTCAAGCTCGTATTAATAATAAATAAATATCTTTGACCGTGAACAACATAAGAAGAGAACATTTTAAATATTAACGTTTAGGTTTTAAATATTAACATTTTTCAAAACCGTATAATATATTAAATAAAGTGTAATAACATTTAAAGCTGAGAAAAATAGTTTACATATTTTTATGTATATACCTAGATAATTTAAAAACGTTAAGAATTAAAACATTTATCGTTACCGTTTCTTTTTTTTTTTTTTTTAACGTGTACGAATGTAAGATGATATCAGACCCATAAAAAAGAAATTTTATTACATCTGGTTGTATTCATTAACTTTGATATGGGTAATAAAAAAATTTAATTAAATCTGTATCAAATTTTGTCTCAGCTAAATAACGCGAATAAAAATTTTATCGAATTCTTCTAAATTAATTTTCTGTTGTAAAAAATTCTCCCCAATTTCGTTTTGTAAATTTTCTTTTTGGTTTGGTATTTTTTATTTATATATATTGGGAATTTTTATTTTTTTCCGCTTTCAATAGGTATTTGGGTATTCCGCTTAGGTATATGAAATATAATTGCACCCAGATATTGAACGATATAATCCGAATCTATTTTCTAAATCATCAGTTTGAAATTTATCTGTTTTATTAGTCCATTTGAAATTCCGTTAAGGATAAATGGACTAAATCTATTAATGTTTTACTGAATGTGAATACTGTGAATGTGAACTCTTTTTTTTTAAGTAAAAGTGTAAAAAGTGGCTTACTTATCTTTTTTTTAAGTTAAGTAAGCCACTTTGTCTCTTACCCTCTCACAATGTATTAAATTTGATTAGTACTGCGATTGAAGAAGATATTTTCGCAAAAAAGTTATGCATAATGCAACCAACGAGTTGTATTTTACAAAAACATAGACAAAAAAATATAAAAAATATTATGGGTTGATTTTTTTGTTGTTATACTATAACTTACAACATTAGGGGTCTTCACATAAAAGTACATCGAAGGAAAAATTTCCTACTTTACGTGAACGACCCGATGCAAAATTTAAGTTGTAAAGTAAAAAATTGCAAATGACAGATATGTTGATTGGCTTAGAGAAACGTTTATTAGTATCTTTCCAGAACTGTTGATTGGTATTTTTAAAAAATGTTAGTTGATATCTATCTGTTATATTATATTATTATTTGAATAAATATCTATGTTTTACTTTGAAAAACTAAAATATAATTGTTAAAGTTTTAATTTTGGAAAATAAATAATTTTTAAATACGAGTAAAAAAATATGATAAAAAAAAATTTTAAAACATTTTTATAGATTATTTAGTCGAATGTGCTATTTTTATATGATGATGCACTCCCAATAAATTCCAAAACCGAAACCAAACAAATTCTAAACTCCAAATAAATTTTAAAAACGAAATGTCAAATTAACTTCAAAAAAATATCCTCGATTGGCTTTTTCCACACGGGTGATAAATCGTACTCACATAACGACCGTTTATTTCCACACTGGTCGTAATGAGTCGAATTCACGTTTATCTGTGTGTAAATATTTTATTTAAAAATAAAAGTTGATAGGAATAGTATATAAAAAAAATCAAGCATTTAGCGGGCTCGTAAAATATTTAAAAAAAAAAATTTATAAATTAAGGAAAATACAAATTAGCTAGGTATAATTTTAAATAAAAACAAGGAAATGTAACAGTAAGTCGATGCAACCGACTTATTTATAGCCTACACCTAAACAATCCAAATTAAATTAAAAATACATAAGTAATTTTAGTTAGGTATTTAATATAAGCTAAAAAATAAATGCTTTTACAACCTTTCTTTCAAATGCTTTTACAAAATTTCAGGTTTCTGTCTTTATTAAATTCGAAGATATGCTTGTTAGGTCTTGGGAAGTGTATGAAGGCGCCCGGAGCACCACCCCAGTTCATCCCAAATTTTAGAGACATCATCAGAACAGAGTAGAACACTCTTATATCAAATTTCAAGTTTTTATATTTATTAGTTTAGAAGATATGCTTGTTCGATCTTCGGAGTTGTGTGGGAAATACCCGAACAATCATTCCAATTCTTCTGAAATTTTAGGCAAATCAGGAATTCAGGAAACAACACCCTCCTAACAAATTTGTAGTTTCTATCTTTATTAATTTCGAAGATATGCTTGTTCGGTTTTGCTAGTTGTGTGGGAGGTACCCGAACAACCATTCCAATTCATCTCAAATTTTGAACAAATCAGGGATTCAGGAAACAACACCCTCCTAACAAATTTGAAGTTTCTATCTTTATTAATTTCGAATATATACTTGTTCGGTTTTGCGAGTTGTGTGGGAGGTACCCGAACAACCACTCCAATTCATCTCAAATTTTAGGGATATAACCCATGGTCCGATTTCGGGTATTTGCAATTCCCACCTTACTTTAGTCATTGTTAACCTACAGTATAAATTTCATCCGCACGGGCGAACATAAATATAAAAAAAATTCTACATACAGTCTACCTTTAAGTTAATTTCAACCGCTTTGGTTGAATTTTAACAATAATAAATCATATAGATACATAAAATTTTTCTAACCCTCATAAAAACTTTTATTTAATTTTGTCTTTGTATTAGTAGACTCGCTTGTTCAACCACAAAAATTTGAGCTTAAAAAAGACGATTTAAAATGGTCGCCGAAAAAATAGCTTATACAAAAGAAGGGGTGCAGCGAAACCAAAAGTGGTCGTTCTAACGACCAGTGTGGAAATACGCATTAACTTCAAAAAAATTTTCTCGAGCAAATAAAATATGTAATAGGGTAGAAGATATTTTTGTTGAGGATCGGTGCAAATTTTTTATACATGAAACAACAACAATGCAAGACTAGTTTGCACTTTTACGTGAAGACCCCTATTATTTTCACAGGCCCTGACATAAAGAGAGGAAAGAAATTAAAATAGTGGTAAAGCTTTGTTATTTACATGTATTCTTATGGAAGTAGTAAAAAATGAAATAGTGGTAAAGCATAAACCTTATTAACTCAAAAAATAACTCATAAAATAGTGCTAAAGCTCTGTTATTTTCATGAATTCTTATGGAAATAGTAAAAAATTAAATAACGGTAAAGCATAAACCTTAATAACTCAAAAAATAATAATTTTTTTAAATTTCTTCTAAAGGCTACCATAAAATTTCATCTTCAAAACATCTTTTTATGTATTCAAATGTAAAATATTTGAATGTTTTAATTAAAAAATTACTTTTTAAAAACATACCTCGGTTTATTTTCCCACAGTTAAAGTTCCTTAACAAAACTTGAATGAGAATACTTTTTAATACAGGCCAATAAAAAAATTCGTAAAACCATTTTTTTCAAGAATTTTAGTTAAGAAATTAAGTTAGAAAATTTCATTTAAAAAAAAAAAAAATACTATTACTTATAAAATAAACTAAATATACATAAAAAATAAATATTTGAATATGTTATATATTAAAATTATTCCCGTTCCCACACCATCTATGAGGTAGGGAATAAGGAGGGTTTTTTTTCATTATTGTTAGCCATATATGGTAGCTGCGTATATGGTTGTACGTATTTTATGTATTTATAAAAAAAAATTAATGAATGAATGTCGGGAAGGCATTAAGGTGATTTATGGTTTATGATAAGATGAAGGTTAAAATTAATTATAGGTTAATGTAAAATACAAGTTTATTTCCTAATTAACTTGGTTGATGGGTAGTAGGAGTATGTTAAGAGGTTAAGACAACTTTTTGGAGCAATGACCCCTTTCCATATTTTTATGGATTAATGCTTTTCTTCTCATGTTCTTATTATTGTTTGAGGCCATTCACCCCTTACCATGTTTTTATTATTGTTTAGGGTGAATGCCTTCCCCCCCATTCCCTAAAGGAGAATCTAGTTTAAATACTTTACGCAGGCAGTAACAGACAGGCAGTAATGAAAACAGAAGGGAAATTTTTATGCAAAATTGTGTGCATTTTATTTTATTCTTATTTAAATTTCTGAAATTTAAAAACAAGCGTAAATAAAAAATAATTATAGATAGGTATGTTTAATAATACATGTAGGTAGGTTATTGATTGAAAGAGAAAAAGAATTTATTTTCAAATATAACTCGTTTATCAAATAATTGATACAAATTTTGATCATGAAAAAATCCGAATGACCCGTCATATTAACTTTAACAAAGTATTGAAGTTCCCCAAGTTTAAGTTAAATGAAAAATAGAATTTTTTTTTTTTTAATGAGTGATCGTTGTAAATAATTAAAACCTGGTAACCTACAGTTTAACGAAACAGAAGAAAATAATCAATAAAACAAATTCAATAAATATTTTTTTAAAACTTGGAAAATACAAAATCGGAAGTTTGTTTCCCTTTTTGCTTTTACTTTATCCTTATTAAATTATGATTATATAAAAATTTCCTTTTAGTACAAATTTAAAAAACAAACACAAAAGTAAAAAGTAGGTACGTTTAATAATAAGTACGTGCTTGTTTAAGTTTTTATATATCCGTATTTTAAAATTGAAAAAAGCAACAACAGAAAATCATTAATTTATGTGTTATTGCTTATTATGCAGAATCAATGCAATATCGGTAAAATTAGTGAAAAAATTTGTATGAAAAATTTAATATATATGTTATGCTGAAAATTTATGGAAATTTGCATAAAAACATAATTCGCATATAATTATAAACATAGAGGTCGTTTAGTCTTTAAATGATTTAATAAACCTGAAAAAATAAAACTAAAGAGATAATTTTTTTTATAAATATTACATACGCTTTTGTTTTATTATATTAGTATTGCAGTGTATTCATCGAAAAAAATTGGCTAAAAAATTCATTCTTAATCATTTTTTTAATTCAGGGTGCGATTCTGAAATTAAGAAATCTATAAAATCTTATAATCTTAGAACTAAAAAGATAAAAGATCTTTTACGAAAAAGCTATTCTGTGTAAAAGATGTTTGGTGTGTCATAAAATTTTTAGGTTTAAAATGCTTTAAGAATCACCACAAATAACATAACAGTAACATCTTCATATACAGAATGTCATTTTATAGGATTAATTTTTTTTTTAAATTTAGTAGTTATTACATTTACGTTAATAAAAATTTAAAAAAATAGATATTTTAAAAGTATATGCACCTGGAAATGGTGGTCTGATTAACATTAACTAGATTGTTCGCATCCACTGCGCGTTGGTGTGATCACTTGCAAAAAAATTTAATGCTACCAGCAATCGTAAATGAAATTGTATTGTTGAATTTTCTTCGTCCAAAGGTGAAACCAGTTCGATTATTTTCAAGCATTTTACTTGACGTATACGAAACTTTAAAATTATACTTAGTTCTTATACTTACACTTAAAATTAAAAAAAAATCACTACTTCTCCTCTGTTTGTTGGATTAATTCATTTAACTCAAATAATACGATTAAACAAACTGTATTTTATGAAAATAAAATAAATTTTTCAATTTTATTCTACATTAATCAATTAATATTTCAAATCAAGAGTAGAAAATATAATTTTTACTTTTTATTTTGAACAATTATGATATTTGCTAACGTAAAAAAGATAAAAGATATTTATAAGGTACTAAAAAATTTCTTTTAACTTAAAAGATTTTTTAGATTATTTTTGTCTTCTAACCTTTTCTGCGGAATACTAAAATCTTTTAAATGTCTTTTAAATTATTCACCACCCTACTTAAAATATCATATGTTTTTGAAGTCTTTTAGTCTTATAAAAATGTGTTGTAGAATACAAATTTCTTATAACTTTCTTATAATTCGTAGGTACGTTTAATAATAAGTACGTGCTTGTTTAAGTTTTTATATATCCGTATTTTAAAATTGAAAAAAGCAACAACAGAAAATCATTAATTTATGTGTTATTGCTTATTATGCAGAATCAATGCAATATCGGTAAAATTAGTGAAAAAATTTGTATGAAAAATTTAATATATATGTTATGCTGAAAATTTATGGAAATTTGCATAAAAACATAATTCGCATATAATTATAAACATAGAGGTCGTTTAGTCTTTAAATGATTTAATAAACCTGAAAAAATAAAACTAAAGAGATAATTTTTTTTATAAATATTACATACGCTTTTGTTTTATTATATTAGTATTGCAGTGTATTCATCGAAAAAAATTGGCTAAAAAATTCATTCTTAATCATTTTTTTAATTCAGGGTGCGATTCTGAAATTAAGAAATCTATAAAATCTTATAATCTTAGAACTAAAAAGATAAAAGATCTTTTACGAAAAAGCTATTCTGTGTAAAAGATGTTTGGTGTGTCATAAAATTTTTAGGTTTAAAATGCTTTAAGAATCACCACAAATAACATAACAGTAACATCTTCATATACAGAATGTCATTTTATAGGATTAATTTTTTTTTTAAATTTAGTAGTTATTACATTTACGTTAATAAAAATTTAAAAAAATAGATTTTTTAAAAGTATATGCACCTGGAAATGGTGGTCTGATTAACATTAACTAGATTGTTCGCATCCACTGCGCGTTGGTGTGATCACTTGCAAAAAAATTTAATGCTACCAGCAATCGTAAATGAAATTGTATTGTTGAATTTTCTTCGTCCAAAGGTGAAACCAGTTCGATTATTTTCAAGCATTTTACTTGACATACGAAACTTTAAAATTATACTTAGTTCTTATACTTACACTTAAAATTAAAAAAAAATCACTACTTCTCCTCTGTTTGTTGGATTAATTCATTTAACTCAAATAATACGATTAAACAAACTGTATTTTATGAAAATAAAATAAATTTTTCAATTTTATTCTACATTAATCAATTAATATTTCAAATCAAGAGTAGAAAATATAATTTTTACTTTTTATTTTGAACAATTATGATATTTGCTAACGTAAAAAAGATAAAAGATATTTATAAGGTACTAAAAAATTTCTTTTAACTTAAAAGATTTTTTAGATTATTTTTGTCTTCTAACCTTTTCTGCGGAAGAATACTAAAATCTTTTAAATGTCTTTTAAATTATTCACCACCCTACTTAAAATATCATATGTTTTTGAAGTCTTTTAGTCTTATAAAAATGTGTTGTAGAATACAAATTTCTTATAACTTTCTTATAATTCGTAGTTATAAGATTATAATCTTAATTTCAGAATCTATTTCCTGCATGGTTAAATTCTAAATCGGCTAACGAGATAAAATTTAGTGATGTTTGGGATATAATATCAAAAATATTTACTTTATTTTTTTTTCTCTTATATGTTGTATGGATATATATATATTATATATATTATATTCTCTTATTATTATCTTATGGATATATATATTCTCTTATGTTGCAGATATATGTTGTATGGAAGTAATATGTGTCCGTTTGGAACAGGAAAAAGAAAACAATATACAGCTTACGAAAAAGAGTGCAAAATGCGTAAAGGTATCGTGCAAATTAAAATCAAAGATTTAACAACAAAAATTTTTAACTTGTTCTAAAGATGCAATAAATATTTTATGCGAAGCGTGTAATAGAACATTTAAAGTTCAAAAATGTCTAGACAATCTTATATATAGCTTATACTTCATTAATAAGGAAAAATTTTTGAGAGAGAAGATTATAAAAGAAAATCGAAAAGAAATCAAACTGCATGAACTAAACTTGTGTGTTTTTAAACAAAGATGTGATGTATGTAATGATAAAATTTCCCTACATTTTTGTCAGAAATGTAAATTTTGAACCATAGTCCATAATTAAACAAGTAAATGTAACAGTAAGTCGATGCAACCGACTTATTAACACCCTACACCTGAATAATTCGAACTAAATTAAAAATCCATAAGTTTTTTTGGCAGCTGCTTGAACTTCTTCCCTTTTCTGCCTTATTCAACTCGAATTTCAGGAACGTAAAAGAGGGATCCTTTTGGGATATGCTTTTACGTTCCTTTGTAAAAAATTTCAAGTTTCTATCTTTATTAATTTCGAAGATTGTTAGTCCTTGGGAGGTGTATGTCAGGTACCCGAATTGCCACTCCAATTTATCGAATCCATCTCAGAAACATAAAGCAAACATGCCAGAACACCATTGTACTAAATTTAAAGGTTCTACTTTTGTTGGTTTTGGAGATATGCTCGTTGCTCTTGTGATCGTCCGGAAGTTTCCAAAATACGAACCCATGGTTCAAATTCTTTCAAATGTCAGTTTCCAATTTTACAGAAAAGAAAACATAACAGAACACCTTTGTACTAAAAATAAAAGTTCTATCTTTGTTGGTTGTGGAGATATACTCGTTTGCTCTGGGGCTCGTCCGGAAGCTTTCAAGATTTGAATCCATGGACCAAATCCTCACAAATTTCAGAAACATAAATCAAACATGAAGGAACACCATTCTGCCTAATTTAAAGGTTATATCTTTGTTGCTTTTGAAGATAATATCATTTGCTCTGAGGCTCGTTCGGAAGCTTCTAAAATCCGAACCCAAGGACCAAATCCTCTCCAATTTCAGAGACCTAAATCAAACATGAAGGAACACCATTCTGCCTAATTTAAAGGTTATATCTTTGTTGCTTTTGGAGATAATATCATTTGCTCTGAGGCTCGTTCGGAAGCTTCCAAAATCCGAACCCAAGGACCAAATCCTCTCAAATTTCAGAGACCTAAATCAAACATGAAAGAACACCATTCTGCCAAATGTAAAGGTTATATTTTAGTTGGTTTTGGAGATAATCTCATTTGCTCTGGTGCTCGTTCGGAAGCTTCCAAAATCCAAACCCATGGACCAAAGCTCTTAAATTTCAGAGACATAAATCGAACGGGAAGGAACATCATTGTACAAAATTTAAAGGTTCTATCTTTGTTGATTTTGGAGATAATCTCGTTTGCTCTGGGGCTCGTTCGGAAGCTTCCAAAATACGAACCCATGGACCAAACCCTCTCAAACTTTAGAGACTTAAATAAAACATGAAAGAACACGACTCTGTCAAATTTAAAGATTATATCTTTATTGGTTTTGGAGATAATCTCATTTGCTCTGGTTCTCGTTCGGAAGCTTCCAAAATCCAAACTCATGGTCGAAATCCTCTTAAATTTCAGAGACATAAATCGAACGGGAAGAAACATCATTGTACAAAATTTAAAGGTTCTATCTTTGTTGGTTTTGGAGATAATCTCGTTTGCCTCCGGAATCATTCCCTTCGGATTCGGAAGCTTCCAGAATCCGAACCCATAGACCGATTTTGTCCAGATTCGAACTTAGCCTTCCTTTCATAATTAGTAACCAACTATATAAATTTCATCAAGATAGCTTTATTAGTTTTTGAGTTATCCTGCAAACGGACGGACGGACATCGTTAAATCGACTCAGGAGGTGATCCTGATTCAAAATTTATATACATGTCCATTAGCAACATTTATTCGTAACATTTTGTCGACACAATTGGTCTCTTTTACAACACAAAATGTGCAAATTTGAAACGGTGAATAAGAGTAAAATTTTTTCGACACAATTGGTCTTTTTTACCACACAAAATATACAAATTTGAAAAGGTGAATAAGTAGTAACATTCTTTCGACACAATTGGTCTTTTTTATCACACAAAATGTGGATTTTTTTTTTTAAATAAGTTGTAGATTGTGATACAACATCAAAACAATGTTTCTAAATTGAACCTAAAAGTTACTAAATCATTTTTCATTCTACAAATTATCAACTACAGGATAAACAAAAAAAATTATAAAATACCACAAATGATAAATAATAATTAATAATAATGAAAAGAATAGAGCAATTTAAAAACTCAACATTTTATAGAAATGTAAATCGAAAATTAGATTTAAATAATGAAGGAACTCAATTTTACAAGCAGCTATAACAGTTATTACGAATAATTTTGATCCGTTTATAAATTTGCAATTTAGATTAATAAAAAAATTATATCATGTTAACGAATTAAAATATTATATCAAAACTTAATATTTTATTCAAAGTTTTCAGTTATATTACACATTACATGTTTACATTTGCAGAAACTTTGTGACAAATTTATTTCATGATTATGTAACTTTGAGAAGCTATTTCTTTTGTAATTTTGTGTAAAAATACTTTTGTTTCGAAACATTGTTTTAAAATTTTTAGCATCTTTTTTCGTAACATTATGCACAAAATGTGTCAACATTTGTTCGAAACAATTGGAAACTATATGTAGTAATAAAGTGTGAACTTTTCATATAAGATTTGTCCCCACTTTGGCCGCAAGATTGTCACTATGGGTGTTTTTCTTTTTCTCATCAGAGCAGAGTCAGATCTGCCAAGCAAAAAAATTATGTTAAATCTTTTTATGCTCAGATTATCCAGATTATCCGTTGTGTGTTTCTTTTTTAACTCGAAGTGTGCTCAGAACGCGATCGGTGAGCTTGTAAAAATTTCTCAGATTTCACAGAGTTGTTAAAATATAAAACGTCAAATTAAGAATAAAATAATAAAAACGTCGTTAAGTTTCTTTTTTAAATTTTATGAAATAAGATTTTTCATAAATTAACTTTTTTTCATTTTATTTCTCAAATAAATTCCTTTTACAATTACATTTTTGCATTTAAAATAATGAAATAAAATAAAAAATAATAACGTTAGAAAATAATTTTTATTAAAATTGACAATTTGTGCTCTGAGCGTTTCTTTTTTAACTCTGAGCGGTCAGAGTTAAGATAAAAGTTTGCTCTGAGCGCTCGACATCTGCTCTGAGCATTGATCTGATGAGAAAAAAAAACGCTCTATGTATACACTGCGACTAAATTTATTACTGTGTGAATATGTTTGTGTGTGGTGTTTAAGGGCGTTTTTCTTTTTCTCATCAGAGCAGAGTCGTCAGAGCTGTCAAGCAAAAAAATTGTGTTTCTTTTTATACTCAGATTATCCAGATTATCCATTTTGTGTTTCTTTTTTAACTCGAAGTGTGATCAGAGCGCGATCTGTGAGCTCGTAAAAATTTCTCAGATTTCACAGAGTTTTCAATAAATATTATGTCAAATTAAGAATAATAAAATAATAAAAATGTCATCAAATAAAATTTTGTGCGTAGATAAACATTTTTTTTTTAAGTTTTTTTTTTAAATTTTATTAAATGAAATTTTACGTAAAATAACTTTGTTTTATTTTATTTCTTAAATAAATTCCTTTTAAAACTATGTTATTACATTTAAAATAATGAAATAAAATAAAAAAAATACTAACGTTAGAAAATAATTTGGATAAAAATTGACAATTTGTGCTCTGAACGTTTCTTTTTTAATTCAGAGCGGTCAGAGTTCAGAGAAAAGTTTGCTCTGAGCATTGATCTGATGAGAAAAAGAAAAACGTCCTATGTGTGGTAACTGCGACCGAATATTGCCGCTTGGGTAAAATAATTATTCAATCAATTAAATTAATTGATTCAATCAATTACTTTCCAACGGGCCTATCAAAACTTCCAAAAGCATTTGGTCTACCACTTTTTTTTAAAAAGGGTTATTTTCCACATTTATTTAATACAACTAAAAATAAAGGATATGTTATTACCTACTATTGAATATTACAACCCAGACACAATGAACATGGAATAGCGTAATACATTCATACAATGGTATAAAGAAAAAAAGAGTAATAACATTTGATATGCAACGTGACATTTATATATATATATTTTTTTATTTATTTATATATTTATACTGCTTAGCACAAACAGTTTACATAAAATTTATAATATATATAATAACTAGTAAACAATAATATAAAATAGTTAATAATAGTTATATAATACAAACTAGTTAAATACAATAAAAGTTTATAATAAAAATTACATAATTGTTAAGTATAAATAAACTTAGAACTAAGATTAAAATTAAAAATCATATACATAGGTATATACTTTACAGTGCAACAAGAAACAAAAACAAAAAAAAATCCTAATATTAATAGCGATTGTATAATTTTTGTTTTTGGAAATGTTTTGAAAGTGTAAAGTCAATGTTATGTTTATGTTTGTTACCTACAATATTATTCTATTAATAGGTTCAAATTTGCCATAATTAGTTTTAAACAAATTTCAAGAGCGAAGGCGTTGAAGATTTCTAACATTAATTTTACTAGAAATTAACCCTTGACAATCTCTGTAATGAAAATAACATCAGAAACCTCACGTCTAAAACTTAAAGTACACAAATCAATTAACTTTAGCCTTTGTTCATATGGTGGCAAAATAATAGGATTTGACCATAGCAAGTGACGTAAGGCAAATCTAAGAAAGTTTTTCTGTACTGCCTCGATCCTATCAATGTGTGCCATGTAAAATGGAGACCAAACCTGACTAGCACATTCCAGGTTCGGTCTTGCAAGACAAGTGTACAACGATTTAAGAACATAGGGATCTGAAAATTTCTTAGAAGAACGTTTAACAAACCCCAATAATGAATTAGCTTTATTTATAATATTATTATAATGAATTTTAAAGCTAAGTTGGGAATCAAAATACACACCTAAGTCTTTTATTGAACTAACTTTAGATAAACTAATACCATCTAAGTTATAGTTGAAATAAATAGGACTAGAACGGCGTGTATAAGATAATAATGCGCATTTATTTACATTAAGTAGTAGACAATTATTAACGCACCAATTGTTAAAGTTTTGAATGTCATTCTGCATAAGGACGGCGTCTTATACACGTGTAATCTTTGATGTAATCTTTTTTAAAAACCTCCTTATCTTCAGCGTAAACTTGAAGCTCACAATTAGAAATGATAGAAGTAACATCATTTACAGATAAAATAAAAAGTAAAGGACCAAGGTGGCTACCTTGTGGAACACCGGAATTTGCCACGAATGGTTCTGAAATCACATTTTTGAATATAACACTATAAGAGCGATCACACAAATAAGAATATATCCACTTTAGGAAAAACTCTGGGAAGCCATATTTTTTTAGTTTTAGCAATATAATACTATGTGGCAATAGATCAAATGCTTTACTAAAATCAGTATAAACAACATCTGTTTGAAAACCTTCTTCCATGCATTTAATGAGTTTTTGAAGAGTAATGTTAAAGGAGTAGTGAGAATGTTAGAACACTTGCTCAGAATTATTTCCAGTATACCATCAGGGCCGGGGAAAGTATTATCACCGAGTTTATTTAGACATTTGGAAACTATTTCTTGATTTATATTTATGTCATTAAGAGACGTTTTTTGACAACTGTCCATAAAGGAGAAATAATTTTCATTTGGTGAAAAAGAAGAATCACTATATGAAGTGATGAAAAACTCACGAAAATACTTCGAAATAACTAAACGATCATTACTTAAAAGAGAATTTAAATTCATAAATGTAGGGTAATCATCACAATTACGTTTAGAATTTATGAATTTCCAAAATTTTTTCGGATCAGATTTTAGTTTACTTGCTATTTGGTTAATATAATTATTGTAAAGAATATCGGATATTTACGCCAGGCTTTGTTTTTCTTATTTCTGAGAGATCTAAGCTCCTTTGTGAACCATGGTGGGCCAGATTGGGAAGAACTTTTTTTTGAAATAGGAACGAATTGAGTAAAACCTTCGAACATAATTTCATAAAACCTAATTGTCATTTGATTTAGGTCTATATTATTAAATAAAGACGTGAAGTCATAGGTATTTAAGAAATTTATCAGTCCGGGAAAGTTGGTTTTATTGAAATTAAAACTATAAGAATATGCTGCTTCAAGATTTACGAAATTAGTTAAGCAATAGGTAAAACTTATTGAAGGGTGATAAGGGTCTAACGCAACAAGCGATAACAGCGAGTCACAGAAAGTGATATTATACCAAGCAGAGGTAAATATTAAATCCAATTGCTTATCTTTAAAATTACGATGGTGGGAAACCTGTTGTAAATTCTTGGCATTTAATCCATCAATAAATTGCGAATCAGTTTCACTCACCGAAAAATCGGGAATCAAAAAAGATTCTTCGTCATGATTAATCCATGTTATATGAGGGAGATTAAAATCTCCACATAAAATTAACTCATCATTAGGACTTGAATTACAGCAAATCGAATCTATTACATTTAAAAGAGTAATATAAATATTTAAATTCGAAGAAGGTGGAATGTATATGTTAACAATATTTACATTTTTGTTTGAAAATTTTATATTCACACCTATTATTTCAAGACCGTCTGCGTTAGAAATACGAATTTCATTTGCATTAAAAGAGTTTTTGACGGCAATCAATACACCTCCCCTTTTAGGAATGTAACTATTAGATACATTAGGTTCAGTATATCTATCTTTTCTAAAAACAGAATATGAGCTATCGAAAAGCTCAAGATTGTTAATAGAAGAATTTAGCCAAGTTTCAGTTAATTCAAATACGTCAAAATTTAAACTTATTGAATTAAGTAAGACTTGACTTGTTTTTGTTCTAAGACCTCTGACATTTTGATAATATATTGATAAATTTATCAAAATTGAAGAATCTATCAAAGATGTAGAGATCTTATTTAAATTATTTATTGGCACGAAAAAATTTATTATAATTATCATTCGAAACTTGTAAGTGATTGTAATAATTACTATTATAATAACTGCGGTATGCCTTTAAGTCGTCTGAGACATCTTTGGAAGATATACCTTTAGTTTCGTGAAATTTTATATATTCTTTGTATTCGGTTGGTAAACCTTCGTTTTCAATTAAAACTTTTATACTTGTTCTGGTCTTACCTTCCAACACAGTATTATATTTATCATCAAACAAGTATGACAAATATAATCTGACTATGTTATAGACTTTATCTTCTCTTAGCCTAGAAAGAGCGACTGTATAGTAGTTGTTGGCAAGAGATTGTTGTGTCATTCTTGTTATCAGTGGTAAAAGCGGGTTAATAATTGAAGGTTGAAGAGTTTCACTTTGAACAAAGTTTATGAATTTAAAAGTAGAAGCAACATTTGGTGAAATTGAGGAAGAAGGAGAAGGTTCAGTTATCGAAACACAATTAGAATTGGTAATTTCAGGATCTTTAGTTAGTGATGCAGTATTAAAAGCGTTTATATTGTTATTACTGTTCTGAATAGTATTGTGCTTATGAGATTTGTTGTTCTGATTTATGTTTGAAGTAGTGTAAGTGTCTGAGTTAGTGTTTACTATGATTAAGGAATTATTTGTATCTGTTGTGCTAGAGTTTAATGACTTGTCAACGGTTGAACTATTATTAGGATGCACAGTTAAATTATTAACGTTAATACTAGAATTAGAATTACTATTATCAGAAACAATCTTATTATTTTTATATATTATTTTTATATTATTACGAGAAATATTTTTATTTTTATTATTATTATTCCTATTTTTATTATTATTATTACTTCTATTTTCATTTTTATTAATTTTATTACTTATAATATTATTTTTTTTATTACTATTATCATTAATATTTAACTTATTATCTAATTTGCTTTTCGCATCTTTACCTCTAATATCCCGGAATTTTGTAATTGTGGTCCTTTTATTCCAAAATTTAAGATTTTTCACCTTTATGATTATGTTTTCAGGAACGTGCACCTTAAACGACAAGTATTTCGGATGTTTTTGGGAGTTACCTTTTTACATATTGCAATATCACATTTAAATTTTTGTTTAATATAGCACTCAAGGCTTTTTTCTGTAGTTTTGCAATTTAACCTTGAAATGCAAAGAGAAAAAGAGGGCTTTTTTGTAGCCACTGGGACTATTGTAGCCTTAACTCCAGGTTTTGCTTTATTTTTTTTGCTCTTTGCCTTTGTGGTAGGTGTCATATTGTCAGTTTGGATAAAAACGTCTTTATAAACTATGGATGGTTTATTTAATTTATCAAACTGTTGTTTAATTAACTCACTCACATTTCATTGAGTTTCCTTCTGGCTATGATTAGGTAATTGTTTCTCCGAAGCCATAACGTGAAGGGATAAGTTCATGCGATTTAAATCGTCCTTCATAAGTTCAATTACTTCTCGAATGCCAACCAGCTCTTTTGATGTTACCGAAAGAAGTTCATTTTTCATGTCATTAACCAGATCTGTTAATGTATTCTTTAAATATTTTTTTCGGTCAGAAAGTCAACTGTATAATGCCTGGTTAAAGCTATCGTAGCTTTTGGCCATATCGTTAAAGCATACCGAATTACTTTTTAGAGCATCCACCGCTTTGGCCGTGCAACCTTGGCAGTCGCTTTTTATATCATTTAAGTAAACCATCAACTCGTCTTTAAGAATATGAATAGGCTGGTTTAAATCTAAGCAACTTTCGCAAACAAAATGATGCGAAATAAACGTGTTACATGTTTGCCAGCCCCTGGGGGCATTAATGCAAGCCCCATAAAACATTCTGTTACAGATGCCATTGCATGCGATGACATCTGTTTTGGAATCTGTAATAGTACAGAGTATAAATAATTCTAATAATTCTAATAATTTAAATAATGATTTCAATTTTGATTTTTCTATTTGTAGCCTGAGTTCCAAGGTTTTGCCAACATTTACTCTCTTACAGTTGAAATCGATGGAGTGGAGATGACGATTGTGTGTGATACTGGTTCTCCGTGTACATTAATGCCTATTTCATTATTCAAGAAATATTTTTATTTTAAAAAATTAAAGAAATGCTAAATTTCGTATTTGGATTATAGTGGTGGTAAAATTAAAATAATTGGTGAGTACAATGCTTTTATAAAATATTGAGATATAAAAAAGCAAAAAAATATTGTTGTGACCAATACACAAAATCCTCCATTGCTTGGTCGAAAGTTATTAAGAGAATTCAATTTTGAATTAACTCAAATAAATTCTATAAAAATTAATGAAAAACATTCTATAATTATTGAACAAATAAAAAGTGAATTTACTAAAGTTTGCAGTGATAAATTAGATTCTTATAATGTTAGTAAAATTTCTGTGCCAATTTGTGAAAATGCTAAACTAGTGTTTCTGAAACCACTATCAATTCCATTTGCATGGAAGAATAAAATAGAAAAACAATTAAGTGACCTAATACAAAAAGATGTTCCTGAACTAGTCAATAATTCAGATTGGGGAACTCCATTAGTTCCAATTTTAAAACCTAATGGTGACATACGCATTTGTGGTGATTATAAAATTACAATTAACAAATTTTTATGGATTTTAAATATCCATTACCCCGTATAAAGGAAATGTTTGCCTCATTAGATTTTATCAGATTTATTATCAGATTTTAATTATTCAATTGAGTACATTAAGGGTACAAACGGATTCTATTGAATCACTTGAAGAAAATAGTTATATTAATTACATTGAAAACGACGATTCTTTTAGAATCAATTTTAAAAATATCGCTAATGAAACTAGGCGAGATCCTATTTTATCCAAGGTATATGATGCAATTCAACATGGTACTGTAAAAAAATTAAATGATATACAATTCAAATCTTTTAAAAACAAAGGTGAGGTGAGGTGAGCTTTTCACAAAATTAGACTTGTCAAATGCGTACAACCAATTAATGTTAGATGAAAAATCTCAATTCTTATGTACGTGGAGTTCTCAAAAAGGTACGTTAATGAAAAGATTACCTTTTGGTGTCCATGTCCAACCAGCTGTAACTGTTTTTCAGAAAACAATGGAAAATTTATTAAGAGGTATACAGTATACTTTATATCGTCGTTTATCAAGATGACATGACAATTAGTGGCAAAAATTTTTAATAACATATACAGACATTAAAGTCGGTACTAAATAAATTACAATCATCTGGTTTAAAATTAAATTTAAGAAAATGTGCTTTCTTTCAAAATGAAATCTCATATTTAGGTTTCAAAATCAACAAGTACGGACTTAGTAAAACAGATTAACGCATATCTAGCATGTTGAAAGCACCAGAACCCAAAAATTTTTCTGAGGTAAGAGCCATTATTGGAATGGTTAAATATTATTCAAAATTTATAAATAATTTTGCCAAAAAAATGACCAAGTACTAGTAAGGGCATTAAAAAACTAAAAAGAATTATAGCACATTAGAAAAAGAGGCATTAGCCATTATATTTTCCCTTACAAAGTTAAAACAATATTTAATTGGAAACAAATTCATAATACGTACAGATCACAAACCTTTAATCACCATCCTTGGTGAACAAGTTTACTTGTTATGGCAGCTGCACGTATGCAGCGATCGGCTTTTTTATTATCAGATTTTAATTATTCAATTGAGTACATTAAGGGTACAAACGGATTCAATTGAATCACTTGAAGAAAATAGTTATATTAATTACATTGAAAACGACGATTCTTTTAGAATCAATTTTAAAAATATCGCTAATGAAACTAGGCGAGATCCTATTTTATCCAAGGTATATGATGCAATTCAACATGGTACTGTAAAAAAATTAAATGATATACAATTCAAATCTTTTAAAAACAAAGAACTGGAATTAACAGTTGAACGTGGCTGCATTTTACGGGGCTATTGAAGAGTAGTACCATCAAAATTGCTTTAGCCAGATCCTATATTGAGTGGCTCAAAATAGATACTGATATTTAAAATGTGATAAAAAATTGTTAACCATGTCAAGAATTGTAACCGAGCGCTAAAACACATTCATTTCGTTGAATTCTTCTGAATCGGTTTGGAGTAGTATCCATATAGATTTCGCAAGTCCCATCAAAAACCGTTATTTACTTATAGTTGTATATTCATTTTCAAAGTGGACAGCGATTTTTAAAACAAAAGACATAACATCAACTTTTACTATTAATAAACTTCCTGAATTGTTCTGTCAATATGGTTTAGTTAGTGAAAATGGCACTCAATTCACCTCTGATGAATTTAAAAACTTCATGAAAGCAAATGATATAATACATAAATTCACTTCTCCTGGTAACCCATCAACAAATGGACAGGCCAAAAATTCAGTTAAAATGATAAAAAAATCTATTTATGCAATATTAAAAGAAAACAAGTAGATGAGATAATCTTGTTTGCTCTGGGGCTCGTTGGGAAGCTTCCAAAATTCGAAATCATGGACTAAATCATCTCAAACACATTCAGACACATAAAGAAAAGTTGAAACAACACCAGTGTACCAAATTTCAAGGTTCTATCTTGGGTAGTTTTGGAGATATACTGGTTTGACATGGGGCTTGTTCGGAAGCGTCCAAAATTCGAACCCATGGTCTAAATCCTTTAAAACTTGAACCTATGACCCAAATCCTCTCAAATTTCAGAGACACGTTTCATATGGAAAGTTTCATATGGGAAACACGTCAGAACACCCTTGTACCAAATTTAAAAGTTCTATACTTTTATTGGTTTTTGGAGATAACCTCGTTTCCTTAAAGCTTGTTCTAAGCTTCCAAAATCGGAACCCATGGACAAAATCCTCTTAATCCTCTCAAAGATTTAAATCAAACATGAAAGAACACCATTGCACCAAATTTAAAGATTTTATCTTTGTGGATTTGGCAAACGGACGGCCGGGCACGGGTGGTAGGCCCGCGCGCGGTTGTCCAGAATATAACCTTGATTATTCTACAAAGGAGGAAAACCCTTAGAAATACATCTTTTATGGAATATGTATATACATATATGTATATGCGAGATTCTGAATTCGAAGGGAGTTTAGAGTTATTTGCAAAATCAAAGGTAAACGCCTTTTACGGAATATTTATATATATATAAATTTATATATATTTTCTTTTAGATTTAAAAGAAAGATTTTGTTTTTGAGGATTTTATTTTTGCAGATTTCGTCTTAGCGATTTTGATTTGTGAAATTTATGATCAACTCCTGCCGAGCCATTGTGCAAAAAACTTTGTAAGCTTTTATATAAATGTATGTAAAACTTATTATAAATTAAGTAAGAGTGATTTTGTTTAGATTTTTGGAAGATATTTATTTTAAATCTTATTTAATTTTTTTTTATTTTAGTTTTTTTTATTATTGATTTTTAGATTTAATTTCATTGATCAGAATGAATATTCTTATGTATTATTTTGGCTCGTAAATTTTTTTAGAGCATTTCAAACATTATCAGCAATTTTTGTTTTGGCTGGTTCCGCATAAGCATATTTGGAAAACGTATCAATTACAGTTAATAAATATTTATATCCCTTGTTAAATTTTACAAATGGTATCATCTCGACAAGGTCAATTTGCCACGTGTCATTAATCCATTTTTGAATAATATTTCGTCTACGAAATTTTCTTTTGACTGGTCTAAGTATTTCTTCAACAATCTGTTGTCTTGACTCTCGACATTTTTCTTATACCACTTTACTAATGTATCGATTTCAGCTTTATATTTTTCTATAAAATGGCAATCGCAATTATAGTGCTATTAAAAAACAATGGGCAAATAGTGAAGTGGTTTCCATAAATAGAAATAGTTCTGTGTAATTTGTTCTCAAACTTTTGTAAATAGTTGTTTAAATATATCATTCGTTCCTTATGTTCACCTAAGAGTACTGAATCATATGCATTTAGAAACTCTTTTAATATCCATTATTGAATGATGACGTTACAAGAAGTTTCTATATTTATAATATACTCTAAAGCCTTTTAATGATTTAGCAGCTGGAGGAAATGTTAAAGAATTTTTTCAAAATCGTGGAAAACAAATGATTAAAAATGTAAGACGAGGACATGAAAGATATTTTTGATTAAAATAACTGAGTGCATGAAACGAGCTAGATATTTTTAGAGTACCACCTATTCAAACTAATATTTTACGATACGAAGAAGTTTTTTATAATCCTATTGCATCTCTAGATAATGCGTTCACCATTGAATTTGTTCCATTAGGTCATGATGACACATATCGCGATTTATTGTCCGCATACTTGAGATTAAAAGTTCAAATCATTAAAAAAGATGGAAATTTATGGAACAATGACAAAGGGGCTGATGGAAAAGAGCTACTGCAACCAGACGTAGTAAACAACATTTTACATTCTTTAGTAAAACAGTGTAGTGTACAACTAAATGGCAAAAACATAACTCCTTCGGAAGAAAATTATCATTATAGAACATACATAAATTTTTTATTGAATTATGGAAATGATGCAGCAACAACACATTTAGAATAATGTGCTGGTTGGAACTTAGATAAACGAAATATAGGGAGCGCTGAAAATAAAGATTCTAAGGAACGTCAAAAACTCTTTAATAATAGCAACGTAGTAGAACTTATGGGAAAATTACATGTGGACATGTTTAATCAACCAACTCTGTTGATTAATAATATAGATGTTAGAGTCTTTTTAACTCTTGAAAAACCAGATTTTTACATTTTTTCAGATGACAATGATGAGTTTCACTTAAAAACTTTAGAAGCAAATCTATTAATGAGACATGTCACTATAAATCCAAGCATATTCTTAGCACATAATGCTGTTTTAAAAACAACTACGGCTAAATATTTTTGCAAAAGGGTTGAGGTGAACACATTTATTCAAAATACTCAAAGTATTCTCTTAGATAATATTTTTATTGAACAATTACAAATACATTAATATTTTATATGAGTGAACATGCAGGTTATTCGGGTAAAATATCCAAAAACTCGTAATTTAGAATTATATTTAAACAGAAAAATAAAACAAAAAATATAGTAAAATGAAAACAATAATGTAAGATTTAGGTGTACATATATGTAGGTATATATTAAGTTGTCAATTATATTGAGTTGTGCTTTATTAGGTACTAAATTAAATATCTTGCTATTGTATAATTTAAATTAATTTCTTGCTTTTGAAAATTGAATTACTGGATTTGTATAATTTAATTTAATTTTTGCATTCATGTTTACGTTTCTTTTTTAAAAAATCAAATTTTATACATACGAGCAAATTGCTCTTTTAGAGATAATAAACAAATAAATAAACAAATAAAGAAACAAATTTCATATACTTTTTTCCGGCAATGGAATATATCACAACGATGAACGTCATCAAATAACAAAAAGTATGTTTAACAATAGATATTTTATATTAACATTTGATTTAACACCAGATGCTTCTAGTAATGAAGTATATCAAGGTCTTCTCTATCAAGGGACGATAAGAATTGAAACAAAACTTTCAAAATAAAATTTCAACAGTTAGAGCAATTGTTTATGGCGAATTTGATGCCAATGTGCAAATAAATAAAAGCCGTAACGTGTTTACAAATCTATAAATAGACAGCTTTTAATTGGGTTGGATACGAAATCTGATTATTTATAAGTTTTTTTTCAACATCTTATTTTTCAAAATCTTATTTTTCAAAATCTTATTTATCAAAATCTTATTTTTCAAAATCTTACCCTACGCCTAAAGTATAGGGTATATATAAAAATACTTTAAATATACTTTAAATATACTTTCCATAAATTTATTCAAATATATAATTTTTTTTTGTTTGTATTAATTTTCACAAAAAAGTTTTTGTAATTTAATTTACATTACATTCATAATTCTACATTAAGTATTTAAAGCATATTTTGATTATGTCATCAAGTTTTATTTTTATTTTTTTTTCTTTTTAGTAGTACTGTTTATTGTTTACATATTTACATATCATTAAGAATTATAAAGTTTACTTAAGAATTTAAGTTTTTATGTAGGTAATCAAATTTTGTATTGTATAACTTTTATTTTTTAAGTCTGAAATATATTTTTAATATTATACATATTAATTAGTCATTAAGAATTGCAATCATATTTTCAATACCAATGTTATAATGTCTGTTATTTTTGTCTTTTTTTTTTTTTTAAACATGTACATACCTTGCTTTGGTAATTAAAATAAAATAAAATAAAAATGTTAACTTTCGTATGGAGTTTGTAACCACCAAAAGGGAGCGAGTTAGATATGGACATGTATATATATTCTGAATCAGGATCACCTCCTAAGTCGATTTAACGATGTCCGTCCGTCCGTTCGCACGGTAATTCAAAAACTAGTTAAGCTATCTTAATGAAATTTATGCAGTAGGTTACTAATTACGAAAGGAAGGCTAATCTGGACAAAATCGGTCCATGGGTTTGGATTCTAGAAGCTTCCAAATGATTCCGAAGCAAACGGGATTATTTTCAAAATCAACAAAGATAGAACCTTTAAATTTGGTACAATTGTGTCCTTTCATGTTTGATATACGTCTCTGAAATTTGAAAGCATTTGGTCTATGGGTTCTCCATAGACCAAAATCAACAAAGATAGAACCTTTGAATTTGGTACAATGGTGTTCTTTCGTGTTTGATTTATGTTTCAGAAATTTGGGAGGATTTAGTCGATGGGTTCGGATCTTAGAAGCTTCCCAACGAGCCCCCGAGCAAATGAGTTTATCTCCATAACCAACAAAAATAGAATCTTTATTTTTAGTACAAGGGAGTTCTGTTATGTTTCCTTTTCTGTAAAATTAGAAACTGACATTTGAGAGGATTTGGACCAAGCGGTCCTTTTTTTCCAAACTTGCGAGCGAGCCGGTGTTCTGCCATGTTTTCTTTACGGCCCTGAAATTTGAGAAGATTCCGACCATGGGTTCGGATTTTAGAGGCTTCCGGACGAGCCCCAGAGCAAACGAACCTATCTTCAAAAACAATAAAGATAGAACCTTTATATTTGGTACAAACAAAGGTATTCTGTTATTCCTTTTCTTTAAAACTTAAGACATTTGAAATGATTTGGACCATATGTTCGGATTTTGGAAACTTCCAAATTAGCCAAAGAGCAAACGAGCAACGAGCATACCTCCAAAACCAAAAACACAGCACCTTTAAAATTGGTACCAGAATGTTCTGTAATGTAATGTGGTATATCTTCGAAATTAATAAAGATAGAAACTTGAAGTTTTGTACAAGGGTGTTAAAGGATGCCTCTTTTACGTTCCTTAAATTTGAGTTGAATAAGGAAGAAAAAGGAAGCGGTCCAAGCAGCAGCCAAAAAACTTATTAATTTTTAATTTAATTGGAATTATTTATTAATAAGTCGGTTGCATCGAATTTCTGTAGCATTTACTTGTTTTTTTATTAAGTTAGTAAAAAATAAAACTTAATAAAAATAAGATTTTGAAAAATATATATGTACATATTTATAAGTATTTTATATATACATTCATATATATATGTATATTTATATATACATATATATAATAATTGTATGTATATATATATTATTATACATATTTAAATAAGAAACGTATAGAACAAAATAGTTATATACACAATATAACATTTTTTTACCTAAATGCTTAATTTGTTAATAATTTTTGTAATTCTTAATGCCATAATGTAAACAATAAATAGTAATGAATATTAATTATGAAATTAAAGAGAAAATAAACATTTGTGACAATGCAAATAAAATTTGGATCTTTATGATATTCATAAGTCACAAAACACAGGAACACTCTCTTATATATGTATGTGTATCTATGTACATATTATTATATAAATATTATATATGTAGGTATATATGGATATATAAATATTCTGGAGTAGTATGTACTTTTTTTAATACAATTCCGCCAAACCACACGGGTCTGCAGTATATGACATCACGTCGACTGCTCTCTTTTACACGAGTATTTACCAGATTCTGCACTTTTCAATGTATGTATGTGAAATTCTCTTCATTCGAGTATTGAACACTAACTATAGAATGTTTAGTCGGCTATGTTTGTGTATAAAATAAAAATAAAAAAAATAATTGTTCTGTAAATAAATTTAATTTCTTAAATTTAGATTTATTTAGTCCGTTTAGATTTATTGGTAAAATTAACATCTAGATTCTAGTGGACTAAATCTAAAGCTTCTGAAACCTAACGCAGAATGCTCTATAAGAAAATAGGTACCTTTGGTGAACCAAAATGGAGCCATAAAAGAAGTCATGACACACAATGTTTATATGATAATGCAACAGCCGTTGAACCGCCGATCAATATTGCACAAGATTTGTTCAATAAATTAGAAAACAAGTCGTCATTAGAATTATTTGAACTATTTTTCGATAAAGAAATTTTTGAATTGTCAATGAAACAAATAAATATGCTAAATAGAAGAATAGTGATTTTTGTTTAAATAGTATTCACTATTCACTATGGTTGCTTCGCATATTGATCTTCTCAGGATATCACATGTTACCATCTATTAATGATTACTGGTCAAACCAACCATATCTGGGTATAGAAATTGTAAAGCAAAGTATGTCACGAAATAAATTTCAAACCATAAAAAGCTTTTTACATTTTTGTGATAATGATGAACTAGATAAGAACGATAACTGGCAAAGGTAAAGTGTTATTTAATTTCATGAATGTTTTAATTTATATTTGTTTGTTTAGGTGCGGCCATTGTTTAGTGCCATAAATAGGAAATTTAATCAATTTGGACTTTAGGGTGAGAAGCTTTCTATAGATGAACAAATGGTGCCTTATTTTGGACGGCAGTCTTGTAAAATGTACATTAGAAATTAGCGAATCCGTTTTGGTTATATATTATGGTGCTTATGCTCTTCTGATGTATATTTATTTTCGTGCATTCCATATGCTGGCTCAATTAACAGTTATAATAGACAGATTGGTTTAGGTGCAGATGTTGTACTTCGACTACTTAAAAATGTTGAACAACCAAATCAACACAAAGTTTACATTGACCACTTTTTTACTTTTTATTATTTAATATGTTTGCTCGGTGAAAAACATTTCCATGTCACGAGAACAACTCGAGCTAATCGAATAATGAATGCACCATTAAACAGGTAAATAATTACAGCGCGGTGAGCATGGTTATGTATTCGATACGAGAAACAAATTGTTATTCTGTAGATGGTCTGATAATAAAGAGGTTACCATTTGTTCTAACTTTGACCAAACGAAAACAGTCAAACGTTGGAAGAAAGAAAAGAAGGATTATGATTATGTATTCGATACGAGAAATAAATTGTTATTCTGTAGATGGTCTGATAATAAAGAGGTTACCATTTGTTCTAACTTTGACCAAACGAAAACAGTCAAACGTTGGAAGAAAGAAAAGAAGGATTATGTCAATTATTTCACTTTTGCATCACTATAACTATAGCATGGGTGGTATCGATTTACATGACAATACCGTTGCAAATTATCCTGTCAACATCAGATCAAAAAAATGCTATTGGCCGTTGTTTTTTTCAAAATTTTTTTAGAAATTGATTATTTTACTTCATTTTGTAATTTTTTTAAGTTTTTAATAAAAGTATATATAATATATATTAAAATTTTTGCTATTTTTATCATTTTGCGGTTATCTATATTTACTATATTTCAATATTTATTAAGACTTTACTTCATTTTGTAATTTTTTTAAGTTTTTAATAAAAGTATATATATATATTAAAATGTTTGCTATTTTTATCATTTTGCGGTTATCTATATTTACTATATTTCAATATTTATTAAGACTTTCCTTAATTGAAAAGATAAAATCTATATATAAAATAAAATAAAATAAGATAAAATATAATTTTTCTTGAATAAAAAAAATTGCAAATAGCAGCCAGTGTTCGATTTTTCGAACAGCAGTTTTCCAGGCTCATGAACAAGCAAGCTCAAATCTGACAACTGATTTGAATTTTTTAGGCCTTAATTATCCTAAATCTTATAGATTTATCAAAAATTAAGATTTTTTTTTTGGCCGAAAATGGTTTAAACAATGGAGAACTTTGTACGAGCTGCAATAATTCTTCAGAAAGAGACGGCCAGAGAAGAGGTAATGATTTTTAAAGTTTTAATTATATGCGCACATTTTATTTTTATTTTATTTTATACATTTTATTGTTGAATTTGATATCAACTTTAATTTGCACATAAAATTTTAAAAACTAATCAAATAAACAGAAAATAAAAATACCTACATACTTACATAATATAACAAAATAATTTCTGCTTTCAACAAAATTTAATTTTTGTTTTTAATTTATTAATTTTAATCTAAGATGTGTCAAATTATAATTATATACTTCATATATCAGTCTTTCAGTTAAATATTTTGGATACAATTTATTTTTTATTTTAAATACTAGATAATAAAATCATGGATTGTAATAAATAATGTAGTTATTATTTCAATCTATGATTTTATTATTTCAACTACATATTAAAATTCTGTTAATATATAATATGTTTTTTATATTTACATACATATGTATATGATATCTACATTTTATATAATTATTTATTTTACATATGTATATGATATCTACATTTTTATATAATTATATATAACACAAAATTATTAAGTATAACTTATCTACCTAGCTACTGAGATAGAACAGGTAAAATTTAAAAAAGAGCCAAATCACGCCAAAGGGGAAAAAATATTTTTTAAGAATTTTATTAGAGAATATTTTCTCATATAAATATATATGTTCTATTGTTCTAAGCATAATTTTACATTTTATTCATAAAAACAAATTCTGGAATAAAATTCTGAAGTATTATGTAAGTTAACTATTGTAAAAAATTTCAAACATTTTAAGACTATAGATTTCATTAAATTTTATATTAAGCAAGATTATTTCTATTAACTTTCAATTAATTAAATTTTAAAATTATTACATGTATTTAACAAATAAATAAAATTAGAAATATTGTAACATGTGATTTTTGTATTGGAACTTTGTAATTTTCACTATAATAAGATTAAAATGGCCCTAAACAACCTTTTGCCACATTAAATTTTTTTTATTCATATTTATTATTTATTCATTAAATAATAAGAACTTACTTTTTAAATTCATATTTCCTTTTATTGCTTACTTGATTTTTTAAATATAAACTGATTTTTTTTTTCACATGACTTAATAAACTTCAAAAAATTGTCTGAGCCATTTTTTCGCTCAGCTGATTTTGACAATTGATGCAAAAATGGATGAGAACAGAACTATCATCAATTAATTTCTCATACAGTTTTCATCAATTAATGGACCAGTATGAGTGAAAACATTGATGTGTAATAGGCTTGTAAAACTTTTAAAACCTCTTCCGAAAGAGGTAAAAAAAATTTCGAAAAAATCGTAAAACTTTTTTCTAACACAGTTTAAAACGTTTACCTACAATAAACTTTTACCATACCTCAAAACTTTTTAACACAGTTTAAAACATATAACTAATAGATAGGCAGTGAAGAAAATATTTTCAGCCAATTTTGAGAAACAGCTGAGTGAACCGTGCGTATGTATTGCTTTAATTTCCTCAGAAATAGGTTCCTAAAAGATGAAATAATATTTCTAATTTTTAAAAGAATTTTATCACTTATTTTGTTACTTTACAAGTAGTTAAAATTTTGAATAACCTTAATTAAATTAAATTTTAATTTTAAAAACAAAAAATATATCAATTATTAAGTAATATAAAAATTTAAATTCTCTGAATGAAACTGGTTATGAAAAACTGCTTTACATTATTTTAATAAATATAAACAGCTGAGTGAACGAAATGTACACATTATAAAATGCATGTATTTTTTTGACTGAATACCTTAAGATAGGAAAACACATAAGAAAAGAAACGACTATACCTAACTTCCCATCTATTAGTTAATATATCTATGGTTTATAAAGTTTTAAACTGGTTTGGACTAACAAACACAAATAATAGGTTTGTTTGTTAGAAAAGATTTTAAATTTGGTTTGGTTTAGTAGTTTTGGTTTAGTGACTTTTAAAACGTCAACAGGATTTGAACAGGAAACGTCAGGAGAATTGAAACCCTTTTTCGTACTTCAAAATTACTTTAATTCACAACTTTCTTTCCTAATAATTTATTTATTTATTTGACAATACATTTGTAAAAAAACAAATTGTAAAACTAAACCTAATGTATCTTTCAAAACAGGTCATCCATCTCATATAAATTTAACAAACAAATAGTCCTAATTTTAAATGCTACTTAGTTAGCGATTAGACATCACTATTTTTTAATTATTCCTTCAGTATTTTTAAAAAACTATTTTTTCATCACTATTTCTTCCTTATATCATTCTATATTTATGACATTTTTTAAATTTCAAATTATCTGTGAAGTTCTGAACTATTTGAAGTTTTTATATGATACGAGAGCATATTTTTTTATAATAAGACAATAATAAATAAGCTGAAATAAATTATTATTAAAAGATTATTCAAAAGAAAAGTAAGCAATAAAGTTCTTAATTGATAAAAGCTAAGTAACTAATTTATTAAGTTTTGTTTCCATAGGTTTGAGGTCTATATATGTAGGTTTCCATATCTATGTATGTACATTTGTTCCATTATTATCTTATTATATCATTGATATTTAATTTTTGTTTAAAAAAATCTAATAGAGCGGTTTTTCTTAAACTTTATACAAACTCTTAAAAAAAGGGACACTTCGAACCACTTTCTCAATCTCCAAAAACAAAAAAAAATTGTAAAACTAAAACTTACCTCTTCAAAAGAGGTTTTGAAAATTTTGACATAAAGAAGTTTTCGAGACAAAATCATAAAATTTAAACTTTTTTTTAAGAAACAACAAAACAAAACCTAAAACTTGTTAAAACTGTTTGCACCTGGTTTTGACTAACAAAAACACATATTAGCAATTAATAGCATTCTACTTAATTCTAAATTGGTCTAAAAAAAACGCAATATTAAACGTTAATGCGCATTGGTTGGTATCTTCTTTCACTTTGTCTGTCCCTCTCTTTCCTAGTATTTATTTGTGGTGGGGATATTTCTGCTGCATTAGTGTTGCCTTTAAAGAGAATTTTCGATAAAAAATTATATCCCTCATACCTGCTGAGGCCCTGCCCTGGGTTATTGCATTTTCACAGATGCTTAGGCCTTAGACACGAGCAATAAAAAATGTGTAGGTTGAGATTTTTTTTGTCACGACATAAAATGAACTATACTTCAAAGTAAAATCTCAATAGTCAATGCATAATGAGATTTACACCAATCCATATACAAATTGAGACAAGTTGGACCTGTTAAATTCAACACCGTCTAATAGTCAAATAGTCCTGTTCATTTCACTGCTGACATCGTCACATCATGTAATATCCTTCAAAAAATATCAACATCACAACTGTCAAAATCGAAATTTTTATTTTTGTATTCTGACTCAACAACTATGTCAAAATGTCAAAGAATATGTTCATATTTTTTTCTACTTAACTTAGGACTTACTACTTTGTGTGTGTACTGTTACTGTAAGTGGTAGTAAGTGATACGTATTTTTTTAAGTAAATTTTGAATTTAGTTAGAATATTTATTAATACTTAATTTTAATTATTCAGATTTGTTTAACGATCTTATTTAAATATGATATAAATGAAATATTTTTTAACTTTTATAATTGGGTAAAAATTATAATGTAACTAGTGATTTGTGAAATTTTTTGACGATTCGAAAAAGAAATTAAGGTGAAAATTTTATTTATTTAAATTATAAAAATTAACAAAAAGACTTTGGCGCAAACTATTTTAATTGCAGGATAATAATTTTAATTACAAAAAAAGAAAAATTAAAATGTTTTAAAATTTTTAAAACGTCATTTAGATTGTGTAAATTAATTCTAACTTGTTAGGTAAATTGCTAATTAGTGCATAGCGTGAAATAAATTTCGCTAATATCTTATTAAAAAATTACAATTATAATTTTATATAATTCAAACACTCTTTCAGAATTGTTTTCAATAACACTTAATAATGATCAATTAAAATGGAATCAGTTGATTTTTCCCTAACAAGCAACAGCAGTCAGGATGGTAATTTTTTTTTAAATTTATTGTATTATAAATTTTATTTTCTGTATTTAGAGAGCTCTGATTTTGTTGGATATACAGCAGAACATAAATTACGTTCATCGTCAGGCTCAAATAACAATCCAAACAGCAATGTTAGATGTGAAATAATTAAACAGCAATATGATCAAGCAATGATAGAACTAAATGCAGTTAGAAGACAATGTTCAGAGTCTGCGCGCAGATCGGATGAAATGGCTTCAATGCTTGGTTTTTATAAAGAACAGTATATAGCTGCAATGAAACAATTGGAATCTTCAGCTGAAGAACATAATAAATACACGGAAGTAACGAATGAAAATGCTCGTTTGTCGCAACAAAATATGCTTCTAGAAAGAAAGTTACGCAGATTAATGGAATCAGTAAAACAGCAAGAAGGGGAAAATGAAAACGAAGAGGGGAATCATTCAGTTCAATTTTTTAATTATCCATATGCAAATAATAATGGGAACACGGGTTGTGGAGTTGTTGATTACCCAAATCCTAGTAACAATAACTCAAATAATAACACTACTGTTCAAAAATGTGACAGTTCATGTTATGTTAAGTATGAAAAATTTATCGAGGAAGCTCAATTATTTAAAAAAATGTATTCCGATATGTCAAAAGAAAGAAATAACATTGCTGTCGAAAGAGATAAACTTCATATACAATTGTCGGCTACAATAGATGAATTAGATAAAGCAAAAAAAGAATTTAAAGTTTATAGAGACAAGAAAGATCAATTTATATCACAACAGGTAATTCATTAAACATTAGATTACTTTTTTTAAGGTTATTAATTTTAGGAAAAAGAAATGGAAGAAATGCGTTCCGTAATGCAAGCTAGAGCAAATGAACTTTTAACAACAAAATTTCATAGAAATCACTTAAAAGAAGAATTAAATCAAATTCTCTCTGAAAGGGATAATGTACTTCAAGAACATCAAAAAATGAGTGATGACTTGTCAGCTACAAAAAAAGATCTTGATCTAAAAGTTAAAGATGAAATCAAACTTCAAATAATCATAGATGATTTACATAAAAAGATTCAAATTTTGGAGTCAAGAGAAAATTCTTGGAACGCAGAGACACAAGAAAACCAGACAAAAGAATTAGAAAAATTGAGAAAAGCCTTTGAAAAATTAAGAAATGAAAAGGAAAAAGCAGATAAAGAAACAGATATTGCAAAAAGCAGAAGAGACTGGGCAATTTCTGAGCGAGAAAAAATCGTTCAAGAACGAGATTCTGTTAAGCACTTATGCGATGAACTTCGCCGTGAAAGAGATACTGCTGTTTCAAATTTACTAGCCGCTATTCGAGACAGTGAGGAAATAAAAAAACAAAACGATGAATCTCAACGAAAAATTGAAAGCCTTAAAGAGCAGCTCGATATACGTCTAAACTCAAATTCTACATCAAGACAAAGTTTTCGATGGAGCTCATTTGAAACTGATGATGTTTTGGAAGTTGAATTGTGCAATTACAGAGAAGATGATGATATTGGTTTAATTTTAGATGATTCTCATAATAAACAATTAGTTTGCGGTATTTCAAATTGCTCCCCTGCAGTTGGAAAGTTAAAAGTTAACGATATTATTATTAAAGTCAATGATTTAGATTGTCAACCTATAAATAAACGACTAGTTATAGAAACCATTAAAAATAATGCTCCAAAATGTCTTATTTTAGTTCAACGACCAAAACAAACTAAACGGCAGTTGTACACGGTTCATTTAAACGTACAAGACAATCAAAATGTTGGTTTGCATTTGGAAACTGGAGTTTTCATATCTAAAATAGAAAAAAACTCAACAGCCAGTTTTGAACCAGAATTAGATGTTGGCGATAGAATTTTAAGTATTAATAATAAATCAATGCAAGGAATACAGTCTGCAAAAGAAGTAATGAAAATATTAGAGGATCATAGGCATGATTTATTAACAATAGTTGCTTTAAAAAATGTTCAGGATGGTGGAAATTCAAATAATAACTGTTTAAAAAACAGACGAATGACAAATACGTCAGCTCAAACGGATTCAAATGAATCTATGCATAAAGTAAGTAGCAACTACTATCAAAATTAAAAAATTAAAATAATTTTGTATATTTTAAATTTCAGGTTTCAACTTCTTCTAAGCCACCATTTTTTACTGAAATGATAAAAAAAATGAAAAAAATACATATAACAAAATCTGGACCTGAAGTAGATCATTTAAGCCAAGAAAGCGCTTACGCAGCTTTAGAATCAGTAAGTGATGAAAACTCTGAAAAACATGCTTTAAAACGTAGTAAGCGAAGCAAAAAAGAAAAAGACACTGGAAAAAGCATGGGTACTTGGCCTAGAGCGACTATATTAAATTCAACTCAAGAAAATCCTACCGGAACCATTGTTAATAGGAAAAAAGAAAGAGTGCCTGTTTTATCTTTATTTACAGGAGGTGGTGGAGGTACCATTGAAATCGATAACAATGGTGATCAGTTAGACAGAGTGCCGCAACATGGAAGTTCCAGTAGTAGTACTGGATCTTCTGCGAAACAAAAACCTAATAGAAATTCTAATCCAATACCGTTGAATTTTTTTCAACCAAATAATTCTGGTGGGTTTTTACATAGGCACTCTGTATATACCTCAAACTTTGATACCGAACCGATTATTTTAGACCACATAAAATCCGCCTTCACTCCTCCTCTATCGCACGGCAAGCAAAATATAGAACCGAATTTAAGAATCAAGATACCAATAGATAAGTATGCAACCGTGGTTACAAATCGTCATCATACTAACAACAATATGAACTACCAAAACAGACTAAGTCTTAATCTCACGCCATCAGATAATAATTTATATAAAACTAGTGGTCAAATGGCTCAACAACAGCATCACCAATCAAATCATCACCAATCATATCAACCCAATTCATTGGATTTTTTAGGTAAAAAACAAATTGTTGATCAAACAATTTTGTCAAGCGGAGCTGTAACACAACAATCAAAATCTCCTTTTACTGCAATAAGTTATGAAGGGAAATCAATTCATCCGCCAACTATGGTTACTGGAAGTGCAAATTATTATGATGTAATATCCATGAAATCACAAAATTCGATAGATTCGTTTCTCATGCAAAAAACTCCTTCAAACTTACAAGAACGGTGTAATAATTTTCCGAAAACTCAATTTAATAGAAATGTTTTAAAATATCCAAGTGATAGTGAAAGTATTGGAACAGAAACTATAATTTCACATGGAAGTGCGGTGAGTCCTCAAAATACAAGTACGACACACAATCAGTTTTTTCTAAATACACATTCTGGCGTCGCTTCATTTAACAGACATACATCGACTTTTTCACCAAATTTTTCAAGTGTGTATCCTACACAGAAACTAAAAACACCGAGTCCACTGATTGTACCAATTAATGCTCATTCAACTGATAATTCTACAACATCTTGTGTTGTAAAAAATCCAACAATAAGCGAAACATGCGGTGGTAATAACTCTGTAGGGCACATTGGAGGTAATTCCTCGTCAGATAAGTTCGATATTGAATATTCACCAACACAAATGATACCAAATCATATGTATAATTCTCCGATTGATTATCAATTTAACAAAACCCAAATGATAGCATCAAAAAATAACAGTATGGTAAATAGTATGGTGGAAACCAGCAATTCAGTAATGCCTACTCGTGATCACGATGAATGTTCAAATGGGTATAATTCAATATACGAAGGAGGAACTTTTCCAAGGAAAAAAGAGCATCAGCGCTTTCGTATACCATCAAATCATAGTGTTACTAGTAAGGGTAGTGGTGTTAAGAATAGCACAGGGTCTATTGACCATCACAGTGAACGTGGAAGTCCAATGCCAACCGTTCACGTTGAAATTTTAAGTCATGGCGCTCAAAAACGGAATTCAAATATTTCAGATTTTTTATGTCCAGGTGATTTAAGGAGAGTTACTATTGACAAAAGTGACAAATCTTTAGGTATAACTATATTGTGCAACAATAACGGAAATGGAATATTCGTTTCATCTGTGCAAGAAAAAAGTATAGCAAGTAGAGCAGGTTTACAAATCGGAGATCAACTTTTAGAAGTTTGTGGTATTAATATGCGACAGGCAACAAATGATATGGCAGCTCATGTTTTGCGGCAATGTGGGAACTCAATAACTATGTTGGTTCAATATAATCCTGAAAGTAAGTTAAAGCTAGCTTTTATAATTCTATCCATATGATTTTAATTCAATATTTTTAAGAGTACGACATATATAACAAAATGGATACTGAGCAACTAAACCATTCTGGATCACCAACCCCCAGAAATTCTCCGCGTCCTGCTGTTCGTCCGTCAATAGCTACATCTCCACCAACTTCTTCAGTTACATTATCATCTATATCGAATACGGTGCAAAAATCTTCTAATATGGTTTCAATCCCAATCAAAAATCAAAAATTTACTGACAGTTTAGAAAACCACTCAGATCATTCAAGTCAAGCAGATATATCTGGAAGTATTTTCGAAGAGGATCCCAGATTTATAACTCTGCCCAATCATAAAAGTAAGAACCTTGGAATAAAATTATTCGGAGGCAATAAGGTTGGAATCTTTGTTCACGATGTTCAGCCAGATTCACCTGCCTACTTAGCTGGAATTAGAAAAGGCGACCAAATATTAGAGTATAACGGTGTAAGTTTAAGAAACGTTACTGCCGAACAAGCGGCAAACGAAATATCTAATAAAATAACAGATACTGTAACAATGTTAGTTCAAAATAATATTCAAAGTAAGTTATAACAACAAGAAGTTTAATTAAATTAAAATAATGTAAATATTTCTATATTCATATTCAAACAAAAAAAATAAATAAAAATTTTCAGAATTAAATTTGATGCAAGATAAAACTGGGGACTCATTTTACATTCGTGTCGGATTTGATCGGACTGGCGATATAAATGATAATGATCTTCGTTTTGTAAAAGATGATGTTTTATATGTTGACAACACAATTTTTGGAGGTAATTTTGGGCAATGGCGAGCATGGACTTTAAATGAATATGGTCGTAAAAGAGAATGTGGTTTAATCCCAAGTCAAGCAAAGTAAAAGAAAATTAAACATAAAATATATATAAATTAAATTAAATTTCATTATTTATTATTCTTATTTTAGAGTTGAAGAAGAATTAAGATTATGCAGCGATAGTGTTGAATCTGAAAGTGGAAGCACTCGTAGAGGTAACACAACAGCACGTAGATCATTTTTTAGAAGAAAGAAGCATCAGCGCAGTTCATCTCGAGATTCAAAGGAATTGGCAAGTTTTAGTAACACTCAATTAAGCTATTTTTCCGATTCGGGAATGTTAAATGACGATGGAGGAATTTTAAGCTATCAACGTGTTGAAAGATTAGATTGTAAGTTCAATAATATTATTTTTTTAAATATGCTTATTAATCAATGTTTTTATTATTTATAACGTTCTTTATTTAGATCCGACTTGCCGCCCAGTTCTCGTATTAGGACCACTAGCGGAATGTGTAACAGATCGTCTAACCATCGATTTTCCTTTGTTATTTCAACATTGCATTAAAAAACAAATGGATTACTCAGAAGATGTAATGAAAGAAGGTATACAAAAAAATATATTTGTTGATTACCACCGTAAGGGAAATAAATTCGAATGTACTACTGTAGAATCAATTAGAAATAGTTGCAAAAATGTAAGGGTATTTACTTAATTTTATCAAAAACATATAAATGAGCAATAATTTTATTTAAGAATCGTCATTGCATATTAGATATCTCAATAACTGCAGTCGAACGTTTACAACGTTTACAAATTTATCCGATTGTGTTGCTGCTCCGTTTTAAATCAGCAAAGCAAATCAAAGAAATTAAAGATCCGCGCTATTCAACTGATAAAATATCAGCTAAGGCTGCTAAAGAAATGTATGAACGTGCGTTAAAACTGGAAACGGATTATAAGCAATACATATCAAGTAAAGGAATAATTATTATATAAAATTAAAATTTATTGTTTTACTGCTTATTTTTAGCTGTAATACAAGCTGGCGTTAATATAACACATATGAGTACCCAAATAAAAGAATCTGTAGAAGAAGAACAATCAAAAGTTTTATGGGTACCGATTTCAAATTGCTAATTCGTGCACAATCTTGAACCAGTTAGTTATAATCAATTATTTTCAAGATATTTGTTAAACTTTTTTTTAGAATTAAATTGTTGGTGCTAAAAATCATTACAAAAAATTTTTAACAAGAATTTTATGTAATTATAAAAACCCATAAAATGCCTTAATACATTTAGGACATACAATTAATACTATAAGCTTTTATCTTTATATGTGACTTTTAATTTCTAATCATCTAATTTTAATTAAGAACTTTACACATTTATTTTTATATTTTTATAGTCTTTAAAAAATAAAAATTGTAGAAAAAATATATTATATTTAAGGGGAAAAGTGCAAGCAATTTTCTCTTCAAAAATAAGAACTTTTGTTGAACATTTATATATGCAAACATACATACATATATATAAAAACATTTATCTTATACACAATAAAAATAAAAAAAGAAACTGAAAATATCTTTTTTAATTTTAATGTTAATCATATTTAGAATTTATTATTTCTGTAATATTTTTAAAATTAGGAAATTCAAATAAGATGAGTGAAATTCATTTCCAGAAACTAATTTTTCTAGCGCGTCTTTTTTAAAACTATTTGGATTTTCGTTTGTATTCCAAACTGATAACCAATCACAAAATTCTTTTAGGAAATTGAGACGAGGATCTGTTGCCAATCCGATGATAAGAAAACTGCTTTGTGATTTTGAAGTTTAGGCTTTTGCATTTGGGATACCGTGGCCAACCCCAATAATTCATTTAAATTTTAAAATATTTTTTAATTATTTACATAAAGTATACAATTATTATTATTATTAAATGAAGTATTGAAACATGAAGTATTGGAATATAGTAAACATGAAGTTAATAGTAAATAAAATATTAAATAAAAATTAAGGGTTAACTAATAATAACTACATATTTTAAAACTCAAATTAGTATACTCAGTATACATAACTTTAAAATATTAAAGCAGTCAAAGACTTGCTTTTTTTCAATGACTGTATCAAAAATGTTTAACTAATTTTCTTGACTTCTTTTTTTTAAACTGACAAAACATTACTACGAAATACAAATTGAAATTTACAGCAAAAAAAAAAGAAAAGATTCCAAATTTTATTTTGATATATAATTTATATACTTAAGGGTAACTTCACATGCGTATACAGCCAATGGTGTAGTGATTAAGACACCGGCTTTTCATACGAAAGGTCTCTGGTTCAAACCCCGGCTGGGTCATATAGATTAATAAAAAATAATAGACATTTTTCTTATAATATGTATTAGTATAATATAATTAAATTAAAAATAAGTATATATGTCTTATAAATTATAATTAATATCATATTATAATATATAATAAAATAATAGTAAAATATAATTCTTGTGTAAGATGATAGATGCGTAGAACTAAAGAAACGCCTAGTCTTGTACAATAGCTAGACCCGAGTAATCAACGGTTTAGTGAAATAATGATTCCAGAAAGCTTAGTCAAATATGAATGATAAATGACTTAGTGGATGCCTTATGCTCCTTATAGTGGCAAAAAAAAAGGTCACATGGGATGCATCCAGATGCAAAAATTTTTGCGGTTACATTTCGTGCATTCTTCGGTAATATTAACAAATATTTTGCATCCATTATGCATCCACTCGTTCGCGATCTGCAAAACGGCGACATTTTTATTTTGATAGTTTTATTTGAAAGTACCTACCTAGTAGGCTAGTATGTGTATATTGTTTTGACATTTGATATTTACAAAATACAAAATGATCAACCCGAGAAAATTCTTATTTTATGTACGAAAAAATATTAATTAATATTATAAATATAATTTATTAATACACATATAAAATTAATTAATAAAATTAATTGTTAAAATTATATCTATTTTCAAAATATTTAACGTTTAAAATTTTTAACGTTTGATTTTACCTCTGTATTTGACGTTAAAACAAATTTGCATCTTGTATGCTTGTTATAGAGGATGCAAAAAAAATCGCATCTAAAATGGGCGAAAGGGAGAGCATGCCATAAATACGATATATATTTTCAGCCAATCAAATTTTTGCATCCGGATGCATGCATCCCTTGTGAACTTACCCTAAATGAAGCTATAAATATGAAAACTCGATATTTTAAAAATTTCTTACCGTATTCGCACGATAATCAGCACAATAATTTTTAATAAATTTTAAGTTTATGTTAAAAAGCTTTCAAAGAAAACTTTCAATCCCACTCTTATTTTTTGAAAAAAAAATTCTCTCATTCTATTTTCACAAATGTCAAAAAGCAAGCTGCAAAAATAACTAAAAAGGCTTAAAACTAATTTATGGAGATGCCTAATAACGAAAAAAAAAAATTAAAATTACGAATTCACAGTTAAATTTTTGATATCTTATAAGAAAAATTCCAAATTTTATTTTAATATAAAATTCGGCATATTTTAGGGAATATTTGATAACGAAAACTCGTAATGAAAATTGTTAAAAATGGGCATTTCGAAAAAAAAATTTTTTTGTTTATTATAACTCTCGGTCTCGCTTAGTCGCTTCAATTTAAACATTAAGTAACCAAAATAATTTACATACATATACAGTCAGACAAAAGAACGCAAAAAGTTTGCACCATAAATTTAAACATTATTTTCTAACATTTTTACTCGGATTTGCGCAACTCGTTTCAATGTAAAAACCTTTTAAAAGCACAGAAAATCTCTGACTCATTAGCCATAACCCATAGAAAAAAACTCTGTTAAATGCACATTCATTAAAAAAAAAATAACATTTATAATTTATATATTATAACAATGTATATATTATCACAATGGTAACGACAAAGGCTATTACCATACAATACAAATACAAATTGTTGTTGTCGTTTAATGGGCCATTCCATACGAGTAGTGTCCTTTTTCGTTTCGTGACTACTTTCCTCTTTTTTTATTTCCACACTGTTCCTCTCGATTGCCATTACTTTTATATGTGTGTGTAAATATTTCATTTTAAAACAAAATTTGTTGTGAGAGATAGATAATAAATACGAGAATGAAATGTGTGTACACATAAAATTTTTTTGACCCTAAAGTAATTTTTATTTGAGGTTTTGTTTGGGCTAAATTTTTAAACTCTAAAATTTTGGTTTAAAAAATTACCCCTAAAAATCTCACTCAAATTTAGTTTATATGAAAGACGGAATGAAACGAAGATAAAAGTAAAAAATAACGAAAGAGGACACTACTCGTGTGGAATGGCCCAATTAGATTTAAATTTAATTTTGTCGTTGTGGAACATAATTTTAACAAATTCCACAGTATGTAACTAAATTATATTAAGTTGTCAGTTTATGAATAATCACATGTAGAGGTGCAATATATTATGTATAAAAAAATATCAAATATAATTTGAAATTTTGTGTTTGAATTATTTTTTTAATTTATGAAGGTATCCGGCAAATTATTAAAAAAAAATTGTTAAAAAGTGTTTAAGTTTTCATTATTGATTAAAAAAAATATTAGTTTTGAATTAACATTTTAAACTCTAAAATTTTGGTTTAAAAAATTACTCCTAAAAATCTCACCTCAAATTTAGTTTATATGCAAGACGGAATGAAACGAAGGTAAAAGTAAAAAATAACGAAAGAGGACACTAGCAAAGTAGCAAATACAAAATACAAGTAGCAAATACAAGTAGCAAAGAACAATGATTAATGCTTTACCCGAGACTCACATCAATTATCAGGCCATAAAGTGCAGAGAGTAAAAGCTTAATAAGGGGCCAGCTTTTAACAAATTTACACGCAGTCTTATGGAAAAAAATAGGGGGCTGACTATAAATCTTGAAATAACACAAAAACCATTTACTTTATTCAATTTGGTTCAAAGAAAAAATTAAAGTCGCATCTTTTTTACATAATTCATTAAAGAAAGATATTTTAAAATATAATATTTTCATTCATAAATATGCATTTAAAAAATTGTCTTCCTTTAAATTTTTTATTTTAAAAGCTTCTTAAGATAAATTGCCTCAATATCGTAATAGTATACGTCGAGACTACTTTCATTCTTTAAAATTTCGTACACGCTTATATGGCTATAATCGAGACTCACATCAATTATTAAATTATTCATACGCGCAATACGTGAGAATCGATTGCAATTCTCTCACAACTACATTCATGTGTTTTCAGTTCTTGGCCTGTTTACTTAGGTCTTGGTTAATATAATATTAATAATATAATAATATAATAATAAACCATATAATTCTTGTATAAGAAATAGATGGCGTAGAAATAAAAGAAACGTATTAGTCTTGTACAATAACTGCAGTCGAGTAATCAACGGCTTAGTTAAATTAATGATTCATGAAACTGAAGCTTAGTCAAATATGAATAATAAATGACTTAGTTGATGCCCTCATTGGAGTGGCAAGGAAAAAGAAAAAAAAACCAACTCTTAATATTTTTGCATTATTAAAATTACAACAAATCAATTTTAAAAAACACGCATATAAGCACATATCTGTGCTTATATCAATGGTTTTTCTAAATGTACAAATTTGTGCAGTTATCCGGGCCTCGGATTACTGTAAAACCCGGATATGAGCATCAAATGACTGTGTTTTTAGTGTGTGCAATTAAACGAGTCCGACTGTATACATAATATGTCTACCTACCTAATCATAACTGATTTTAAAATTTTTGAAACTTTAAAAAAGAGATTTCTGTGATTTTTATAATATTTAACTAATAATAATATGTATTTAAAATTATATACATACATACATATTACGTACATATATATTTTAAGGATCATAGCTAGAATTTTATAGATACATAATATGTAAGTAGATACATACAAAATTATATAAAAAAAAAACAAAATCAGATATGAATTCAATTACTTTTCTTCCGTTCTTTTCTTAGAAATACATACATATATACCTCGCAACAAATTTTTATTTTAAAATAAAATTTTTTCACACACCCATAGATAAGTAAGGCGGTTGATTGTTGAATAATCCACCACGTGAAAATGTTTTTAACCGTTCTTTGGGGCTACGTGGAATGTATGCCAATTATGTACTCGATAAAAAAATGTCAAGACAGTAGAGAAGATATAGTTGAAAAAATGTAATAGTATTGTAAAAAATGTTCATGTATTTGTGCGATTGAAATTAAGATAAGTAATATAGAAGTAAGCCAATTAGATAACAAAATAAGTTACATAAAGTATAACAAAGAGGTTTTTATAGCTAAATTAAATAAAAATAAATTTTTAGATATGTATATGCAATATAAATAAATTCTTTAGTCGCAAAATTTAATAAAATCAATGGTATAATAAAATCATTAAATGCATTAAGGAAATCATTTAATTCCTTTATAAATGGTAATAATAGTTGGAATGAATATAGATTAGCAAGGAACAATTATAATAGAAAATTAAATGAATTTAAAAATAAATATATTGAAACAAAATTAAGTAATTAAAAGTTATAAAAAAAGTAACAACAAAAATTTTAGTGAAATTTATATAAATAAAGAATAAATAGATGTTGAAACAGAATTACCACACAAATTAAATGAACGCAGAGCAATTAAGGACAGTGAATATGTTGCCATTTTATGAAAAAATTTTAGAGAAGGTAGTGTGTGTTCAACTTGAAAAATACATATACGAAAGCAACATACAATAGGTTTTCGAAAAGATACTCCACTGAGACAGCATTAAATTAGATAGTAAAAGAGTGGAAAAGGAGACAGATAAAGGAAAATATATTATAGCAGTTTGTTAGATCAGAAAAACTAAAGGAATATGGTATTAAGGAGAATGAAGTACGGTGGTTTGAAAGTTATCTGTCAGGTAGAACCCAAACAACGAGAGTAAACTCTAAACTATCAAAAAAACTCGATATAAAGCTAGGTCTTCCACAAGGCTTCGTTTTAGGTGTTCTTCTTTTCCTCATATATATAAATGATATGAAAAATAAAATCGAACATTCCAATCTATCATTATTGGCAGATGACATCTTAATTATATTGTGGGAGAAGATGTGCGGAAACAAACCTAAAATTAATATTAGTAAAACGAAATGTATGATTTTGAACCAGGGGAAGATATCAATATGATCATCAAAATAAATGAAGAACTGATTGAAATTGTCGATAATTATAAATATTTGGGAATAGTTTTGATAATAAGATTAAATTTGATTTATACACTGACAATATTTGTGCAAAATAGCAGAGAAAATTGGTTTCATGGGCCATGGCAAGAATAAGAAATTCAATCTCACAAAAATGTGCAATATTAATATATAATTCTATAGTGTTGCCTTATATCGTTATATCTTGATTATTGTTCGTATATTCTATTTATTTGAAATAAAGATAAATTAAATAGACTGCAGATTCTGCAGAATAGAGGTATGAGAATTATTTTGAGAAGCGACTGGACAACAAGAATAATTGATATGAGAGCTACACTTGGTTCGATGAACATAGTGCAAAGATTAAATTTTAATGCTCTAGTATTTATTTTTAAAATTAAACATGACATGTTGCCAAAATATTTACAAAGATACATTAACTATGTTGGAGGATATTACTACTTAAGAAATAGGGGCGATTTCCGATTGCCTCTACACAGAAGAACGAGAACTCAAAATAGTGTAATGTATAGAAGAGGTCAGCTGTTCAACAGACTACCAGAAAACATTAAATATTAAAAATAGTGAGCAAACAAATGAAGAAATTCCGTATATTAATAATATCGTCAAAAATTATATTTTCTGATTCATAGGTTATATTTTCAAAATTCTATACAACAAATCTTTCTATGAATTGGAAAACACTATATTAGGAAAAATAATTACTGTGCAATTATTAAAATTAATAAAAAGTTTCCGTTTAATGCAATTTTTCTTTCATCACCAGTACTTATAACAATTTTATTTTGAAAATTGTTTAAAATTATTATTTCGTTATTTAATTCAGTTATTTCTTCGTTTCAATCTTTTATCAATTTACATTTTTTTTTTGTATGACACCATTTTCGCAATTTTAATTTTTTTTTAACTTAATCCTTTTCTATGTAATAGAACGTTTTATTTTTTTATTTAATAATGAACTTAAATTGTTCATTGATTTTCTTATTGTTTTTGTTTGTTTTGATTGTACCAATACATTTTCTGATCAAATATTATTAATTCGGAAGGAATCTTTATAGCAAAAACAATTGATTCATTAAGTAATTTTGCTATACCTAAACTAACATTAGTCATTACTTAGTTTTTTTTAAATCTATATTATATTTCGTGATTTCTTCATCTGTTAAAATATTTGGATGTAATAAACCTAACCTAGCGGATGCTACGTTATTTGAATGTATTATACTTTTTCGTTTATAACATTTAGTTTCAATTGTATTTCAAAAAAAATGTGTTGAAATACCATTTGTTCAGAAAGAATTTCAGTTTCAGTGTCATTAAGAATTGAAAATGTTTTTAAAATTTTGTTTCTGTCTGTTTCGATAATATTTTTGAGAAGTATAAATGTTGTATTAAAATTATCATTGTCATCAATTTGAATTTGTTGGTTTATAGAGTCAATTGTATTATGAATATTTTGATCTTGTATTACAAAATGGTTTTCGATATTTTGACAATATTCATTATCTAAAGTGCCGTAAAGCCATTTCCAAATAGTACCTACTGGGTTGATCAGGCCTCTTTTAGTCCTATATGGAATTATCATACGAACCTTATTTCTGATTGATTCTATTTGCATTTTTAATAAATTTTTATTAATTAATAAAGATGAATTTATTTATTAAAATTTGAAGTCAAAGGTTGAGGGTCTGTTCTAATGTCAACATGTTTTTCTTGTCTTTGATTTTCTTCTATTAATTTCAAATTTTTGTCTATAATATTGTCATCATTTTTATATTTAAAAGGTCTTTTTATGTTACTTGGGAGAATATTGTGCAATTTATATTTTCTGAATTTTAGTTGTTCTTTATGTCGAAGTGACTTATAATTTTTAATAAAATCTGCCTTATTTTCCATTTAGATTTTAGACTTCCCTATTTACATTTTTTTTTTCGATAGTATGTATTCTTCTTATCGGTAGTATGTATGTATTTATCTTTTTATCATTAATTCTTTGTTTTATTATTTTGTGGTCGATATGTTTATCTTGAACTTGAAATGGCATTGTTTTAATTGTAGAATGGAAAGTGCAACATGTTTTTTCAATATTATTTTTTCAACATTTTATTTTTAAAAATTTAAATTTCTTTAATTTAACTTCTAGAATTTGCAAAAAAAAAGTTAAAAAGGCAACGTGAGTTATTTGATGTCGTAAAGCCCATTCTCTGAGACGATCAGTGAACGATTCTATTGATCACTCACCGTCATCTTCTGATAAATCGCCTCTGTCGCAATCATTAACTAAATCATAATATCCAGTATTTTCTTCCTAACATTCATTATAAGAATAGGACTAATCACTAGTACTAGTAGTATGCTCATTCTCATAGTAGTTTTTTAACAAATTCGAAGTTGAATGAAAATGAGTTGGTTCTTCAACATTTTAATTTATTCTCAATATTGATTTAGTATTTGTAGGACGTTCACCAACACTTGATTTTGAGAAATCGAGATGATTTCCAAAATTAAGTTGATTTCGTTCTTTTTTTCTTCTTAATTTCCCATACATTTTTCAAAAATTTATCTGTCAAAGAAAATCAGCTCGTTACTCGATTTTCTAAAAATCATCTCAAAATCACGTTGTTCGTCCATGAATTTTCGATTTTAGATTATTTTAAAAAAATTTTCATAACCCTTGCTTTTTTTGAATTTGTTGTCAAAAATCAAAACAAAAATTTTGTTGATAGCAGCAGATTCAAAAAGGAAATATTTTCTATTGTGTGGACGGAAAAATAAAAATGAAAAAATGATATAAAAAAAAAATTTAATTGGAATGAGAATTCCATTAAATTGTTAATTTCCAAATCTATTTTAAATTTTTTCAAATATTATTTTATTTATTTACTTTTAACAATAACTTAATTTTAATAATAACTTTATTTATATTTTAACTTTTTATTTACTTGAAACAATAATATAAACAAAAATATGTCAAATTACGTTCTTGATTTTCAAAAACGGTTTGTGAACGCTTGACATTTTATTTGATTTTGTACATGATAATCAACTCGATTTCAGAGTTTGTGAACATAAATAGACAATGATGATTGCTTAAGTTAATTATCACAGACAATGATGATTGCTTAAGTTTCCTATAAAATGTTGTAGGAATACTTATATGAAATTTTTTTATTGTTCATGTTTCTAAAAATATAATACATATACATATAATTATAATAAACACTAGAATAAAAGACTATTTTACATTATAATATTAAAACAAAAAATCTTTTGGAACTATGACTTACCTTATAATTGTTTTCAAAAGTTTTGACAGTAACTAACTTATATATTGTTTAAACGATCCTTATGTAATTTTTTTTGTAAAAATAAAGTATAGTAACAGTGTAGTAAAAAAGTGTGGTAACAGTAAGTGTAGTAAAAAAGTGTAGTTGCCACCCGTGAGTGTAGTAACAATTTCAATACATTATGTTCTCCGCTGTTACGGAACTATATTACAATTTTGTCACATTGTTTTCAAATAAGTAAAAATGGTTTCAAATAAGTAAAATTTTCAAAAAAGTAAAAGTAGCATCCAGCGCTACAAAAAAACTGTAGCGCTCGATAAAATTTTCTACTGAACGATTTTTTTTATCTAACGATACAATGTAGCGCTACATGAATTTTGCAGCAAGAAAATTTTACGCTAAATTATGTAACGACTTTTTATTTACGTTTATGTCTTCACATTTAATGTCAAAAATTTAACAAAATTTTAAGAGAATTTTTAGATTTCAAGCATTATTTTAAAAATTGATAAATTGAGAGATAAAAAATATAATATTTAAAAAACAAAAATACGATTTAAATAAAATAAAAATATAGGAAACGTCACACAAAATTAAATGTCATTTAATTTTGCTGCAAATCGTTCAGTACAAACATGCAGCGCTAAATGCTAGACCGCTACAATTCAGTATAGCACTAGATTCTCCTGAACGCAACCAATTAACGTAACGTAACATTATTGTAAAATAGTGTTGAAAACTATTTTTTTTAACGATTTTAACGCTTAGTTACGGAACGTCTACGAAACTTTTTGCTTCACGCATGGTGTCGTAATAATATCGACACATTCTTAGAAATAATTAGAAAAGTTTCGTTCTTGTGTCTATTTTGTCACAAATTTCTACTTGGGATATGTTAATGTTATTTTTTTCTTTATTTAAAAATAATTTAAACTTAATACTAAAAAAAAACAACAAAATTTAAGCTATATTTAATTCGGACTTATTACTAAAATTCATGAAATTGTTAACTAATTACTAACTATAACTAAAATTAAGCTTAAGTTTATATGTATAAAAAAAATAATAATAAAATGAAAATAAATATTAGAAGATTGTTAATTATAAGGCCTTGGCATTAACCGTATGGCCTTGGCATTAACCGTAATTCATAATTATATAATTCAATTATATTCTTTTGTTTTAAATTATTAACACATTATTATATTCGTATACATTTCATTTTCATACATTCCACATTCCTCAACAAAACTCATGAAAAATTAATTAGAATTTAAAAACATTAAATATAAAGTAAAAAAAAAATTTAATTAAAAATAGAAAAAACTTTTTTTTTTGCTTTTCTTTTACTTTTTTACTTACAAATGTTACCCTGAAATGACATATTCTTTAATTTTCTTTTTGAAAAAATATAGGTTATTAAGTTTCAATTCATTCGGTAAGTCGTTAAAAACTTTTAAGCGATTAAACAAACAATTCTTTTTTTGTTTATTTGTTCTAAACAGCTTGAGATAGAAATTTGATTTGTTTCTTGTGTTATGATTATAAATGTCAATAGATCTATTAAGGATAAACTTATGTTTGATATGATTATTAATAATTTTAAAGGCAAGAATATAGAGTTCATAGAGTTCACCTCTACAACTATTTTCAAGACTAAGATAACGGGAGGAATAAATTAGATTTGTTGGGTACATTGGATGAAAGTTAATTATTTTTATTGCTTTTTTGTTCATTATATCCAATTTATTTAAGTAATACTTTCAGGATCTATTCCATATTGGATTCAGATAGATTATATTTGATAATATATATGACGAAAATAAAATATACAGAATATCTTTGCTAAGCACTTTTCGTAATCTGTACATGATAAAAATATAAGGTGAGATCTTTTTAATGATATCTTCAATGTGATTGTGCCAGTTTAATTTCCTATCAATTATGAGACCCAAATCTGTATACATATGTATATCCATACATCAGTTACAAAAAAAATTAATTTTAAAATATTTTATAAACAACGCCTAAATATCTTACAAGCCTGATCGGAACACTCAATTTATTTTACACAAATAGCTTTTTTTTTTAAGTTTTCGTTGAATGTTCCGGTTTGTAAGTGTAAAGGCGTTGTTATAAAATATCGTGCATTAAAAGAACTTTTTTGTTTTGTATGGAGTTGTTTCCTCTTGATTTAATTTTTTTTTTTTTTTATGGTAATTTTGTTAATCGCTTTGTGGTGCCTAATGTTTTTGTTTTAAAAAATACTTTCTTAATTTTTAAAATTTTTAATAATTCAATATCAAAAAGTACTTTTAAGAATTCTGCTATCTAGAAGGAATTACATACATATGTATGTATGTATCTATAATTATAATATATGTAATTATACATTCAGTAAATTTAATCACTTACTACTTTTGTGGGCCCGAAAAGATTAATACAAACCTGAATATTTTAGAAAATTTCAATATTCCATCCAAAAATATTTTTCAATTTTTAGAAAAATTATTCTTCTAAACAAAAAAAAAATGGGTTAGTATCAAAATTCCGGATTTCAAAATCCCGGAATTTCTTTTGCAACTACCTATGTAAATTTAAATGAATTTTTTAAAAAATTTAGAAATAATTGAAAAAAATACTGTTTTAACATTTTTTTTATAGGTACCTAAGTGTATTTTATTCGAAAAAACAAATTTAATTTCATAATTTATAGAAAAAAATAAATAAAATTCTTCAGTCAAAACAAAAATAAAAATATTAAAAACTCAAACAAAAATAAATAGAAATCTTAATAAAAACATTTTAATTTTAAAATCCCAATATTCAGTAAAATATGAAACTTGTAACTTTACGTCAAAAAAAATTCTAACTAAAACCGCATACCAAATTATTACAACTACATTAAACATTTTGAGAATTTCATAAAATATTTATAGTATGTATGTGTTTAATAATTTGGTATGCAGTTTTAGTTACAAATACAATTTGTTAATTTACAATAACAAACAATAGATGTCTTACCATTACATATAGTATGGAAATTTAAATCCCGGGATTTTGATTTCCGGGAATGCCATTCCCGGATTTTGAAATTCGGGATTTCAATACCAATCCAAAAAAATAAAAACAAATAGATCTCAGTTACAATTTATATCACACTTAAGCAATATTATAATAAAATGTTAAATTATGATATAATATTTGTTGGCCTTCAAATATTATGTATGTGTGTGTAGAGTTATTCTTTATGAGATCTATAAAATTACATTTTAAAATTATAAGAACATTTTGCTTGTGATGCATTAGATATTAGATAGATATGTATGTATGTATTTTAACAAAAATCAATTTTTAGAGAAAGAAAAATCAGTTCGAAGAAAATGAATTATGAAGAGAATGAATGAAAAAAAAATTTTTTTTTGTTTTGTTTTTCTTATGTTCATTTATGGTATACCAAAAATACGGCCATCTTTTTAAGAAATAACCCGAAATACGATCTTGGGGTGATTTCAAATCAATGAAATTGACTACGATTTTTTCTTCTACGTGAATTCTCTATGAATATGATTTCTTTATAATACAAATATTCGGGCATATTTCGATATATTTTAATAGACACTAAACATTTTAATTGACAAAAATTTGATTGCAAAATAAATTTTAAATTTTGAATGAAAGAACGAATTATTTTTAATTATTACAACTTTTACTAATTAATGTATATTTTACAAAAAAAAATTAACAGTACATATTTTTAAATATACATATATGTATGTATGTAAGTACATTCTTTAATAAATTAAAGATCCATTTTTTCGACTAGTCCACAAAACATCAAAACTTCTTATTTCTAAAAAAAATTCTTAAATTTCTTAGGCCGGTATTTATCATAGTAAACAATATAGAACATCCTCAAGCTAATATTATATTGATACCAAAAATACGGCTAATAATATTGATAATTCTTCAAGCTAATAATATTGATACCAATTTATTTATTTATTTATTTATTTATATACAGTTACCGTGGTACATAATGTGCCAGGTAGCTATAACTCCTGTTTCCTGGTAGGAATGTGGGGTGTACGAGATATTATGTGATATATTTAAGTATTTATATATTGCGATATATGAATTTTTTTTTTTTTATATTATAATTATTGTATCCAGCTGGGAATCGAACCCGAGACCTCTCATTCCCTTATGAATGAGAAGCGGTGCGTCAACCGCTGCACCAATGGCTGGATTGATACCAATTAAAATGCATGTAAGTACATTCTTTAATAAATTAAAGATGAATTTTTTCGACTAGTCCACAAAACATCAAAACTTCTTATCTCTAAAAAAAAAAATTCTTAAATTTCTTAGGCCAGTATTTATCATAGTTAACAATATAGAACATCTTCAAGCTAATATTATATTGATAAAGGATAAAAATTTGTAATAATTTAATAAATATATAATTTATTATTGCTGAGATAATAATTATTTTTTCCATGTTAATTAATAGTATCTTATTTTAAATACATATGTACATATGTAGGTACTGTTACGTAAAATTACTTTAATACCTTAAATATAGAGAATAAAAAATTAATGAAATATTTAATCTGGGTTGGGTACGTTTATCTCCAATACAAAATCTCTAAAACAAAATCTCCAAAAACAAAATGACAAAATTTTCAAATCTCCAAAAGGGATTCAGAAACATGGCCGACCACCGACCACCCGAATACCCGAACCCAAAATCTTAAAGCAGTAAATAAAAGTAAAATATAAGAGTGGACGGCTTCATTTCTTTTTTATAATTTTTTAAATTTGCAAATAATTGAAATGTTTTTTTTTCAGAAATTTTATGAAAAGTAAATTTGGTATGTAAAGTAAATATGTAATATGTACATACATATACATAACGGAAAAGGGAGCAACCCTGATTTTGTAACAAACACTAAAATCCTTCCTAATCATTTATTTTACATACTAAATTAGAACACTATTGAATATGTACATAGTACACGGCAACATTCCTCTAACACTAAAAAATTCATAATTACACCTCAATTGAATTACATATCACCAATACATCAGAAAACTGAAAAATAAAAGTTATTGTAAATGGCATTTTAGATTTGAGGATTTCTACATTAAGCATTCTGTTTTAGAAGATTACATATAACAGTTGGAGATTTTGTGAATCAGGGATATCTTAACTTTTGCAGATTTTGTTACTATCCCATTTAATCTAAATTATCGTGTGGTCTATACCAATCTTCTATCGCATGGTCATAAATAGCTCTATGTGCTTCTTCCTCAGCTTTATCAATCAAACGCATTTTATTTTCATAAGGATCGCCATCAGATCGTGGGCTTCGTGATGTGGTTCTTACTTCGATCGGAATATTATAACATTTGCAAATACAACAAGATGGAAATCTAAACCAGTCAGAAAAAATTCCACGACACTCATCATGAGGATCATATGCTAGTAATCTATGTAGACTATACTGTTGTTCACAACGACATCCTTCACGGCAATACATTTGTTTATGTTCATTTGTGCAACGTTCCCAATGGACATATTGTTCGAAAGGATACAAATTTAATAAAGCCAAAACTTCCCCGCGGGTATTATTAGCCCAAAATGGTGCAACTACTTCTTCTTTTGTTGGACATGCATTACTATTAAATATGAAAAAAGTACATGATATAAAAAAATTATAATAATGCTAATTTAACTTACACTCCTCTTAAATTAGGTGGATCCTTTTGAACAGTATCCTGAAATAATTGCGCTTCCAATAGTTGCGGTTTATTAGTTCCAATTTTCGTTTTTGAATCATTTTCATTTTCTTTTAGTTTTAAGCCATTAGGTTCTGTTGTTGACTCATATTTGGTAGTTTGCCTATCTATATCAGTGGTTTGATTTAATTTAAAAAAAATTGATTGCACTGTCGTTGTTTCAAATGTTGGTGAAGCTAATGAGAATTTTAGCTGAAATTTCTCTAAAAAAATATTTGTTAAATTTGTTGAATTTTCTTTAAAATTTTGTTTTGGTTGTATTTCCTCATAATTTGTTTTGTATACAGTTGTACTAGGTCCAGTTTTAATTTCCTTTTCAACAATTTGCTTTACAACATTTAAAGTTGCTGAAATAGTATCATTATTCTCACTTTTATTTTCTATTTTATCAGCATTATTTTGCTTTTTGCTATTGCTTACGTTAGTAATATCTTCACTACTATTGTTACGAGCATTTTCATTATTTATTTTTGAAATTATTAAACTTTTAATTGTATTTTTATTTTCTTGTATTTCATTATCAATTTCGTACACATCATTTGATTCATCGTTGTTACTTTTATTTCTTAATTCTATATTTGATAATCCAATTTTAGACGTTTCTTCTTCCTTTTTTTGTAGTTGATATTTATTTAAAAATTTCTCATTTCCAGGAACATGATTATATTTTTTAGATTCGTTAAAGTTTGCTAAAGAAACTTTTGTTAATTTATTATCAATATTTGAATTTGAACTAATGGATGTCGCAGGCCTAAAATGTGGTTGTGATATTCCATATTGAGATAATTTACTGTTTTGAAAATCAATTGAATGTAAATATTTGGATAATCGTATATTTTCTTTTTGTTCATTTTTTATATCAGTTTCTGTATCAATTTTATCATCCTCACTATAAAAATTCATTGTTCTTTTTATTTCCAATTCATCCAAATCTAAATCATTTTTTTGGATTTCATTACGTAATACTGAAATATGATGTACGTCACCATACATTCGTTTCATAAGCCCTTGATTCTCGTGAACGAATCTACGTACGGCATGCCATGGATATGATGATCCTGGTAGATTGCAATATGATTTTTTTGTTAAATCACATGGTATAGATTTTAAAAATTGTGCTCTTCCTTGTCGAGACATTTTTTGACTACAGGAACCACCTTCTCCTGAATCAAAACCAAGTGCTGAAGTTTTTGAAATAGTAATGAATAATACAAAAAGAGTTATCATTGAAACCTATTGAAAAAAAAATAATAAAAAAAGAAAAAATTGCTTTAAAAACCATTGTAAAAAATTATTTAAATTAGATCCAAATTAGGGTTGCCACAAGGTGTTTTTTTCAAAATGAAGCGCTGCAAATGAAAAAAAGAGACCTCCCATACAATTTATTTTGAAAATAAGAGTACTGTGTAATTTAGTTACAAAAATTAATTTGTACATACATAATTATATTAAATTTTGTTAAGGAATAATTTATATAAGGAACAATAGTTATAACATTTATAAATTATAAATTATAATTATATTAAAATAAAGACAATTCTATTAATTCTATTTTATTCTGTTCATTTTTTAGCAAAAAACATAACAAAATTACAAAGTATAAACACGCATTAAGGCATATTAAATACATTAGGGTATGCATATTTATTTTTAAAAGAAAATATTAGTTATAATTTTTTATAAATAAATTAAATATCACATATTTTTTTCTTTGTACTTCTTAGACGATCTTACCACTTTTAAAGAGATTCTGACGTCTTTTATTTGCTCGTAAAATTCTTTACAAGTCATATTGAAATTAGTCATATTGAAATTATATTACAATATGACTTGACTAAATTATTACAAGCATTAAATCTTTTATGGTACATATTTATATCTAATTTGTTACGATCATCAGACCATTGCTTGTTTATGAAACTCGACATGAAATTCGTTCGTCACTTGCATTGTGTGTAGGAATACAAAAAGAATTTAATATGAGATGTTTATACTTTCTCTTGTCAAAATTTAAATAGAAGTAGAAAAAAGTGGATGCTTTGAAAATAGAGTATAAAAGAAGATTTTATGCAAAAAAGTAAAGAGAACAAAAGAGCAAATCAGAAAACTTAAAAATAGTACAAATGGCAACCCTAATACAAATCAAATTTCTACATTAAAAAACTTTAAAAATTTTTGATTATTTAAATGTTATAAAAAGTAAATTTCATTCATATTCACATTAATCGCTTAGTACCTATTAGATGGAAATAAAATCGAAAGTTTTTTTTATCTTTGAACTGTCTGTTATTAGTTATTAGTCTTAGTATAGTCATATTATTTGTAATTAATTTAAAAAAAATATTTCTAAATAAATAATCATTTTTATTACCTATTATTTAATTTAAATTTACGTCATTTATTTAAAAATAATTTAGAAATCTTTTAAATTGGACTACATATTATGTACATATGTATGTATGTATGTAAGTACGTACAAACATAGGTACGTTGTGTTAAAATTACTTACAACTATTTCTGCTACATATTTCAATTTCATACATTTCTTAATATTCAATTTAAACTTTTGAACTATGTATAAACACACTTTATTTATTTAATAGCTATTCTAATATCTATTATTTAATTTAAAAAAAAAAGTCCTCATAAAATCAAATTCTTGAAACGTTCTAGTTATAATTTAATAATGTAGTTATGTATGTACATACATATATGGACAAACAATTATTACGTTACGATTAAGTGTATATACATATGTATGTATGTCTTACAAGCACATAATATGTATCATATTTTAATATTAAATTTAAGTATAAATAAATTTTAATAAAGAATATAAATTTTTCCCATGAAAAACCAATCAATATTTAGTGAAAGTGATTAGCTTTCTTGCTTGCAAAACTTAACGGTGTTTAAAAGAAATCGGAATAAAATTGAACTATAAAAAATATTGAGAAACAAAAAATTATTAATGGAAAAAGAAAACTTGTCAGTGGTGAAGCATGCATAATTTTAAAAAAAAAATTTTAATAATGAAAAGAACGTAAAATAAAAACAAGTGTAGAAAAACTTCTATAGTGAATTTTCCACTTCAAAGAAGTGACTTTTTAAAGCTTCCTACATACATACATATGTATATAAATTACTACAAAGTTAAGTTTTAATCATATAACGCCAGCAGAATTACTATTTTTATTTTAACATTTTGAAAATTAATTAAATTTAGTTTTTTTTAAATTCAGTAACATTATATAATACATAAAGTGTATAGTATATTATGAATAAATTATAAAAAGAAAACTTTCAATAAAATTACTTTATTTAATAAATTAAGTACTTAAAGTTTGACCTTTAGCTTTTTATTAATGCTTTTATTTAGCTCGCGGAATTTTGTATCTTGAATTTAACTCACCGTAGTTTTAATGAGTTGCACTTTAAGGTTTGGAGTAAGTCCGATGATACCTGATTTTAAGATAATTATACAAAAAATCGCAATAGTAGTTAAAAAATTAACAAAATTAACTATTCATACTATAAATTATTAAAAAAAACATAAAATATTATGATATAAAAGTTTGAAAAATCAAAGAAAAAAGTTCCTACATGTATATATTTTATGCAAATTTTAAAACTCAAAATTAAAAATGGTAAAAAGTTAATGCACTCAAAAGTATAAAATAATATTTTTAATACATTAGATCAAAATGCATCATCAAAAATAATTTTAATTTATGAAATATAAAAAGCTTGATGCACATTGCGCAGTACAAAGTATAGTGCATTTTCATCTATATAATCGTAAAGAAAATCCTTTTGTAATTTTTAAAGTATTTAATAAAATTTTAACTACCTATTTAACATTTTTGATTGTAATTTTATTTCTATTAATTATCAACTGTTTGTCAATTCATGCACTTAAAAATTTTCTGCAAAATTTGTAAATCTTAAAAATAAGGGAAGCCTTATTAAAGAAGCCAAATTAAAATATAACTTCTAATATTTAAAAAATATCTAAAATTAAATTTTATTTTAATTAATATGCTATGTTTACAACTTTTAATTTGATTTTATTGGAAATATATTTTATATAATTATGAAATGTGTGAAATAAAGTTTTTTGTTTATAAATTAGATAATGTTTTTTTTAATTTAAAGCTTTATTTTTTCATTGCATTCGTTTTCAAGCCATAAGCATTTTAGAATTCTAGATACATACATACATACATATATATGTACTTTAGATAAATGCACTTTAGATTTGCTCTTATAATTTAAATTGCATAATAATTTAATAAAAGTCAATTTGTTCACTAAATGTACTATTTTATACCCTTTCATATTTGTTTATTTTACTTCACTGATTTTGGGCAATTTTAGAAAGGTACATAACATATGTATTTATGTACATACATAATATGTTGTAATTTTTGTTATCTTTATTCATGTCACGAAATTGAAAAGGAGATTAAGTTCAAATTTTTACAAAATTGTTATTTTCTTTTAATTGTTTTTAAATTATTGTATTTTTGGGTTATATGCTTAGAAATAAAAATAAATAAAATATGTAACTTACAAATATGTGCACAGGTTTTGTGTTCATTATTGAAAAAATTATTTTTCTAAAGCCAAAAATGATTTTCAATCAAAATTTGATTCTTAAAAGAACTCTTTTAAAAAACTATTGTTAATATATTTTAAATTTTGCATTTCCAATTAATAACAATATAATCACCCGCATTCAAATACATACATACTTACATACATATGTACTTAAATTTAAAATTAAGTTTTGTAATAAACAACAAATTTTACTTTTAAATGTTAACAAATTTCACAAAAACAAAAAAATAACTTTCGCTTAATAAAGTTGTAAGTTTTAGCATGTTTTCTAGTATTGGAATCTTCCGTTTAATTTAGATTTACAAATTTAACAAATTTTTATTTTATTGTTTTACATTGTTTTGTATTGACTTGTTTATTTTATTTTTAAAACACTAAAAATTTTATACAGATTTTATATTTTAACTTTTTTCAAATTTAACAAAAAACAAAATTAAAAAGGAAAATTAGATCGTTTTTAAATCACAGGTCAGCATCGTTATATTATATACTTATATTATAACACTTCATTCTTTATGGTTAATACTTTACTAATATAGCAAATTGTTTTAAATAACCAAACGGCCATAAAGAAAGTTTATTTTCTTAAAAAAGTTTATAATGATTACTTTAATTGTTGTAAATATAAAAGAAAAACTCCACTGCGCGAATATATATGTATATATGTATGTATATGCCTTTGCTTTCTGTGTATAACATTCGTAAATACTATGTCTGGTGATTCTAAAATTACAAAAATTATTTTTTCTTTGCTTTTATTAGATTTTGTTTGGAAATTTCTTTTAATTTTTTATTAACATACACATATGTATGTATGTATGAAATATTGATGCGCTGCTGTTGTCATCAGCTGTGGCAAATATTAAACTGTTAAGCCGCAACGATTATATTACAAAAACTGATACCACTGCGCGTATTTAGTAGGTCAGTATTTAATCTCCCTTCCCCTGCTAACAATATGAATGTACATATGTATGTATATCCATATACATAGGTATAATTTTATTTCATTTTATTTTTTTTTATTTTCAATTGATCGCCATCGTTGGTATTGTGCAAGAAAGCGTTCTCTTTTTTTATAATGTTCTTTGAGTAAAAACCCATTACGATACGATCATTATTTCTCTAGTCATGATAATCAGCAACATCATCATCTTGTTGTTGAAGCTTATTTGGTTTGAAATATTTCCATGTAAAAAAAAAAAATAAATTTACAAAGATTATGGAAAAATGAGTAAGGTAAAAAAGTTATTAGAAATCCTCTACTATGGAGTATGTATTATTTTTTAACAGGTTCATTTTTATACATTTGTTCATATAAAAGAGCTGGAGTCTCAAAATAAAATATATAAGACCTGTTATATGAAAGAATTTAAAATATAATGAATAATGCCAATAAGCAGAAGCAACGCAAACTAAACTAAATAAAACGCAAACTAAACGATCTAATTAAATATGAAATACATATGCACATACAAATATAATTAAGAATAATGAACAGATTGAGTGGTCTAGGGTCTAGACTCTTAGCTAAAGGAACTAGTGTTTTAAACCTGTTTATAAACTTTTTGTTATTTTAAAAGAATATATATACAGTCTCATGGCACAATTCTTGTACTAAATAAAATTATTTCAAACCAATTTTGATCGCGTATGTATAAAAATAGTATGAATTTTGGAGTTTTGTTTAAAAAAGTTCTTAGGTCTTCCCAAAGTTAAAACTTTTTTTATGGGGATTTATTTATGCATTTGTTAATATGAGTAACTAGTAACAAAATATTTTTGCAAGTATAAATTGTACAAAAAAAAGTATTATAAACCTAACGTTTAAAAAATTATATACAGATACTAATTTTAAACAAAAATAAACTTAAAATAAGTTGAGTACAATGTTATGGCGCAATAGATCTAAAATAAAAACAAAAAAAAAGATAGTTAGTGGACAGAAAAATTTGAATATGTTGAAGATATATGTTGCTTTTAAATGTAACCGAAGAATGTAATTATTTTCCCATTATTAATACATACTTACATATGTAACAATTTTTTTTATATGTATAAAGTGTTTTCTTTCATTTTCGTTAGACAGACTGTCTGGAAATGTTAATTTTTATTTGAAAATAATATTAATATGGTTGCAAAGAGAAAAACTAGTCTTTTATGTAAGTAGATGAGTAATAACATGTAAACTAACTATATGTTGAAGTAGTACAGTAGTACAATTGTTAATGTAGAACAACAGGTTATAAATTTTAAGAGGAATCAATAAGAACCTACAATGCTTTAATCATTTAAAAAGTTGGTGTTTTTTTTTTCTTTTTTTATTTATTATATATTGTAATAAACTAAAACTACATGATTTAAAATTATTATTTAAAATATAATAGTAATGTTAAAGAACCAAATATTATAACATTAAATGAAAAATAAAATTAAATTTACAATATTGTGTATGCATGTATTTGTTCTGATAACTTTGATAATAAAAATGTTTAATTAACACTTAATCGTTCTGGAAGTAAAGTTTTTATTGATTCCAAAATAGAATCCTGACTTAAAAAACTTATGCTTTCATTTTGTAATTCTAATAAAGTTATTCCTAAATGATTTACAAGTATTCGCTGGGGAAATACTGTATGTAAACATTTTTGAATATATGGACATAAATCGTATGCAAATGAAGAAACAAATTTTGTAAAATTTTCACGTTGCCCAGGTGTAAGCATTTGTTTTTCCTTTTTATAAAGTACTAAAATTCCATGTGAAACTCTCTCTAATGATCTTTCTAATGTACTTATAACATCAAAAACTAATGAAATTGGTGCACATAACATCAGTTCGCCTAAAGCACCTATATATCCATTGCATAAAACAGCTAACGGTGTATAATCTAATAAAGATTCAGGTGGAGACAAATCTGTTGAATTGACATCATCCATACCAATTGTTAAATGAATTTTTTGATGTAAGGTTATTGTTAAATTATTAACAAAAGAAAACATCTTAATATTGTTATCAAATTTGTTGTTGATGCTAATAGTTTTATCAACGAAATTTTTTATTATAACTCGAGAAAATATTGATAAAACTAAAGCTCTAAAATCAACACCAATTCGACTAAATGATCCACCGAAATACATGCACTGTCCTAAAGCTGTATCTAAAGAGGTAATATCTCGATTCAAGTCCTTTTCAAGCGTTTCCAAAAAAATTTCTATCTGTAATAATTGTTTTTAAAATTAAAATTATTAAAACCAAAAACACTTACTCTTTTGTTTAACCATGTGTTAAAAAGTTTTTTACCATCCAATGCATTGTAATTTAAAGATGTTCCAACATCTTCATTTGAAAATAGAGCCTTATATTGGGTCATTATATTAAATATGTTAATTCTTGTTACTTCAATTGTTTTTGTTAAATGTATTTGTGCTGAATTGAAAATTACAATTTTATTAAATTAAAACATTAAATTTACACAAACCGTCATCATTTGGTATTGAGTTAAGTAATTTATTTAGCCAAGTATCTCTTGACTGCAAGAATACAAGTTTGAGTTCGTATATTCCAAACGCTTGCATTCGTCTAAGATGACCAAATACCTAATCAAGATTTATAAAATTTTTAAAATTCATTTTATTTTGTAAAATCTGTACCTGTAAACATTTTGGTAGTTGTAAATCAGTTTTCAATTCGTTTACAAATTTTATTAAAAGTGAATGCCAATATATTTCCACTGCGTGTACAACATTCTTTTTAGAAAATTATTATTTAAAAAAAAATATTTTTAAAATTAGTGTTTTTTACCTTAATGACACCAATTTCTAAATGTTTTGCACGCAACTTTTGAACGTGAGAAGCAAGTTCTAAAGCTTCTTCATAATATCCTTTATTTATACAATTTTCCATTATTTGTGGGATTTCTAAAATTTCTAAAATTTTTTTATAGTTTTTTGCTGTAATAGCGTTTAAATTTTTCTTTGAATTAATGTCAGAAGTTAATTCTAAAAATATTAGACACTTTTCCTCTAAAGATGATAAAGGATGTAGAAGATTTCCGATTCTATTTTCTGTTTGAATAAAATTTAAGTATATTTTTTTCGAACAGTTGGAAGTTTGTATTATTGTTCTATAATTAGAAATAGCTATATCTAATGTTTGGTCCTCAATCAATTTATTTTCGTCTTCTAATCTACTCTCCTCTTTTTTTAACTGTCCTATCTTATAGTTACCCAATTTCGAAAGATATGATACAATTTCTTCTCTTTCATTCTCCAATCCTAAATTAGTGTTGAATTCTTCAGAAAATTAAATTTGTTAATAAAATGCTTACCTGGCACATTGTCCGAAAATATTAATTTAAAAACACGATCACTTTCGAAATCCATTTTTTTTTGTTAAATAACAAATTTTTTATTAGCTATAAAGCAAATTAAGTTATAAATTGAATTTTTTGATAATAAAAATTAACGAAATTAAGTATCAACACACATATATTACTATATTATCTATGGTTGACTTTGACTTAGAACGAATTTTTTTCCTCGTACCTTACAATGAAAGAAGAAAGATTTATCGGAATACCAAGGTTGAACTATGGTAATTATCCCTACAATTATTTCTGTTAATTTTAAAAAATAATTCTATTTAATTTAAAAATAAACTTTTTTTTTTAATTTAAGGTGAGATAGATGAAATTTGTCAAAAAAAATGTAAAGAAGCAGCAAAACAAGTAAAGGGACTTTTTTGGTTGAATATACCTGTTTACAGAACAGAAGGTGGGACTTATGACACTTATTAAAATTTTAAAGTGTGACATAAAGGCCAAATTATAATGACGCGTCAATTCTACGCTTGTTTCATTGCTACGCGTGCGGCGCTACATTAAATTTTCTTCAAGTTATAATCACGTGACACTACATGCTTGACATTTTATAAAAACATAAACAATTCGTAAACTGAAAGATTTGAATTTTGTAAAGCTAAAAAAAAAATTGAAAAATTCAATCAAAATGATAAATTTTTGCTCCAAATTATCCATTTTATTTTAATAATTTAATAATTTTTTTTGTATTGTGTTCACTCTCGGCTTTTCTTTTGATTTTAAAATTTGATTGTTGTTTTTGTTTTTCATTCACAACGCGCGCAAATTTAGAACAATTTTCTATTTTAGAAAAGCGTGGCGCGTTGCTACAACGTTGCTACATCATTATAACTTCAGCCATTTAAATTTGTGTATTCTACTTTAAATGTCATCGCGCCGCACGCGTGGAGATTTAACAACGCGTCATTATAATTTGGCCTTTGTCCCTTGAAAAAAATGTCATAAATCCTTTAGGGAGTTTTGACACTCTACTTTGTGTCATAAATCCCTAAAGAACTTAAGACACAAAGCGATATTTTTATATTCCGAAATATAGCGCATAAAATTCAGCAAAATTTCAAGTAAATTGTTTGGAGTTGGATTTTTTGCTGAATTTTATCGGCAATTTGTCTAAATAAACTTGTCCATAATTTGTCCATTACATTAAAAAAATTTGAATGCCGCATAAAAAAATCCGCACACTACTTTATATTTTTATTGAAAGTTGATATTTCAATTTTGAAGTGTCAAGCTAAAACAAAAAAATAAAAGTAAATATTGTAATATTGTTTTCATTTTTATTTTTTACAATTTGCACAGGAAAGTAGATGCTTTATGTGCGTTTCATAAAGTTTAAATTGTTAAGAATAATAATTATTGGTAATATTTTATTATTAATAAAATAACTTTTACTATGTTCCAAATTCCAAATAAAATTTCAATATTTGTGTATTGAAAAATATAAACATAGAAATAGGTTTCTTTAGCTGTCTTGCCAGAAAAGTGCTGAATATCGTAATATTTTTCTACCTTTTTCTTATTAATAGTGTACTATATTTCGCGACGTCTTTAACGACGATAAACCGCCGATAATTTGTCCTTAATTCATTCAGCATTTCAGTTTTCATTAACTTTGCGGAATTGAAATAATGGTGCAAATGCAAACTTTTTTCATTCTTACCAACAGTTTGCATTTGCACCAAAAAAGTTTGGACGGTTTTGGAATCCGGCTCTAGTGAAATTGTTTGTCTTATGGGGTACATACACCAAAAAACTTGTTTAAAAACTTGTTTATGTGTTCACCATACACTAGCAAACTTTTACTTAAACAAGTTTAGAAACTTTAGAATTTTTATATTTCAAAGTAAAACATATGGCGGATAAAATTATCGCTTTAATGGTAATTACAGAAATTAAAAACAAAACGGAAATAGCTGAAAAAGTGGTTACTCATAAAAATAAATATTCAAGTAATTTCTTAATGGAAATTAGTGAAAAGGAATCAAATGATTATAGGAATTATTTAAGAATGGGAGAATTTTTCACGATCTTTTACGAAAAGTGAAATTATTAATGGAAAGGTAAAATACTTTGCGCGATGCGTTTTCTGCAGAAGTGAGTCTTCATACTACTTTGATATTTTTAGCGACAGGAAACTCTTTTGAAGACCCAAACTTTTCCACCCTTCATCTCGCAAACGTTATATCATAATCAAATCATATAAATCATATCTATCTTTGGTTATATCATGCAAGTAAGATGTTATATACTAAGTAATATAGTAAGATGTTATATTTATTATTATTACTATTATTATTATTATTGTTATTATTTTACAGCAAATAATAACAATAATAATAATAATAGTAATAATAATAAAAAATAATAATAATAGTAATAATAACAATAATTATAATAATAATAATAATAGCTGCTACAGTGGAGCCATCTTTGTATTATGCAAGTAAGGTATTATATACTGCTGCTGTAATCCATTATTATTATTTTACTATTAATTTTATTATTATTAGTCAGCGCCATCAGTGGATTACAGCAGTAAATTAAAATAATTGAACTACAAATTTTTTTTTTTTGTAAATAAGCTTGTAAAAAAAAAAGAAGAAGAAGCTTTTTTTTAACTTTAACATCTCGCAGTTAATTTTATTAAAATTTTACATAAAGCACTACAGTGGATGAAAATTTAGTTGGAGTTGTTTAGGTAGTCCAACACTACAAGTTACCTACTGAGAAGTCAAGTAGTGTTTGGATGGACGAAACACTCCAAAAATAACTTCATTCTGAAGTTAAAAAAAAAAAAAAATAAGAATGTTAATGTGGCATGAATATCATGGTGGCATGAATATCATTTTGAAATGCATGTGCTAATAAATTAAAGTTTTTTCTTTCATTTATATTTTGTGTAAAACCTTAAAGGTGTTATAAATTTTTTTTTGTATATTCAAAAAATTACATACTTAAGTGGGTTTTACGGATTACGGACAATCATAAAAAATAATTAATAATTTGTATTTCAATATTTCATATTTTTACATTTTTATAATTAAAATTTTTTTAAATAAAATAATTACATATGTAATTATTTCTATTCTCATTTATTTTATACAATTAAGGTAATACATCAAAACTCCAAAGTATTATAACGCGAATGTGATACCGCTGTTAATGATTACTTTACAAATATAAGTAATGAAATTAATATTCCATTAAATCATATTGACATAAGTTATATGAACCAATTCAGGCAAAATATTTACAATAATTTCAACCTAACTCCTAGGAATGCGGAAGAAATCTCTAGAATCATAGAAACTCGGGATTTAGCTACACTCTACAGTATATGGCAACATTTCAACCAAATTTATAAAAAAATTTCAGGAAAGCTTGACGCTCATCTTAGTTAATTGTATAAATAATTCACTTCAAACACATGTTTTTCCTAATTGTCAGTGGGTTACGTACTGATTGTTCGAATTATCGTCCGACTTCTGTCTTACTTGCCATATCAAAAATTTTTGAAAAAGTTGTTACAAATAGACTAAATTCCTTTATAATCAATAATCCCATATTGAGTTTTAATCAATTTGGTTTTGAGCAAAAATATAATACTACAGCTGCTTGTCTTTTTTTAAATCATGTTATTTCAAAAAACACGACAATGGGAATGGTTAACCAAACATAGGCTTCTTTTAAACCTAAACAAAACTAAGATAGTTTGAAAATAAGTTATGCAATATTGAAAATGCTTTCCAGTATAAAAATGTTAAGGTATTGTAAAAAAATGAATTACCTAGGTTTAATAATTGACAGCAAATCCAACTGGAGTTTTCACAAAGAAAATATTATTAGAAACATAACACTATATATATTCCTATTGCGTAGGCTACGTAACTACTTATCTGATGAAGCCATTTTCACAATCTATTCCTCTTATATTAAATCACACATATTTTATCTTATACCTATATGGAGCCGAGCTTCCCAAATTTATTTAAAAAAATTAGACATTATGCACAAGAAATGCATAAAAGTAGCCCTAGGGTTATCCATTTTACATCCGACTGATCGTTTATATACTGAAAAATATAGAAACCTAAAAAATATTATTTCACTTGAGCTCCTTGAAAAATCGTTCGATGAACTGCTGAAAAACAGTATATCGTTTCACCTTCTTATCAGTGAGGAAAGTCTGGGTCCTCTGGAAAATAAGCTGAGGTTTCGTATATGGCATACCAAACTAAAAATATTCAAGCCAGAGAGTCCGGAGATAGATGATCTGGACGAAGCAAGTGGGCTGCTGGGATACTTGGCAATAGACGAGTAGTCTACAGCAGCTCATTGTCAGGTAAGCGATGCGGGTGGTGCAAATTAATCTAAAGCACTCGAAGTGAGCCTCGGATAATCTGCTAGTTCTCCTAGGTGAGGAGGACTTAGAATTTAACTAACAATTTGAGCATGTATATAAGTTCCGTGTACATGCCACATAAAGAACCTGCTCCACCGCCCGGTTTCAGCAGTTGATAGATGCCACAGTTGGCAAGTTGATCGTAGGCTGCGATGGTAATGCACAGCATACCCTATGGTGAGCTCACAAACGAATGAACGAGGTGAGTCATTCTTTGATTTTATTTTAAATAGCAACCTAAATAAAGGGTGTTCAAAATTGAGGTATCATTTTGATTTTGCCGCCATTTTTTTTCTACCTGGAATTTTTATACGAGGTTTCTTTAGGTATATTCTAAATACATTCCGGTTAGTTAATATGGAACGTTACACGAAGGAACAACGTGTTTTTGTTATTACAACATTTTTTGAAAATGGTAAAAGTTTTCAAGATGTAATTAGGAAATTTCGAACAAAATTTGGTAGAGAAAATGCTCCAACAAATCGTGCCATCAAGCTGATGGTTGATAAATTTCTAGAAACTGGATCTGTTCTTGATAACAGAGGCAACATTTATGAACGTAGTGGCCGTTCAACCGAGAATGTAGCATCTGTGAGCAGAAGTGTTGAAGAAGATCCAAAAACTTCCATTCGTCATCGTTCGCTGCAATTAAACATCAAACCATCCACATTATTCAACATTTTGCATCGTGATCCCCACTTAAAGGCTTATAAGATCCAGCTGACGCAAGAATTAAAACCAACTGACCATGCATTATGTCGGCAATTCGTTTCTTGGGCAATCGAAAAACAAGAAGAAAATGAGAATTTTTTTAACAAAATAATCTTCACCGACGAAGCTCATTTCCAACTCAATGGCTACGTCAATAAACAGAATTGCCACATTTGGGGTGAAGAGAATCCAAGGGTTATCTTAGAGCAACCTGTACATCCACAAAAAGTTACGGTTTGGTGTGGTTTGTGGTCAGGAGGAATCATCGGATCATATTTTTTTGAAAACGCAAATGGAAATGCGATTACGGTCAATGGAAACCGCTACAGGGAGATGATCCGAAGCTTTTTGTGGCGAGAAATTGATGATTTGGACGTAAAGAATATGTGGTTTCAACAGGACGGTGCCACTTGCCACACAGCAAGAGAAACAATGGATCTTTTGAAGAAAAAGTTCGAAAATCGCATTATTTCTCGTAGAGGAGGAGTGATGTGGCCACCAAGATCGTGCGATTTGACACCGTTGGATTTTTTTTTGTGGGGTTTTGTGAAATCGAAAGTGTACAGCAATAATCCCACAACAATTCAAGAGCTTGAAAGCAAGATAATCGAGCAGATTTCAACCATTGAGAACAGTTTATTGAACAACGTGGTTCAGAATTTTGGTAAAAGATTGGAAGCCTGCCGAAGTAGTAGAGGGGGCCACTTGGCCGACATAATTTTTCATTATTAACCTGAACCTATTTGTAATAAATTAAAATAAAAATATTTAATATTTCAAAAAAAGTTTTTTTTTTTGCTAAAAGTAAAATGATACCTCAATTTTGAACATTCTTTATATGCACTAGGGGCAGTAACCCCACTTTCATATTTCCAAGTTCGGATAGTTTTCTAGGTTGGGCACATGTGTTAGATATTACATATATAAATAACGACGAAACCCTAAATATAGAGGAATGGAGAGTATCCCAGAAAAGGTCTTTTTCGGACCACAATTGTATTTTATTCAATTTCAATATTAAAACTGAAAATCGCAAGCCCTACAGAGCTACTGACTAGGGGAAATTCAGGAAAGTAGCTAGAAAAAAACTTTTAGTAATAGCTAACTCAGATATGGTCTCATTCAAAGTGGCATATCTTATTAAGCGTAGCAAAAAAACATACCTGGTCTGGTGGAATGAGAACTTAAGTAACCTAAGAAAGGAGACTAGGGACACCTACAATATTTGTTACAGGCCGAATAAGTGGCAACTGTATAAGAACCAACTTAGGGAATATAAGAGAGCAATTCGATTGGCTAAAACCCAATCATGGAAGTATTATTGTGAATCAATTGAAAGTACTAGAGACTCAGCCAGACTTAGCAGAGTTTTATCTAGAGAACATTCCAATCCTTCCTTCCTAAGAACTGTAAAAGGGAAATGGACAGCTGAATCAGCTGAAGCCTTAGATCTTTTAGTGTGTACCCATTTTCCAGGGTGCAGTGAGGACGCCCATGTGATTAACCATGCGATTGACATTAGAGTGACAAATGGGTTAACTCTGTTATAACGGGGTAAAAGGTTGCTTCGGTCCATATAAAGCTGCAGGTTTAGAGGGTATTTTCCCAAAAATGCTGCAAGAAATGAAGGGACTTCCATTAATTACTAAGGTGATGAGAAGCAGCCTCACATTTGGTCATATCCTCCTGCAATCGAGGCGGGTGAATGATCTTTATACCAAAAACTGGTAAAAGAGGGCACGAAACCGCTAAAAACTTTAGACCGATCAGTCTATTATTCTTTTCATTGAAAACTCACGATAGAACACTCGAACTAGAACTTAGAAAAGTATTAGAGAGACTTCGCCATGTAAGTACCAACATGCTTATTGTAAGAACAAGTCAACCGAGATTGCACTCAGTGAACTAGTGCGAAACGTGGAACAATCGATTCAGATTCAGGAATATCTATATATTCCTTGTACTAGGATAGGAAGATAGGAATATATAGATTGGCTACCTTTCTAGACAAAGAAGGTGATTTCAATAATGTATCGGCCATACACAATTCACTGGAAGTACTAGGGGCAGAAACTGCCCTTAGACAGTGGATTGTTAATATGTTGCAATCAAGAGAGATCCAGTCGGAATTTGGTAACCATTAAATTACTAGAACAGTAAGTAGAGGCACACCCTAGGGTGGAGTGCTATCACCACTATTATGACTTCTAGTAATAAATGGAATACTTAAAGAACTTCAAGATGAGGGAATCAAAGCTATTACATACGCAGAAGATCTAGCAGTATTACTGTCTGGAAAGTTTCTTGACATAATTAGTGTAATTATGGAAAGAGCTTTAAGAAGGGTTAGTAGATGGACCAATGGATGTGGCCTCTGCTTCAACTCGGACAAACCTGATATAATGCTATTCACAAAGAAGATAAAGATACCGGCATTCACCAAGCCTAGACTGGATGGTGTATATATGAATTTAGTCCCAGTGTCAAATATCTAGCAGTGGTACCTGATCCGAAGTGTAGACTTAATACCGAAAAAAGAGCCAAAAAGGCCTGTGTAGTCCTGTATCCTAGTAGGAAGATGTTGGGTAAAAAATGGGGATTAAAACCAAGAATGGCTTTATGAATGTACACAGCTATAGTACTCTCCATTCTTACCTATGGATCATTAGTCTGGTGGAAACGCTGAAGAAGAAATATATCCGAACCAGACTTGGTAAAGTACAGAGAAGTGCATGTATCAGCATTACGGATGCGTTAAGATCGATGCCAAGTAACGCACTAGATGCACTTCCTTACCTCGTCCCCGCTGACCATCATATAAAATTTCTACTCTGTTGTAGTGCAGTCAGGCTCAGAAAAGATGAGTACTGGCGCACAAAACCCTATGGACATAGCAGTATTCTAAGCTCGATAGTTTGTGATCTGCTAGATTCCACAGACTACACTATTGCAAGTCTGGAAATTGTTAAGAATTCCAAAGTAAAGATTCCATCAAGAAGGGAATGGAGACAAGCAAACCCTTTGAGTGAAATAGACATCATACTCTTCACTGATAGGTCAAAAATGGACTGCGGTGTCGGTGCTGGTGTCTATTCAGAAAAACTTAAATTAGAACATGCTTTCAGACTTCTCTATTGAGTGTATTTCCCATTTCCCAGTAATCCTGTGTATTTCAAGCTGAAATGCTAGGAATCTGGAAAGCATGCCAAATACTTAAGAGCAATACTTCTCTGTGGGGAATCATTGCCATTATCACTGATAGTTAAGCAGCAATCGCAGCTCTTAATTCTGCGATGATAACAACCAAGCTTATCAGAAAATGTTCTGAAGAACATGTGTATCCACCACTAAGCAGTGTTAAAAGCGATATTTTCTATACTTTTTATCCATAGCGAATAGAAGGTGGAAAGAATTAACCTCATGTCGTACGACCAAGAAAATATGGCCGTCGTACGACAACAAAAGAATGGACAACCTATTGAAGCTATCTTGGCGGGACATAGCCAAGCAATAGGTGTGTTCACGCGATACTTGCCAATTGGCGAACATGCGGCCAGTTTAGGTATTCCATTCAACACATCATGCCGGAGTTGTGGTGAACAGAATGAGAAAGAAATCATTATATACTTAACATGCCATGAATTTAACCATTTACTGTGGGTAGCCATGAATTTAAAGATCATAGTGATCTAGCGGCTAAGCAACCTGCAGAAATGGTAAGGTTCCTGAATGCCGTGAAATGAATCTAAAATTAAATCCGATATAGCCTAATCATAAGCCCTGTGGTCACGATAGTGGTAGCAAAACAGTGCCAACGCGCTAATTGGGGTCTCTTCGGATGACAGGACCAGCCACGTATACCAACCAACCAATCTGACCTCCTTAAAACCAACCAATCTGACTTCCAAATTATTAACAACCAAATTAAACATAATTTTATCTTAAATAGAAATCTAGATATACACAGTCACAGTACTCGAAACAAATTAAATTTTAACGTCTCACTTTTTAGAACAAAAAGTTAAAAAAAAACAATTGCTTATACAATTGTCTGAAAGCTTACAACGAGTTACCAGAAGAAATAAAGTTCATTACAGATTTTGAAGTATTTAAATTTAAAATTAGACTAACCTTACTTTCTAATTAAAATGTAATAATAGTAAGTCACCAACAGATAATACTAATTAACTAACAAATTAATATAACATAATTAAGGAAAACATATTTCAAAATCTTGGAATGAAAAAATAATAATAATAAAAAAAAGGAACTATATTCAAAATTTAATTGGAAAAAGATAATGTAATTAATTGTTAATTTAATTTTTAAATTTGTTTGTTTTATATTGTGGACTGTTAGAAAATCCACAGAAAACCGAACTGGCCCTCCTGACAAGGAAATATAAACTTCCTAAAATAAACCGCCTTCGTTAAATGGCTCCACTCTTGCCTTTAGCGAAACGGCGAAATGTTAACACTAGACAGGGAGTTAAGCTGGAAGACTAACATCTTAGAAAGAGCAAAGAATGCCTCAATAGCACTTTACTCGTGTAAAAAAGGCATTGGTAGGAAATGGGGGGTTCAGCCATACATAACTTACTGGCTATACACATCGGGAGTAAGACCCATTCTTATGTACGGAGTCCTAGTATGGTGGAAGGCAATCGATAAAGAGGTCAACCGCAAGGCAATCGCTAGGGTTCAAAGAACTGCCACACTATGTATTAGTACTTTAATAACAACCCCTTCTGCGGCATTGGACATCATGCTTAATTTAATGCCTGTAGAATATTATAGCAAATTTGCAGCCGCAAACACAGCTGTGAGATTAAAAGCTACATCCCAGTGGATCAATTCACGAGAAGGTCACTCTGATATCATAAACCAATTCAAGTCCACTCCCGTTTTAGTGGGCTACACGTCCCCCACTTACTTCTTCGGGAAATTTCATGTGATGAACATACCAAGCCGTGAGAGTTCGAACTCGAACACAGTGATGACCTTCGAAGCAGTACAATTCTACATGGATGGTTCCAAAATTAACAGCAGTGTAGGATGCGAGGTCTTCTCAGATAATCTGAATATCAATCATAATTTCCGATTACCAGACCATTGTAGCTTCTTCCAAGCGGGAATTTGGCAATTCAAGAAGTCTTGATTCTACTGAATAGAACCGTTTTGACTACAAAGCAAGTACGCATTCTGTCAGATAGTCAGGCTGCGTTAAAATCTCTGGAATCAACATATACAACCTCGAAGCCTGTAATAAACTGCCGAAAACTTCTTAACGAGATGGCCAGGCAGTTTAGCATTCAGCTGTGCTGGGTACCAGGTCATCGAGGTATTCCGGGAAATGAAAAAGCTGATGAACTCGCAAGAATTGGTACAACCTTACAAGTCCTGCCGGATAGGGCAAGACTAGGGTTACCTCTATCAACAAGCAAAACGTTACTTCGAAAGGAAATAACGCATATGGTAAATTACAAATGGTCAAACTTGACCTCGTGCAATATCACAAGATTGATATGGCCCAAAACCGATTTAAGACTATTCAATGATCATTCAATGATCTTTCTCTGAAAATTGTAGACATTGGAATGATAATGGGTATAATCACCGGTCACTGTCTAATAGAGAAGCATGCCAAAAGACTTGGCTTATCCGCAAACGACTATTGTAGAGCTTGCAAAGATGAAAAAGAGCAGGAAACTACTCTCCATCTTCTTTGTACATGCCCGGCCTTGTCGGCAAGAAAAAATACCCATTTGGGGCAATGTCTCTTCAACAACCTTAGCGATCTAGAAGGTAAAAATGTGAAGAGCATTCTTCGCTTTGCAAAAAGCTCAAATTGATTTTAACGAGTGGGATAGAAAAGATTCTATGTGGTATCACAATGGACCAAATACGGTCTAAGTGTGCCTTTTTGGCAGCCACCTTAACCTAACCTAACCTTGTTTTACATTTAACTTTTTAACATTTTTCTTCTTTTTAAATTGAATTATTAAATCTTATAACTTAAAATAATAAGACCGTACAGCACTCTGCTATGGTCTCAAACAAAATTCTACTTTAAAATTTAATATTATAACATTACTTATTGATTGGACATTTAGTAAAGAAACAAAATATATATATATATATATATATAATTTTAGTGAATACTTTCGGCGGCAAGCTATTATATATTCGCGCTGTATGCAATATAAACGAATGTTCATGTGCGAAGGCTTGCCATCTGGGGTTCTTTAAGGTATAGGGGTTAATAACCCATCGATGACCTAGTGGAGCCAGAGTTGATGTAGTAATGGGATCGTTTACTAAATGAATTGGTCTGTTTTACACTTTGTCTAGGTATCTCAATGCTGTTTGAGGGGCTCCTGCCACAAACAAAATTTTTTCCATTTCAATTTTTCGATTCCATTTCATAGTCAACATTTTACAACTTTTTTATGTTTTTAATTCTAAATCAATTTTAAAATAAAATAAACTAATTTTAAAAATATCATGCCTTAATTTAATCCATAAATAATTAACTCACTACTTATGTATTAAATACTAGCTTTTCTTCGATTTTAACTTAAAAAAAAAATACTTTACGTAAATCTTTCCAACTAACCAAACTTTAATCTTAAAAAAAAGTTTAAGAAAGCTCAAAAACACACAATATGGCACGTCAAATCAAAAAAAACCAAAATGACAAATAGTGGAATCTTTAAATATTTTAGACAGCAGAAAAAAATTCTAACTTAACCGTTCGTGTATATAACGAACATTTCTTTTTCACTTATCTCTATACCTAATGCATTATACTCAATGCGGGTTTTTACACGGGTATTCTTTTTGCTTTTAGGAAAGAGATAAAAGACGTAAAGAAACAACTCTACACTCGTATTCTTTTGCAGATTTATTTTTCAACTATAGATGATTCTCTCTGTTGTAAAACCAATACATTGATAAATTTTGTTTTGGGTAAAAATTTTTTCTGTTTGAATACGTATTTTAATTGCATTTTATATTTTAAACAAAGTAGTGGTATCATATAAAAATGATACATACACTAACACACACTCAAAATTTGGTATTCAAAAGAATACCCGTGTAAAAGCAAAGCTGTTATAAAGGAGAATTTTTAAAAAAGAATACAGCAGAAAAAGAATACCCGTGTAAAAACCCGCCATCATCGATAAATTTATTTTGGTTTAGGTTTTTTACCTTTAAAATTACATTATATAAATATGTTATGTATGTATAGTGTTGCTTTTTAGCACATTTTCAAAAAATTTTGAAATAAATGTGTCGATTAGTTTCACTCTGTCCGTGCGTCTTCTATACCGTTAAAGATAGAGTAACTATGGGTAGGTATGGCCTATAGGAAAATATGGGTAGGTTCCATAAAAAAAATGATTATAGAACAACTTTTTCATGTAGCGCCATCTAACATTTTTTCAATCTGAAAACGCCATTCGACAGGATTTTTCTTTGCAAGTCAATATCAAAGTATATTTCTTTTAAATTTAGTTTTAAATTTACGGTTATGTCAAATTCAAATTTGTCATTATATTTCTTTTTTCATAACTCCAGCAGGTTTTTGGATAGTAAGTTTTCTTTGGTAAGACATAAACATTAACTGCAGTAACATATTTTTACGTGTGTTATTTTCTTATTATATGAAATTTTAAAATTTTGGTGAAAGTCATAATTCTAAATAGTTTGTGCTATCTTTTGTGTTAATAGTTTGTGTTATCTAAACCGCTGGCTTACACACTGCTTTTTTATACGTTTTAATACACATTGGATGTGAAACAAAGAAAATAGATTGTATCTACTTTTGCAAATAGAACTTTTTAATGTAAAAAATGCATTAATTTAGTAAAAAAAGAGTAAAAACTGATACACATTTTTGAAATTAAAAACGTCGTAGATACGTCAGCGGTTTATTGATCTTTTCGCGTCCTTTTAATTACAAAAAGTTGTAATGACAGTTGAAATTTGAGAAGAAATTACTCATTTTTAACCATAAATTATTACAAATAGATGGGAAAGAATAGTCTAGTGATCTCGGTCCTTCTTAGGTGTTTTCCTATCTTAAGATATTCAGAATAGATATATTACTGGTCAACCTAAATAATGGTGTACGACGCACGACGTATAAGCGTCTCACGTTATAACGTTGGCGTTTGCCGAAATAAAACGTCAGCCTTTGTAAATGTAATATGTCAATTTCATATGTTTTCAGAAAAAATAAACTCAAAATTTTTTACCAAAATTTTTGTTAAGTTTTATTAATCCCTATTAATATGGATGAGGAATTAGATATGTTTGAGGATTTGGTCTTGTTGAAATTTTTTACGGCAAATCAACTAAGAGGAACCAGAAAATTGTTTAAATCTTGGTATGAAGGTTTTTAGATACTGGATTAGATATTTTGAAAACAAAGAATTCAAAGTTATTATTCAGACCCACGCGAATGCATTACGAACAGTTTAAAGCTATATTGGAATTGAAAAACCTGCTTTAACCACGTATTCTTATAAACAACCAATTAATCTAAAACAAAAATTATGTATAACAATATAGTACGTATGTTATTGTACTTTTAAGGTTTCTAACATATGGATGTACTTTAGAGTGGGTTTAGAAATTGCAAGGACAATTGTTCTAGAAACATGCGATGTACTGTGGAAGGAATTGCATGTGTTTTATATAAGTCCTCCTAAAAAACGAGATAGGGTGGAAATCGCAAATCGGTCTCTTCGTACCCAACTGCATAGGAGCTTTTGACGAATATCAGAATAAAAAACCAACAAACTTCGGATCTGAGTTATTTAATTAGCAAAAATTACATAATATTGTCATGATATTTAATTAAAAACTTTCAAACAATTATTTTTAAGATTAAATAATTTCGTGAAATTGTTAAAAAATGGCAAAATAATCAAAAGATTTAACTACTAGAAAAATGACAGGCATTTATACAAGTGACAGACATGTATAAATGTAGCCGTTTATGAGCAAGCTCCATTATATGATTGATAAAAGTTCACATTTTCCCTTATGTAGTGGATGGTCTACTTTTTAAAAACTTGAGATGTACTAGATCGTATATTAACTAGACAGTTTGTTGTACAATCTAACATCTTAAGGTATCTAGGTAAGGTGTGAGTCTAATAACATATCTGATCTGATCATCCTGTTTGAGACACTTGATCTGTTGTAAAGCTGGGTATAGTTTTTTGTACGATTGATGCAGTAAACATATTTAAGATTTTCAAGCTCTATCATTATATTCAACCTGTATGTGTTTGTCTCTTCATACATCCGTGAAGCACTATAACGCCTATCATATTCATACAGTGTCTTCATGGCCTTGGTAAGAATCCGATCGCAGTTGTAGAGTAAACTCTGCGAACAGAAAACCAGTTTACAATGTTGGACCGAGGTTAATTTCCCACATTCCGTCCAACATTGTAAACTGGTCTTCTTGTTAGGCATTTATCAGTAAGCTGACTGAATTCGTCGATAGTGAAACGCCGCTTCTTTTTATGACCCAAGAGAGGACCTCTCCTGGATACTACACCATCAACATGGTGTCCCAGTTTAGTTTTTTATCTACGACAACCCCCACATGCTTTATGAACCTTACTTTTTCCAAAAAGACGATCGATGCTTGATTTGTTTTTGTTTTTGAAAAATCAAATTTGATTATTGATTCGTTGACTGATAATTTATTTCCTATAGCCCAGTTAGAGAAATTTATTAGGTTATTATTGATAATTCGCTTCAATGTAATTTCGTTTGACGCGTGATATACTAGACTAGTGTTATTCGCGAAACTGGTACAAGCTGCTCGAACTGCCAAATTCATTAGATTTTGGATGAACAGGAGATACAAAGTTTAACCAAATATCGACCATTGTGGAACACCACTGACAGCGTTTTCGGACTTGGTTCTCACTGGTGTCTTATGCAATTAGCTTACTAGCTCATTGGTCTGTAGCTTACAATTAGCTTACTTGCTGTTCATGTCCAACTCCTCTAATCTAGAAAGCAAAATTCGATGTACAACAGTATCAAATGACTTCTTCATGTCGATTGACACCGCGACTACATAATTTTTTACATCCAGATGATTGTAAATATAGCTTAATATGTTAGTTAAGGCTGCGTCCGTGATACTGCCACTCTGGAATCCGAATTAAAATTTATCAAACCCGCAAGTTGTTGATATAAATTGAAATATTATTTTGTTTATGATTTTTTTTTTTGTATCACACATTTGCTTAAACCAAACATCAGTTATGTTGTTCATTTAGTGAACTATCACAAGTAACTGGAAAGTCATCATTTACAAGGGTTGGTATATTAGTAAGTTAGTAAATGATGATACATATTTATTAGAAAAACTTAATTCTTAAATTGGTCATTACCACTGTTAGTAACTACTAATTAATGATAGTAATGATGTTAATGGTAATAAAAACAAAAAAAAACTAGCATTTTAAAAACGAAAAAAAAAGAAACTAACATGCAAGGTAGATTGCAAATGACAGACTAATCATGCAGACTATGAGAATTTACCATGCTCGCGTAAAGTCTGGTTCCCAGTGTTAATTTGTTAACACTAATATAGAACAGCTCAGACCTTACGTTAGTCTCTCTTAACATACGCGGAACGGGCTCAAATTTGCCGTAATCTGTAGAATGGTGTGACACATTGACGGAAGCTCGATCGATCTCAAATTATTCAGATTTCTTCTATATCTTATTTGTTCGCTTCCCCCTTTATATGTGCGTGTTGATAGCATGATAGCCTTGGGTCTAACTTCTTATCTTGAGTTCTACTATCTTTTCTAATCCTTCCAGGAGGAAAAAAATTAGAGTTATCAGTCTGTAGGCGTTGAATTTTCTGTAGCACGTTTTATTTGATTTTGGAAGAATGTAAATAAAAAATGTTTGAGATCGATCGAGCTTCCGTCAATGTGTCACACCATTCTACAGACTACGGCAAATTTGAGCCTGTTCCGCGTATGATAAGAGAGACTAACGTAAGGTCTGAGCTGTTCTATATTAGTGTTAACAAATTAACACTGGGAACCAGACTTTACGCGAGCATGGTAAATTCTCATAGTCTGCATGATTAGTCTGCCATTTGCAATCTACCTTGCATGTTAGTTTCTTTTTTTTTCATTTTTAAAATGCTAGTTTTTTTTTGTTTTTATTACCATTAACATTCACTTTGGACTCCCTTCTTATTTTCGGCGTGTAGCCTAGCCTTAGGCAGGCTTTGTAAATTACGTTTAATCGTGTTCTTAGGATTCCAAGCCCTTCTTGGAGTTGAATCGGATGAACGTTATCTGGCCCTCGGAGCTTATATTGTTCAAAAGAATAAAATGCCCAGGATAACTGCTTATCCGTAACGATTTAATCGACTCTAGCCGTAATCTCGTCTGTTCTTGCTGCTCTTTGTTCTGAATCATCCCTTTCCCTAGGCTTTACGAACGTTTCGTTTTGGGGAAAGTTTTTTGACAGTAGTATTTCAAGAGATTCTTCCATGCTTGATGACATGATACCGTCTTGTCTCTCTAGTAGTTCCTGTTGCGTGTGGCCTTTAGAGAGGATTTTCCTCAATCTAGAGGCATCGCTAACTTTTTCTATTTGCTCTTTGAATTCTCTCCAGAGCCTTTTTTTTTCGTATCTGCACTTCTTTTTGAAATTTTTGACTGCTTTCCTATATTCCATCCAATGCGTTTCGTTTTAGTGCTCATTGCTTTACTGAACAGTTTTCTAACTTTTTTCCTAATTTCAATCAGGATTCTATTCATCCACCTTTGTTTATATCGTTTAAATATGTGTGTCAGTGGACATGAGCTTGCATAAGATTCGCTTATTTATCTCAAGAACTATTACTCTAGTTGAATGCTAGAATTTTATGTTTCCTATTTATATTTCAAAGCGGTTAATTTATATTTTAAATTAAGTAAAAATTGAAATAAAACATAACTTATATACATGTAATAGCTTTATTTATTGATATATATTTTTTTAATATAGTTAGTATTCATTATATATGTACATTGTGATGTTATTATTTATAAAAAAAATATTACATATATGTGAACATGTTTGAAAATTGTAAAAGGAAGCTGTATACAGTATTTTTTAAAATTATTTTTAAAGAATGATTTAATTTTTTTTTTATTTATTTAATATAATTAAAAATTCATATTGATTTGCATAAATTCAATAAGGAAGTTTCAAAATAAAAGTATAAAAGTATAACACTATACAAATTTACCCATCTAAGGGTCCGAAAAGATAAATAGATTGATGTTTATCATCTGGATTACCTAAATACTGAGCATAAAGCTCCTTATATCTGGCAAGTGTTCAGCCACCTTTTTTTCTGTCATCATCCTTAAATAATAAAAAACATATCAAGAAAAATGAAATATCAAATATATTAAAAGGACTTACATTTAATAAATTGTTATAAGCTTCATCTATGCTAGTAACATCATCAGTAACAATACGAGTAATGCAGTTGTAATAAAACTCATCATTGCTAAGAACTCCATCCCCGTTCAAGTCAATCATCTTGAATGTTGCTTCAATGAAAGCTTTCATTGCCTTAATTTATAAATAATATTAATTTTTTCATTGAAAAATTATGACAAAACCCAACTTACTTGAGGAAATTCATCATATTTCTTCCCCATGCAGGTGCGTTTTACAGCATCTTTAAATTCATCAGTTGTAATTTTGCCATCCTAAAATTATGTAAGTTATATAAAATGTTTTTAAACAGTATTTTATCAATTAACTTTCTAGGGTAAAAAATTGTTATTTGTTAATATCAAACAATCTTGTTTTGTTGAATTTGAGATTCTTTTAATAACATTTCATCTACTTTACTGATTAATATGTAAAAGAACTTAAAATGTGCCCATGTTTATAAAACTTTTACATCGTTTACGGAACTATGCAATTTTAACTATGGATACACCTCATAAAAATATTAATTTTGTGGAATAATATTTTATGTAGTCCTACACATTACGCAGTGTAGGATTTGGGACAAGTCTAGGCTTGAGTTTGGGGCTCGATGGTTTGGAAAATTTTCGGGCACTCGAGGCTCGACGACATCAAAGCACCAAAATATTTTCTACCGTATTACATTCGTATCGTATTAAATTCCTGTTACTTCGATTAAACGCATTAACTTTAAAGTGTTGTATGTGTTCCATTATAAAACATAAAATATACATAGCTATAATGTATACAGTATAGATATAATTTCTAAATATGATTACTATAATCGATAGCCAAGCGTTGAAACCAGTTGAAGTAACACTTAATGCTATGAGCGTAAAAAAGCTACTTTACGCACTGTCAAGTTCTGTTTAATATTTTTTCATTCTACAAACATAAAACGACAAGAATGTTTTTAAGCTTTATAAATCAATTTAATTAAGAATAATTATGTAATTTTTTATAATTTGGCATTTAAATTTTCATCCTATATCCCGAACGCTTTTAACCAGAACATTCAATTTTTTAAAGAAAAATGATTATTAAGAATCAACATAAGATATTTCAGGTGTTATTCCTACTTTAGGAGCTATTAGCGGTCAAAAATTGAAAATTTACTATTTTCAAACAAACATTATTGACCTGTAACTTGGTCAACTGTGCATATTTGTTAAAAGTAATACCAAAAATTAAGTTGGAAATTATATTTTTATGTGTGTAACGACTTAATTAAGAATAATTATATATAAGGTTTCTTTAAAATTAATCCCAGTAACTCATCATTTTTTACATATTTTTTTGTTTCATATACAATTCTCAAAGAATTTAAAAATTATCTATCAAAAAAAATAGTCAATTCTAAAATATTTTAATTGTCTTTTTCAAAAATGCTGCTCTAAAAACCTTTTTTATTTTGTTTTGTTATTTTCAATTTGTATTATATATATTTGAAGTTGAAAATTTATTAAGCGCTTTAATCTAATTAGTTATGTTAAGTGTCATTATTTTTTCGTTGGCTTCTGCTGTACTCCGTTGCTGTTTTCGTATATTTTCTGATACAGTTTTGCTTTTTATTTATATTTTTAGTCTTTGTAGTAATCTAAATTTAATTTATATTATGTTATCTCATACATAAATATATATTTTTTCTTTATGTTTTAACAGAAGTGCTTTTTAATGCATTAAAAATTAGTTTTATACTACAGAAAACATTTTCATATTCATAAATAATAAGCCAAACAGGAACTACACTTAGAATTACTTAATTATATGTATATGAATTTTTTACATTTGTGTTATTTTTTTCTAAGTTAATAATAATGTTAAATTTTTTTCATATTTAAATATTTTTGTTTTATACTCATGAAGAATAATATTTTGAAAAAAGTTGTGTTAACAACCTTTCTAACAATTAAGATGATAATCAAGAAACTCTATTAGAAAATTATGAACTAAAAGATTTTTATTTTACAGTTACGCTGAGCAAGTTATTTAACAACAAATTTCTATATATTGTCGTTATCGTTCTTGATACGATATACAAGTCTTGAAGAAATTGGAAAAATTTTGGGAGTACTAATCTGGATAGGCTTATGCCAATTTCCAAGCAATGGACATTACTCGTTTAAAATTACTTTATATTACAACAAATATGAGAATACAATATGTAATGTCAAGAACACGTTTTCAATTATTATTGGGATTATTGAGATTGATATTATAGCGTTGTATAAAATTTGAACCGTACTAGATATAGAAAAATTCTGTTGAATAGTTTTTCTAATCATAAAAAGTAATGAGAATTATTTTTCTTATTTCGCAGCACTGTTAAAGGACTATATTAGTTAAAAATTGAATGAATGTTAAAAAGAGTATTTTATATACAGATATCACTTTTCAAAAAATTGCGCAAATAATAATACAATTTTAACCATCCTTTTCTCATTTTTCTACTTCATATAAAACTAAAAACTACAAAAGTTTTTTAATGGTTTCAATGTATTTTTGATACAATTCTTTTTTAAATATAGGTACCACTTAATTTGAAAACAGCTATAACAGAAACGAATATGTATAATAAAGTCCAGATTAATAAAAGTACAACTTCTAAAAAATTTTAACGGTTAACTTTGCTAGAGATATTAGAATAATAAAACAAATAACTATAATATAATATAAGAAGATTCAGAAATTATCTCAGTTATGTTCATATAGCTAAGACATTAGCTAAGAGAACTATTATAATAATTAATTGAGAACTATAAAGCTACAACATTATATTTTTATTTGTGTTAATAATTTTTCTTAATTACCTTTTTCTTGGTTACCTTATAATGTAGCGGTTATGCTTCTGTGCGTATTTGCTTGGATTATTTTCGTCACAAGCTTGTTAATGCGTGCAGTGGCTACTCGTCGTGCTGGGTGGGGTTTTAATTTCACCCCTCCTATTCTTGATTTTCCCGACTCTGGAGTAAACTCCTCCAGGCCCTCCAGGGTTGCCGCATCCATCTCAGCTAACTAAGATCTCTGCTCTGATGCTTCCGTGAAGAAGTTCATCGAGTGGATGTCCTCAAGCTCTACTGCATTAACCATCTCTTTTGAGCTGATTTCCGATTCAATGGTGGTGAATTCGGCTTCTATCGACAATTTTGACAGCTGCTCTGCCACTTCACCACCTACTTCCTCTGTAGGAGGATTTTATCAATGAAGACATTACTTGTATATTTAATATAATCCAAAAATATTTATTCACTTTTTCTTTTTTTATAATATTAAATTTGTAAACAAATATAAACAAAAATATTGTTAAACTTAATGTTATATTGTCTTTTATCAATATTCAACACCACAAAAATTTTGCAGTTAAATTTTTTCCCGCTTTTTTTCACAATACGCGCAGTCCAAAAATTTATAAACAATGAAAAAAAAAGCAACAACAAACGTTTTCTGTTTGTATTAGTAAATGAATTCAGTTCAGAAAGTAAAATTTTATTTGAATAATTCTCTTTCTCTCAATATAAAATATTTCCACAATTTATATAAATATAAATTAGTTTACAGGAAAGAGAATATGAAACGAAGAGAAAACGTTCTGCACGCAGAACCGTATACTTTGGCTGAATACACGGTTTTTTGTGTCATCATTAACTTTTTTGCATTTTCTAGATTACAGTTGATCATAGTATGCAATATTATCCATCTAGCTGATGGAATACCTACCTAAAACTAAGTGCATATTGCAGGTACATATTTAAATTTAAATATTCTGTCTAAATTCTGTCTTATTCGTGATAGTGCATTGCGGCTCATGCAAGTGACATATTGTTAATAAGTCAATTTTTTTTTTTTTTTATTCGATAATCTCAATCTAGGAATATGTTCCTTTCTATTATAAAGTAGTTGACACTAAATTGTATGGGATACGGAAGGGATAAATGCAGATAAAGGGGAATGAGACGGTAATTGCATCATAAATTTGTTAAGATTCGTCTTGAATTTGTGCAAATTGTAAATCAAAACATCGTCAACTTTTGGAAACACAGAGGATGGTAATAGGTTCCACATTTTGGCAGTTCTGAAAACAAACGAATTGCTATAACCAATAGAGTACCATTTAGGAAGTTCCACATAATAGGCATGAGAAAGAGCTCCAATATTGCAACGAATGCAAAGAGAAATGAGACTAGCAGCCTCAACGGAGTCTCCAATAAGACGAATGGCGCGTTTTTGAATTCGATTGAGGTAATAAATAATAATTGATGAAGTAAGTGAGGCGCCAGCCCATATATGGGAATTGTACTCCATCTTGGGTCGTATATAAGCCTTATAGATATTAAGCAAGTCTTTGGATGAAAAATATGTCTTGCACCTAAAGAGAAAACTTAAGCATTTAGCAGCACTTTTTGCTATATCAAAAATATGATCATTCCATATCATTTTTTGATTAGCTGCATGCCTAAAATGCTTAGGTTTTCTGATTGTTGCACAGAGTAAAGTTACTATTCGTTTTTTTAGTGAGATCTGACAACATTGAGTTTTGGCGGTGTTAAACTCCACTCTGTTGCTAAGCACCCCAGCTAGCAATTATGGCTAAATCATAGTTCACCGTGCTGAACATAGTAACCCGTTCTGCATTGACGGCGGTTTTTATGACATCTGATTTGCTACGAAATGCGTAAGATGCAACCACAGTGCTGTCGTCGGCGAAACTGTGGATTGGATTGAAGGTTGTAAATAAGAGATCGTTGATAAACATTAAAAAGAGAGTTGGGGCAAGGACGGATCCTTGTGGAACGCCAGCATTTTTTTGGAATTTGTCGGACGTGTAACCGTCAACTAGAATACGAACACAGCGATTCGAATCCATTTACAGAAAGTAGTTCCAAGACCTATAGCTTGACATTTGCTCACAAGAGGACCGTGCCAAACTCGATCAAAAGCTTTGGAAATATCAAGAGCAACAACAGTACATTCGCCAGAATAGTGAATGCTGCTGTTAAGTTTTCCACAAAGATATGTCATAAGATCGCCAGTGGATCGGTTACATCTAAAACCATATTGTAGATCATTCAAAATACCATTATCATCGAGATGTTTCCTAAGCTTTTGGTTTATGATCGTTTCCATAACTTTGGAATTAATCGAAATTATAGCTATAGATCTACAGTTGGAGGGGTCGCTTTTGTCACATTTTTTGGGAATTGGTGAAACATGAGCAGCCTTCCATTCACTGGGATTTATCTCAGTCGAAAATGATAGGTAAAAAAGGTTGCGCAGTGGTTTCGAAATAGAGAAAGCAATATTTTTCAGAACCATCGCAGGGATTCCATCGGGACCAGTAGACTTTCTATCATTTAGATTCTTCAGAACTTTCACTACAGCTCGGGTCCTGAAGTAGATTTTTCCAAATCTACACAAATGATCAACTTCGGGAATCGTAGGTGGAGGTTGAGATGTAGGAGGAAGCGTGGAATTTGATGCAAAAAGTTTTGAAAATAAGTTTGCTTTTCCAACCGAATCTGAAATGATAGAGTCGTTATTATCGATCAACGGAGGAAATGACGATGCACAAAAGTTCTGCTTGACATATTTTGCAAATGTCCAAAACGAACGATTGCAGTTGGGCTGGTAGAGGATTTTCCATTTCAGCCTTTGGTTGTGCAGAAACTTTTGCTGATTGATCATTTTCTTGCAATGGTTTCTGGCCACTTTATAGCTCCTGCACGATGCTTCCGAAGCATTAGCCTTGTACCGCTTGAAAACTTCCTCTTTATTTTGGGTGCCCTTTTTGCAAATGTCGTTAAAACATGACTTGGTGTTTTGTTTGGCCGATTTATACGAACTAGGTATAAACAGTTTCATACCTAGCATTATTGTATTACTAACGACATTGGCAAAAAGATCAACATTTTTTGTCGATAGTACATCGACCAGTCAAAGCTTCTTAAAAAAGAGTTAAGGCCCTGCCGCCAATTTGCCCGGTTGTAATGCCAGACTAATCTTTTGGAAGCTATACTCGAACTGGAAGATGTACTTTTAGAAAAACATGTTTTAACAAGGCAATGATCGGAATTACCGATTAGAGAGTTAACAGAAACTATATATTTTTCTAAGTTGTTGGTCAGAAATAGGTCCAAAAGATGTTGGTTTTGGACGGTTTGGTCGGAAATCTTCGTTGGGTTCTTGACAAGTTAAGAAAGTTGAAAGAGGTTTGAAAATAGTTCAACTTGCTTGCCTTCTGGAGAATTGTTACTAGAAAAATGAAGCCAGTTCTTGTTATTTACATTGAAATCGCCAGCAACAAAAATCTCGGCATCTGGGTATTTTTCCAGGATTGGCTGTCTGGGTTGATTGGGGAGATCTGTATAAAAAACGGAAAAAAATTGTAGACTTTTCAGCACGGAGTTTTATCCATATGTAGTGAAAAATATGGTTGGAGCCTCTTAGATTGTGAAGGGTGTTAAAAGCTACATCAGAGCGAATATATAAAGCGACACCTCTATAGGAGATAAAATGTGAAACTAAAGAGTAGCCGTTAATATTAAAATTAATATTGTCGTCTCTGACTTAAGTTTCACATAGTGGTAATAGTGCTGGTCTTTCAGAGATTAAATGGGCATCTACGGCACAAAAGTTTGATGCAAGGCCACGAAAAGTTTGATGCAAGCCCACGAATATTGCAAAAATTAATAGAAAAGTTGGCGATCATGAAGTAACTACAATTGCGTACAGAAATCGAAAATTTAATAATAAAAATTAGAATAAAAATTATGCAAATATTTAAATAAGTTTTAAATTAATATAGCAAAAATATATAATAAATATATATAACAAATATATAACAAAAATATACAAATAATAGATAAAATAAAAGCTAATTCAAAAAATAAAAAAGAAATTAAAAAGAAAGAACTATACCTAATGAAAACGTAATTCGATAACATCGTAAAAAATTAATAGTGAATATAGAAAAATATCTATTGCATTTGACAGTTTTTAATACCTTATCAAATGCAAGCAATGCTCTTCACATATTTACTACTAATAATTATCCGAGACAACAACCGCAATTAATTGAAAAATAGATTTATTTTTATCTATTTCTAATTCCATTTTGCAGGAATTATGAAATTTTTATTATAAAATAAAAGGAAGGCTATAGTACAAAGAAACATATTGTACATTGTTTTTTTTGTTTTTAAAATCAAGTAAATAAAAGAAATTAAAGATGTATAAATTAAAACAAAAAAGAAAAAAAAATCAAAAATGTACAAAAATAAAAATAAGTATTTGTTAAAAATAAAATAAAAATAAATAAAAATGATGATATTTGCAATGATGAGATGAGAACAGCATAATAGAAAAACTTAGCATTTATGATCCAGATCCAGGTATTTATTTTTAGGTTATGTAGTCTTCCAAATAATTTAAAATTTTTCTCTTTTTAAAGTGTTTAATAATACTTATATCACAACTGATGATATTGATTAATTGAATTAATTGGACAAAAATAAGTTATTAAAGTTAAAGAATTTGAAGAATTGTTTTATAAATTATATATGTATACTAAAAAGTGTTTTTTGATATATTATAACTGGTGATATTGCTTGATTAAATTGAACAAAAATAAGTTGATAAAGTTAAAAAAATTAATAGTATATTATGTGATAAGTTAATTTTATGATAGTTATTTGTATTTTTTAGTTAAGTTATTGTTTAAAACTTTTATGAACTTAAACTCGATTCTTTCTTTTTCTTGTTACTTTCTTATTTAGTTATATTAACTTTTTGTTTCAAAAATTTAATGTTTCAAAAATTTAATTTATCAAAATTGTTTTTTATATTTAATAATGTTTTAAAATAAATTTTTTTTTTTATAAAATCGTACTAAGAATTTACAATTATTAAAGATAAATTAAATTTTAATTTAAATTAAGTTTTACTTAATATGCAGTAAAAATTGGTCGGTACTATACTATCCGATGTACGAAAAACAAGTCCCGAATTGTTTTTATTTAGTGTTTAGTTTTTCATTAAATTTATGTTTGTTTGCTATTTAGTTTTTATTAAGTTTTATTTTAGATGTTTGTTTACTTGTATGTTACTATTAATCGATATAGTTCTTATTAAATAATTTATTAATATATTATTTATAAGCAATAACTAATGAAAGGGAACATTCAACGGCAGATTGCTTACTATGATACTATGAAGCAAAATCATGTACAGTAGCTAGATTATGTGTAGTTTACTATTTTACCTAAGTTTACTTTAGACCAACCTTAATGAGCCAAAATATAGTCTTAACCATTACTAATATGAATGTATGCAGCATTAGAAAGGAGATGGGCGAAATCGATATATTCCTAAAACACCATATGGGCGTGGCTGAACTGGTTTTCAATGAAGTGGAGATATAAGACAATGAACAAGTTACTTTCACAACAGAGTCGGTGATAAAGATAGCATGGACTTTGAAATAATTGAAAACCCCCTCGACTGTAACAATATAGTTATTGCACTAAAGGAAACCTTGCGGAAAATACGCATTATCCGATCTGAAAATGATAATAAAAACTCGTTTATAGCACATATTGAACATCTAATGGAGTTCTACAAATATCTAATGTTGGTAAGAACATCGACCTTTTTAAAGGAAAAAATTGTCGGGATTACACTAATGAAATAAATTGTGCGAATGTTCAAATAGTTAAAATCATCTCCTTAGAAAATGCTACCAGGATAATACCCCAACAATAGATACAAGAATTATTATTGTAAAAGTATAAAATATGAAAAAATTTGTATATTAATATAAATATAAAGTTATTTTTATTCCCTCTAAAAAATGTACTTTTTTTTTAATGCATTTCTCTACCACATAAATGTGGACAGAAAATTACAGAGCCTTTTCTGTTCAGGCGTGACTCTTACGACGTGTGTGGGATTCGAACCCACACTCCGTCGGTGTTTATAGCGTATTTTATACGCTCTTATCCACTAGGCCACCGAGGGCTCTATACTTTTCTCTTTTTAATCAAAGAAATATTTTCTAAATAATTCTTACAATATTTTAAAAATTCAAACGACAAGCTATCTAGTTTAATAGCATATCGATATTTATTATCAGAATATAATGATCCACTGTTGAGACAATCAAAAAGTTTATCGAACACTAATACAAAATGTTTGCAACTTCTTTAGTAACACTTTTAAAACCAGACGTTTCAATTATTGTTCTAATAGCGGCACTCACTGTTCAATTAAATATTTGTGTTGCTAAATGAACTCTTATTTTTTCAAAAGTATTCGGATTAATCTGTTGTCTAGTTAATTTGGTAAACATCTTAGTTTTTCAATTTATTTGAACTTCCCATAATTTAATGCGAACTTTAAAGCTTGTAATACCATCTGAGGTTTTTAAATCGGAAGCCATTAATGTATTTCTAACAGATTTAATTAGATGGGGAAAATCGAGTAAGCAAAAAATGTTTAATTATTATCATTAAAAAATGGTTTATCAGGTGTTATTTCTAGCAACAAAAAAACTTTGGCTAAAGCTTCGTCACAAGTAATTGCCTAATATCGAACAAAATTCTCAAATTTTTTAAAATAATTTTTACGATTTCTAGTAATTAGTGTTACGAGAGGAATATCTGAATTGTATATTCTAAAAATAAAATGTAAAAGTGTTACGAAAGGAATATCTGTATAGTGCATACATATGTCTATCCATATATCAACTACAAAAAATTTTTTTAAATATTTTATAAACAACGCCTAAATATCTTACAAGCCGGATCGGAAAACTTAATTTATTTTGTACACAAATAGCCATTTTTTCAAAGCCCTCGTTGAATGTTCCGGCTTGTAAGTGTAAAGGCGTTGTTATAAGTATCGTGCATTACAATAACTTTTTTGTTTTGTATGTAGTTATGTTTTCTTAATTTAATATTTTTTTTGTAAACTTACCATTGTTTAACCACAAACAATAAAACAAATAATTAAAACAAAACAATTAAACAAACATTGTTTAATACAAACCTGAATATTTTAGTAAATTTCAATATTCCATTCAAAAACATTTTTTAATTTTTAGAAAAAATATTCTTTTAAACAAAAAAGAAAAAAAGAAAAAATAAAAACAAATAGATATGCGTTACAATTTACATAACACTTAAGCAATATTATAATATAATTTTGTTGGCCTACAAATATTATGTATGTGTTCTGTTGAGTTATTCTTTATGAGATCTATAAAATTAAATTTTAAAATTATAAGAACATTTGTTTGTGATGCATAGATAGATATGTTAACAAAATAAAATCAATTTTTAGAGAAAACAAAAATCAGTTCAAAGAAAATGAATTATGAACAGAATGAATGAAAAAATAATATTTTTTTGTTTTGTTTTTCTTATGTTCTTTGATGGTATACCAAAAATACGGTCATCTTTCTACGGAACAACCCTAAATACGATCTTGGTGTGATTTCAAATCAATGAAATTGACTTCGATTTTTTCTTCTACGTGAATTCTCTATGTATATAATTACGTATTATATACAAATTCAAGTACCACTACTATTACCAGTACAATTACTCGGTAGTTAATACTTACTAATTAGCAGTAAACATTTTTGGTACTGGTACTTTGAAAATTAAAGTACCAGTAAAAAGAATTAAGTAGTTATTTACTTGATAATTCCTGAAAGGTAATTAAACTTGGATTTTAATTACTTTTGTAATTATTTTTCATACTTAATTAGTTTAAAGTAATGAAATACCAAAACATACTGAATTACTAATAATTGCAATTATTTCTGAAAATTTAATAGTATTTGAGTACACAACAATTTAAAATTTAAATAAAACCAATTTAAAATTAATAATTTAAATAAATTAAAATCCATATATTTACAAAAAACAAAAAAGCTATTTTTATAATTATTACAATTTTGGTTGATTCAATTCTGTAAAAAAAAAATGGAAGCACGCCGTTTTCCTGAAAAATCTTGACTAAAAAAAACTTGAAAAAAAAATCTTAGAAAAAAAATCTTGAAAAAAGAATCCTGAAAAAAAAATTTGAATTTAATCTTGAAATAAAATATTTTTCAAGATTTTATTAAATATCTTTTTAACAACAAAAAAAAAATACTTTTTAACTAAAAAAAACAACAAATTAAAAGTTTTTCAACAAAAAAAATACTAAATTACTATTGCCCTTTCGTGCGAAGTATTTATATATACATATCTATATGCAAGATTGTAATTTAGGACGGATTTTGGAGTTGGATTCAAAAGCAGGGTTATACGCGTTTTATAGAATATTTATTTATATGTATGTAAGTTAAGAAGTTATAACAGAATTTCTTATAAAAAAATATTTTTTAAGACAAATGTCCACTTTATTCAAGTTATTACTAGTTTAAAGTACAAACTTAACTTAATTGCTAATTTTAACCTAACTTATTATTATTGAGCATTTATTGTTTTATGGGATTAATAAAATAAAATTTTCTCAGGTTAATATTTCATATAAAAAATATGCTGAGTTAGCATCTGGTTGAAGGAATGTGTTATATGGTGATTTAACTCTTCCCTTCCCTTCCCTTAAAAGTCCACGACCTCGTGAATCAGAAATTTAACTTTATTAGTTGAAGATTTGGTGAGTCTATTTCCTTGATTGTTGCAGTTATTGAAGAGATTTTAACCTTCATGATGATATGGCTCTTAAGTTTTTCTCAGGATGGTTGCTATTAACACTGCAATGATGATTAAGGCAAATGTAGCGTCAAGTGTTGTACTAACCATTGAAGTCGTAAAAAGTTCACTTTGATTGGATTGGTTGTATTTGTTAGGATTTCGTTGATTTTACGAGTATATTGCTGGTTGTTATTTTGGATTAAGTTATTATGACTTCTTAGTTTTTCATCCCAGTCGGATGTTTTTCATCCCAGTTCTTAAAGGATGTTCGGTAAGTTCGGTGATTCATTTTTTATTTGCTGAATTTGAAATGTAAGTTGTGACTTAATGAAATTACTTGATATTGTTTGATTAACTTCTAGTAGCTTATAGCTGTCAAGGTCAACTTTGTGAATTTGTTTTGGGTTCCCATTTGGTATTTTCATATATCTGAAGGGCCTTGATTGATATCCTAAGGAGAAAGCTGAAAAGAAAAAGGTTTTTGTTAGTTGGATGAATTCTTTATGCGTGCCTTGTGGATTCTTCTTCCGCTTTCTGTTGTTATAGTAACTTTATTATCTCTAGCGATTGTTTCTTTTTTGTAGAGAGGCTTGCTTTTTATTTGTTTATTAACAACAAAAATGGTTTTGCCAGGTTGGTATGATTTGGGTATTTTCCTTTTGTATTGTACCTACAAATGCACTACCCTGTTTATTTTATATTTTTCGTTTTCCCGAATTTTTTCTATGAGATCTTCTTGAAACTTTTCTTGGAAACTTAGTAGATTTTGATAATTAATCCGCTGTGTTCTACCATAGAAAACATCTGAAGGTTTTTTCCCAGTAACTGAGTGAGTTCTATTGTTATAGCGATCAATTGCTATATTGACTATTTCCTTTAAGATCAAATTTTTATGTTCTCGTTGTAGACATCTAGAGATTTTCTCTACTGTGGAGTGGATCCTTTCAATCGTGCCATTTACCTAACTTCTCTGCGATGGTGTGAAATATGTTTCGACTCCCAATGTTCTTAATGTTCGTAACTTGTGAAACTTGGCTCGTTGTCCATAACTATCATACGGAGTGTTGTATAGTAGTGTATGATTTTTGTTAGTTTCTGCCTTAAGTGCACGGCTGACTTATTCTTGATTTTAAAGAATTTGACAAACTTGGGAAACTTATCCACACATGTTATAAATTTTTCTTTCTTTATTTCCATAAAATCAATATGTGGAATCTCGATGTAGGATAAATGTGGGTATTAGGATGACAGTCATAATTGTTGGTGTGACATATCTCGCAATTGGACGTGTTCTCCTTTACAAATTTAGCCATTTGTGGAAAGTAGTATTTCTCCATTATTTGCTCCTTGTTCTCTTTCCAGTTCCTATGTGCAGGTTTGTGTTCGTGAGCAATTATTTGGTGTCTGTTTTCCACATTAGCGATATCCTGCACGATTCTTTGGATGATTCGAATTTTGTGTCCCTGAAAAGGTTCTCTGTATAAATCCTGTAGTAGTTGAATTTATTGAGCATTTATTGTTTTATGGAAGTAATAAAGTAAAATTTTCTCAGGTGAATATTTAATTTAAAAAATATGCTGAGTTAGCGTCTGATTGGTCTGTGTTGTATGGTGATTAACTTGTATGTGCGAGATTCACAACTAGGAGCGCTTTTAGAGTTGGTTTAATAATTAGGATATTTTCTTTTTCCAGAATATTTATATTAATGTATATGCGAGATTTTAAAAGTCGCGATTTCGTTACCTATTATGTTTAATGAATTTTAGTGACGTGCTTAAATACTTGATATGTAAACTCTCAAAAGAATACGTGTTGATAATTGAATTAAAACTATATTTTTTTAGATATTATTATGTTTTTATAAAGAGAGCGTATTGTAATCTCGTGTATTAACATCTCGTACTCCACAATACCGTGTTTGAAATTCTCGCGTTTTTGCGATAAATTTTAAAATACCTCGCGAAAAAGTACAAATGGAGAAATACAGTATTAGAAAGTAATTACAGTGCAAAAGTACAGTCAATATGGAGGGATTTTATAGTTGGTTAGAAAATCAGGGTTTTAATATTTGTTTAATGAAGATTTGGATGCCAGAGCCCCCACTATTTTGAAATATTTTTTAATGTTTTAATATTGAAATATGTCTGAAGAAACATAATTAGGAGAGATTTTATAGTTGGTTACAAAATCAGGGTTCCCGTTATAATATCAAATTAAAAACCACCCTTTTCTTCGATGTCACCACAATCACCTTTTCTTGAAATACTGATACCCAAGTAGTATTCTAATTTTCCTTTATTAACACAATCAAATTTGTTGCTTATATCGTTTTTGATATTGTTCAATGCCTTTTCCTTTGAACAGACAATTAGAGGATGGTCTACATAAACTGCAATAATATTAAATTCTTTTTCGTTATTTCGCACGTACGCGCAATTATCTCCGTAACATTTTTTCAAACCCATTTCAGTTACCACTTTATCAAGTTTTGAATTCCAATCTCGGCCAACTTGTTTTAGCCCATATATTGATTTCCTAAGTTTACATACTTTATTTACATTATTTTTATCAACAAAATTTTCAGGCTGTGACATATAAACTTCATCTTCCAAAATTCCATTTTCATTCTACATCATCTACTACGTTATATTGTTTTACCGGTCGCCCACGGTTACCACTACGTAATAATTTAGGTGTTCCGGGTCCAATTTTTGGTGTTCTACTTTCACTTTCTGAAGATGTGCTGCTTTCACTAGGTTTTCGTTTTATATTTTTATAATTTTGTTGATCAATTTCTTCATTATGCTGACCATGTTGATGATTAATATTTTCATTGTGTTGACCTTCTGCTTTTTCGTTTTCAGGGTGACCATCTATCTTCTCATTTTCATTGGGCTCAACGACTACCTTCTCATTTTACATTCTCATTTAAATGCAACTTTTTATTTTCCTCCTCCTCATTTAAATGCTTCTTATTGTCTTCTAATACATTTTCTTTAATACGGACTGAATCTTGAAAATTTGGAACGAAAAATTGTTCATAAATTGTTCCAAAATTAATGTCATGTAAATTTTCAAAAAATATGATGTCACGGCTTTTAATAATTTTTTGTGTGGTTTCATCATATAATCTGTATGCCTTAGCCTCCTTGAAGTATCCAGCAATTATATACTCTTTTCCTTTTGGATCGAATTTTTGTTTACCAGGTCGTTTATTTAGTACAATTGCCTTGCTACCAAATACTCTAAAATGACTAACATTGGGTTTGCGACCATACCATACCTCATATGGTGTTTTATCACCCGACACTTTTGTTGTTGATCGATTTCTGATGTAGGTGGCACAATTTACAGCTTCGGCCCATAGTCTTTGCGGTAATTTTGAACTTATCAAAAAACATCTTGCCATCTCTACAATAGTTCTGTGTGTAATCAGTTGATACCTGCCTCCTTATTTCATTCTCTTTTAGAAATTCATCAGATTGTTTGTTTATATATTCTTTCCCATTATCGTTCCTAATCGCTTTAATGTTTTTAGAGGTCTCACGTGCAACGTAGTTTTTATATTGTTTAAACGTATTAAACACTTCATCCTTTGTTTTTAAAAAAGCAACATACAATTTTCTACTTTTGTTAGAATAAAAGTACAAAAATATTTACAGCCACTAACTGACAGTGGTGTAATTGGACCACAAACGTCCGAGTGAATTAAATCCAAAATGTTCTCATAATGTGTTGACGAGCAATGTGGAAACGGTTTAACGTTAATTTTTGCTTTCGCAAAAATTTCGCATTCCAAATTTGTTGATAATTTGCTTTCATATTTATCTTCAACCCAGGTACCATATTCTTCATACACAATTCCTTTAAGCTAGTAATATTTATATGACCATACCTTTCGTGCTATTTTTTCACTGTGTCATCTTTTGTTTCTAAATTAAATGATGCTTCACCACTATTTAATAATTCAACTACAAAAAAATTATTTCGCTTAACAGCCTTAAAAATTTACTTATTATTTTGGTGCGTCACTGTTGCTTTATTTTAAAAAAATTTACCATATGATTATTAAGTGTAAGCTTTACTTACTAATATGAAATTGCATCTTAATTCAGGAACGTATAAAACATTTTGCAAAATGACGTCAGCATATAACGTTTTAATTTTACAACACCGTCTCCTGCTACTTGTATTTGACTATTGCTATCTGCTGCTAGTTGTCCTGTTTGATTACTCCGCAATGAAAATTTTGAAAATAAATTTTTGCCGCAACACATTTGCGATGTTGCACCGCTATCGAGATATTAATCGTTTTTTTTTTAATTATGTCGTAATCTTCCCGCAATAAAATTCCAAACGTTGATTCAACACGTGCATGATTTTTATTTTTACAGCTGTTCGCATAATGACCTCGAATTCCGCAATTATAACATTTTCCTTTAATTTTGTGACCGTTATTTGATTGGAAGGTTTTTGGTTGAAAACTTTTATTAGTATAAAAATGCTTTGAATTTTTTGCCATAAGAGCAAATTTTTGTGATGAATTTTCGTCACAGTCTTTGTTGATACGCCTCTGTTCTTCTTCTAAAATTTTTATCTTTAAGAAATTTAGAGAAGGTGACGATTCTCTGCTTTCAATCGCTATGATGCAATTTTCGTTGTTATTTGGTAATGTACACAGTAGTATGATCGTCAGTAACTCATCTAGTATTGTCACATTTATTTCGTGCAGTCTTTCTACTATGTCAGAAAAATTGTTCACGTGGTTTTGTACACTCTGACCTTCGCAAATTTTTAATGTTATTAATGATGTCTTATGTTCTTTAATGTTAATGATCTTTAATGTTATTAATGATGTTATTATGTGATGTCTTGCAGTGTTTTACATGAATTATTTCGGATGGTCTGATGCTTAAGGCAATCGTAGCCAACGCCTTTTCATCAGTTGTCCATTTTTCAAAGACTTCATTATTTGACTTACTTTCTTTCTTACTTACTTTCTTACTTTCTTCTTACTTTAACTTTTATTTTATTGGAAAAAAAAATTTTTTTTTTTAACTAAAATTTTTCATATGATCTGGGCCCATAACCTGTTATATTATTAAATTAAGAACAACCCTTTTTTTATTTTCAATCTTTCCATTATCTCTTTATTCTGGCATGTCTCTTACAGAACTAAATTTAATAAAATAATATAAAGTATGCACATATGATAATATACAATATAATATTACAAAAAAAAATTTACAGTAAGGTTTGAATGACGCGTTGAATCAACTTAATTTTTGTAACGTAAATGAAATTGCCTAATTAATAGTTATGGAATATTGAAATTTACAACAGTTCCAGTAATTTGTTTAGCGGGAGTTAGCGGGGAGGTAAGTTTCTTTTTTTAAAATATGTATGTGAAAAATATAATTAAGGGGATTTTAGAGTTGTAATCAGACTCAGGGTATTCGCTTTTTCCAGAGTATTAATATTATATGCGAGATTCTAAATTGGGAGGGATTTTGGAATTGGATTTATAAGTAGGGTTAAGTGCTTTTCTAGAATCTTTATATATATATATGTATGTGCGAGATTCTGAATTATGAGGGGTTTTAGAGTTGTATCGTATATACAACATTAATTTAAATTTAAAAATTTATTTGTGAAATTTTTTGGATTTTCATTCCCACCCAACCTAATTAATTAATGAAAAACATTATTTCATTTCAAAATACGAGATTTTAAGGTACGAGATTTTGACACGCGAGATTATGAAACTGGAGATTTCGTACCCAACCCATTTAGGTTTACTTTTGGTAAGAATATAATCTATTACGAATATATTTAGAGTTTAATCTACATTTTTCTAAATAACAAAGTTAATTTTTACCTTCTTCCATAATATTTTACCAAACATAAATATTCACAAGTATTATAAGAATCATACAAGTATAGCGTACTGCCATTTTGAATTACAATTATTTAGTTTTGAAATCATCATTTCAAAAATTCATAAATAATTTTAATTCAAAATTTTTTAATTCAAAATTTTATTTTCAAGATTTTTTTTTTCAGGTTTTTGTTTTTCAGGATTTTTTTGATTCAAAATTTTGTTTTTATGAATATCGATGGGGATCCAAAAATACTTACGATATAATTACACATATACTTACATAACCATTTTGTTACAATTAAAAATTTTCCAAGAGTTCTATTTGTAATATTTAAATACATACATCTTTAAAAAATAATAAATAATAACTATTAATAAAAAATTTACAAAAATGTATGTATATCCGTTTTAAAAATGTGAATTAGAAATTTTTACCTATAGTAAATTATACATATGCTGAAATAAAAAAGAACCACGAACCTCGAATTTCCCCGATTTCTGTTAACTTTCTTCCAACTATTTACTTTTATATTATAACAGTCCAAGATGGTCAAGTTCTACAATCAATTTTATTTTGTACATTTTAAGGGGCGAATTCGGTTTTGATACAAGCATATTTTAAAAAATATTTTTTTTACATATTATTTTTTCATTCGTCAGTTGACTCTTTATTCTAAAAATTTTAAGAAAATATTAATTGTTTAATTAACTTTTCACATTATGGAACACTAATCGGCTAAAATATTTACTTTGACTTTGTCAACGTTAAACAACAAATAAAACGTTTTTCCTCTTAAATCTAAAATGCTTTCGGAGTGTTCATCTGTTATCGTTTTGCGTTGCATTATCTGTTGGTTGTCCGTTAATTCCCGTATGAACTAAGTTCATCATATCCGTATAAACTATGTTCAAGGGTATAATAAATTTGCCATTACATTTGTGACACCTTAAAGGAGTCGAGCTAGATATAGTGTCAAAAGTATGGATCGGCTCAGAATGTAATTCGAGTCGATTAAGCCGTGTGTTCAATCCTGAATCAGCAACCTAAAAGAAAAATATTATTAAAGTTATCATCACTGGTGTTTCAATACATTAATTACATACCTGGTGATTACATTCAAACTCCAACCCTAACACAGCAACCTGAAAAATAACCACAAAGCATTTCATTTTTATTTTTATAACACAAATACTTATCTAATTGAGCCTGTTCAGCATTCAACAACTTGGCCAGCATCTATCCAGTGTGTCCAGTGTGTCATTCTTAATATTTATATTTATATTCATTTATATATATTTATATTTTTTTTGTATAATTATGATTTTTAAAACTTTTAAATTAGTTTATTAAGTATCTGGTTACTGCTGCATTTAATGTTTATGATTATCAATAATTACCGAAATTTTCTTTCTCGCTTTTTGTAAAGGGAATTATTATTATTATTTCATATGGTATGCTATGTAACATATAGTATGGTATAATGGTTAATTAATTTTATTCTTAATTCTATTCGTCTCCAGATGTCATCGTTATATGATGATATATTAATTTAACTAATTTCTAATCATCGCTTTTGGATAGATTTTTTATGTACTAAGATTATATGACCCTTATGTAATATCGAATATCTTTCATTTAGGTACTATATAATAAAATGTAATTCGTTACTGCTAAGTTCAATGAACTATATTATATAAGGAACTATATGATTATAGTGTTATAGTATTTTTGTCAGTTAGAATAAATGTTATTATTCTATATTTCAACTTTTAAATTTTAAGGGAGCGGACCGAAATCTTTTTATTTTTAATTTTATTTGCCAAAATCTTATTTTTTCAATATCTTACTTTTTCAAAATTTTATTTTGCAAAATCTTATTTTTTCAAAATCTTATTTTTTTTAGTAAATTTTATTTTTCTTATCAAAAATCTTATTTTTAAAAAGATTTTAAAAAATTGATTTTTAAGAACAAAAAAATCGAATTTCATTTCAAAAATATTTCGGTTAGATTTTAAAGTTGGTTACAAAATCAGAATTATGTCTTTTACAGAATTTGTATATAGGTACTTATGTATATGGGAGATTCTGAATTAGGAGGGGTTATAGAGTTGGATTTAAAAGCAGGGTTATACCCTTTTTCCAGAATATTTATGTATATGTATATATATGTGAAGTTCTGAATTAGGAGGCATTTTAGAGTTGGATTCAAAAGCAGAGTTATACGCTTTTTCCAGAATATTTATTTTTATGTATATGTGCGAGGTTCTGAATTAGGAACGATTTGATTATATTTTGTACATTGTATGTTGTTATTGCATACATTTATTTATTATATTATGTATGTAAAAAAGATATATAAAAATTAAGTAGATATTTATTACATTTTCTTCTTATTAAAGATCTTATTTAACCTTCTTATTTTTAAAATCTTTTTGCCGGCAAATTTCAAAAAATGAGACAGAATAAAAAAAAAAGATTTTGTTTAAATAAGATTTTGTAAAAAAAGGTTTTGGAAAATAAGATTTTGTAAAAATAAGATTTTGGATAATAAGATTTTGAAAAAATAAGATTTTGAAAAAATAAGATTAAAAATAAAAGGATTTCGGTACAGACCCAAATTTTAAACAAATAATAATTACTCTTTTAATGTATAGACATTTTACAAAATTTGAACTGTTGTAATAATTGAATTCTTTTATTGAGTTGTAGAACATTATAAAAGTTTTTTTTTGAAAAAATATAAACATAAATTTTATGCGAAATCAAATTAAAAAAGGTGTTTTATTTTTTTTATATATTATTTTGAAGTATAAATCTTAATTTTTAAATAGTGTTTTATTTTAAACGCCATGCACGTCCGTCCGTCTGTCCGCACCATAACTCAAAAAATTAAGGAGCTAAGAGGCCGCAATTTTTTTTACGTTACTTTTGCAATATTGTTAGTTTCGCTATTTAAATCCAGCATTTTCGGCCGCCGGGTTCGAGTAGCTGCCATACAACTTCTTTCAAGCTAGGTATCTGAAGCTAGGCGTAGGAAATCTTACAAATGGTGATCAAGTTTTATGCCAACAACATCTGTAAAATTTTCTGTGCTGGTGCGACAGGTTCAAGAAGCTGCCATACAACTTCTCTTTTTAAATGAAAATAACTTCGTGTCTATTGAAGCTAGGTATTTGAAATTTGGTGAGTAAATGTCGAGTTGCATGCCAAAAGTTTTTGTAAGATTTGGTTGGGCTCGAGCAGTAGGTTCAGTGTTCTTGTACCTCTTGAAACTTTATGAAGCTAAGAGTCTGAAATTTTACAAAAGATGATCAAGAGCACAATAACTTATGTAAAATTTGGTTGTGCTGGTGCAATAGATTCGGGTAGCGGCAATACAACTCCACAATTTATATAAATATATCTCGGTAGTTAATGTCGGTACGAAAACATCTGAAATTTTTAAAAGATAATCAAGTTTTATAGAAACAGGATATATTACGTTCATACGGGTATTCCACAGTTGACACAGTCTACTCTACTGCACTCTTGCTCATTTTTTTTAATTTTTTGTTTTAGTCTTTTAATGTTTTGATTTTACTTTTACGGTCATTCAATTGATATTTCAGTGTCTAAAATGACACTGAAAAAAAACGTATTGATAAATGAGAAGTATTGTATAGGAAAAACAGTTCTGTGAGTATATCCAATATGTCTGGAAAATACAAATTCTGTTTGGAATTACATACTTATTATACATAGGATAATTTACTATTATAGGTAAAAATTTCTAATTCACATATTTTCAAAACGGATATACATACCTATATTTTTGTAAATTTATTATTAATAGTTACTATTTATTATTTTCTAAAGATGTACATACGTATTTAAATATTACAAATTGAACTCATTCCAAACCAAAACCTAAACAAACTCAACCAAAATTGTAAGAATAGCTTTTTTGTAAATATATGGATTTTAATTTATTTAGGTTATAGATTTTAAATTGTTGTGTACTCAAATACTATTGAATTTTCAGAAATAATTGCAATTCTTAGAAATTCAGTATTTTTTGGTATTTCTTTACTTTAAAGTAATTAAGTATCAAAAATAATTATAAAAGTAATTAAAATCCAAGTTTAATTATTTTTCATGAATTATCTAGTAAATACTTAGGTAATTCTTTTTACTGGTACTTTAATTTTCAAAGTACCAGTACCAAAGTTTTTTACTGGTAATTAGTAAGTATTTACAAGTAATGGTACTTAAACCTGTATTTAAGTACCAATTTACTCATTACTTTACAGGTCTGTAACAATAAATATCCACGAATTACATATGTATGAAAAAATTGTATATCTTACAAAAAAATTTCTCACTACCATGGCATTTAAATTTTGAAGTGTCAAAAAAATAAATAAATGTTCAAATTTTATTTTTTATTTTTTAGTGAGAAACTATATTAAAATAACTGTATTATCGGTATAAAAATATTATTAATCAACTATGTATATTATTTTTAACAACTTTATAAATAAAAAGCTTTTAATTTTTAATGAATATAAACTTTAATAAATAAATTAGGTTATATACAAATTTAACTGCCAAAGTGTTGCTATAATATTTTGTAATAATATAATATCTTTCTAAAGTTGCGATAATATCTATGAAATTTCTCATGAAAATCAGCCTTTTTGACTATAGAATAGATGTATATGTATGAAATTATTTCTAGATAGCAGGATTCTTAAAAGTATTTTTTGATATTGAATAAGGTATAAGCTATATAAGCTACATATAGTTAGTCATATTAAAAAACAGAATTTAAAAATTTTAAAAATTAAGAAGGCATTTTTTAAAAGGAAAATCATTCCTTTTCAATCATTCATTTGAAAATCAAATCATTCCTTTGAAAATCATTCATAACCACGAAGGGGTTACAACTTACCATATATCTTTACAAAAAAAAATTAAATTAAGTAGAAACAACTACATGCACAACAAAAAAGTTATTTTAATACACGATATTTATAACAACGCCTTTACACTTACAAGCCGGAATATAAATATTTTTTTTCTAACTGATGTATGGATATACATATGTATACAGATATTCGTCTTGTAACACTTTTAGTAATTATTAAAAAAAATTTTGTTCGATATTGGTATTAGAAAACGGGAAATTACTTGTAACCAAGCTTTAGCCAAAGTTTTTTCGTTGCTAGAAATAACACCTGATAAACCATTTTTTAATTATAATAAAACATTTTTTGCATATTTGATTTTCCCCATCTAATTAAATCTCATAGAAATAAAGCTTTTTCCAATTTGAGTGAAGGAAATCCTAAGTCCAAGAAAATTCAAATTTTTTTTTGATCGATACAATTAAGTTCTGAATAAAACGTCATTCAAATGGCCTCCACGACTTCTTTTACAGGAACGATGATGAACCCAATTTTCGAGCCCTTTTTCCACTAAATCAAGTCGTATGTCATGTATAGCACGTTCAATATTGATTTCTAAAGCTTGAAGAGAGTCTGGTTTATTGAGAAGAAATAGTCTAATGGTGTTAAATCACAACTTATTGGAGGCCATTCAATGTCACAATTTCTGGAAATAGTCTTCAAACTTTTCTCGCAATAATTCGGTTGTTGTACGTGCTGTGTGGTACGTAGCCCCGTCTTGCTGGAACCAGATGTTGTCAAGATCAACTTCTGCCATTATTCGTTGGTTAATTTCGGCCATAAAAAGTTGATTATCATCGATCTATACCGCTCTCCATTGACAGTAACGGTGTTACCAGCTTCATTTCGAAAGAAATACGGATCGATGCTTCCACCAGACCAAAAACCACACCAAACTGTCAATTTAGGTGAATGTAATGGTTGTTCATGAATAATTTGTGGATTTTCTTCACACCAAAATCGACAGTTTTGTTTATTTACCGCACCACTCAGATGAAAGTGAGCCGAGCATAAAATGGCAAAAGCGCACGAAAAGTTGCAATTGGAGAACGATTATTTTGATAATAAAATTGAATAATTTGTAAACGTTATTCTTGCGTATTGAATACAATGAAACAAAAAGACAGCTCATGACATACTACAAATGGCCGAAACTTCACTTAAAAATCATATCACTCAATTTGGAAAACCCTATACATTAATGGATTCCGATTTAAAAACAACAGATGGTATTATACGCTTTAAAGTTCTCATAGAATTATGGGAAGTTCAAATAAATTGAAAAACTAAGATGTGTACCAAATTAACTAGATGATATATTAATCCGCATACTTTTGAAAAAATGAGAGTTAAATTAGCAACACAAATATTTAGTAGAACAGTGAGTGCCGCTTTAGAACAATAATTGAAACGTCTGATATCGATCTGATATAAAACTAAAATAATAGCTTGTAGTTTGAATTTTTAAAATATTGTAAGATTGACTAAAAAGAAAACATATATTTTTAGACGGAATGAAAATAACTTTAAATTTATATTAATATATACAGACTAGAAAATCCCCTGTGCAATTGCACAATTTCTATAGATTCAAAAACATTTGCGGTATCATACTGACTCCCTTAATAAACTACCTAAAAATTTAATTTTTACATCAGCACCATTAAAAAAACTTTGGTATCACTTACTTACTTGATGTAATAGAAAAAAACATAAAACAAATCTGAACACATAAAATTAAAAATGTTAGGAACAGTTTATTAATTTTTTCACGCCGTTTTTTCGTGGCGGTAATTTTTGACAGTTTTTTAATCATTGAGAAAAAATGGTCCAAGCTAAAAACACATTCAGGGTAAAAGTTCGTGCCGATATCTCAAAAATTGTTTGAAACACATGTATAAAGTGCACAATAAAAACCGGCGAAAAGCCAACCAACACCAACCGCTACGACATTTTTATTTTTGTTACATTTAAAATAATCCCAATAATCGAAATAATTTTAATATTTGTTAAAATTTTACCAGACTCTCTATTTTTCTTTAGTTTAAAAAAAAAATTTTTATGTCGATAAAAACAGTTGTTTTCGCCGCGAATTACTTTAATTACCAAAACTACTTTCAAGTCTTTTGCGTTTATTTTTTTTTTTGCTTGAAAAAAATTTGCTGAATTTATTTTATTTAAATGTACTTTGGAAGAGGTCTTTAGTATATTTAATAAAAGATTCATGTCTCTGATAATGTAATTTCTTAAATTTTCGGGGCCTTTTTTTTTTGTGTGGGTCGTTTTCGACAACTTTTTAATTTAATGGTCTAATAATAAATTAGTACAAAATTATGAATCTATTTTGAGAGAAGGCATCTAAAATGATATTTCCTATGTTATTTTTTCTCTTTTTTTTAAGAAAAATATCCATTTCTAAAATATTTAGTAAGTTTCTGATTTCTGTTATGAAATATAATTAGCTAAGTCTGCCGAATTTTATATTAATAAAAAAAATTCGAATATTTTATGTTATATCAAAAATTCAGCTTAAAAAATCAAAATTCCAACCTAAATAAACAAAACTACTTTAAAGTCTGTTGCGAAACTTTTACCAGCTTTTATAATAGTGAAAACAAAATCAAGAATAAAATCGGCCTATTATTTTTTTTCTTATAAATATAAGGCTTACTATAAACTTTGCTCTTTTCACTTTCAGGTCTTTTAATTTTATTAAGAGTATTTTTATTTTTTTCAAAACAAAGAGTCATTTGAAAACTGCCAGCAGAAGATTAATAATTTATTTTTAATTTACCGCTGCGACCAGTTCATAATGGATGACGGTCAAATTTAAAAATTAAAAATTTGCTTTAAATTTTGTGTCGAAAGTACTTTTTAAAAAGTAAACATTTGTGTCTCTGATAAGACTTTTAGTCCAAGATTTGTGTCTCTGATAATAAAATTTTAAATTATTACATAAATATACAGAAATATCATCTTTGCCAGTTTAGTTTACATTCAGTGTGAGTGGTTTATTATAGAAATAAAATATTTTTTTTTACATCTTGTGTGTCTGGTATTAATATTTATATGATATTTAATATCTTGTGTGAATTGGTATTATCAGAGACTACATAGAGATGTACAAATTCATACAAAAATTTGTACTAATTTTTTTTCAAACGGGCCAGCTAAAACTGGCTAGTTTTAAAAATTTTAAAGCACAGAAATATTTGATTTGTGTCATAGCTAAAAGAATTTAGTGAAAACCAGAATCTTCTGTAAAATCTGGTGTAAAATGTAAAAATTATCATTCATATATTTTATGCATTTACAAAATTTTTTTATCTTTGTGAATTAAACCATAATCATTATATTGTGTATATTATCAGAAATTCAATCATTAATTTCAGGTATTATATTATCTGATCTGATTAACAAATCTAAAATGACATTTTCTATGTAATTTTTTTCTTTTTTTTTTTAAGAAAAATATCCGTTTCTATAATATTTAGTAAGTTTCTGACTTCTGTTATGAAATATAATTATTTAAGTCTGCCTAATTTTATATTAATAAAAAAATTTCGAATATTTTATGTTATACCAGTTCTACCGAAAATTTAGCTTAAAAATCTAAATTTCAACCTAAATAAACAAAACTATTTTAAAGTCTGTTACGAAGCACCAGCTTTTATACTAATGAAAACAAAATCAAGAATAAAATCGGCCTATTATTTTTTTCTAATAAATATGAGGTTTACTATAAACTTTGCTCACTCTCACTTTTTCACTTTCAGGCGCTTTAATTTTATTAAGAGTACCTATTTTTATTTTTTTTTTCCAAAACAAAGATTGAAAACGCCAACAGAAGATTAATAATTTATTTTTAATTTACCGCTGCGACCAGTTCATAATGGACGTAGCGGTCAAATTTAAAAATTAAAAATTTGCTGAATTTATTTTGATTGAAAATGTGTTTTTTAAGTATGTATGTACTTTTCCTTTTTTGACTGTACTCACTTTTAATGAACGGTTTGTGTCTCTGACAATAATTCTAGTGGAAAATTTAGTCTCTGGTAATAATATTTACTAAATTTATTTATATTTTTAATTAACGGTTTGCGTCTCTTGATAATACTTTGAGTTAAAGATTCGTATCTCTGGTAATAAAACTTTAAATTATTAAATAAATAGTAAAAAAGCCTTATTAAAGGGTATAAGTAGAAAAATAAAGCTTTTGTGAAAGTTTCCTCAGTTTTATGAACAATTTAATTTTAGTAAATTTATTCAAATACTTATATGTATTATCTGGTATTATATTTAGATATTGATAAATGTAAAATTTATTGCTAAAGTGTTTTAAATAATGAAAAACCTCAATGATGCTGTGAAGTAGTTTCTTTCAAAAATGTAATAAAAATGATTATTTAATAAATCTCATCTCTTGTAAATTTCTTTGTCAAGCTTTGGATTAAAAAACCAAAGGTTGGATTAAAAACCAATGGTAAATAAATTTTTGCCAATAGTATCAAAAATTTTCGCTTCGAAAAAATACAGTATCAAACTTTATAATTTTGAAACTAAACTACACTGATCTGATGCATTTGCCTAATTATAATATATAGTACACTTGTTATATTTTTCTATGGTTGCCATAGCAAATGCTTCAAAACTTTCTTTGTTATATTTTTCAAACAAATTTTTACTCTATCCGTAATAATATTCTGTCTCTTTATCTATCGCTTTCTCTACAAAATCTTCACACCGTAAGTTTTACGCACCTTTTATGTAAAACAATAAAAATTGGCTGTGCATATAATGTTGAAGTTTTAGAAAATAAAAATCATAAAAGAAGCATAAAATTAAGAAAATGTTACACATTCAAAATTTAATTGAAAATTGTGATTTTATAATTTAAATTGCGCTCCTTTAAAAGCTTTGGTTTTACGCACCGCTTTATTTTTTTATAATTTCTACTTAAAAATGCAACTCTTTAAAAACTTTGATTTATGCACTGTCTTGTTTTTTCATTCTTTTTATAGCATAACATTTTAATTCTTTTTTTCTATCTGTTATGTACCTAAATATCAGATGTACGTTTCTTTCTTTTCATAGCATAGCATTTAATATTTCTTTTTCTATCTGTTATGTACATTATCAGAGGTATGTTTTTTCATTTAAAATCATAACATTTTAATAGTTCTTTTTTTCTTTAAAAATATTTAAAAACAGTCAAAGTAACATTTTTTGTTCTCTTTTTTTTTTCTATTCGTTTTTATTTTTCTTCGCAGTATTACATTTATTTTTTTTTGTTTTCTGTTATTTACGTACGCTAAGTATTTCTTTTATTTTTTTTAAATATTAAATTTATACATACAGTCTATTTAAAAAATATAAATTATAACCTATAGAACATTTTGAATTTTTTTTTGTTCGTTTATGTTTACCGTCCATTCATTCATATTAATAACTGTTGCCTATACAAAAAATAATAAATCTATAATAAATCTAATATATGTATACTCCTATTTTTATTCATATATCTATATTATGGGCTAAACTTCTGATTCTAAAATTGTACTATATTATGGCAAAATTTTTAAAAAATTAAGAAAATGTTACTTAGCAAAATTTAAATAAAAATATTATTGCAATTTTATAATGTTCTACTTAAAAATCCGAACCTTTAAAAACTTTGATTTATACACTGCCTTGTTTTTTCTTTCTTTTCATAGCATAACATTTTGATATTTCTTTTTTTCTATCTGTTATGTACCTCAATATCAGATGGACTTTTCGTTCTTTTCATAGCATAACATTTTTTTTTTCCTTTTTCTATCTGTTATGTAGGTACGTAAATATCAGACGTATGTTTTTTTCTTTTAAAATCATAACATTTTAATAGTTCTTTTTTTCTTTAAAATTATTTAAAAACAATCAAAGTAACATTTTTGTTCTCTGTTTTTTCTATTCGTTTTTGTTTTTCTTCGCAGTATTACATTTTACTTTTTTTTTTTTGTTTTCTGTTATTTTTTTTAAATATTAAATTTATACATCAGACTATTTAAAAAATATAAATTATAACCTATAGAACATTTTGAATTTTTTTTTGTTCGTTTATGTTTACCGTCCATTCATTCATATTAATAACTGTTGCCTATATAAAAAATAATAAATCTAATATATGTATACCCATATTTTTATTCATATATCTATATTATGGGCTAAACTTCTGATTCTAAAATTGTACTATATTATGGCAAAATTTTTAAAAAATTAAGAAAATGTTACTTAGCAAAATTTAAATAAAAATATTATTGCAATTTTATAATGTTCTACTTAAAAATCCGAACCTTTAAAAACTTTGATTTATACACTGCCTTGTTTTTTCTTTCTTTTCATAGCATAACATTTTGATATTTCTTTTTTTCTATCTGTTATGTACCTCAATATCAGATGGACTTTTCGTTCTTTTCATAGCATAACATTTTTTTTTTCCTTTTTCTATCTGTTATGTAGGTACGTAAATATCAGACGTATGTTTTTTTTCTATTAAAATCATAACATTTTAATAGTTCTTTTTTTCTTTAAAAATATTTAAAAACAATCAAAGTAACATTTTTGTTCTCTTTTTTTTCTATTCGTTTTTATTTTTCTTCGCAGTATTACATTTTACTTCTTTTTTTTTGTTTTCTGTTCTTTTTTTTAAGTATTAAATTTATACATCAGTCTATTTAAAAAATATAAATTATAACCTATAGAACATTCTGAATTTTTTTTTTGTTCGTTTATGTTTACCGTCCATTCATTCATATAAATAACTGTTGCCTATACAAAAAATAATAAATCTATAATAAATCTAATATATGTATACCCATATTTTTATTCATATATCTCTATATTATGGGCTAAACTTCTGATTCTAAAATTGTACTATATTATGGCAAAATTTTTAAAAAATTAAGAAAATGTTACTTAGCAAAATTTAAATAAAAATATTATTGCAATTTTATAATGTTCTACTTAAAAATACGACCCTCTAAAAACTTTGATTTATACACTGCCTTGTTTTTTCTTTCATTTCATAGCATAACATTATAATATTTATTGTTTTCTATCTTTTATATGGGTAAATATCAGATGTACGTTTCTTTCTTTTCATAGTATAACATTTGTTAAATTAACATTTAACATAACAGGAGGGCACGCTACTCAGCAGCAGCAACTTGTCTTTTATTATATTTAGATATACAGAAATATCATCATTGCCAGTTTAGTTTACATTCAGTGTGAGTGTTTTATTATAGATATAAAATATTTTTTTTTACATGTTGGCAAGGTCTCGCCAACATCTTGTGTATTATATTATAGATTTTTTCTTATTTTATACTTTTACAATAATAATTCTTGTACCTATGGTTTGGTTATGAAAACAACTAAAATTGATTGATAAAAAATGGAGGTAGAATCGAGGTTATTTCTTTTTTTAAGAAATCGAAAAATTTATATGAAAAAAAAAAAGAAAAACTAAAATAAAAATAAACTGAAATACGATCAAGTTCATTTTACGAAACTAAAAAAACTGTCTAACATTTATCTTCCATGTGAATATTCTATGTATTTAGTTACTTTATGATTAGTACTATTTGATACGAAAATTATTAAGTAAAGTGAATCATTCAATAATGATAAATCGAAAAATTTATTTTTTTCTTCGGATTATTCTTCATCCGGAAACATTTCTTCATGTTCATCACCTTTTCCAATTGATTTTAAAGATATATGTATGTGAACTGAATTGGTTGGTTTGAAATGATAAAGTACTTCCATGATATGACGTACTGATATATTGAAAACTACTTGTGGAAGGTGAAGGTTTTGCAAATGTAATTCTAAAATTTAAGCGGTTCAATTTATGACGGGACATGCCTCTTTCACGAAAAGCATTTAACGAAAATTTTGAACTCATTTCTGTAGTTGTAAATGTTGAATTTCGTATTGCAACTTTTATAGGTGTGCTAATTCGTATAGAATTAATTTTTTCTAAATTTGGAACTACTGCGGCTGAAGCAATTCTAATAAAGTTATTATCAAAATTTTTAATATAATTTGGTAATTGACTTTATTTACAATTGAATTAGGAGTATTTGGGCGATTTTCTTCATGAATATTATCACCAGTATCTATCGTATCAAATTTTAAAACTATTCCTGCTTCCTCTTCTTCAATATCTTCTAGTGTTTTTTTATTTATAGGTATACGTTTCATGTGTTGCTATACAGATTCATAAAAAAGAGCTGCCATCCAAATATTTAGTGTTATTCTTATTATTAAAACAGCGCCTCTAACAACTTTTTTGTGAGAATTCTTTAAGTGTTTTGAAAAACAAAATTCACCTATAGCAAAGATTATACATTTTTGTCTATAGCCATATTCCTCAAGTAGGTATCTTAAAATTGGCGGAAGCAATATAGAACGAAACGCACTTCCTGATATACAAACACCATTTGCTAATTCTCTAAATCGTACAATAAGAAGTAACAATATAAACTGTAGAAAGAAATGAAAGACCACCACCTGTACCAACGAAAACTCCATAACTAAAATTAAAAAAATTGATTTTTAATTTTGATTATAATATATTTAAATATGTTAACTTAAACCTTATATATAAGAAAGTCACTGATGATGCAAAATATGAAATGATCATTCCTACTGCAGCAAAAGTACCTCATATTATGGTAACTGTTCTATAAGAATACTTGACTGAGAGAATACTCGAAACTGGTCCTATAAATGGAAATAATTTAAATATAATAAAGTACAAATAAAGTGAAAATTTTTTTCTGTTTCCATACCACATTCAATGTGATGAGGAAATAAATCAAATTTTGCTTTTAGAAGTATTAATTATATTAATTATTTCTTTTACATTATATTTTTATATTTAATATATTTTGACATAGTCGCTATTGCCGAGATCTTTCGCCTAAAATACGAAAACTCTCGCTCTGCACTATTGGTCAGATTAAAGTAAAATAAAAAATAATCAATATTTTTATATATTTCTAAAAATAATTATCTAAGGAACTGTATAAAAAATAACACAAAGCTGGTATCCAAGCAGCAGATGAGGGACTTGCCTTAAAGTTTTCTAGAAACAAAAAAAAAAATTAAAAAAAAATTAAATTTCAACAAACAAAACTCCAAAAGTTTTAATTGTTCCAGAAATCAATATATTGACTAATGTTGCTCCAAACAATACTAGCCATCCCCAACCACCATCGGGAGCACTAACTGATATTCTTGCATTTTATATGATGCTTTTAAATTTGAAAAAAATTACATAAAACAATAAAAAATATACCACTACAGCTAAAATTTAATGCTACTACAGCAAAAAAAAAATTTATTAATAAAAGTAAGTAAACGTAATGAAAATTATACTATTGAACAAGATAATATCAGTTATATTATAATATTATTAACCTAAATTTCCTGTGATAAGATTTTACACACATTAATGTAGAAAATATACGAAAAAAATAGTTTAAACTAATGTGATCAATTGTATTTTTTTTCTTCAATAAATTTTAATTTTTCAATATATTATGTACCTATGTATATATATGTATATAATATATGTATATAATCATAAAAATATGTATGTTAAAATTTGAATATGAAAAATGTATCTTATTCAGGCCTCCTGAAAATTTGATGTAGATATTATTTAGATAGTTTAGAAAATAAATTAATTAAATATTTTAGTAAAATTAGTAGTTAGTACAGAAAGAAATTTAGAATATAAATTATATGGACATTTAAAAAATGAATTAATTATAACTGTTGCAATAAATGTAACAAATCTTATTTTGTAAAACTATATATTAGAGTCAGAATTCTTAATTTAATAAAAATGTTAAAGAATTTGATATAAGATATAAGATAGATGTTAGATTATAAGATAAGATAAAAAATGTTAAGTGTTCAACATTTTGTAAAAAATAAATACATATATATATGTGCATATGTATGTAATATATTTTAAAATCCTAATTTGATTCCATATACTTTTCTTTACAGCTTTTATATATTTGTTTCAGTAAATCATTTTTTTTTAATTTTGAATTAAATATTCTAAACAACAAAAAAATGTTTTTTTTTTAAATCTTAAAACTACAATTTATTTAAATTTATTTTGCATTCGGCACTTTCGACACACTTTGCTGTAATGAGATTTCATATGCCATTGCCAAATCCTTTCATATTAGTTTTTTGTCTCCTTTTCACATGATAAAATCTTATTACTATGTATCTATTTCTTCAATTTTCGAGTAGCATAGAAAAACTTGGTCACGGGGTGAGAGTGGCTCATCTTATTGTAATAGATAATCTTTGATTAAAATTACACATAAAATTTGTATGAGTATGTACCTACTGTTTTAGTATGTGTATGTACAAGTTATCTCAATTATGAAAAAAAAAAAATGCTTTTAAATTTGAAAAAAATTACATAAAAAAATAAAAAAACTTAATATCATACAGCAGAAAAAAATGTATTAATAAAATAAACATAATAAAAGAAAATTATACTATTTAGCAGGATAATATTATAATATTATTAACCTAAATTTCCTGTGATAAGATTTTTCACACATTAAGGTAGAAAATATACGAAAAAAATAGCTTAGACTAATGTGATCATTCATTGATCAATTGTATTTTTCAAATTTTTTTTCTTCAATAAATTTTAATTTTTCAATATACATACATATAATCATAAAAAATATGTTAAACGGTTTGTAAATTTTAATTAAACGTTCTCATATTTTTGATATATGTACATATATGTATGTATATCTTGTACTGTATAGTGCACAGTTATTATATCAATTCTCTATGTAAATTCAATGTAACTCACACGTGTAGAATTAGAATACTAAGCTAAAAAAATAATAAAAGAAAAAACCTCTCGACTTTCAAGAACGAACAGTGGATTTAACAAGTTATTTTATTATAATTATTAATTATATAAAAATTAAATTAAGTGGCTATAATATGTATTTTAATATAATATGTATTTTAGTTAAAGGGTAATAATGTAAAAGAAAATTTAATGTTGGAAGTAAATAGTACCAAAAAGTAATAATCGAAAGTGTTTTAAATTATTAATTGAAATTTAAATACGAAAAATGTATCTTAAAAATTTGATGGAGATAATGTCTGTCTGCGTACTCAAAAACTTTACAAAAAATGAAAAACTTTCTAAATTTTTAGCCCGAAAACTGTCTGCGTACTGAAAGTGACTATTTCTCTGACTAAATTTTTGATCACGTGACACACTTCCCCTATAAAGTTTTTAAAGTTTAAAAAGCTTTAGCCAGGAAAATTTTATCGGGCAAAAACTTTATAAATTTATAAAGTTTTTAAATTTCAAAAAAATATATTTTAACAGAGTGAGTTTCATTCTTACGCTGAGTAAAGTTTATTTCAAAAAAATAATAGTCTTAAAAAAAATTTTTAATTTTAAGAAGTATAGTTCAATTGAACGATTTCGTTTTCAATTATTTGAATATGTAAATTTATAATATAAAAATTTAAAATAATGATAAACTAATAATAATAAGTCATTATCACTTAATTATTTTCACTTCAAATACTTATTTTTATTTTGTACATTTTTGATTTTTTCTGTTTTAATTTATACATTTTTAATTTCTGTAATTACACTTTTGTTTACTTGATTTTTTAAAAAAACAATGTACAATATGTTTCTTTGTACTATAGCCTTCCTTTTCTTTTGTAATAAATATTTCATAATTCCTACAAAATGGAATTAGAAATAGATAAAAATAAATCTATTTCTCAATTAATTGCGGTTGTTGTCTCGAATAATTATTAGTGGTGAATATGTGAGGAGTATTGCTTGCATTTGATAAGGTATTAAAAACTGTCAAATGCAATAGATATTTTTCTATATTCACTATTAATTTTTTACGATGTTATCGAATTACGTTTTCGTTAGGTATAGTTCTTTCTTTTTGTTTTTTGGATTAATTTTTATTTTATCTATTATTTCTAGTATATTTTTGCTATATTAATTGAAAACTTATTTAAATATTTGCGTAATTTTTATTCTAATTTTTATTATTTTAAATTTTCGATTTCTGTACGCAATTGTAGGTACTTCATGATTGCCAACTTTTCTATTCATTTTTGCAATATTCGTGAGCTCGCATCAAACTGTTGTGCCGTAGAGGCCCATTTAATCTCTGAAAGATCAGCACTATTAGTACTATGCGAAACTCAAGTCAGAGACGACAATATTAATTTCAATATAAACGGCTACTCTTTAGTTTCGCATTTTATCTCTCATAGAGGTGTCGCTTTACATATTCGCTCTGATGTAGCTTTTAACACCCTTCACAATCTAAGAGGCTCCAACCATATTTTTCACTATATATGGATAAAACTCCGTGTTGAAAAGTCTACAATATTTTTCTGTTTTTTTTACAGATCTCCCCAATCAACGGAGCTAGAGACAGCTGTGGTCATTGATGAACTATCCGACAACATAAACTAAATCCTGGAAAAATACCCAGATGCCGAGATTTTTGTTGCTGGCGATTTCAATGTACATAACAAGAACTGGTTCCATTTTTCTAGTCACAATTCTCCAGAAGCCAAACAAGTTGAACTATTTTCAAACCTCTTTCAACTTTCTCAACTTGTCAAGAACCCAACGAGGATTTCCGACCCAAACCATCCAAAACCAACATCTTTTGGACCTATTTCTGACCACCAACCCAGAAAAATATATAGTTTCTGTGAGCTCTCCAATCGGTAATTCCCATCATTGCCTTGTTAAAACATGTTTTTCTAAAAGTACATCTTCCAGTTCGAGTGTAGCTCCCAAAAGATTAGTCTGGCATTACAACCGGGCAAATTGGCGGCAGGGCCTTAACTCTTTTTTAAGAAGCTTTGACTGGTCGATGGACAAAGAAACGTTGATTCTTTTGCCAATGTCGTTAGTAATACAATAATGCTAGGTATGAAACTGTTTATACCTAGTTCGTATAAATCGGCCAAACAAAACACCAAGTCATGGTTTAACGACATTTGCAAAAAGGCCATCCAAAATAAAGAAGAACTTTTCAAGCGGTACAAGCTTCGGAAGCATCGTGCAGGAGCTATAAAGTGGCCAGAAACCATTGCAAGAAAATGATCAATCAGCAAAAGTTTCTGCACAACCAAAGACTGAAACAAAAAATTCTCTACCAGCCCAACTGCAATCGTTCGTTTTGGACATTTGCAAAATATGTCAAGCAGAACTTTTGTGCATCGTCATTCCCTCCGCTGATCGAGAATAACGACTCTATCATTTCAGATTCGGTTGGAAAAGCAAACTTATTTTCAAAACTTTTTGCATCAAATTCCACGCTTCCTCCTACATCTCAACCTCCATCTACGATTCCTGAAGTTGATCATTCGTGTAGATTTAGAAAAATCTACTTCAGGACCCGAGCTGTAGTGAAAGTTCTGAAGAATTTAAATGATAGAAAGCCTACTGGTCCCGATGGAATCCCTGCGATGGTTTTGAAAAATATTGCTTTCTTTATTTCAAAACCGCTGCGCAACCTTTTTTACCTATAATTTTCGACTGGGATATATCCCAGTGAATGGAAGGCTGCTCATGTTTCACCAATTCCCAAAAAATGTGACAAAAGCGACCCCTCCAACTATAGGCCTATAGCTATATTTTCCATTATTTCCAAAGTTATGGAAACGATCATAAATCAAAAGCTTAGGAAATATCTCAATGATAATGGTATTTTGAATGATCGACAATATGGTTTTAGATGTAACCGATCCACTGGCGATCTTATGACATATCTTTGTGGAAAACTTAACAGCAGCATTCACTATTCTGGCGAATGTACTGTTGTTGCTCTTGATATTTCCAAAGCTTTTGATCGAGTTTGGCACGGTCCTCTTGTGAGCAAATGTCAAGCTATAGGTCTTGGAACTACTTTCTGTAAATGGATTCGAATCGCTGTGTTCGTATTCTAGTTGACGGTTACACGTCCGACAAATTCCAAAAAAATGCTGGCGTTCCACAAGGATCCGTCCTTGCCCCAACTCTCTTTTTAATGTTTATCAACGATCTCTTATTTACAACCTTCAATCCAATCCACAGTTTCGCCGACGACAGCACTGTGGTTGCATCTTACGCATTTCGTAGCAAATCAGATGTCATAAAAACCGCCGTCAATGCAGAACAGGTTACTATGTTCAGCACGGTGAACTATGATTTAGCCATAATTGCTAGCTGGGGTGCTTAGCAACAGAGTGGAGTTTAACACCGCCAAAACTCAATGTTGTCAGATCTTACTAAAAAAACGAATAGTAACTTTACTCTGTGCAACAATCAGAAAACCTAAGCATTTTAGGCATGCAGCTAATCAAAAAATGGTATGGAATGATCATATTTTTGATATAGCAAAAAGTGCTGCTAAATGCTTAAGTTTTCTCTTTAGGTGCAAGACATATTTTTCATCCAAAGACTTGCTTAATATCTATAAGGCTTATATACGACCCAAGATGGAGTGCAATTCCCATATATGGGCTAGCGCCTCACTTACTTCATTGAATTACCTCGATCGAATTCAAAAACGCGCCATTCGTCTTATTGGCGTCTCCGTTGAGACTGCTTGTCTCATTTCTTTTTGCATTCGTCGTAATATTGGAGCCCTTTCTCTTTTTTATAGATATTTTGTGGGTAATGACACTTGTTCAGTTGAAATAAATCGCTGATGCCACCACTCAAAACATTCCACCGCACCACTAGAGTGGCCTCAAGTGCTCATGCCTACTATGGAACTTGCTAAATGGTACTCCACTGGTTATAGCAATTCGTTTGTTGTCAGAACTGCAAAAATGTGGAACCTATTACCATCCTGTGTTTCCAAAAGTTGACGATTTTTTGATTTACAATTTGCACAAATTCAAGACGAATCTTAAAAAATTTATGACACAATTACCGTCTCATTCTTCTTTATTAGCATTTTTCCCTTCCGTATCCCATACGATTTAGTCTCAACTACTTTTTAGTACAAAGGAACATATTCCTACATTGGGCCTTTCCACACGAGTAGTGTCCTCTTTCGTCATTTTTTACTTTTACCTTCGTTTCATATCCTCTTGCCTATAAACTAAATTTGTGGTGGGGATTTTTAGGAGTAATTTTTTAAACCAAAATTTTAGAGTTTAAAAATTTCAAAAGTCCACTAACACAAACAAAAACTCAAATAAAACTTTTTATGAGGGTCAAAAAATTTTTATGTGTACATACCTTTCATTCTCGTTTGGAAAATTAAAGAAAAAAGTTTTTGAAACGGTCGCAGAAAATTTTTAAAAAAGTAAAGTGATTTTTGATCTTTCACTTGATGAAATTATTAAAATATATTCTATTGACAAAAAGAAATTATGTGCACAGTACAGAGTTTATTCTATTTCTAGGTACATACATATATAATATATATTATTTAAAAATTACAGGCAAAAAAATCTTATGTTACTTAAATACAAAAAAAAAATTATTTGTTTTATGCGTGCTTTTTTTTTATATTTATTATCTACCTCTCGCAACAAATTTTGTTTTAAAATGAAATATTTACACACAGATATAAAAGTAACGACTATCGAGAAGAACAGTGTGGAAATAAAAAAAAGAGGAAAGTAGTCACGAAACGAAAGAGGACACTACTCGTGTAGAAAGGCCCATTGAGATTATCGAATAAAAAAAAAAAATAATAATGACACTTCATAAAACTTGACAGTTTGACCTTTATAACTGTGCAATATTTAAGTTAGCTTTGCTCTCGAAGTGGAACTCTATTCCGGCCATTTTGAAACGAGTAAGAAACGAAACGCACTTTAGATGTTTAATGTTTTATTATTTAAAGGTTTAAGTTATTTCGGTCTCAATGCTACTACTTTCGGATTCTTCTTTTTCTGAATCAATATCAAGCATTTCCGTTAAAATTAATTCTTTTTCCATTTTTAATAATAAATAATTTATTTAACACAATTGAATTCAAAAAAAAATCGGAAAAAAAACTTGTACCTTATTGTTGTAAATTGTAATTTCAATTAAACATTATATGCCAATTGCAAGCGTGAAGTGTCAACTATAACATTTTTAGTCAGTTTTCTGTCTGCTTACTTTTTACGTTTTTTAATCAGGAAAGTACGGAGACAGACCTATTGATAGTTTAGAAAATAAATTAGTACAGAAAGAAATTTAGAATATAAATTATATGAACGTTTTGATTGTAATTATAAGTGTTGTAATAAATGTAACAAATCTTATTTTCTAAAACTATATATTAAGAGTCAGAATTCTTAATTTAATAAGAATGTTTCACATTTTGCTGTATAGTGAGATTTCGTATGCCATTGCCAAATCTTTTCATATTAGTTTTTTTTCTTCTTTTCATATGATTTCATATCATATGAAGACAAAAATGTCATTACTATCTATTTCTTTAATTTTGTTGTGTTTTCGAGTAGCATAGAAAAATTTGGTGACGTGGAAGAGTGGCTCATCTTATTGTAATAGCTTTTTTTTGATTGAAACATAATATAAAATTTGTTTGTACAACCTTGTACAACCTTTTTAAGTTATGTATGTACGTTTTATATATATATTTTTTTCCCTATAACCACATATCAAGGGTAAAGGTACATATTTTATTATTTTCTCCTCGAATTTTCAAAATTGAATGGAAAAAGGTCTTAAAAAAATTTTCAAACCCTAACAAAATAAAAATTCTTTAATAGGGGTCAATCATGAAAGTCTGTGAGTTAAGACTTTTTTTTCTCTTTCAAAAAAAGTCACGCAATCATGAGTTATCAATTGAAAAGAAGACTGTATGGAAATTTTTTGGTGTCAAAAATATAAACTGCATTATCTTATTGAAAATAAAGACAAATTTTTTTTTAATGTAATTTTGTGGATTGAAAATAATAAAAAATAAAATTGAGAAACTAGGTTTTTTAGTTCCGTTTTGGATCAAGAAATTAAAGAAAGAAGATACCTAAGAGACTCATTGAATTTTTGGATACACAGATAAAAATAAATTGTATTTAGAAAAACATTTATAGTAGAAATATAATATAGGCATTTTCATATCTACGACTATGCAATAGCTTAGATTGCAAGAAGCCCCCGTATTTTGGGAATCAGAAATCGGACCAACATGATTTAAAAAAGATACTCAACGATTATGTAGTAGAATTGAAATTAGAAAACAGAAATAAAAAAATTTGGCTTTTAAACCCGCTTTAAAAAAAACGCACCTTAAAAACTAAGGTGCCATTTTCCAGAACTTTTTTTAATTTTTAGTTTCTATTACAGTATTGAGGATTTGGTTTTTTAAATCAGATCGGGCCGACTTCTGGTTCCCAAGATATTGATGTTTATTCTTCAAAGTCCACAGCTAAAATGCGTGTGACTTAAAAAGTCTGAAATTATGAAAAAAGTCATACAAATAAACATTCATGATAACGAAAAATAATGACTTTTTTCTTAAAAGAAAAATTTCTTTTCCCATGAGACTTTCATGATTGAAACTTTTTTCTTTTGTTTCATATCCCTTAAATTCAAAGATGCTCAAGTATGAACGGTGTAATACTAATTCAATAAAAAGTCGTAACAAAATAGTTATTTCCAGTTAGTGAATGCAACTCTGGAGCATTCAAATCAAAGTGTTTTTTAAAGCATTTTGAAATATTTTATTAAAATCAAAAAGAAAAGTATTATTATTTAATAAATTAATTGAAGATCTTTGCTAAATTGAATAATCTTTTTTTAAAATATCAAAAAATAAAATGCAAAATATTTTTTGTAAATATTTAAAACAAAAAATATATTTTTCAATTTAATATAAAAATTATTGACTTATAAACTAATTACAATATTGTACTTTGACATCAACACAAAAATTTAGTTATTTTTAAATTATAAAATTAAGATAGTGAATAAATATAATATTTTCTTTTCAATTTTTCAAAAGTTTAATATATTGAATAACAAACAGCCTTGATCTTAAATTTTCCCTAAATCTTGAAAATATCTTACCGTTTGAAACTGTAAAATTAGCTTGTCTCATTTCTTTTTGCATTCGTCGTAATATTGGAGCCCTTTCTCTTTTTTATAGATATTTTGTGGGTAATGACACTTGTTCAGTTGAAATAAATCGCTGATGCCACCACTCAAAACATTCCACCGCACCACTAGAGTGGCCTCAAGTGCTCATGCCTACTATGGAACTTGCTAAATGGTACTCCACTGGTTATAGCAATTCGTTTGTTGTCAGAACTGCAAAAATGTGGAACCTATTACCATCCTGTGTTTCCAAAAGTTGACGATTTTTTGATTTACAATTTGCACAAATTCAAGACGAATCTTAAAAAATTTATGACACAATTACCGTCTCATTCTTCTTTATTAGCATTTTTCCCTTCCGTATCCCATACGATTTAGTCTCAACTACTTTTTAGTACAAAGGAACATATTCCTACATTGGGCCTTTCCACACGAGTAGTGTCCTCTTTCGTCATTTTTTACTTTTACCTTCGTTTCATATCCTCTTGCCTATAAACTAAATTTGTGGTGGGGATTTTTAGGAGTAATTTTTTAAACCAAAATTTTAGAGTTTAAAAATTTCAAAAGTCCACTAACACAAACAAAAACTCAAATAAAACTTTTTATGAGGGTCAAAAAATTTTTATGTGTACATACCTTTCATTCTCGTTTGGAAAATTAAAGAAAAAAGTTTTTGAAACGGTCGCAGAAAATTTTTAAAAAAGTAAAGTGATTTTTGATCTTTCACTTGATGAAATTATTAAAATATATTCTATTGACAAAAAGAAATTATGTGCACAGTACAGAGTTTATTCTATTTCTAGGTACATACATATATAATATATATTATTTAAAAATTACAGGCAAAAAAATCTTATGTTACTTAAATACAAAAAAAAAATTATTTGTTTTATGCGTGCTTTTTTTTTATATTTATTATCTACCTCTCGCAACAAATTTTGTTTTAAAATGAAATATTTACACACAGATATAAAAGTAACGACTATCGAGAAGAACAGTGTGGAAATAAAAAAAAGAGGAAAGTAGTCACGAAACGAAAGAGGACACTACTCGTGTAGAAAGGCCCATTGAGATTATCGAATAAAAAAAAAAAATAATAATGACACTTCATAAAACTTGACAGTTTGACCTTTATAACTGTGCAATATTTAAGTTAGCTTTGCTCTCGAAGTGGAACTCTATTCCGGCCATTTTGAAACGAGTAAGAAACGAAACGCACTTTAGATGTTTAATGTTTTATTATTTAAAGGTTTAAGTTATTTCGGTCTCAATGCTACTACTTTCGGATTCTTCTTTTTCTGAATCAATATCAAGCATTTCCGTTAAAATTAATTCTTTTTCCATTTTTAATAATAAATAATTTATTTAACACAATTGAATTCAAAAAAAAATCGGAAAAAAAACTTGTACCTTATTGTTGTAAATTGTAATTTCAATTAAACATTATATGCCAATTGCAAGCGTGAAGTGTCAACTATAACATTTTTAGTCAGTTTTCTGTCTGCTTACTTTTTACGTTTTTTAATCAGGAAAGTACGGAGACAGACCTATTGATAGTTTAGAAAATAAATTAGTACAGAAAGAAATTTAGAATATAAATTATATGAACGTTTTGATTGTAATTATAAGTGTTGTAATAAATGTAACAAATCTTATTTTCTAAAACTATATATTAAGAGTCAGAATTCTTAATTTAATAAGAATGTTTCACATTTTGCTGTATAGTGAGATTTCGTATGCCATTGCCAAATCTTTTCATATTAGTTTTTTTTCTTCTTTTCATATGATTTCATATCATATGAAGACAAAAATGTCATTACTATCTATTTCTTTAATTTTGTTGTGTTTTCGAGTAGCATAGAAAAATTTGGTGACGTGGAAGAGTGGCTCATCTTATTGTAATAGCTTTTTTTTGATTGAAACATAATATAAAATTTGTTTGTACAACCTTGTACAACCTTTTTAAGTTATGTATGTACGTTTTATATATATATTTTTTTCCCTATAACCACATATCAAGGGTAAAGGTACATATTTTATTATTTTCTCCTCGAATTTTCAAAATTGAATGGAAAAAGGTCTTAAAAAAATTTTCAAACCCTAACAAAATAAAAATTCTTTAATAGGGGTCAATCATGAAAGTCTGTGAGTTAAGACTTTTTTTTCTCTTTCAAAAAAAGTCACGCAATCATGAGTTATCAATTGAAAAGAAGACTGTATGGAAATTTTTTGGTGTCAAAAATATAAACTGCATTATCTTATTGAAAATAAAGACAAATTTTTTTTTAATGTAATTTTGTGGATTGAAAATAATAAAAAATAAAATTGAGAAACTAGGTTTTTTAGTTCCGTTTTGGATCAAGAAATTAAAGAAAGAAGATACCTAAGAGACTCATTGAATTTTTGGATACACAGATAAAAATAAATTGTATTTAGAAAAACATTTATAGTAGAAATATAATATAGGCATTTTCATATCTACGACTATGCAATAGCTTAGATTGCAAGAAGCCCCCGTATTTTGGGAATCAGAAATCGGACCAACATGATTTAAAAAAGATACTCAACGATTATGTAGTAGAATTGAAATTAGAAAACAGAAATAAAAAAATTTGGCTTTTAAACCCGCTTTAAAAAAAACGCACCTTAAAAACTAAGGTGCCATTTTCCAGAACTTTTTTTAATTTTTAGTTTCTATTACAGTATTGAGGATTTGGTTTTTTAAATCAGATCGGGCCGACTTCTGGTTCCCAAGATATTGATGTTTATTCTTCAAAGTCCACAGCTAAAATGCGTGTGACTTAAAAAGTCTGAAATTATGAAAAAAGTCATACAAATAAACATTCATGATAACGAAAAATAATGACTTTTTTCTTAAAAGAAAAATTTCTTTTCCCATGAGACTTTCATGATTGAAACTTTTTTCTTTTGTTTCATATCCCTTAAATTCAAAGATGCTCAAGTATGAACGGTATAATACTAATTCAATAAAAAGTCGTAACAAAATAGTTATTTCCAGTTAGTGAATGCAACTCTGGAGCATTCAAATCAAAGTGTTTTTTTAAGCATTTTGAAATATTTTATTAAAATCAAAAAGAAAAGTATTATTATTTAATAAATTAATTGAAGATCTTTGCTAAATTGAATAATCTTTTTTTAAAATATCAAAAAATAAAATGCAAAATATTTTTTGTAAATATTTAAAACAAAAAATATATTTTTCAATTTAATATAAAAATTATTGACTTATAAACTAATTACAATATTGTACTTTGACATCAACACAAAAATTTAGTTATTTTTAAATTATAAAATTAAGATAGTGAATAAATATAATATTTTCTTTTCAATTTTTCAAAAGTTTAATATATTGAATAACAAACAGCCTTGATCTTAAATTTTCCCTAAATCTTGAAAATATCTTACCGTTTGAAACTGTAAAATTAGCTTGTCTCATTTCTTTTTGCATTCGTCGTAATATTGGAGCCCTTTCTCTTTTTTATAGATATTTTGTGGGTAATGACACTTGTTCAGTTGAAATAAATCGCTGATGCCACCACTCAAAACATTCCACCGCACCACTAGAGTGGCCTCAAGTGCTCATGCCTACTATGGAACTTGCTAAATGGTACTCCACTGGTTATAGCAATTCGTTTGTTGTCAGAACTGCAAAAATGTGGAACCTATTACCATCCTGTGTTTCCAAAAGTTGACGATTTTTTGATTTACAATTTGCACAAATTCAAGACGAATCTTAAAAAATTTATGACACAATTACCGTCTCATTCTTCTTTATTAGCATTTTTCCCTTCCGTATCCCATACGATTTAGTCTCAACTACTTTTTAGTACAAAGGAACATATTCCTACATTGGGCCTTTCCACACGAGTAGTGTCCTCTTTCGTCATTTTTTACTTTTACCTTCGTTTCATACCCTCTTGCCTATAAACTAAATTTGTGGTGGGGATTTTTAGGAGTAATTTTTTAAACCAAAATTTTAGAGTTTAAAAATTTCAAAAGTCCACTAACACAAACAAAAACTCAAATAAAACTTTTTATGAGGGTCAAAAAAATTTTATGTGTACATACCTTTCATTCTCGTTTGGAAAATTAAAGAAAAAAGTTTTTGAAACGGTCGCAGAAAATTTTTAAAAAAGTAAAGTGATTTTTGATCTTTCACTTGATGAAATTATTAAAATATATTCTATTGACAAAAAGAAATTATGTGCACAGTACAGAGTTTATTCTATTTCTAGGTACATACATATATAATATATATTATTTAAAAATTACAGGCAAAAAAATCTTATGTTACTTAAATACAAAAAAAAAATTATTTGTTTTATGCGTGCTTTTTTTTTATATTTATTATCTACCTCTCGCAACAAATTTTGTTTTAAAATGAAATATTTACACACAGATATAAAAGTAACGACTATCGAGAAGAACAGTGTGGAAATAAAAAAAAGAGGAAAGTAGTCACGAAACGAAAGAGGACACTACTCGTGTAGAAAGGCCCATTGAGATTATCGAATAAAAAAAAAAAATAATAATGACACTTCATAAAACTTGACAGTTTGACCTTTATAACTGTGCAATATTTAAGTTAGCTTTGCTCTCGAAGTGGAACTCTATTCCGGCCATTTTGAAACGAGTAAGAAACGAAACGCACTTTAGATGTTTAATGTTTTATTATTTAAAGGTTTAAGTTATTTCGGTCTCAATGCTACTACTTTCGGATTCTTCTTTTTCTGAATCAATATCAAGCATTTCCGTTAAAATTAATTCTTTTTCCATTTTTAATAATAAATAATTTATTTAACACAATTGAATTCAAAAAAAAATCGGAAAAAAAACTTGTACCTTATTGTTGTAAATTGTAATTTCAATTAAACATTATATGCCAATTGCAAGCGTGAAGTGTCAACTATAACATTTTTAGTCAGTTTTCTGTCTGCTTACTTTTTACGTTTTTTAATCAGGAAAGTACGGAGACAGACCTATTGATAGTTTAGAAAATAAATTAGTACAGAAAGAAATTTAGAATATAAATTATATGAACGTTTTGATTGTAATTATAAGTGTTGTAATAAATGTAACAAATCTTATTTTCTAAAACTATATATTAAGAGTCAGAATTTTTAATTTAATAAGAATGTTTCACATTTTGCTGTATAGTGAGATTTCGTATGCCATTGCCAAATCTTTTCATATTAGTTTTTTTTCTTCTTTTCATATGATTTCATATCATATGAAGACAAAAATGTCATTACTATCTATTTCTTTAATTTTGTTGTGTTTTCGAGTAGCATAGAAAAATTTGGTGACGTGGAAGAGTGGCTCATCTTATTGTAATAGCTTTTGTTTGATTGAAACATAATATAAAATTTGTTTGTACAACCTTGTACAACCTTTTTAAGTTATGTATGTACGTTTTATATATATATTTTTTTCCCTATAACCACATATCAAGGGTAAAGGTACATATTTTATTATTTTCTCCTCGAATTTTCAAAATTGAATGGAAAAAGGTCTTAAAAAAATTTTCAAACCCTAACAAAATAAAAATTCTTTAATAGGGGTCAATCATGAAAGTCTGTGAGTTAAGACTTTTTTTTCTCTTTCAAAAAAAGTCACGCAATCATGAGTTATCAATTGAAAAGAAGACTGTATGGAAAATTTTTGGTGTCAAAAATATAAACTGCATTATCTTATTGAAAATAAAGACAAATTTTTTTTAATGTAATTTTGTGGATTGAAAATAATAAAAAATAAAATTGAGAAACTAGGTTTTTTAGTTCCGTTTTGGATCAAGAAATTAAAGAAAGAAGATACCTAAGAGACTCATTGAATTTTTGGATACACAGATAAAAATAAATTGTATTTAGAAAAACATTTATAGTAGAAATATAATATAGGCATTTTCATATCTACGAATATGCAATAGCTTAGATTGCAAGAAGCCCCCGTATTTTGGGAATCAGAAATCGGACCAACATGATTTAAAAAAGATACTCAACGATTATGTAGTAGAATTGAAATTAGAAAACAGAAATAAAAAAATTTGGCTTTTAAACCCGCTTTAAAAAAAACGCACCTTAAAAACTAAGGTGCCATTTTCCGGAAGTTTTTTTAATTTTTAGTTTCTATTACAGTATTGAGGATTTGGTTTTTTAAATCAGATCGGGCCGACTTCTGGTTCCCAAGATATTGATGTTTATTCTTCAAAGTCCACAGCTAAAATGCGTGTGACTTAAAAAGTCTGAAATTATGAAAAAAGTCATACAAATAAACATTCATGATAACGAAAAATAATGACTTTTTTCTTAAAAGAAAAATTTCTTTTCCCATGAGACTTTCATGATTGAAACTTTTTTCTTTTGTTTCATATCCCTTAAATTCAAAGATGCTCAAGTATGAACGGTGTAATACTAATTCAATAAAAAGTCGTAACAAAATAGTTATTTCCAGTTAGTGAATGCAACTCTGGAGCATTCAAATCAAAGTGTTTTTTAAAGCATTTTGAAATATTTTATTAAAATCAAAAAGAAAAGTATTATTATTTAATAAATTAATTGAAGATCTTTGCTAAATTGAATAATCTTTTTTTAAAATATCAAAAAATAAAATGCAAAATATTTTTTGTAAATATTTAAAACAAAAAATATATTTTTCAATTTAATATAAAAATTATTGACTTATAAACTAATTACAATATTGTACTTTGACATCAACACAAAAATTTAGTTATTTTTAAATTATAAAATTAAGATAGTGAATAAATATAATATTTTCTTTTCAATTTTTCAAAAGTTTAATATATTGAATAACAAACAGCCTTGATCTTAAATTTTCCCTAAATCTTGAAAATATCTTACCGTTTGAAACTGTAAAATTAGCTTGTCTCATTTCTTTTTGCATTCGTCGTAATATTGGAGCCCTTTCTCTTTTTTATAGATATTTTGTGGGTAATGACACTTGTTCAGTTGAAATAAATCGCTGATGCCACCACTCAAAACATTCCACCGCACCACTAGAGTGGCCTCAAGTGCTCATGCCTACTATGGAACTTGCTAAATGGTACTCCACTGGTTATAGCAATTCGTTTGTTGTCAGAACTGCAAAAATGTGGAACCTATTACCATCCTGTGTTTCCAAAAGTTGACGATTTTTTGATTTACAATTTGCACAAATTCAAGACGAATCTTAAAAAATTTATGACACAATTACCGTCTCATTCTTCTTTATTAGCATTTTTCCCTTCCGTATCCCATACGATTTAGTCTCAACTACTTTTTAGTACAAAGGAACATATTCCTACATTGGGCCTTTCCACACGAGTAGTGTCCTCTTTCGTCATTTTTTACTTTTACCTTCGTTTCATACCCTCTTGCCTATAAACTAAATTTGTGGTGGGGATTTTTAGGAGTAATTTTTTAAACCAAAATTTTAGAGTTTAAAAATTTCAAAAGTCCACTAACACAAACAAAAACTCAAATAAAACTTTTTATGAGGGTCAAAAAAATTTTATGTGTACATACCTTTCATTCTCGTTTGGAAAATTAAAGAAAAAAGTTTTTGAAACGGTCGCAGAAAATTTTTAAAAAAGTAAAGTGATTTTTGATCTTTCACTTGATGAAATTATTAAAATATATTCTATTGACAAAAAGAAATTATGTGCACAGTACAGAGTTTATTCTATTTCTAGGTACATACATATATAATATATATTATTTAAAAATTACAGGCAAAAAAATCTTATGTTACTTAAATACAAAAAAAAAATTATTTGTTTTATGCGTGCTTTTTTTTTATATTTATTATCTACCTCTCGCAACAAATTTTGTTTTAAAATGAAATATTTACACACAGATATAAAAGTAACGACTATCGAGAAGAACAGTGTGGAAATAAAAAAAAGAGGAAAGTAGTCACGAAACGAAAGAGGACACTACTCGTGTAGAAAGGCCCATTGAGATTATCGAATAAAAAAAAAAAATAATAATGACACTTCATAAAACTTGACAGTTTGACCTTTATAACTGTGCAATATTTAAGTTAGCTTTGCTCTCGAAGTGGAACTCTATTCCGGCCATTTTGAAACGAGTAAGAAACGAAACGCACTTTAGATGTTTAATGTTTTATTATTTAAAGGTTTAAGTTATTTCGGTCTCAATGCTACTACTTTCGGATTCTTCTTTTTCTGAATCAATATCAAGCATTTCCGTTAAAATTAATTCTTTTTCCATTTTTAATAATAAATAATTTATTTAACACAATTGAATTCAAAAAAAAATCGGAAAAAAAACTTGTACCTTATTGTTGTAAATTGTAATTTCAATTAAACATTATATGCCAATTGCAAGCGTGAAGTGTCAACTATAACATTTTTAGTCAGTTTTCTGTCTGCTTACTTTTTACGTTTTTTAATCAGGAAAGTACGGAGACAGACCTATTGATAGTTTAGAAAATAAATTAGTACAGAAAGAAATTTAGAATATAAATTATATGAACGTTTTGATTGTAATTATAAGTGTTGTAATAAATGTAACAAATCTTATTTTCTAAAACTATATATTAAGAGTCAGAATTTTTAATTTAATAAGAATGTTTCACATTTTGCTGTATAGTGAGATTTCGTATGCCATTGCCAAATCTTTTCATATTAGTTTTTTTTCTTCTTTTCATATGATTTCATATCATATGAAGACAAAAATGTCATTACTATCTATTTCTTTAATTTTGTTGTGTTTTCGAGTAGCATAGAAAAATTTGGTGACGTGGAAGAGTGGCTCATCTTATTGTAATAGCTTTTGTTTGATTGAAACATAATATAAAATTTGTTTGTACAACCTTGTACAACCTTTTTAAGTTATGTATGTACGTTTTATATATATATTTTTTTCCCTATAAACACATATCAAGGGTAAAGGTACATATTTTATTATTTTCTCCTCGAATTTTCAAAATTGAATGGAAAAAGGTCTTAAAAAAATTTTCAAACCCTAACAAAATAAAAATTCTTTAATAGGGGTCAATCATGAAAGTCTGTGAGTTAAGACTTTTTTTTCTCTTTCAAAAAAAGTCACGCAATCATGAGTTATCAATTGAAAAGAAGACTGTATGGAAAATTTTTGGTGTCAAAAATATAAACTGCATTATCTTATTGAAAATAAAGACAAATTTTTTTTAATGTAATTTTGTGGATTGAAAATAATAAAAAATAAAATTGAGAAACTAGGTTTTTTAGTTCCGTTTTGGATCAAGAAATTAAAGAAAGAAGATACCTAAGAGACTCATTGAATTTTTGGATACACAGATAAAAATAAATTGTATTTAGAAAAACATTTATAGTAGAAATATAATATAGGCATTTTCATATCTACGAATATGCAATAGCTTAGATTGCAAGAAGCCCCCGTATTTTGGGAATCAGAAATCGGACCAACATGATTTAAAAAAGATACTCAACGATTATGTAGTAGAATTGAAATTAGAAAACAGAAATAAAAAAATTTGGCTTTTAAACCCGCTTTAAAAAAAACGCACCTTAAAAACTAAGGTGCCATTTTCCGGAAGTTTTTTTAATTTTTAGTTTCTATTACAGTATTGAGGATTTGGTTTTTTAAATCAGATCGGGCCGACTTCTGGTTCCCAAGATATTGATGTTTATTCTTCAAAGTCCACAGCTAAAATGCGTGTGACTTAAAAAGTCTGAAATTATGAAAAAAGTCATACAAATAAACATTCATGATAACGAAAAATAATGACTTTTTTCTTAAAAGAAAAATTTCTTTTCCCATGAGACTTTCATGATTGAAACTTTTTTCTTTTGTTTCATATCCCTTAAATTCAAAGATGCTCAAGTATGAACGGTGTAATACTAATTCAATAAAAAGTCGTAACAAAATAGTTATTTCCAGTTAGTGAATGCAACTCTGGAGCATTCAAATCAAAGTGTTTTTTAAAGCATTTTGAAATATTTTATTAAAATCAAAAAGAAAAGTATTATTATTTAATAAATTAATTGAAGATCTTTGCTAAATTGAATAATCTTTTTTTAAAATATCAAAAAATAAAATGCAAAATATTTTTTGTAAATATTTAAAACAAAAAATATATTTTTCAATTTAATATAAAAATTATTGACTTATAAACTAATTACAATATTGTACTTTGACATCAACACAAAAATTTAGTTATTTTTAAATTATAAAATTAAGATAGTGAATAAATATAATATTTTCTTTTCAATTTTTCAAAAGTTTAATATATTGAATAACAAACAGCCTTGATCTTAAATTTTCCCTAAATCTTGAAAATATCTTACCGTTTGAAACTGTAAAATTAGCTTGTCTCATTTCTTTTTGCATTCGTCGTAATATTGGAGCCCTTTCTCTTTTTTATAGATATTTTGTGGGTAATGACACTTGTTCAGTTGAAATAAATCGCTGATGCCACCACTCAAAACATTCCACCGCACCACTAGAGTGGCCTCAAGTGCTCATGCCTACTATGGAACTTGCTAAATGGTACTCCACTGGTTATAGCAATTCGTTTGTTGTCAGAACTGCAAAAATGTGGAACCTATTACCATCCTGTGTTTCCAAAAGTTGACGATTTTTTGATTTACAATTTGCACAAATTCAAGACGAATCTTAAAAAATTTATGACACAATTACCGTCTCATTCTTCTTTATTAGCATTTTTCCCTTCCGTATCCCATACGATTTAGTCTCAACTACTTTTTAGTACAAAGGAACATATTCCTACATTGGGCCTTTCCACACGAGTAGTGTCCTCTTTCGTCATTTTTTACTTTTACCTTCGTTTCATACCCTCTTGCCTTTAAACTAAATTTGTGGTGGGGATTTTTAGGAGTAATTTTTTAAACCAAAATTTTAGAGTTTAAAAATTTCAAAAGTCCACTAACACAAACAAAAACTCAAATAAAACTTTTTATGAGGGTCAAAAAAAATTTTATGTGTACATACCTTTCATTCTCGTTTGGAAAATTAAAGAAAAAAGTTTTTGAAACGGTCGCAGAAAATTTTTAAAAAAGTAAAGTGATTTTTGATCTTTCACTTGATGAAATTATTAAAATATATTCTATTGACAAAAAGAAATTATGTGCACAGTACAGAGTTTATTCTATTTCTAGGTACATACATATATAATATATATTATTTAAAAATCTTATGTTACTTAAATACAAAAAAAAAATTATTTGTTTTATGCGTGCTTTTTTTTTATATTTATTATCTACCTCTCGCAACAAATTTTGTTTTAAAATGAAATATTTACACACAGATATAAAAGTAACGACTATCGAGAAGAACAGTGTGGAAATAAAAAAAAGAGGAAAGTAGTCACGAAACGAAAGAGGACACTACTCGTGTAGAAAGGCCCATTGAGATTATCGAATAAAAAAAAAAAATAATAATGACACTTCATAAAACTTGACAGTTTGACCTTTATAACTGTGCAATATTTAAGTTAGCTTTGCTCTCGAAGTGGAACTCTATTCCGGCCATTTTGAAACGAGTAAGAAACGAAACGCACTTTAGATGTTTAATGTTTTATTATTTAAAGGTTTAAGTTATTTCGGTCTCAATGCTACTACTTTCGGATTCTTCTTTTTCTGAATCAATATCAAGCATTTCCGTTAAAATTAATTCTTTTTCCATTTTTAATAATAAATAATTTATTTAACACAATTGAATTCAAAAAAAAATCGGAAAAAAAACTTGTACCTTATTGTTGTAAATTGTAATTTCAATTAAACATTATATGCCAATTGCAAGCGTGAAGTGTCAACTATAACATTTTTAGTCAGTTTTCTGTCTGCTTACTTTTTACGTTTTTTAATCAGGAAAGTACGGAGACAGACCTATTGATAGTTTAGAAAATAAATTAGTACAGAAAGAAATTTAGAATATAAATTATATGAACGTTTTGATTGTAATTATAAGTGTTGTAATAAATGTAACAAATCTTATTTTCTAAAACTATATATTAAGAGTCAGAATTCTTAATTTAATAAGAATGTTTCACATTTTGCTGTATAGTGAGATTTCGTATGCCATTGCCAAATCTTTTCATATTAGTTTTTTTTCTTCTTTTCATATGATTTCATATCATATGAAGACAAAAATGTCATTACTATCTATTTCTTTAATTTTGTTGTGTTTTCGAGTAGCATAGAAAAATTTGGTGACGTGGAAGAGTGGCTCATCTTATTGTAATAGCTTTTGTTTGATTGAAACATAATATAAAATTTGTTTGTACAACCTTGTACAACCTTTTTAAGTTATGTATGTACGTTTTATATATATATTTTTTTCCCTATAACCACATATCAAGGGTAAAGGTACATATTTTATTATTTTCTCCTCGAATTTTCAAAATTGAATGGAAAAAGGTCTTAAAAAAATTTTCAAACCCTAACAAAATAAAAATTCTTTAATAGGGGTCAATCATGAAAGTCTGTGAGTTAAGACTTTTTTTTCTCTTTCAAAAAAAGTCACGCAATCATGAGTTATCAATTGAAAAGAAGACTGTATGGAAAATTTTTGGTGTCAAAAATATAAACTGCATTATCTTATTGAAAATAAAGACAAATTTTTTTTAATGTAATTTTGTGGATTGAAAATAATAAAAAATAAAATTGAGAAACTAGGTTTTTTAGTTCCGTTTTGGATCAAGAAATTAAAGAAAGAAGATACCTAAGAGACTCATTGAATTTTTGGATACACAGATAAAAATAAATTGTATTTAGAAAAACATTTATAGTAGAAATATAATATAGGCATTTTCATATCTACGAATATGCAATAGCTTAGATTGCAAGAAGCCCCCGTATTTTGGGAATCAGAAATCGGACCAACATGATTTAAAAAAGATACTCAACGATTATGTAGTAGAATTGAAATTAGAAAACAGAAATAAAAAAATTTGGCTTTTAAACCCGCTTTAAAAAAAACGCACCTTAAAAACTAAGGTGCCATTTTCCGGAAGTTTTTTTAATTTTTAGTTTCTATTACAGTATTGAGGATTTGGTTTTTTAAATCAGATCGGGCCGACTTCTGGTTCCCAAGATATTGATGTTTATTCTTCAAAGTCCACAGCTAAAATGCGTGTGACTTAAAAAGTCTGAAATTATGAAAAAAGTCATACAAATAAACATTCATGATAACGAAAAATAATGACTTTTTTCTTAAAAGAAAAATTTCTTTTCCCATGAGACTTTCATGATTGAAACTTTTTTCTTTTGTTTCATATCCCTTAAATTCAAAGATGCTCAAGTATGAACGGTGTAATACTAATTCAATAAAAAGTCGTAACAAAATAGTTATTTCCAGTTAGTGAATGCAACTCTGGAGCATTCAAATCAAAGTGTTTTTTTAAGCATTTTGAAATATTTTATTAAAATCAAAAAGAAAAGTATTATTATTTAATAAATTAATTGAAGATCTTTGCTAAATTGAATAATCTTTTTTTAAAATATCAAAAAATAAAATGCAAAATATTTTTTGTAAATATTTAAAACAAAAAATATATTTTTCAATTTAATATAAAAATTATTGACTTATAAACTAATTACAATATTGTACTTTGACATCAACACAAAAATTTAGTTATTTTTAAATTATAAAATTAAGATAGTGAATAAATATAATATTTTCTTTTCAATTTTTCAAAAGTTTAATATATTGAATAACAAACAGCCTTGATCTTAAATTTTCCCTAAATCTTGAAAATATCTTACCGTTTGAAACTGTAAAATTAGCTTGTCTCATTTCTTTTTGCATTCGTCGTAATATTGGAGCCCTTTCTCTTTTTTATAGATATTTTGTGGGTAATGACACTTGTTCAGTTGAAATAAATCGCTGATGCCACCACTCAAAACATTCCACCGCACCACTAGAGTGGCCTCAAGTGCTCATGCCTACTATGGAACTTGCTAAATGGTACTCCACTGGTTATAGCAATTCGTTTGTTGTCAGAACTGCAAAAATGTGGAACCTATTACCATCCTGTGTTTCCAAAAGTTGACGATTTTTTGATTTACAATTTGCACAAATTCAAGACGAATCTTAAAAAATTTATGACACAATTACCGTCTCATTCTTCTTTATTAGCATTTTTCCCTTCCGTATCCCATACGATTTAGTCTCAACTACTTTTTAGTACAAAGGAACATATTCCTACATTGGGCCTTTCCACACGAGTAGTGTCCTCTTTCGTCATTTTTTACTTTTACCTTCGTTTCATACCCTCTTGCCTATAAACTAAATTTGTGGTGGGGATTTTTAGGAGTAATTTTTTAAACCAAAATTTTAGAGTTTAAAAATTTCAAAAGTCCACTAACACAAACAAAAACTCAAATAAAACTTTTTATGAGGGTCAAAAAAAATTTTATGTGTACATACCTTTCATTCTCGTTTGGAAAATTAAAGAAAAAAGTTTTTGAAACGGTCGCAGAAAATTTTTAAAAAAGTAAAGTGATTTTTGATCTTTCACTTGATGAAATTATTAAAATATATTCTATTGACAAAAAGAAATTATGTGCACAGTACAGAGTTTATTCTATTTCTAGGTACATACATATATAATATATATTATTTAAAAATTACAGGCAAAAAAATCTTATGTTACTTAAATACAAAAAAAAAATTATTTGTTTTATGCGTGCTTTTTTTTTATATTTATTATCTACCTCTCGCAACAAATTTTGTTTTAAAATGAAATATTTACACACAGATATAAAAGTAACGACTATCGAGAAGAACAGTGTGGAAATAAAAAAAAGAGGAAAGTAGTCACGAAACGAAAGAGGACACTACTCGTGTAGAAAGGCCCATTGAGATTATCGAATAAAAAAAAAAAATAATAATGACACTTCATAAAACTTGACAGTTTGACCTTTATAACTGTGCAATATTTAAGTTAGCTTTGCTCTCGAAGTGGAACTCTATTCCGGCCATTTTGAAACGAGTAAGAAACGAAACGCACTTTAGATGTTTAATGTTTTATTATTTAAAGGTTTAAGTTATTTCGGTCTCAATGCTACTTCTTTCGGATTCTTCTTTTTCTGAATCAATATCAAGCATTTCCGTTAAAATTAATTCTTTTTCCATTTTTAATAATAAATAATTTATTTAACACAATTGAATTCAAAAAAAAATCGGAAAAAAAACTTGTACCTTATTGTTGTAAATTGTAATTTCAATTAAACATTATATGCCAATTGCAAGCGTGAAGTGTCAACTATAACATTTTTAGTCAGTTTTCTGTCTGCTTACTTTTTACGTTTTTTAATCAGGAAAGTACGGAGACAGACCTATTGATAGTTTAGAAAATAAATTAGTACAGAAAGAAATTTAGAATATAAATTATATGAACGTTTTGATTGTAATTATAAGTGTTGTAATAAATGTAACAAATCTTATTTTCTAAAACTATATATTAAGAGTCAGAATTCTTAATTTAATAAGAATGTTTCACATTTTGCTGTATAGTGAGATTTCGTATGCCATTGCCAAATCTTTTCATATTAGTTTTTTTTCTTCTTTTCATATGATTTCATATCATATGAAGACAAAAATGTCATTACTATCTATTTCTTTAATTTTGTTGTGTTTTCGAGTAGCATAGAAAAATTTGGTGACGTGGAAGAGTGGCTCATCTTATTGTAATAGCTTTTGTTTGATTGAAACATAATATAAAATTTGTTTGTACAACCTTGTACAACCTTTTTAAGTTATGTATGTACGTTTTATATATATATTTTTTTCCCTATAACCACATATCAAGGGTAAAGGTACATATTTTATTATTTTCTCCTCGAATTTTCAAAATTGAATGGAAAAAGGTCTTAAAAAAATTTTCAAACCCTAACAAAATAAAAATTCTTTAATAGGGGTCAATCATGAAAGTCTGTGAGTTAAGACTTTTTTTTCTCTTTCAAAAAAAGTCACGCAATCATGAGTTATCAATTGAAAAGAAGACTGTATGGAAAATTTTTGGTGTCAAAAATATAAACTGCATTATCTTATTGAAAATAAAGACAAATTTTTTTTAATGTAATTTTGTGGATTGAAAATAATAAAAAATAAAATTGAGAAACTAGGTTTTTTAGTTCCGTTTTGGATCAAGAAATTAAAGAAAGAAGATACCTAAGAGACTCATTGAATTTTTGGATACACAGATAAAAATAAATTGTATTTAGAAAAACATTTATAGTAGAAATATAATATAGGCATTTTCATATCTACGAATATGCAATAGCTTAGATTGCAAGAAGCCCCCGTATTTTGGGAATCAGAAATCGGACCAACATGATTTAAAAAAGATACTCAACGATTATGTAGTAGAATTGAAATTAGAAAACAGAAATAAAAAAATTTGGCTTTTAAACCCGCTTTAAAAAAAACGCACCTTAAAAACTAAGGTGCCATTTTCCGGAAGTTTTTTTAATTTTTAGTTTCTATTACAGTATTGAGGATTTGGTTTTTTAAATCAGATCGGGCCGACTTCTGGTTCCCAAGATATTGATGTTTATTCTTCAAAGTCCACAGCTAAAATGCGTGTGACTTAAAAAGTCTGAAATTATGAAAAAAGTCATACAAATAAACATTCATGATAACGAAAAATAATGACTTTTTTCTTAAAAGAAAAATTTCTTTTCCCATGAGACTTTCATGATTGAAACTTTTTTCTTTTGTTTCATATCCCTTAAATTCAAAGATGCTCAAGTATGAACGGTGTAATACTAATTCAATAAAAAGTCGTAACAAAATAGTTATTTCCAGTTAGTGAATGCAACTCTGGAGCATTCAAATCAAAGTGTTTTTTAAAGCATTTTGAAATATTTTATTAAAATCAAAAAGAAAAGTATTATTATTTAATAAATTAATTGAAGATCTTTGCTAAATTGAATAATCTTTTTTTAAAATATCAAAAAATAAAATGCAAAATATTTTTTGTAAATATTTAAAACAAAAAATATATTTTTCAATTTAATATAAAAATTATTGACTTATAAACTAATTACAATATTGTACTTTGACATCAACACAAAAATTTAGTTATTTTTAAATTATAAAATTAAGATAGTGAATAAATATAATATTTTCTTTTCAATTTTTCAAAAGTTTAATATATTGAATAACAAACAGCCTTGATCTTAAATTTTCCCTAAATCTTGAAAATATCTTACCGTTTGAAACTGTAAAATTAGTTTTACAAATGATTAGATTTATATTTGTACTTTCTAACCATATAAGACACTTTATTATATTTTTCGAAAATAAAATTGAAATAAAAAAATTAAATTTAAAAACTTCTATAGAACGTCTTATTGCCTGTATGTACGTATTATTATGGCGGTAATTGTCATTTTATTTAAAATACTATGAAATATAATTAAAAAACATGCTTGAGCGTACATTTCTTAATTAATAAATTGATTATAATTATGAATTATAAATTTTAATTCACAAGCTTTAATATAATTTTTTTATTCGATATGATATACGAATATGCGTAATTTAATGATACATACACTTTTGTAAAATTCGCGTTTTTTTAACAAAAGTTATGCTGGTCATTTTATACTATATGATTTTAAGTACTGTTCTGTATTTAGCACTAATGGATTTTAAGTAAAATATTAATATAAACTAAAAATTATTCTATGTCGTTATAATTACTTTGGCTTGCAATTATGTCATTTTTTTTCTTAATAAAAGGTAAAAGACCCCATAAACTAGCACCTAATACAAGTGTAATACCAAGTGTTGTAAATAATGGTCCATATGTTTGACTTTCTTCATACCAAGCACAACATAATGGTGGTCCTAAAAAGAAAATTTTTACAAAATTTTAAAAATTTAATTATAGTTCACCATACCAATTAATTGGATAACACCATTTACAAATAAACTAATACCATACGAAGACGTAAGTCTTTCTGTGCCTAATAAATCTGCCATAATAACAGCAGTTATTCCAACATACGTTCCTGATGCTAAACCAAATACTGCACAACAAAATCCCAACATTCCATATGTTTCCGTAAGCGGCAAAAGAGATAATGATACGCCAGATAAAGCTAAACCCCCAATAAAATACCACGTTTTAGGTATAATTTGCAGATCGGATAAAGCGGATCCACCTATGCGACCAATTAAATCTGTGGTGGATACAATTGATATCAAATATGCCGATAATGACTTATCAAAACCTAAAGAAATGGCGTACAATGGCAAAAGTATTATAAAATTAGTGTAACTAATTGCATTAGTACTATTTGATATTAAAATTATTAAGTAAAGTGGATCTTTCAATAATGACAAATCGAAAAATTTTTTTTTTTCTTCGGGTTTTTCTTCATCCGGAAACATTTCTTCATGTTCATCACCTTTTCCAATTGATTTTAAAGATATATGTGAACTGAATTGATTGGGTTGAAATGATAAAGTACTTCCATGATATGGCGTACTGATATATTGAAAACTACTTGTAGAAGGTGAAGGTTTGGCAAATGTAATTCTAGAATTTAAACGGTTCAATTTGTGACTGGACATGCCTCTTTCACGAAAAGCATTTAACGAAGGTGTTGAAGTCATTTCTGTAGTAGTAAATGTTGGATTTCGTATTGGAACTTTTATAGGTGTGCTAATACGTCTAGAATTACTTTTTTCTAAATTTGGAACTACTGCGGCTGAAGCACTTCTAATAAAGTTATTATCAAAATTTTTAATATCATTTGGTAATTGACCTTTATTTACAATTGAATTAGGAGTATTTGGGCGATTTTCTTCATGAATATTATCACCAGTATCTATCGTATCAAATTTTAAAACTATTCCTGCTTCCTCCTCTTCTTCAATATCTTCCAGTGTTTTTTTATTTATAGGTATACGTTTCATGTGTTGCTCTACAGGTTCATAAAAAAGAGCTGCCATCCAAACATTTAGCGTTATTCCTCCCATTATTAAAACAGCGCCTCTAAAAACTTTTTTTTTGTAAGAATTCTTTTAATATTTTGAAAAAAAACAATTCACCTATAGCCGTATTCCTCAAGTAGGTATCTTAAAATTGGCGGAAGTAATATAGAACCAAACGCACTTCCTGATATACAAACACCATTTGCTAATCCTCTAAATCGTACAAAATAAGAAGTAACAATATAAACTGTAGGAGGAAATGAAAGACCAGCACCTGTACCAACGAAAACTCCATAACTAAAATTAAAATTTTGATTTTTAATTTTGATTGAAATATATTTAAATATTTTAAATTAAACCTTATATATAAGAAAGTCACTGATGATGCAAAATATGAAATGATCATTCCTACTGCAGCAAAAGTACCTCCTATTATGGTAACTGTTCTATAAGAATACTTGACTGAGAGAATACTCGAAACTGGTCCTATAAATAGAATTATTTTAAATATAATGAAGTACAAATAAATGAACTTTTTTTTGTTTCCCCACTACATTCAATGTGATGGGAAAATAAATCAAATTTTGCTTTTACAAGTATTAAATTATATTAATTATTTCTTTTACATTATATTTTTATATTTAATATATTTTGACCTGGTCGGGATTTGAAGCCGAGATCTTTCGCCTAAAATACGGAAACTCTCGCACTGCACTATTGGTCAGATTAAAGTGAAATTAAAAATAAAAATAATTAATATTTTTATATATTTCTAAAAATAATTACCTAAGGAACTGTATAAAAAATAACATAAAGCTGGTATCCAAGCAGCAGATGAGGGACTTGCCTTAAAATTTTCTAGAAATTCAACAAACAAAACTCCAAAACTTTTAATTGTTCCAGGAATCAATATATTAACTAATGTTGCTCCAAACAATACTAGCCATCCCCAACCACCATCGGGAGGTACTAACTGATATTCTTGCATTTTATATGCCTAGTTATCTAAATTATGAAAAAAAATATAATGCTTTTAAATATGAAAAAAATTACATAAAAAAATAAAAACTTAACTTAACCACCTACAGCAGAAAAATAAATAAATTTTCAATAAATTTTAATTTTTCAATATGTGTACATATAATCATAGAAATATGTTAAACGGTTTGTAAATTTTAAACGGTAGGTAAAAATGTATGGAAGAATTTTTGACTATGTGTGGTGATAATCAAAGATTGTCTATTACAATAAGACTAGAAAATCCCCTGTGCAATTGCACAATTTCTATAGATTCAAAAACATTTACGGTATCATACTGACTCCCTTAATAAACTACCTAAAAATTTCATTTTTACATCAGCACCATTAAAAAAATGTAGAAATCACTTACTTACTTGTAATAGAAAAAAACATAAAACAAATCTAAACACATACAATTAAAAATGTTAGGTACAGTTTATTAATTTTTTCTCGCCGTTTTTTCGTGGCGGTAATTTTTGACAGTTTTTTAATCATTGAGAAAAAATGGTCCAAGCTAAAAACACATTCAGGGCAAAAGTTTGTGCCGATATCTCAAAAATTGTTTGAAACAAACACCAACCGCTACGACATTTTTTTTTTTTTTTGTTACATTTAAAACAATGCCAATAATCGAAATAATTTTAATATTTGTTAAAATTTTACCAGACTCTCTATTTTTCTTTAGTTTAAAAAAAAATTTTTTATGTCGATAAAAACAGTTGTTTTCGCCGCGAAATTACTTTAATTACCAAAACTGCTTTTAAGTCTTTTGCGTTTATTTTTTTTTTGCTTGAAAAACATTTGCTGAATTTAAATTATTTTAAATGTACTTTGGAAGAGGTCTTTAGTATATTTAATAAAAGATTCATGTCTCTGATAATGTAATTTCATAAATTTTCGGGGCCTTTTTTTGTGTGGGTCGTTTTCGACAGCTTTTTAATTTAATGGTCTAATAATAAATTAGTACAAAATTATGAATCTATTGTGAGAGAAGGCTTCTAAAATGATATTTCTTATGTTATTTTTTCTTTTTTTTTTAAGAAAAATATCCATTTCTATAATATTTAGTAAGTTTCTGATTTCTGTTATGAAATATAATTAGCTAAGTCTGCCGAATTTTATATTAATAAAAAAAATTAGAATATTTTATGTTATATCAAAAATTCAGCTTAAAAATCCAAATTCCAACCTAAATAAACAAAACTACTTTAAAGTCTGTTGCGAAACTTTTACCAGCTTTTATAATAGTGAAAACAAAATCAAGAATAAAATCGGCCTATTATTGTTTTTCTTATAAATATAAGGCTTACTATAAACTTTGCTCTTTTCACTTTCAGGTCTTTTAATTTTATTAAGAGTATTCTTATTTTTTTCAAAACAAAGAGTCATTTGAAAACTGCCAGCAGAAGATTAATAATTTATTTTTAATTTACCGCTGCGACCAGTTCATAATGGATGTGGCGGTCAAATTTAAAAATTAAAAATTTGCTTTAAATTTTGTGTCGAAAGTAGTTTTTAAAAAGTTTGTGTCTCTGATAAGACTTTTAGTCTAAGATTTGTGTCTCTGATAATAAAATTTTAAATTATTAAATAAATATACAGAAATATCATAATTGCCAGTTTAGTTTATATTCAGTGTGAGTGGTTTATTATAGATCTGGCCAACATCTTGTGTGTATAATATTGTGTATATTATCAGAAATTCAATCATTAATTCCTGGTATTATATTATCTGATCTGATTAATAAATATTATTTTTTTCCATTGCTAACAATTTTATTAATGGTCTAATAATAAATTAGTACAAAATTATGAATCTTTTGTGAGAGAAGGCTTCTAAAATGATATTTTCTATGTTATTTATTTCTTTTTTTTTTTAAGAAAAATATCCGTTTCTATAATATTTAGTAAGTTTCTGACGTCTGTTATGAAATATAATTATTTAAGTCTGCCGAATTTTATATTAATAAAAAAATTTCGAATATTTTATGTTATACCAGTTCTACCGAAAATTTAGCTTAAAAATCAAAATTTCAACCTAAATAAACAAAACTATTTTAAAGTATGTTACGAAGCTTTTACCAGCTTTTATAATAGTGAAAACAAAATTAAGAATAAAATCGGCCTATCATTTTTTTCTTATAAATATGAGGTTTACTATAAACTTTGCTCGCTCTCACTTTTTCACTTTCAGCCGTTTTAATTTTATTAAGAGTACCTATTTTTATTTATTTTTTTCCAAAACAAAGATTGAAAACGCCAACAGAAGATTAATAATTTATTTTTAATTTACCGCTGCGACCAGTTCATAATATGGCGGTCAAATTTAAAAATTAAAAATTTGCTGAATTTATTTTTATTGAAAATGTGTTTTTTAAGTATGTACTTTTCCTTTTTTGACTGTACTCACTTTTAATGAACGGTTTGTGTATCTGGTAATACTTCTAGTGGAAACGTGGAAAATTTGGTCACTCGTAGTAATATTTACTAAATTTATTTATATTTTTAATGAACGGTGTGTGTCTCTTGATAATACTTTGAGTCAAAGATTTGTGTCTCTGGTAATAAAATTTTAAATTATTAAATAAATATACAGAAATATCATCATTGCCAGTTTAGTTTACATTCAGTGTGAGTATTTTATTATAGACATAAAATATATTTTTTTACATGTTGGCAAGGTCTCGCCAACATCTTGTGTATTATATTATAGATGGGCCACTCTCACCCCGTGACCAATTTCTATGTTACTCGAAATAACAAAAACAAAAAAAAATTGAAAGAAATAGATATGCATATGCATACATATTACTATATAAGATTTGGTATATGAAATCTCACTATGCAGTTAACTTAAAAGCTAGAGTCTCTGACACGTTCAATATTAATCACAATTATTATTGTCAAGTAAAAAGTATGAAAATTATTCATTTCTACGTTCAATGAATATTGACAATTATTCATTCGCGATTTAAAAATTACAGAGAATGGACGTAAATTTATTGTATTTAGTAAGTGGAATATTTGCTAGTATAATTTTAAATAAACTAAAAAAAAAAAAAAAATTTGGCTAAAAAAAAAAGTGGTTGTTGAAAAGAAATGAGAGAAGAGATATATCACTTTTAAAAGAATTGTCAAATCTTCCTGATGATTATAAAAATTTTTTAAGAATGGATGAAGATTTATAATTATTATTTGCTACAACTTGTTACACTTTATATTGAACGACAGGATACCGTAACGCGAACATGCATTAAACCACATAAACGACTATCAGCAACTTTACGCTACTTAGCTACTGGAAGAAGTTACGAAAATTTGAAGTTTTCTACAAGAATATCTGCTTCATCTTTCAACAGATTAGTCCCAGAAACATGTCGTGCAATCTATTTGGCCTTAAAACAAGAATATTTCAAAGTGAATAAAATATATTATGAGTAAATTAATTTATATTTATAGTTTTATAATATTATAATTTTTGAAATCAGTTTCCAGATTCCGAAAAATGTTGGGAAGAAATTGCAGAAGAATTCTTTTATAAATGGAATTTTCCAAATTTTTTAGGAGCGATTGATGGAAAGCATGTAGCAATTGTACGCTCCCATAATAGCGGAGCATATTTTTACAATTATAAAAGATACTACAGCATTGTACTCATGTCCGTTGTTAATGCTAATTACGAATTCGTTTATTGCAATGTGAGAACCAATGGAAGGTGTCTGATGGGGGTGTAATCAAATACACAGATTTTAATGATGATCTTTTAATCAATCGCCTAAAAATACCAGCTCCGAATTATCTTAAAAATTATGATTTTGCGCTTCCTTGTCTTCATTAGCGATGAAGCATTTCGATTAACCCAACAAATGATTAAACTATTTTCTAAACAGAATTTAAATTCAGAACGGGAATATTTTAATAGAAGACTTTCAAGAGCAAGGCAGGTTGTTGAAAATACTTTTGGTATACTGGCTTCCCGTTTTATAATATTTCATACAAAGATAAACTTAGCCTTAGAAAGTACTGACGTAGTTGTTTTAGCAGCCTGTGTATTACATAATTATCTACGACGAAGACATAAAAATTACATAGAACTATCCGATATACACGGCATAAATGATGATTTATCACTAGGTGGATTAAATACCATTCACAACCAACGAAGTAATGGATGGATGGAAAGAGGTACGTGAATTATTTTTAAAGTATTTTATTAAAATAAAAAATTATATAAGATTTCTTATATTTATAAAAATATTATAATTAAAATGTAACATATTATAACTAAAAACAAGTAAAAATAACAGTAAGTCGATGCAACCGACTTATTTATACCCTACACCTAAAACATTCAAATTAAATTAAAAATCCATAAGTTATTTTAGTTAGGTATTTAATACAAGCTAAAAAAAATAAATGCTGTTACAACCTTTGTACAAAATTTCAGGTTTCTATCTTTATTAAATTCGAGAATATGATTGTTAGGTCTTGGGAAGTGTGTGAAGGCACGCGGACCACCACCCCAATTCATCTCAAATTTTAGAGACATCAACAGGGTAGAACATTCTTATATCAAATTTCAAGTTTATATATTTATTAATTTCGAAGATATGCTTGTTTGGTCTTAGGAGTTGTGTGGCAGATACCCGAACAACCATTCTAATTCATCTTAAATTTTGGACAAATCAGGGATTCAGGAAACAACACCCTTGTACCAAATTTGAAGTTTCTGTCTTTATTAATTTCGAAGATATGCTTGTTCGGTTTTGGGAGTTGTATGGGAGGTACCCGAACGACCGCTCCAATTCATATCAAATTTTAGGCAAATCAGGGATTTAGGAAACAGCACCCTCGTATCAAATTTGAAGTTCCTATCTTTATTAATTTCGAAGATATGTATGTTCGGTTTTGGGAGTTGTATGGGAGGTATCCGAACAGCTCCACCAATTCATCTCAAATTTTGGACAAATCAGGGATTCAGGAAAGAACACCCTAGTACCAAATTTGAAGTTTCTGTCTTTATTAATTTCGAAGATATGCTTGTTCGGTTTTGGGAGTTGTATGGGAGGTACCCGAACAACCACTCCACTTCATCTCAAATTTTGGGGATATCAGGGATTCAGAAAAACACACCCTCGTACAAAATTTTAAGTTTCTATCTTTATTAATTTCGAAAATATGCGTATTAGGTTTTGGAAGTTGTATGGGAGGTACTCGAACGCATGGTCCGATTTCGCCCATTTACAATCCCCGCCTTACCTTAGTCATTGTTAACCTACAGTATAAATTTCATCAAGATAGCATCATTATTTTTTGAGTTATCGTGCGTACGGACGGACGGACGGACATCGCTAAATCGACTCCGGTGGTGATCCTGATTCAGAATATATATACATGTCTATACCTAACTCGCTTCCTTTTGGTGGTTACAAACACCATACCAAAGTTAATATACCCTATACTTAATGTGTAGGGTATAAAAAAAAAATAAAAAATATTTCGGTAAAAAAACAAATTAATATTTAAAACACATTTTTATAACATTTAATTTAATTATCTTAATCAAGAGCAAAATCTGTGAAAAACTGTTGAATTTCCGATGATTGGTGAACTGAATCTGATAAATTCTGATGACTAGTATTATTATTTTTTGAAATTACACTTTTTTCTTTTATTTCTATATTTCTAATGTTATTAGTTTTAGCTTCAAACAAAATATCATTAAATAGTTTTTGGACATATACGGTTTCTTGAGAATCTAAAGCTCGTAATTCACAAGCTAAACATTTAGAATAAATTACGCTATCTTCTGATTCCAAATTATTTTCTCTTGAACTAATTGCAGGTATTCTACTAACATAGCCCAGATGAAAATGAGCCATTTAAGGTATTGAACATAAAAAAAAGAGGAGTTACTAACGTAGCAATTTATGATTTGAAACCTATTAATTCTAGTCCTTTAAATATTAGCAAGGAAAAGAAAAAGGATCTTTTAGATATGTTGGATCTGATCTATACGAATTATCATGCATTTTGTAAAAATTTGTCAACTGAGATGACAAATTTTTAAATGCAACCTAAAAATTTTTTAATGCAACCTAATTTTAAATGCAAACAAAATTGTTCTAAATTAAAATTTAATCTTATTTTGCTCTACTGAAAAATTAATAAAAATGACTTAAGATGTAATGCCTTGTGGGCAAAGATTTAATGGTGAAGGTTTTAAAGAAAAAATAAACTTAAAAATGCTCATGAAATCGAATTTAAATTAGCAGTTCTAAAAAATGAATCTAGCGAATCTGAATTAGAAAACGAAAATGATGTAGTGCCACCGAGAAGTTTAACTGAGACGATAAATATTGTGGTAAATGGTGAATCAACAAATTATAACGAAGCAATTTCAGGCATTCGAAAGAATAATTGGATTGAAGCTAAGGAGGAGATAAATTCCTTAATTAATAATAATTAACTTCGATTTTAGTTGATCCTTGTACTTAAAATAAAGGTTCTATCATAAAGAAACTATATGCATAGAGTATTTACCCAGTACAAAATTTTTTCGTCAATTTTTTGTACATCACATCCACTCAAAAAATTATTTCTCAATTTGTTATTGCTTATAAATTAAGCAAAATTCATTTTAAGTTCATAAAAAACAAAAAAAATTGTCTTTTTAACTCATTTTTTGAGTATTATATCCTTGTTAATATTCAATATTTTAATTTAGCTTTCAAAAAAAAAAAGTTTCTAAATAAAATAATTCCAATATACATATGTATTTGTTTTACTTTGCTTCGCTTTGCATCGCATGGAAGTATCCCAGTCGGAATTTTAACAACTAGTTACCTAAAATACTAGTTCTAGAAGTAGTTACTGGCAACTAGTAATAGAACTAATGAACGAATCATTTTAAATTGTTATATATTTTGTCAATTAGAACTAGTTCATTTTAGATTACATTTCTTAAAAAGATAATGGGTTATGTGTATTGATTACCTACTAGATTACATATCACAGTAAAAAAAACTAGTTCCTTGCACGATTACATTTTTGAAAAAGTAATGTTGCAGGTAATGCATAAATATCATTATACTAATTTTTGTTTTTGTTCTTTTTATTAATAATTGAATTGTGTGTATCATAAACTACATTAACTATCAAGACAGGAACTGAAGAGAACGAAAGCTCAATTTACCCCACTATTTACATTGGCTCTTATGGGAAAAGTAAAAGCTAAATAGTGGGGTAACTTTAAATCTTTAATAACTTCTAAAATAGACATTTTTTTGAAAAAATTTCTAAGTAAACCTTAAAATTCATAATTTTTTACATTATCTGAATAAAAAAAAAAATTGAATTTATAATTTTTTTATTTATAAAAACGTTGATAAAAAAAGTCTACCCGAATTTTGTAAAATTTTTTCATTTTTTTCCTAAAGCTTAAAGCTCTTTAAAGAGAGCAATAATTTGGTACAGTAATAGCACAAAAAAATTGAGCGAATTAAATTAATTTGAAAAATTGATATGGTATTTATTTCGTGTGCATATAGTCTTGGGATTTCCTGGTCTCTCAGAAATAAAAGCTGATCATAATACCATAAGGACGGCTTATATACCTCCTCTTCACCTGTTCCCGATCTCTGAGATGCCAATACCTTTTTTAATTCAGCACGGAAATTCGTCCGCAAGCTGTTTATTTTCTTTTTTGCGCTTTCTATCGTCGCTTTTTACTCAACTTCTAATAACTTATCCCTCAGTAGTTCGTATGCCTTTATCTTTTTGTCTTTGTCTAAATACTCTCCACTTTTCATAACAAATTCTCCACCATAAACATTCTTGGTAAATGTTTAAATATTCAATTAAAAAATCTCTTGAGCATTGTCTCAAATCTGACAAAAGAAAGTTTAATATTTTTACAATTTATTACAAAATTATAAACATTAAAAATCTATTCTTACCTTTAAAACTAACAAAATAAATGCCACAACACCAGAAGCAAAATTTTGTACTTTTCAACGCAAATTCTTAAAAGCAAAAAATTGACAAGTAATACTGAAATACTCTTTCAACGATTACTTCGTTGTTCAATTAAAATGAAAAAATATCGACTAAATTTTTGATTCTAATCAATGTAAACTTTTTAATTGATAGATCAAACTTTTTGCTTTTTGGCATTCTTTCAACGATATTATATATTATTATATTAATTGAATTGTATGAATATTGCCAATTAATATTGAACGTGACAGGGACCCTTATGTCTTATATCAAATTCTTTAACATTTTCATTAAAGTTTTTTTATTAAATTATGAATTCTGACTCTAATAAACTCTTTTCACTTCAAATTTGTTCTTTTTAACATTATATTTATCTTTTTTTAAAATAAAATTCGTTCAAATTTTCAACTTTTTAAAATCAAATTCGTCAAATTTTACGTTTTTTTTTTATTTAAAAAAGCTTAAAAAAAGAATTTGATTTGATTTAAAAAAAAGAATTTAGTTAAAAAAGGATTTGAAAAAAGACATATAATGCTAAAAAGGACAAATTTGAAGTGAAGAGTATATATATGTACATAGTTTTATAAAATAAGATTTGTTACATTTATTAGAACAGCCATAATTAAAATCATTTTTTGAACGTTCATATACATAATTTATATTCTAAATCTTTTTCTGTACTAATTTTACTAAAATATTTAATAAATTTATTTTCTAAACTATCTAAATAATATCTACATAAAATTTTCAATTAAAATACATTTTTCATATTCAAATTTCAATAAACAATTTAAAATACTTTCGATTATTACTTTTTGCCACTATGTACTTAAATGAATAAAATTAAACAAAAATGCGCCTTTAAAAATAATTTCTATACTTTGTATTATAACAATAGAAAAATAAATGTTTACCGACGCCGCTTTTAGAAACATCTGTTTCCTTCCACAAAAGACTTCTGTACAACTTAACGGTACATGATTGTACTTCTGGAAAACCGTTATGTCTTATATGGCATGAGGCTGTGGCAAATCGTGGAGGAAATAAAATAACTTCATGTCTTTTAGAGTATTTAAAAACTATTTCAAACACTGATTGCACAAAGTTAATATTTTATAGCGACTCATGCACGGGTCAAAACAAAAATAGCTTTATGGCAGTATGTTCATAGTATTTATGCAAAGTTCAAACATCGAAACCATAGATCATAAATTTCTTCAATCAGAACACACTCATGTGGAGTGCGACGTTGTCCACTCTGTTATAAAGAGGAGGAGGAAAAAAACTAATGCACAAATACATCACCCCCGCGATTGGTATCAATTTATCGCATCTTTAGGAACCAAAAATATTTTTGCAGTTAATGAAATTACACAATCTATGTTCTTAAATTTCTCACATTTAATAAAAATTAAATTGATTTGGAGGAAAAATCATCAAATTTCACGAAAGCGATGAAAAATTTTTATGGAATCAGCAAGTGGCTTCGATACACAAAAGATTTTGGTCTAGTATTCTACTAACATAGCCCAGATGAAAATGAGCCATTTAAGGTATTGAACATAAAAAAAGAGGAGTTACTAACGTAGCAATTTATGATTTGAAACCTATTAATTCTAGTCCTTTAAATATTAGCAAGGAAAAGAAAAAGGATCTTTTAGATATGTTGGATCTGATCTATACGAATTATCATGCATTTTGTAAAAATTTGTCAACTGAGATGACAAATTTTTAAATGCAACCTAAAAATTTTTTAATGCAACCTAATTTTAAATGCAAACAAAATTGTTCTAAATTAAAATTTAATCTTATTTTGCTCTACTGAAAAATTAATAAAAATGACTTAAGATGTAATGCCTTGTGGGCAAAGATTTAATGGTGAAGGTTTTAAAGAAAAAATAAACTTAAAAATGCTCATGAAATCGAATTTAAATTAGCAGTTCTAAAAAATGAATCTAGCGAATCTGAATTAGAAAACGAAAATGATGTAGTGCCACCGAGAAGTTTAACTGAGAAGATAAATATTGTGGTAAATGGTGAATCAACAAATTATAACGAAGCAATTTCAGGCATTCGAAAGAATAATTGGATTGAAGCTAAGGAGGAGATAAATTCCTTAATTAATAATAATTAACTTCGATTTTAGTTGATCCTTGTACTTAAAATAAAGGTTCTATCATAAAGAAACTATATGCATAGAGTATTTACCCAGTACAAAATTTTTTAGTCAATTTTTTGTACATCACATCACATTTTCTTCAAAGACTTTCAATACTTTTTATCTTCCTCATTAATATTAATCAAAATATTAGGTGTTTTTATTAGATTTAGAACAGAACAGAACAGCATAGAATTAAACGTCAAACACACGTATAACAACTTAGAACAGAAAAACTAATGAACGCTTTTTTGTACTTTTTTCCTCTACTTTTTCAGTTGTCAAAAAAATTTTATTATTATTCTTTAATATCCTTAATATCTAATCTTAATGTTTAAATTTCTTTTCACTTTTCACAAATTCACTTTTTCCACAATTTTTCACTAAAAGAAATTATTAATAAACATTCATATGCATAAATCTGTTAAAATTAAAAAAAAAAAACAACAAAAAAAATGTTGTCCAAAATAGTTCTTAAAAAAATTTAGAACAGAAAAGTACAACCTAGAACACTTTCAGACAACTTAATGAACACAAATCAGAACACTTTCAGACAAAAAAAAACACAGTTCTGAAACTAATGAACGCAAAAACCTGTTCTAGTTCGTTCTAGGACAGACTAATTAACACACCTATTGTGCAATATTTAAAGCAAACCGCTTTTTTATTTTCACAAATACTTGTTTCTATTTATTAATTTTATTTATAAACTGCTATTATTTTTTTTGTTTATAATATTTCAATTAATTTAACAAACAAGCACGTCTGCACTCTACGAAGGTTGAAAGTTGGTTGGTTTAAAAAAGGTATGAGAATTGTTTGGAAACTTTTGTCAACCGAAAAAAAATGAAGTTTACTAAAATTTTGTATTCTGGACTAGAAACAAAAAGAGCAAGAACTATTTGATGATTTTTTACTAGATATAAAGAAATTAGTAAAGTGTGGAAATTAGTAAATTATAACTGTGTGGTTATAGTGAAGTGGGAAATAGAATGTTACGTGATCGTATAACATTGGGTGTACGAAAAATTACAGACTAAGCTATTAGAAACAGAAGGTCTAACAGTTAAAATAACAGTAATTAACAGTAAAACATAACAGTAATTAACAGTAAAAACCTTTTTGTCATTGTATGTAAATCAAAAAATATTAATGCACTGCATAAAAACTTTGAAAGTTCTGAGAATATTTATATTAATAGTATCGAATGTACACAAGATATAACTAAATCGTGGATTGAACCAATTTGTATTGCAAACCAATTATTGCATTTTAAACTATACACGAGTTCTGAAGCCAATGAACTTCCAACATCTGAGTTTCAGAAAATACAAAATAATCATTTTACAATTAGTTGCTTATGGTGGCGAAATGCGTTACGTAAAGGGTGAAGTTAAACTAGACTGCATTTCAAAAGAGTACTGAAAAATTATAATCGTAAATAATAATACGGTACCTCCCATAATAATAGGATTGGAATAGGAAATAATAATAGGATTGCCAACGCGCGAATTATGTTTTTCGCGTTCTTTAGAACGAAAATAAAACGACTTAATCATTTAGTTATGTTCTTAAGACTGAAGAATATTAATGTAACTCGCGTTATTTTAAAGTTAGTCAAAAGAATAGATTGTATTAATACTCGAAACAAAAGCAGATATAATGGAAAATTTTAAAGATAACTTTAAGGGTATAGGCTGCTTATTAAAAAATTTTTATATCGAATTGAAAAACAATTCAGTGGAAACAATAAAAACACCACCCACCTACCTTTTGGAGTAAAAATTGCTCCAGAAATTTTTCAGAAAAATAACGATCGTATTTTGAGGGTGTCTAAAATATAATTATTTACCTAGATGATATTTTAATAGCAACAACAACTGAAGAGGAACATGACAAAATATTGATACAAGTTATGGAAAGAGCAAAAAATTAAATTTGTTTAATAAACAAAAATTTCAATGTAAAGTAGAAAAAGTACAATTTCTACGACACAAAATTTAAGAGGGGATAGAATTTGATAAAGACAGAATCACAGCAATTGAAAACATATAGGTATCCCTCAAAATAAAAAAGATATCCAAAAATTACTGGGGTTAATTACCTATATGCAAACAATATTCCAAATTTAACTTCTCCCTCAGCTCCATTAAGGGACAAATAAAAAAGAATGTAATATTTGAATGGCTTCCTCTTCATAGCCAATGTTAGGAAAAAATAAAAAAGCAAATCATGAATGCACCAAAATTAAGTTATTTTGATTCCGAATTAGAAATATGTATACAGGCTGATAGTAGCAAAGATAGTTTAGGTTGCCGTCTATTACAAAAAGAAAAGCCAGTTGCTTTCGCGTCGAAAAGTTTCACGGACTGTAAAAAACGTTATGCCCAATTTGAAAAAGAAATGCTAGCGATTTGCTATGCATGTGAGAAATTTCATAATTCGATTTATGGTCGCAATATTATAATAGAAACAGACCATAAACCTTTATTTGGAATTATGAAAAAAGATCTGGCTAGATCTAATAGTTTCATCTAAATTGCAAAGGATGAAAATGAAATTGTTAAAATATAATATAACTTTAAAATATCTACCAGTAACTAAAATATACATAGTAGATTTACTCTCTAGGAATTACGGAAAAGATAATAGTGAATAAGTTAAAGATATTGGAGAGGTAGTGCACTTTATAAATGTTAGTGAACAGAAACTAGAATTATTCAAGAAAGAAACTGTATCTACCTGAATTAACTTAGTGCATTTTCAAAAATTTTTGAAATTATAGTTAAAACGCGGGTAAATACGTTTATAACTAATAATATTTTAAATGAAGAATAATATGGTTTCGAAAAAAATCTAGCACAACAGCGGCCTGTCTACGCTTAGCAGATTTCATTTCTAGAAATATGGACAACAAAAAAAATGTTTCTTGTGTATTTCTCGATTTAAAAGAAGCTTTTGATTGTGTTGACCATGGTGTTCTTCTTTTAAAGTTTTCTAACATGCGGTTTAATTTGAATCACAGAGCCTTTATTAAATCGTATCTTTCGGATAGAATACAAAAAGTTCGAATAGTGAACGTAACTAGCAGTGATATGATGATAAAAAAAGGGGTTCCTCAGGGTTCGATTTTGGTGCCTGATCTATGTATTTAAAATTTATATAGATGATATGTCACGCTTAAACTTAAAAGGATCTATACAGTAATATGCAGACGATGCTGTATTAAAATATGCTAAAGCTTGTGAGAAAAATCTGAGATGTACTATTCAACATGATCTTAACATAATAGAAAAGTGGCTTACCAAAAATCGCCTTGATTTAAATATTAAAAAAACAAAAATGATGCTATTTCAAAACAAAACTTTTAATAACATCACTTTTAGTTTCAGAAATAATGCTATAGAAACTGTTGAATCGTTTAACTATCTTGGTCTAATATAAATGGTATGATCACATTAACTCTATAATTAAAAAAATCTCTCCTTACATTTTTATTTTACGGCGAATACAAAAGTTCCTAACTAATGAAAATATGTATCAAATCTATTGCTCATATATAAAGTCACATTTTATATATCTGACTCCCATATGGAGCAGAGCATCGCAAACTGCCATTAGTAAGCTAGATATACTTAATAAAACAACTATAATAATTATTCATAATTACCCAACAAGGTTTCCCACTTGTTTGCTATATGTAATTACGTATATTAGCTATAGCAATGTATGTGAACGGGAAATGAATTTAACAGCTTTTGAAATTATTTTTAACGAAATTAAACATAATTTTATACTTAATAGAAATTTCGATATTCATAACAGAAATACAAGGAACCAATCTTATTTTTATTCAAAGTTGTGCAGAAATTCAAAAACGAATAGTTTGTACATTTGTTTAAAAAAGTATAATGAATTACCATATGAATTACTCATTGATATTTTACATATGTTTAAGAAAAAAAATTAATGACCATATTTTGCGGTGACAAGTATTACTGTAAATCTAATTTATATTTATATAAATATACTTGTTTCTTGTTGCTTTTTTGTCAGTATATGTAACTAGTATGTAAATGCAATTTTTATATTTAGAGTGAAGTAGGGAAATTTTTTTTGTGAACATAGTATGTAATTATGTATAAGATAATTAAATTTATTTGGAATTCTTGTTTTTTTTATATACACAAGTTCTTTTTTCTATTATTTTTATAAGACCATACAGCTAAGGCTAAGATTGTAACGTAATCTAATTTTAAAATAAATATTGTAGGTATGTAAGACTATATAAATATTTCATTTTATAAATTTTTTTTTTGTATTATGATCAGCAATTTTTTATAAATATTATTAAAATATATGTAATTGTAAATATTTAATTTCTAATACAGAAAAAAAAAACTAATAGTGACCCATTATTAGTAAAATTAAAACAAATTATATTAGATGGATGGCCGAAAGTAAAAATTAGTTCCTGATAATCTAAAGTCTTATTGGAGTATCAAAACGAACTTACTGTTGAAAATAATATAGTATTCTTTAATGAAAATATATTTGTCCCTACTTCGTTAAGATATACCATGCTTCAATTATTACATAAATGTCATATGGGGATAGAGAACACAAACATAGAGCTAGAGAATTACTGTACCGGCCAATATGTCAATCGTTCAGGAAACGCTTGAAATGGGAAGAATTTCTGTCCCACCCCATATCCCAGTACTCCTTTGTTAAAATAGGTTCCGATATTTTTGAATTCAAATGGAAAAGTTTTCTGGTAGTTTGGATTATTATTCAAAATATCTTGATATAAAATTCTTAAAAAACAAAACCTCAAAAACTATAATAGAATTGTTTAAAGAATTGTTTTCGGTGCACGGTATGCCTTTTGAGATAATAACTGATAATATACCATTTAACAGCTATGAATTTAGAGAATTTGGAAAAAATTCGATATCAAAATTACGACATCAAGCTCTAGATATCCGCCATTGAATGGTTTAGCAGAATGAGCTGTTCAGTTAGAAAAATATTTACTAAAAAAAGCTAACAAAAATAATGAAGATATCTTCTTGATTTTATTTGAATATAGAAATCCTCATTAAAAGATTTGGAGATATCCCCAAATAGGCTGTTAATGCGAAGAAGTAGTAGAACGTTAATACCTGCGAAGTTCTTGCATTTTAAAATTACATCAATATCAAATATAGATTCAAATTTTCACATTAAATGAAGAAGATATACTCGTTATTATAATCAAGATTCAATTTCATGATAACGAAAAAATCTTATATAAAAATGATAACAGATGGACTGACGCACTTATAGTAGGAAAAGCAGGAACACCAAGATCTTTTTAGATTAAATTATTCAATAATGGTAAGGTGATGATAACTTTGTTCAAAAAAAAGAAAAAAACGTATATAACTTCATAAAATAAATATTTGAGAAATATAATATTATATTTACCTTAGGAAAAAAAAAATATTTGAAAGAAATTACATATTTCCAATTAATTAACTGAATTTAAAAAAAAGTAAGAATAAAATTAAATATGTATATATGTTCAAAAAATGTGGAATCAATAAGGTGTTTTTTCTAAAAATTAAACTTTTTATAATGTATATATATGTATAAATTTAAATTTTTTAAATATCTATATATATGTATAAATATGATATTCATAGCATATAATCATATATATGCATCTTATGCTATGAATATCATTGTGGTGATTTTCTATTCTGACAAAACGTAGACGCGAAAAAAATCATCACGTGTGGCAATTCTAAGAGACTTTTAAAGTAGACATAATGGGCTCTGACCAAGAACTACATGAGGATAGTATTGACAACATTGACAATATTGAAAATGAAGAAGTACTAGCAAATTCAGGACCCGTCGTAAATCAAATGTACAAAATGAAGAACGGATAATCAAGTTTAAAAAAGTTTAAAATCAAGTTTAATTTGTTTTCAATTTATTTCACGAAACCCGTTGATCGGGTTTTAACATAGTCTTCTCTACTCGCATTTAATTTCTATTTTTTTTGCTTTATTCCTTTCTAAAATTTCTTTAAATTTTACTGGTTCTATTTTATGGTTATGTACGTTTGATGGGGTATTTTTAATGCTAGAATGGTATCTATCGTTATAAATTCTAACAGATTGTTGTAACATTCTTTGAACTGATAAATTTTGAAGTCGTTCAATGTCACTGTTGCCTATGTGGCTGTTGGGTTTAGTTAAATGAAGTGAAATATTTTGTTCTTGTAAAAATTCGCGAATTTGAAAAGTTTTAAATTGATTATCGGCTACTATTTTATTTGGTATACCGAATTTTGTGATATGTTCTTCAAGTTTTTCTATGATAGTTTAATGGTTTCTATTTGTTAAATGATAAGCAGAACCGAATTTTGAAAATTTATCGATTATTGCCAGAAAAGTATTTTTCATTATAACATATGTGCCTACGTGAAGAATTTGATTAATATCATTTAGGCAACATTTTTTACCCTTTACTTACTGCTTTTTTCCCCTTTCAATTTCCTATTTCAAATTGGTATTCTCCTAATTTAGGAAGCCATCTTTGGTGCCTAGGTGAAAGGCCTTTGCCTCTAAACTTTTTTCAAAATTAGCATATTTTATAATTGGATGTGTTGTAATCAAAGTTTATAATTTTTCAAATCCGTCTATGTAATTGGAATTGTAAATATTAATTTTTGCGTCTTTCTTTAAATATTTGGTGATAGGTTGCGCTATTTTAACGTAATCCTTCACAAATTTTCTAAATAACCTGTAAGTCCCAGAAAAACTTTTAATTTGTTTAGTCGTTTTTGATAACTCTAAATTTTGTATAATTTGAATTTTTTCTGGATTTGGTTTGAAACCGTCACTTGTAAGGATATGTCCCAGAAACTCTGCCTCCTTTCTTAAAAAGTTTCACTTGTCAATTTGTATTTTTAAATTTTTATCTTCTAAAACTTTAAATATTTGTGAAATAGCGTGAATATGTTCTTTTAGACTAGTACTGAATATCAATATATTATCAAGATATACTACATAGTTATTGTTTATAAAATCTCTTAAAATTTCATTCATTAATTAAATTTGGCGTTGAAATGTCGCAGGGCCGTTATTAAGCCCAAACGGCATTCTATTGAATTCATATAAACCGTGTGGAGTGACAAACGCGGTTTTTTTCCTATCCTCTTCCCTTATAAGAATTTGATGGTATCCCTTAGCTAAATCAATTGTTATGAAGTACTGGGCTTTTCCTAACTTATCTAATACAGAATCAATATTAGGAAGTGGAAATTTATCATCCGCAGTTACTTCGTTCAATTTTCTGAAATCAACTACTAAGCCAAACTTCTTTTTCTTTGAATTATCACTTTTCTGTGGAACTATAATAAGATGACTAGAATATTTAGAATAACTTTTACGAATTTGTCTCCTCACTTCTTCATGTTGAGAGGGGTATCTATAAATTTTCGAATTAATTGATTGTTCAGTTGTAGTCACTATTTCATGTTGTACTTGTCAATATGTCACCGTCTTTAAAAAATAATTTACTAAATCTTTTCACAATTTTATGAATTTTTTTATACTCTTCAGTATTTTAAATGGTTTAAGTTTAGGTAATTTAAATTTGGATCGATAGTTTCTAAAGCACATATTTCTTTTATATCATAAGATTTATTTAAAAATATAATACATTTTTCATTAAAATAAATTATATTTTCTTCTAAATTAATAAAACTATTTAAACTTTTTAACAAATCAATACCGATTATAAATTCTTATTTACGATTTGGAAGGTTTTTAACTTTCAACCTTATTAAAGCATTTGATGGAAGATTAAATTCACTTGGTGCTCGAGTGCGAACTTCGAAATTAATTTATCCGATTTATCTGTAATTCGTTTATTGTAAAAAAAGCGATTGGCTTAATTTTAATTTTTTCAAAATCTTTTACAGTATCAGTGATTATACTGAAGCTTGATGCAGTATCAATCAAAGCTTTGTATTCCTTATTTTTGAAGGACAATTTAATTATGGATAGTTCATCCGAGTCTAATTTTGAAAAAAATTTAAATTTTTCGATTCTATTAATTCTTTGTTTTGATTTTTTTGAATGATTTCTACCTCCATAAACTACGACGGTCGTTGTCTAAACTCACTCTGTTCTAGGCGAGGTTTGCCCGAGTTTTGTTTAGAATTTCCTGACGTTTGGTATGGTTTACGAAACTGACCCGAATTATAAGATGTATTAGGATTATTATTATTCCTATTATATTGATTACCATTATGGTAATTTGAACTATAATTGTTCCTATTTTTATTATAGTTATACTTATCATTATGGAAATTATTATGATTATACCTTTCGTTATTATTAAAATGATTATCATTGGATTTTTTACTTTGATTTTTATTTTCTCTATTATTATTATTATTAAAATTATAATTTTTTTTATTATTATTATATTTATTAAATTGCTTTTTAAACTCTGGCTTAATGCAAGAGTCTTCATAAAACTTCGTATGCATGATTTCTATTACACCATTTAAATTATTTTATTCAAATGTAAATTATTTTATTTAAATGTAGACATATAGCGAATTTCTTTAAGAATATTTTCTCTATTATGTTGTTGTTCTTGTTGATGTGGATTTTGTTGACTTTGTTGTGGTTGATTTTGTGCTGCTTGTTGTTGATATTGTTGGAATAGGCAGTTAGTCTTTCGACTTGTTGCGTTTGAAATACTAGTTGTTCTTGTAGTTGTTCCATTTGTAACTGTTGTTGATGTTCTTGTTGAGCCATGTTATTTCTATTTCTATCGTAAATTTTTGAAAGTGATAATCTCATAAAGTTTAATTTCGTTTTCCTTTTTTTTTCACTTTTTATTTTTATTTTAGTGTTATTCATTTTTTAATGTCTTTCCGGACTAACCGAAAAAAAGTAAATTATGAGTTTTTAAATTTTTTTTTTTGTTGTATTTAATTATATTAAAAATTGTTTTTAATTAAATTTTTATGTAGTATTCGAGTAGGATTACCCTTTTTATTTAAATTTTTGTACAATCTCACCGACTGCGCCCCTTTAATAAACGATTTTTAATTATCAAAAAAATAAAAAACAGTTATTTATTTAAAAAGCAAGCACTTTTATTTATATATAACTTATCTCGTTTTGTCTTACAACATAACTGAATTTATAATATATTGTTATAATTAATGCTAAGGTAGCATTTTGTCAATTAAGCATTATTTTAGGAAAGTTTGTAATTGGAGTATTTACAAATATTTTATTTGGTAGGAACATTTATCTTTCCCACATTTTGAATAACAGGAAATGTTGAGTTAGCGTCTACAATTTTTTTTTTTGGAATGTACAGGTAGACTATACATAACTCGCGTAAACATGTGTGCGTATTGCCAATCTAAATGGATTCAATGAATATTACATTTTAATTTAACTGAACAGGTGATAAATGCACAACCATATTCGAAAATAATCAAAGTGTCTTAAAATGGATAGAAACAGAAAAACTAACTGGTCGTTCTAAACATATTGATGTCAAACTATGTATAGGTCAGGTTAGGTTACGGTGGCTGCCAAAAAGGCACGCTTAGACCGTATTTGGTCCATTGTGATACCACATAGAAGCTTTTCTATCCCACTCGTTAAAACCAATTTGAGCTTTTTGCAAAGCGAAGAATACTCTTCACATTTTTACCTGACAGATCGCTAAGGCTGTCGAAGAGAAATTGCCCCAAATTAGTATTCCTTCTTGCCGACAAGGCCGGGCATATGCATAGGAGATGGAGAGTAGTTTCCTCCTCTTCTTCATCCTTGCAGGCTCTACAATAGTCGTTTGCGGATAAGCTAAGTCTTCTGGCATGCTTCCCTATTAGACAGTGACTGGTGATTATTCCCATTGTCATTCCAATGTCTGCCCTTTTGAGGGAAAGCAGATCATTGGATTGTCTTAAATCGGTTTTGGGCCATATCAATCTTGTGATATTGCACGAGGTTAAGTTTGATCATTTGCAATTTACCATATCCGTTATTTCCTTTCGAAATAACGCTCTGCTTGTGGATAGAGGTACCCCTAGTCCTGCCCGATCCGGCAGAACTTGTAAGGTTGTACCAATTCTTGCGAGTTCATCCGCTTTTTCATTTTCCGGAATACCTCGATGACCTGGTACCCAGCAAAGCTGAATGCTAAACTGCCTGGCCATCTCGATAAGAAGTTTTCGGCAGTTTATTACAGTCTTCGAGGTTGTGGATGTTGATCCCAGAGATTTTAACGCAGCCTGACTGTCTGACAGAATACGTACTTGCTTCACAGTCAAAACGCTTCTATTCAGTAGAATCAAGGCTTCTTGAATTGCCATAATTTCCGCTTGGAAGACGCTACAATGGTCTGGTAATCGGAAATTATGACTGATATTCAGATTATCTGAGAAGACCCTGCATCCTACACTGCTGTTCATTTTTGAACCATCCGTGTAGAATTGCACTCCTTCGAAGATCATCATTGTGTTCGAGTTCCAACTCTCACGGCTTGGTATGCTTGTCACATCAGATTTCCCGAAGAAGTAAGTGGGAGACGTGTAGTCCACCAACGCGGGAGTGGACTTGAATTGGTTTATGATATCCGAGTGACCTTCTCGTGAATTGATCCACTGGGATGTAGCTTTTAATCTCACAGCTGTGTTTGCGGCTGCAAATTTACTATAATATTCTACAGGTATCAGATTAAGCATGATGTCCAATGCCGCAGAAGGGGTTGTTATTAAAGAGCCACTAATACATAGTGTGGCAGTTCTTTGGACCCTAGCGATTGCCTTGCGGTTGACCTCTTTATCGATTGCCTTCCACCATGCTAGGACTCCGTACATAAAAATGGGTGTTACTACGGATGTGCATAGCCAGTAAGTCATGTATGGCTGAAGCCCCCATTTTCTACCAATGGCTTTTTTACACGAATAGAGTGCTATTGAGGCCTTTTTTACTCTTTCTGAGATGTTAGCCTTCCAGCTTAACTTCCTGTCTAGAGTTAGACCCAGAAATTTCGCCGTTTCGCTAAAGGTAAGAGTGCAGCCATTTAACGAAGGCGGTTTTATTTTAGGAATTTTATATTTCCTTGTAAAGAGGACCAGTTCTGTTTTCTGTGGATTTACTGACAGCCCACAGTTTGTAGCCCATGTTGTGATTTTGTTTAGTGCAAGTTGCAAAACATCCCTGAGACTGTCTGGGAACTTGCCACTGACCACGACAGCAATATCGTCCGCATAGGCGATTGTTGTGCAGCCCGCCTCTATGTATAACAATGATTAAAAAATTTACTATGTTAAAGATTACATCGACAAGAAGTATGTCGTGTGTCATTATTGCCCTACTGAAGATATGGCAGTTGATTTATTAATCAAAGGATTAAATAAAAAACAATTTCAAAAATTACGAAGCAGATGCAATTTATTTTAAATATTCATGTCTCATTCGCTTTTTTTTTCTTAAGTTTTTTTAAATTAAGGAGGAGTGTTCAATTTATTATTGTTTAATCTATCTGGCACCATTCTATCTCTATTTGGCACCATCATCGCACCATCTCTATTTGGCACCATCTATTTTTCCGTATGTCAAATATTCCTATTTATATTTTACATATATTTTTCCCCTATTTCTGAATATTCTGTATTCTGTATAGTTTTTTCTGTTTCTGAACATTTTTAGAATAAAGTTTATTTAATTGTTTTAAAGGCATCGCGTTCTTATTTGTGTTCCAAAAATTCCAACAAAAATTGCAACAAAACAAACATCATTGTAACAATCCGAATATTTGAAAACTATATACATATTCATATGTGTATATATGTAACTACTTATCTATGTTCATAACTGGTAAATGTTTTAATTAAACATATTATATTATTAAAAAAAATTCTTTGAATTAATTAAAACTCCAAGTCTTTAAAAATAAAATACTATACATTGTTTAAATATATTTTCTAAAAAAAAAAATTTAATAGGAATTGAATAAGATTAATAAATAATAATAAATCTAAATCATTAAGACTGGGGTGGTAATTAAAAGTTATTGACTCCCAATGCCCTAATACATATACCTTTTTATACCCATACGATAGGATCGGGTATATTAAAATTACTCCTCCGTTTGTAACACCTCGAAATAAGCGAGCTAGATATACCTTCAAAGGTATGGATCGGATCAGAAAAAAATTCTAAGACTTTTGAGCCATGTCCGTCCCTCCGTCTGTCCGTCAGCACGCTAACTGAAAAACTAAGAAAGCTAGAATCTTGAAATTTACACAAAATATTCTAGGAGTAATTTGTAGGTTCCCTATTTTTTTTTGGCTGAGTTTGGACCAAACCTTAATATATTTGTGGCATACGGTGTCTTAATTTACCGTTATGCGAAACTCAAATTTTGCAAAATCCTTTAACCCTTTTATCTTCTAAACGATTTAAGTTGGAAACTTGAAATTTTGACAGAAGTTAGATCTTTGAAAATAAGTATGAGTCATTTCAGAAATTTTTTTTGTATCACTCCTCGTTTAGGAGTTGTAAGGGGTCTAAAACTGAAAATTTTCTATTTATGAACACCTGTAACTTGAACACCTGTTAAAATTTTTTTGATGTAATACACAAAAATTAAAGCCTCAACATTATACTCTTATTTCTGTTAACAACTTTTTTTAATAATATAGGGTTACTTTATAATTGACGAAAGTGACTAACAAAATTTCTTTAACGAATTTTTTGCATTTTGTTTTACTCGATAATTTGAAATTGTTGAGGATATAATGCGTAGTACAAAAAAAGTAATTAAATAAACAACATAACGGTTGCTTGAAGAATTTTTATTTATATGATATTGATATATATACATACTTATATAATATCATGTTTATTTACATATCGTATATGTCACTAGTGAATGAATGATAATATACATAATATATAATATACATCTATACTGTATATTATATAGCGCCGTATTTACATACATATATGTATTTTATTGTACTTATAATAAATTATTCTGTCAATGGAATATTTAAATATAATATAATATAATATTTAAAATTATATTTACTATTTTGTACTAAGTAAATTTAATATACATTTACCGCTTAGTATTAAATGGTACTATAGAATATTTGAAAAAGTTTTGGATTGATAATCGTTATGTGGAAGGTTAAAATCTGCGTTTGAAGAATGTATAAACATATAGTTTGAATATGTATATGTACAACCCATAGTTCTAGAAATTATAAAATTCACCCAAATTATTTTAAAATATTAAAATATTAAAAAAATAATATTGTAAGCAGAGTGACAGGCTGTGAACATACTAACGGTTCGTACGGGTATCTAAGAGTTGACAAAGGCAACTGTATTCTTCCTCGTTTTAAAATGTAATCAATCAGACATCATTCACTAAAATTATTTTTTAGTTAGTTTAATGTATTTTACTTCTGATTTTATTTATATAATTTTTATGATTTTTTATGATTTTTTTTATTATTTTTTTTATCTGACTCATGGCGCAGTGGTTAAGTCGCCAACCTTTCAATCGAAGGGTCTTGGGTTCAAACCCCGGTCAGGTCACATAAATAAAAAATATGTAGTCATATTGTAAAATTAATAGTAGTAATAATAATAGCTGTTACAGTGACAGTGCGTATTGCCTTCAATAATTACCTCATTCAGTAAGGTGTTATATACACATGTTATAACTGTTGTAACGGCTATAGTCAGTGTTAGCAAAATGGTAATAATAATAGGCAGATTCATTGTTTCCTTACAGTCCCACTCCCAATTCAATGTTTCCGTATTTATTTCCTATCCCTACTCCCTAGTCAATATACTGCGTTCGCAGGTAAGGGTTTCATCCCATTATATTGGCTAAATGGGGAGGTGGGTTTAGTCAGTAAAAATCTGACACTACCAAGGAGAAATTCTTGGTGTCTTTGGAAGGTTCCCACCTCCCTTAGGAAAAAAAAGATATATATAATAGTAATTCTTCCAATTAATTTTATAAAAAACAAATGTTATTCAATTTTATAATGAAAGCAATTTTAATTAAATCATTCAGAAAAAACCTATATTTTTAGAAGTAGTTTTGATTTGTCGATATTTTGAAATATGTAAATATATTTTTTCAATTAAAGAAAGACATCTTCCAGACGTTCAATTAATTAGCACTTATCTCTATACTCCAAATTGGACTATGTCTATAACCTATCCCTCTGTTCACACTTAGGTGCATTCTGCAGTTGTAACTTCTTCATTCTCTTTCCCACTTCCTCGTTTTTCCTAAAAAAAGGTTTAAAACGAATTTATACGAAAAAAAAAACGACGAAGTAGTTGCAACTTTTTCAACCAAAATTTAACGGTTGAACCAATTGCAAGTCATCAATACATGTAAAACAGCAATAAAAAATTTTATCAGGTCAAAAAAATATTTATGATATACACAAAACCATTCTTATATTGATGATGCTTACCCTTCAAGAAAAAAAATTGACGTGTATAAAATTAGTTGCAATGGAATAAAGTTGCAATTGAAACTGACAACATAGTGTGAACGCGGAGAGCTTTTGCAATTGCATCTTACAATTGCAATTGCACTATAGTGTGAACACGGGCTATTAGATACCTAGTCTACATACATATGTATTGTATATATAAAAATTCTATATTCCAGTCCAAATAGTATTTTCCATTTTGGAAAAATTTGAATGTATTAACTGCACGCATTTAAATAATTTCATTTTAAAAAATTATTTTTATTTTTTTTTTTAAATTTGCACATTTAAAAAAAAAGTTTTCGTTATGAAATATTATATATTGATAATATATGGAATTTTATATTAAAATAAAATTTGGAATTTTTACTACAATATATCAAAAATTTAGCTTTCAACTCGTAATTTTAACATAATAATAATAAAATATTTAATAAAATTACTTTTAGTTATTTAGTTATTTTTTCCGCTTGCTTTTTGACATTTGTAAAAGTAGAAGAGAATTTTTTTTCAAAAAATAAGAGTGGGATCATAACCTACATTCATTTTTAGAAGGCCTGGACATCGAAATACTTAAATGTGTTTGTGCAAATTGTAAATGTATTGTGAGAAAAAGCTTCCAAAAATGACATTTCATAAAGATTTTTTTGTTCTTTTCTGTTTTTGTTTTTGTTTAAGAATAATGCCTATTTTTAACCTTTTCGAGTTTTCGATATGAAATATTTACCCAAACATGCCAAATTGTATATTAAAATAAAATTTGGAAATTTTTCTTTAACATACCAAAATTTCAGCTTTCAACTCGAAATTTTTAACATATTTTCAACAAAATAAAATTTTTAGTTTTTCTCTAGCATTTCATATCGTCGCCATTTAATACTCTCAAAAAATTATGAGAGTACACAATTATAATAAATTAGTGAACATAACCTAATAATTTAAAAGCTTTCTAATAAATTGTACTGCAAATTTGGAAAATATATTTTAGTTCAAACTAAGTTTTTATGTTTTTAATTATACTAAAAAATTATAAAATTTATATAAAAATAAAGTTTGAAGTTTTATCTTTATGTCAATAAAAAAATTAACTTTCAAATCATATTTTTCAGCAATATTTTAAAGAAAAGAAAAAAAGAAGTACCAAATTCTGGTTAAGCAATTTTCGTGTTTTTCTATACAGTCTATAAAAAAAAAATTATTGTAAATAGAATATTCATGTACTTACATGAAATATAATAATCTTTTTATGAATAAAATTTTACATTGCAATTATATTTGAAAAGTATTAGAAAAAAATTAGGTAATATTTTGTTTTATATAACTGTAAATTTTAGTAATATTTTATTTTATATAGTCATATTTTTGTAGAGTTAAATTTTTGAATTGAATTATTATTTTTAAAAGATTTTATTGTATGAATACCTATTTAAAAAAATTAATTCAATTATTTAGTGCCTAATATTGCCTTTTTTAATAATTTCCTTAAATAAAGTGGGTGGAAAATATTCGGTTGTTGGGTGTAAATCCAATTATAATAATAGCACGATATCTGTAACTACTTTTAAATTTCCGGATAAAGAGCCTTTGAGAAGCTTAAAAGAGCTTTGTACAAAGATCAGACTGGCAACCAACAGCTTATAGTTCCATATGTAAATTGCATTTTTCAGAATTGTGTTATAAATTAAATAATGATAAAAGTCCGCGTTTAGTACCAGATGCACTTCCAAGTATATTCACCAATTACTTGGTAAATTTAATAGAAACGAATGATAAAAACTTACGCGATGATAATATAATTTTAAATTTCTCTAATTTAGTTTTAAATGTTAGTAAAAAAATAAATTTAAAATACTGGAAATTATATAAAGGCCAAAATAATATTATTTTATATATTTTAATAGAAAATAATTACTTTAAATGTGATTTTAAATTTATAATAATAATTAATAACGATCTAAGTTACCTATTTGATAGGTAATACAGAAATAAAACAATTTCAAAATACTGAACGATATTGAAAAACGCAAAAAATTAAATATTATTATTGACTAAATTAACCTTTTTGATATGAATGTACCTATATATAGTTGGGATACAATCGTCATGTCATTTTTCATTTTTGCCCACTTAAGATCTATTATTACTATCCGGTCGGAAAATATTGATTTTTGTGATATTTTTTTTGTTTTTTACTTTTTTTTAATATTGTTTTGTTGTAAATTAATTACTTTATTTTGTTTTATTAAATTTTATTTTAAATATATCATATTATTTAGTTAAAAAATTATTTATATATTATTTGTATGTATTAATATATTTTTTTTATTATTTTAGTTTAAGGCATAGTCTTCAGGCGATACCACTTTAAAAATAATCGCCATATCCCCTACCTCAAAGGAAAAGGCGAATAACTTATAATATTAATTTATTTTATTATAGTAATAAAAATTTTAAATAAGTTAACATAAATTAACTTATTGTAAAAATAATTATATAGCTTATTTTTTCCACTTAATTTTATACGCATTCTAAAAAATTTACAATATTTATTAAAGCAAATCAATATTGCAATAAAAATTAGTTTTCAACATTTTTTTTTGCTCAGTAATGTACCAAATTAATGCTCTTTTAAAAAGTTTTTAAGAAGCTTTTTTTTGTTGAAAAGTAGTTGGAAGACATTTTTTAAAATGCATATTTATGAATGAAAATTTAAAATTTTTAAAAATTTCTTTTTACTAAAAAACGTAAAAAAGATGGAACTTTAATGCTCCCTTAGGGCGAAATTAAAAAAAATTTGTAGTTTTGTGTTATTTCCAGATTTCTAGAAGGACTACTATTTTTTTCCATAAGACTACGTGTATTTTTTTTGAAAAAAAGGACTACTATTTAGCTTTCCTCTCTCAATGTCCAGGCCTTCTAAAAATTAATGTAGGTTATGGTGGGATTGAAAGTTTTGTTTGAAAGCTTTTTAACATAACCTAAAATTTATTAAAAATGATCTTACGAATGACGTAAGAAATTTTAAATTAATATCGAGTTTTCATATTTTTAGCTTTATTAAAGTACATATACAAATTATATAGTATTTCAAAGTAAAATTTGGAAATTTTTCTTGGAAAATATTGAATACGAAAATTGTGGAAAGAAAAATTTAAACAAAAAAGTATGTTGGATGCGAAAAATATTTCGAAAAAAAATGTAAAACAGAATATATGCCTACACCTTTATATTTCCTTTTCTAAATACATATTCTGGAAAAATCGTATAACCTTGTGTAGGCCTCAAAATTTATTGTATTCAATTTCAAATAACTATGTGCACCATAATGTAAAAATTTAATAATAACTGTTAGTTTATAATATTTTATATTGCTCTCAATAATTACTATACAGTATACACATAGATGTCATATCTATTATATATTTATTAATGTTATGTACGTAATATGTAAAAAGAATAGTGTTTTTAGTTTGAATAAAGCTATCGAAAGAAGAAAACGTGTTTTAATAAATTATTACAGAAATGGGAGAATTTATGTTTTAGTTAAACTGGAAAAATTTTGTAAAAAACAAAAAAAAGGGAATTTTTGTTTATAAAAAATTAAGTACAGTCGACAGTAACGGCAACGATAATGTATAAAGAACATTCTAATCATGAAGTTATGCCAACATCATCATCTGCTAAAAATCTTCAAGAACAAATTGACGAACTAAACGAACATATAAGAAAGCAGGAAGAAATCTTAAAATTAAAAGAGAAATTGGAGTCATTACTAGATCTAATACGTCGACAACTTCTTCGTTTGGTTTCAAGGACATTGAGGAGTCCCTGGCAACATTTTCTGGGGATGATAATTTCTCGGTAAAACAGTGGGTGAAAAACTTTAAGGAAGCCATACGGTTACATAAATGGGATGAACAACAAGCATTCGTTTACTCAAAGCGTTTATTACAAGGTACAGCGAAATTATTCCTACGATCATCGTCTTGTCAAAATTGGAACAATTTAAAAACTGAATTACTGAACAAATTTCACCATATGGCGACTTCAGTTTCATAACACACTCAGAAATAGAAAGAAACGTGTACATGAAAATATCCATCAGTATAGCTTAATCATGCAAGAAATCGTGTCACTTAGTGACATTGATGAAGAAGATCTAATAATGACCATTTTTCCTCTAATTTAAGTTATTTATTTATCAAGGGAAATTCAAATGATACAGTTTCTCAAATTGAAGCAAATACGTTACTGGATACTGGTAGCCCTATCAGTTTTATATAACAGTGTTACGTACCATCTTATGTAATCTCATCTTCAACAAATTGTGGTGTGTTTTCAGGAATTAACGACAGTAAATTATTTATTTTAAGCAAGGTTCAATGTAATGTTATATAAGTAATAATAAAATTGAAATTAATTTATATGTAGTTAAAAATCATACAATACAGTACCCAGTTGTTTTTTGTAGAGATTTTTTAAAAAAATGTAATTTTAAATTTAATTTTAAAAGTTCTTGTAAAAAAATTAAAAAAAGAAAACAAAGTAAAAAATAATTTTTAAATTAGATTTTTTAGATTTTAGTAGATTTTTATTACGTAAATAATACGTAATTTATTTTGAAGAAAGAAAACAAGTACCATATTCCGTTAAACAATTTTCGTTTTTCTCTATACTCAATAAAAAAAAAATAATTGTAAATAGAATATTCATGTACTTACATGAAATAAAATAATCTTGTTATGAGTAAAATTTTAAATTGCAATATCATTTTAAAAGTATTAGAAAAATATTAATAAATTAGTATTTTACTTGAAATAACTCTAAGTTTTAATAATAAGTATTTTATTTTATGTACTCATATTTTTGTAGAGTTAAATTTTTGAATTGAATTATTATTTTTAAAAGATTTTATGGAATGAATACCTACTTAAAAAAATTGATTCAATTATTTAGTGCCTTATATTGCCTTTTTTAATAATTTCCTTAAAAAAAATAGGTGGAAAATGTTCGGTTCTTGGATGTAAATCCAATTATAATAATAGCACGATATCTCTCGCTACTTTTAAATATCCGGATAAAAAGCCTTGGATAACCGCTGTACAAAGATCAGTCTGGTAACCAACAGCCTATAGTTCCATATTTAAATTGCATAATTCAAAATCGTGATTTAAATTAAATAATGATTAAAGTTTGCATTTAATGTCAGATGCAGTTCCAAGTATTTTCACCCATTAGATACTTGGTAAATTTAATAGAAACGAATAATAAAAATTTACGCGATGATAATATAATTTAATATTTCTCTAATTTAGTTTTAAATAGAATTAGTAAAAAAAAAAACAGATTTAAAAGACTGAAAATTATATAAAAGTCAAAATAATATTGTTTTAGGTATATATTTTAACATAAAATAATCACTTTAAATTCGATTTAAATTTAGAATAATAATTAATAAACGATCTAAGTTACATATTTCACATTTTTTTTAATTTCGCCCTAAGGGAGCATTAAAGTTCCATCTTTTTTACGTTTTTTAGTAAAAAGAAATTTTTAAAAAATTTTAATTTTCATTCATAAATATTGATTTTAAAAAATGACTTCCAACTACTTTTCAACAAAAAAAAGCTTCTTAAAAACTTTTTAAAAGAGCATTGATTTGGTACATTACTGAGCAAAAAAATGTTGAAAACTAATTTTATTGCAATATCGATTTGCTTTAATAAATAAAGTAAATTTTTTTGAATGCGTATAAAATTAAGTGCAACAAATAAACTATTTAATTATTTTCACAATAAGTTAATTTATTTTAACTTATTTATCATTTTTGTTAATATAATGAAATAAGTTAATATTATAAGTTTTCCCCTTTTCACACCACCTTTGATGTAGGGGATATGGCGATGTTTTTTAAAGTGGTATTGCCTGAAGACTAAGGCCTAGTCTAAAATAATAAAAAAAAATATATTAATACATACACATACAAAAAAATATATAAATATGTTTTTAACAAAACAGAAAAAGAAAAACAAAATAATATAATATATTTAAAATAAAATTTAATAAAACAAAATAAAGTAATTAATTTACAACAAAACAATATTAAAAAAATTAAAAAATTAAAAAATTAAAAAACAAAAAAAATATCACAAAATTCGATATTTTCCGACCGGATAGAAATAATAGATCTTGAATGGGCAAAAATGAAAAATGACATGACCATGGTATCACAACATTTCGATACCTTTATATCTAACAGGTTAATTTGGTCAATAATAATATTTAATTTTGCGCTTTTCAATATCGTTCAATATTTTGAAATTGTATTTTTTCTGTATAACCTGTCAAATAGGTAACTTAGATCGATATTAATTATTATTCTAAATTTAAAATCACATTTAAAGTAATTATTTTCTATTAAAATACATAAAACAATATTATTTTGGCCTTTATATAATTTCCAGTATTTTAAATTTATTTTTTTACTAACGTTTAAAACTAAATTAGAGAAATTTAAAATTATATTATCATGCCGTAAATTTTTATTATTCTTTTCTATTAAATTTACCAAGTAATTGGTGAAAATACTTGAAACTGTATCTGGTATTAAACCACTGTATCTGGTATAAAAGTTCGCTATCATTATTTAATTTAAAACACGATTCTGATGCAATTTACATATGGAACTATAGGCTTTTGGTTGTCAGTCTGATATTTGTACAAGGCTCTTTTAATCTTCTCAAGGGCTCTTTATCCGAAAATTTAAAAGTAGCGACAAATATCTTGCTATTATTATAATTGAATTTACACCAAACAACCGAACATTTTCCACTCACTTTATTTAAGGAAATTATTAAAAATGACAATATTAGGCACTAAATAATTGAATTAATTTTTTTAAATAGGTATTCATACCATAAAATCTTTTAACAATAATAATTCAATTCAAAAATTTAACTCTACCAAAATATGAGTACATAAAATAAAATATGTATTACTAAAATTTAGAGTTATTTAAAATAAAATATTAATTTTTTTCTAATACTTTTAAAATAGTATTGCAATTTAAAATTTTATTTATAAAAAACTTATTCTACTTCATGTAAGTATTAAGTCATAACCTACATTAATTTTTAGAAGGCCTGGACATCGAAATACTTAAATGTGTTTGTGCAAATTTCAAATGTATTGTGAGAAAAAGCTTCGAAAAATGACATTTCATAAAGATTTTTTTGTTCTTTTCTGTTTTTGTTTCAGAAAAATGTCCATTTTTAACAATTTTCTTTTCGAGTTTTCGATATAAAATATTTACCCAAACATGCAAAATTGTATATTATAAATTTGGAAATTTTTCTTTAACATACCAGAATTTCAGCTTTCAACTCGAAATTTTCAACAAAATAAAATTTTCAGTTTTTTTCTAGCATTTCATATCGTCGCCATTTAATACTCTCAAAAAATTATGAGAGTACACAATTATAATAAATTTGTGAACATAACCTAACAATTTAAAAGCTTTCTAATAGATTGTACTGCGAATTTGGTAAATATATTTTAGTTCAAACTAAGTTTTTATATTTTTAATTATATTAAAAAATTATAAAATTTATATAAAAATAAAGCTTGAAGTTTTATCTTTATGTCAATAAAAAAATTAACTTTCAAATCATATTTTTCAGCAATATTTTAAAGAGAAAAAAAGAAGTACCAGATTTCTGGTAATGCAATTTTCGTTTTTTTCTATACAGTCTATAAAAAAAAAATTATTGTAAATAGAATATTCATGTACTTACATGAAATAGAATAATCTTTTTATGAATAAAATTTTAAATTGCAATACTATTTGAAAAGTATTAGAAAAAAATTAGGTAATATTTTATTTTAAATAACTGTAAATTTTAGTAATATTTTATTTTATGTAGTCATATTTTTGTAGAGTTAAATTTTTGAATTGAATTATTATTTTTAAAAGATTTTATTGTATGAATACCTATTTAAAAAAATTAATTCAATTATTCAGTGCCTAATATTGCCTTTTTTAATAATTTCCTTAAATAAAGTGGGTGGAAAACGTTCGGTTGCTGGGTGTAAATCCAATTATAATAATAGCACGATATCTGTAGCTACTTTTAAATTTCCGGATAAAGAGCCTTTGAGAAGCTTAAAAGAGCTTTGTACAAAGATCAGACTGGCAACCAACAGCTTATAGTTCCATATGTAAATTGCATTTTTCAGAATCGTGTTTTAAATTAAATAATGATAAAAGTCCGCGTTTAATACCAGATGCAGTTCCAAGTATATTTACCAATTACTTGGTAAATTTAATAGAAACGAATGATAAAAACTTACGCGATGATAATATAATTTTAAATTTCTCTAATTTAGTTTTAAATGTTAGTAAAAAAATAAATTTAAAATACTGGAAATTATATAAAGGCCAAAATAATATTATTTTATGTATTTTAATAGAAAATAATTACTTTAAATGTGATTTTAAATTTATAATAATAATTAATAACGATCTAAGTTACCTATTTGACAGGTAATACAAAAATAAAACAATTTCAAAATATTGAACGATATTGAAAAACGCAAAAAATTAAATATTATTATTGACTAAATTAATATTTTTGATATGAATGTACCTATATATAGTTGGGATACAATCGTCATGTCATTTTTCATTTTTGCCCACTCAAGATCTATTATTACTATCCGGTCGGAAAATATTGATTTTTGAGATATTTTTTTTTTTTTTACTTTTTTTAATATTGTTTTGTTGTAAATTAATTACTTTATTTTGTTTTATTAAATTTTATTTTAAATATATCATATTATTTAGTTACAAAATTATTTATATATTATTTGTATGTATTAATATATTTTTTTTATTATTTTAGTTTAAGGCATAGTCTTCAGGCGATACCACTTTAAAAATAATCGCCATATCCCCTACCCCTATGGAAAAGGCGAATAACTTATAATATTAATTCATTTTACGATAGTAATAAAAATTTTAAATAAGTTAACATAAATTAACTTATTGTAAAAATAATTAAATAGTTTATTTTTTGCACTTAATTTTATATGCATTCTAAAAAATTTACAATATTTATTAAAGCAAATCGATATTGCAATAAAAATTAGTTTTCAACATTTTTTTTGCTCAGTAATGTACCAAATTAATGCTCTTTTAAAAAGTTTTTAAGAAGCTTTTTTTTGTTGAAAAGTGGTTGGAAGACATTTTTTAAAATGCATATTTATGAATGAAAATTTAAAATTTTTAAAAATTTCTTTTTACTAAAAAACGTAAAAAAGATGGAACTTTAATGCTCCCTTAGGACGAAATTAAAAAAAATCTGTAGTTTTTGTGTTATTTCCAGATTTCTAGGAGGACTACTATTTTTTTCCATAAGACTACGTGCATTTTTTTTGAAAAAAAAGGACTACTATTTAGGTTTCCTCTCTCAATGTCCAGGCCTTTTAAAAATTAATGTAGGTTATGACTGTATAGAAAAAAACGAAAATTGCTTAACCAGAATCTGGTACTTCTTTTTTTCTTTTCTTCAAAATATTGCTGAAAAATATGATTTGAAAGTTAATTTTTTTATTGACATAAAGAAAAAACTGCAAACTTTATTTTTATATAAATTTTATAATTTTGTAATATAATTAAAAATATAAAAACTTAGTTTGAAAATATATTTACCAAATTTGCAGTACAATCTATTAGAAAGCTTAATTATTAGGTTATGTTCACTAATTTATTATAATTGTGTACTCTCATAATTTTTTGAGATATTAAATGGGGACGATATGAAATGCTAGAAAAAAAAATAAAATTTTATTTTGTTGGAAATATGTTGAAAATTTCGAGTTGAAAGCTGAAATTTTAGTATGTTAAAGCAAAATTTCCAAATTTTATTTTAATAGACAATTTGTTTGTTTGTTTGACAATGTTTGGGTAAATATTTCATATCGAAAACTCGAAAAGAAAATTGTTAAAAATGGACATTTTTCTGAAACAAAAAAATCTTTATGAAATGTCATTTTTCGAAGCTTTTTCTCACAATACATTTACAATTTGCACAAACACATTTAAGTATTTGGATGTCCAGTCCTTCTAAAAATTAATGTAGGTTATGGTTTCTGTTCGATATTATCTTTATTAAATCATCAAAAAGACTAAAAAATTACAAGAAAAGAATATGTACTCATATGTTTAGTACAATATAATATAAGTAAACAAGTTACAGTAATAAATATATATTTTTTTTTATATGCAATGTGAATATATCCATGCAACAATATTGGAGCATGAATATTGAATATTGAATTATCGATTTGGATTTATTTAATTCGACATTCCCCCTATCGATGATTCAATATACAGTCAAAATTACAAGAATTAAATTTCATAATTACAATTGATTACAATTCATTCAATTCAATCAAAATTACTTTTCAAAATTTTAAGCTACTAAAATCAAATTTTCAAATTAATTAAATTCAAACAATTTTCTATTTTTGATTTTAACAAACATTTTGTAAAAATATCAGCTGGCATAACAGCACCCGCAATGTGTTGAACACTAATTATTCCCAAATTTTTTTGTTCTCTGCAAAAATTATAACGAAGGTCTATGTGTTTAAATTTGTTGTAAACTGGTTGATTATTGAACAAATTTACTGTACTTTGGTTATCACAATATACAGCTGTTTCTTTCGTCAGAAAATGATTAAATCCCAGTTCTTTTAATAAGGTTCTTAAATAAATTACTTCCTTCACTACCTCAGATAATGCGATGTATTCCGCTTCCGTTGTTGATAATGCAATTGATTTGTGTTTTTGTGATTTCCAACTAACTGGTCCATTAGACATCATAATAACATATCCCGAGCAAGACTTCCTATCCTTAGAGTCATTTGCCCAGTCTGAATCACTGAATGCTTTTATATTTGGTTCACCTTCACTATATTTGATTTTGAATTTTCTTGTTCCAGCTAAATAACTTAAAATTCGTTTGGCAGCTTCCCAATGTATTTTTCGTGGCATATTGTTGAATCTAGCCAAAAAATTTACTGCAAACGCAATATCAGGTCGCGTTGTGTTTGATATATATGTCAATCCACCAATCAGTTCTCGATATGGTTTACATTCCATTTCCTTTTTCTCTTCATTAGACATTGGGTCATCATTGTAAAATATTTTCGTATTTGTTTCAATTGGTGTGCTAACTGGATTCGCATTTTTCATATTAAATTTATCTAGTAAATTTTCTATATAGTTTTCTTGATTTATTTCGAAAGATTCATCTTCACATTTTTTTACGTTAAAACCCAAAATTTTATTAGCTATCCCAAGATCCTTCATATAAAACTCACTTGATAGTTTTAATTTCGTTTCATTTAATAATTTTGTTGAATTTGATGCTAGAAGTATATCATCGACGTAAATAAGCATAATTATTATTTGTTTGTTAATATTTTTAATATATAAACACTGATCACTTAGTATTTGTTTCATTCCAAAAGATTTTAGAAAAGTGTTTAATTTTTTATACCATTGTCTACCAGCCTGTTTCAACCCGTAAAGGGGTTTTTGTAATTTACATATTTTATTCGTATCAATTTTGTTTGTTGGATTTGGTGGTTGTTCCATATAAATCTCTTCGTCTAGGTCACCTTGAACGAACGCTGAAATAAAATCCATTTTTATTTAATTTTACTTGAATATTCGAGTTGCCATCTTCATTGTTATGACCATCGCTCAAACTATTATCGTTCAAACTTTTAAAAGAATCATCCGAGGTTTCATTTACAATTTCTAATTCTTCATCGACGTTATTATTTCCACCAATTTCATTATTACCATTTTTTTCATTTTCATCAAATTCGTCATTGCAATCTTTTTCATTTACATCAGTTTTTTCTTTTTTAATAATAACATCTTTAACTTCAACACTTTCAATTTGCAAATTATTTTCATTTGATATTAGGTCTAAAAACAAATAATTATTCGATATTATATTTTCAAAAAATCTTACATCACGCCGTTTGATAACTTTTTTTGCCACCATCCTAAAGCCTATATGCCTTAGAATCCGGACAATACCCAACAAAAGTAAATTCATCCCCTTTTGCTTCATCTCCATTAATGTCCGATTGGCACGTTCAGCCACTCCATTTTGTTGTGGTGTATATTCTGTAGATAATTCCCTTTTAATTTCAAATTTTTGAAGATAATTGCTAAATTCTTTTGATAAATAATCTGCACGATTATCACTTCTCAGACATTTTAATTTTTTTCTAGTTTGTCGTTCAACTAGTACATAATAATTTTTGAACGCTTCAAAAACTTCAGCACGGGTTTCCAAAAATGTCACATAAATAAATCTGGATTTTCCATCTATAAATGATACAAAATATCGTGCACCACTCAACGATGAAATATCATAGGATGTCTCTGTGTACTAGTTCTAGCACATCATTAAATTTCCTTTCTGAATTTGTATATGGCTGTTGAAAACTTTTTCCTTTTGCACATGTCAAACACTTCACATCTTTCATTTTTATATTACCATTAACGCCATTTACCAAATTTTTTTGTTTTGCTATAAAAATATCTTTAAAATTTAAATTTCCTAACCGCTGATGCCATTTTATCAAATTAAGATTTTCTGATTTTATTGTTAATAAATTATGTATACTACTATTTGATTTTCTTTTCAAAGAATATCATTTTCCTTCCTTTTTTGCAGTTAAAATAATTGAACTATTTTTATTTTTTATAATTACCTCATGATTTTTAAAATTTATATTAAATCCATTCTCAGCGGCTTTTGCAACCGATATCAAATTAAATTTTAGGTTGGGTACATACATCACATTTTTCAGTAAAATTGCGTAGTTTTCTTATTTTTATTTAATATGTTTAATCTTATATCACCAACAGCTTGAGAAATTTAATGACTGATTTCCAGCTGTTTGAATTATTGAAGCATCTTTATTTTTTAGACAAGAAAATAACGTTAAGTTATTACACATATTTGCAGTAGCACCACTGTCTAAAAACCACATGGTATTGTGATCAGTATTATAATCTGTATTGAATACCGTCATTGCAGAATTATTATTGTTCTTATAACAATCAATTGATTTATGTCCACGTTTTCCGCATTTAAAACAGTTAAAAGTGTCGTTATTTCGTATAAAGCATTCATTTGATTTGTGCCCACGTTTGCCACATTTAAAACAACTGCCATCAAATCTGGGCTTATTTGTGAATTTTTTTTCTTTCTGAAATTTTAAATGTTTAGAAATTAAAGCATTTACCTCTGCACCACTTTCACTAAATTTATTTTCTCTTCGATTCTCTTCTTCTACAAGCTTGATTTGAAGCTCATCTGGTTCTGGTAAGTCATCCCGCGCCTCCAACGCAACACAAAAATTTTCATAATCATCTGGTAGCGTATGTAGCATTATTATCGACACCAACTCTTTCGGTATGGTTACACCTATATCTTCCATGCACTGCACGTGTTTTCTGAATTCTCTTATGTGATTCGACATTGGTTGATCAACCGTTTTCTTCAATAGGAATAGTTTCTTATATAGCATAACCTTCTTAGCAGGACCCTTCGACGTATAATTTTTTTCCACTATCTTCCAAGCTGCATTTGATGTTTGAGCCTTTTTAATGTGTATTAATTGGTTCTCCTGCACTGCCAATATTATTAAGGCCAATGCCTTTTGATCTTTAGTTTGCCACGTTTTTCTTACTTCCTCCTCTTTATTATACTCCTTATACTCCTTATCTTTATTTTCCATGAGTCATAATTTTTGTCATCCAACTTCTCAATATTACTGCCACCAGAAAAATTCCTTTTTTTTTGCATTAATATTTTACTAATTATAGACTGGGTCCATAACCTGTTCGATATTATCTTTATTAAATCATCAAAAAGACTAAAAAACTAAATTACAAGAAAAGAATATGTACTCATATATTTAGTACAATATAATATAAGTAAACAAGTTACAGTAATAAATATTTTTTTTTTATATACAATGTGAATATACCCATGCAACAATATTGGAGCATGAATATTGAATATTGAATTATCGATTTGGATTTATTTAATTCGACAGTTTCATCCATAAATATATTAACTTATAGATGGGAAGTTAGGTATAGTCGTTTCTTTTCTTCTTATGTGTTTTCCTATCTTAAGGTATTCAGTGAAAAAAATACATATGCATTTTATAATATGTATACATTTCGTTCACTCAGCTGTTTATATTTATTAAAATAATGTAAAGCAGTTTTTCATAACCAGTTTCATTCAGAGATTTTAAGTTTTTATATTACTTAATAATTGATATATTTTGTTTTTAAAATTAAAATTTCATTTAATTTAGGTTATTCAAAATTTTAACTACCTGTAAAGTAACAAAATTAGCGATAAATCCTTAAAAAATTAGAAATGAATTTATTTCACCTTTTAGGAACCTATTTCTGAGGAAACTAAAGCAATACATACGCACGGTTCACTCAGCTGTTTCTCAAAATTGGTTGAAAATATTTTCTTCAAGGGGGAAATTCTTAGTGTCATTGGAAGATTCCCACCTCCCTTAGGAAAAATAAACCTTTTGAGTTTTGATATGAAGGTACCTAAATATAGTTTTGATACCATCGTAATATCATTTTTAATTTTGGTCCACTCAAGATCTAATATCTCTGATATCTCTAATTTCCTCTCTCCTCTTATTCTATTAACTAATTTCCTTTTTCGTCCATCCGGTTGCAAAATATCGATTTTTATATATTTTTTTTTTGTTTTTTAGTTTTAATATTGTTTTGTTGTAAATGAATTATTTTATTTTGTTTTTATTTAATTTATTTATTTATTTCGTTATTAAATATGAATTATATTATTGTTTTTTTTTTGTTAATAAATTATTTATTTTACTACTATGTATATTGAAATTAAATATTTTTTGTATATATATCTACATACTAATATTTTTGTTTTTTATTATTTTAGTTTAGGGCCTAGTCTTCAGGCAATACCACTTTAAAAAAAAATTTCCATATACACTACCTCAAAGGAGGTGTGAAAAGGGGAATAACCTATAATATTAATTTATTTCATTACATTACTAAAAATAAAAATTATATATAAGTTAACATATGTATATATTGTTTTTAATTTTTATTTGCTAACTTATTTTCGAAATTAAAATTATTAAAATTTGTTTTGTCGACTTTTTTGTTGCTTCAACTGTGCCATATTAATTGTCTCTTTAAAAGTTCTTTCAATAAGCTTTTATAGTGGTACAGAAAATGGAGGATTTTTTTTAAAAGGTATTTTTATATTAATATTTTTTAAATATTACTTAATATGCCAACATATCAAAAGTCGAGCGCGACCGATTGAATTTTATGCCCACCTTTGGTCGAAACTCATAAATTTTATAGTTTTTAAGTTATCAGTATCACTTATAAGGATTTCACAAAGCCTAAAGCTGCATAAAAATACGTGTAAAGTTTTCTAAATTTTTTCAAAAATTAGCCCCCTAAGTCCTAAAACACTTTTGCTCTCTTCATGTCATGGCCTCAAAAAGACTATTATCAGCTGTGATAATTGGTATAAATAATTTTTAAGCGATTGAATTATATGACAACCTTTGAACGAAATTCAAAAAAATATAATGTTTTTCAGTTATAAGGGTTATGCTAAGCTATGGCTAAGGTCCATAAGAATATGTATGTGTAAATTTTTCTAAATTTTTTTAAAACGTTTTTGTTCTCATGTCGTGGCTTAAAAAAAACTATTGTCAGCTGTGGTGTGATTAATATTAATTAATTTGATTATTTCATATTTGTACGAATCTCAAATCAAAGTATAAATTTTAAAAATTTCTACCCTCAATGCTTTGTTTGCTCAAATGCATATATGTACATATGTATGTATGTATGTATAATATTCTACGATATTTAACATCGTTTTTCAAAATTCTATAAACATACATATTTTCACTTTTAAATTAAATAAATATAGCCAAAATTATAAACTATTGTCGGTACATTAATCACTTTTCTTTACAGAACAAGAAAAAAATGTTTATTTTTTTTATTTTTGTAATAATATTAATTTTTATTTTTGTAATATCTTATATGTAATAAAATAGCTAATAAAATTTTTACTTTGGTTTGATTTGATTTTGAGTGATAGTTGGTGTTTTTAAATATATAATATTAAATTTTGTGTAACGCATGTAATATTTAAAAATTAGAAAAAACTAAGAACAAAGTTTTATAGTTTAATTCATAAGCAATTTCCATTTTAAAATTTAAACTCATAATATTAATTGTAATTTTCATTAAATTAAAATAGATGTAAAACACTAAACATTATTAATATGAGAGAGAGTAAGCGAATAAACCACTTTATTTTGCAATTTTCTGGCGCCGTTTAAATTTTATGTACTTCCAAAACTTTTCAATGTCCATTTATTCGTTAAAAAATATATTGTATATACATATTTATTTTAATGTAGTATTTTTATAGTTAATTATTATAAGATCACAATAAAACAAAACTAACAATAGTTTTTTAATTATGATTAATTTTTGACCTTGAAATAAATTGTTCAAAATATTTTTCCACTAAAATTAAAAAAATTACCTTGAATTTAAAATTCTCCTAATAAGTTACACATATTCACAATTTTTTAATTTTTAATTAAAACAAAATATGAAAATAACTTTATTAATTATTACACTTAAAAATAAAAGAAAACACAAAACGAAAATACTACGAACAAAACACTTGTGCCTTTCTGCAAAATTAAATTGTTAGTAGATTAATACTTAATAGTCAATAGATAAATTGGATTGGAATATTGGATTGCAATTCCCGCTTTCCTTCCACTAAATTTAATAAAGTACATAATTTCTAATCGATCAAAAGAAAATGAAAAACTTTATTTTGTTTGAAGTTTATAATAATCGAATAATTTTAAAAATCGAATTGAATTACATGTTTTTTCATGTCATATGCTATGTTAGCAATTTAGCATATGAAATATGTACATGCGTTGTGTTGAGACTGTACGATAAAAACGGTGCGTTTCGTTTGTGTAGTTGGTGGTGGTGCAACAAGAAATTAGAATTTAATTTTTTTTAAATAGATACAATAATTTTATAAAATATAAAAGGATTTAATTTTTCACGGCAAGGCCTCCTATATAACCAGAAACTTTGATTTTAAATGGCCTCCGTAGTGGTTATTAAAAATATAAATACAATTTGGTTTTGTTTGTATGAATTTCTTCATAATTTCTAATTGAAAAAAAAAAATTAATGAATGGGGCGTTTCACAATTAAGCATCCTGTAACTTGATTTTATTGTTGCAACAACTGTTAATGTTTCACACTTATGATTTTTTACATAACATCTTTTTTTTTTCATTTGTAAATGCGTTAGAGTGTTTTATACTAAATTTAAATTATTAATCAAACTTGATCAAACTGAACTAACAAGGACAGCATGTAAGAATTGTTCGGAATATATGCTAATTGCTAAGATATCAAAATTCAAAAGCGAATATCTACATAACGGCTGGTTTTCATGAGAAATTTCGTGGATATTATCCATAGATATATTACTAATAGATAGGCAGTGAAGAAAATATTTTCAGGCAATTATGAAAAACAGCTGAGTAAACCGTGCGTATGTATGTAGGATGTTAATAATTAACAATGAACTCCGATACTATAACTATCATACGACAACATTATTAACTTACGACAACATGAACCGTACGATAATGATGAGAGAGAATGATAGCAATCATAAAAAAAAAGACAAGAAATTCATTCTGCATTAAGACGTGGTACAGCATAGTCAAGATTAAAAAAGGAAGTTAACCAGTTTTTAAATAAATAATTTCATTTAAATAAAATTAAACAATTTTTGAATTAAAATAAAGCATTTATATAAATAAAATTGACCGAACTGTTTTTTTCAATTATAATCCCACATGTATGTACATAACCTAATTTATTAATGTTTATATTCATATTTAGCTAAAAATTAAAATTTTTTTATTTATAAAGTTGTTAAAAATAATATACCTATTTTATTAATAATATATTTATACCTATAATATAGTCATTTTAATATAGTTTCTCACTAAAAAACAAAAAAAAATTTTTTGAACACATTTCAAAATATTTTAATATGTTTGTTTATTTTTTTGACACTTCAAAATTGAAATGCCAGTAGAAATTTCTTTGTAAGATATACAATTTTTGCATATGTATTAAAAATATCCACGATATTTATAGCAAAATATCTTCAGAGAACATATTTTCGTGGATATTTTTAAATGTTTCATGGATAGTTTTTTAGGGTTATCTCTTTCACACCCATATCATTTTTGTATCTGCTGCCTATGCTCTAACATTTTCGTGGATATTTTTTTCTCATGACCAGCCTTTAAATCGTGGATATTGATATTGGAATTTAGATTTTATTTTGGTAAATATTTACACATAAAATATGTACTTATTTTTGTAGTTATATACGTTTGATAAGTAAAAATTATTTATTCTAATATTCTATTTAAAAACTAGTATGTATATAAAGTATATATATACATATTATATAAATTAATATTTATAATAAATTGATTAATTGAATATATTGATATTTATAAATTATAATGAATATTGATAAAAGACAATATAAAATTGAGTTTACCATTAGTTTTTGTTTACATTTATTTACAAATTTAATATTATAAAACAGAAAACGTGAATAAATATTTTTAGATTATATTAAATACACCAATACCTCGCTTTGCGACGTTTTAGTTTGTGGTTTTTCATATTGAGACGCAAAAAATTTCCCTAAAAATTAATAAAATAATTTCCTTAAATTTATTTGATTTTTGTAGGAAAAAAAATTTTTATGTTTTTGTTATTTAAAATTAAACCGTTTAAAACGTGACAAAATTTCGAGCCGTGATTTTGGTCGCTATTTGTGCGAATTTCAATTCTTCATAAACATTAACTATGAGGAATCAGAATCTACAAAGTTAATATAATTTTATTAATTTTGTATTTTAATGAATTTATTGTTTTATTTTAATTTTTTTTGTTCATAAATTATATTTTTTTTCTATTTTAATAAAATGTTATGTCATTTTCTTTTTTAATACAAAAAATAATAACTTGAAGTTGACATGTTTTAGACTAAAAATTTTTTTGATTTAGGATTGAAACGAATTTTTCATATTTTAATACAATACCATATAAAAGTTAATTTCGAATTGACTTTTCGATTGCGACAAATTTTTTTGAAACCATTTATCGTTGCAAAGTGAGGTATTGGTATAAGTATATTTTAATTGATAAAATATAAAGTTTAGTTAAAGTGATACAAATGACAATTGGTCTCAGGAATAGGCATTGAAATTAATTAAAGGATTGCAGAAATATTGATTTCAGTTTCGTTTCTTACTCCGAGTAGAGTTTATGATTTTATAGCATTAACTAACTACATTCAGAATTAACTTTACTCTGCCATTTCGAAACGACTAGAGTTAAATATGAATTTGAACAGTCAAACTAGATTGAAACATTTATTTATTTCATACAATTAACGGAATTTTCCAAAAAAATTAATTTTAAGAAGTATTATAAGTTCAATTGAACGCTTTCGTTTACAATAATTTTAGTATGTAAGTTTATAATGTTAAAATCTTAAATAAAAAAACAATAATGACACAAGACTTTGACACTTCTAACACTCCTTAATTCTCCTCGCTAGTAGGATTAAAAAAAATTAACTCTATTAACTTGATTCTGGTGTTTCGAAACAATATTTATGACGTCAGAGAGTTTATTTTACTCTAGTTCGATTTTTATCTTTAATAGTGTTAACTAAACACCAGGGAGTTAGAAACGAAACCCACTCCAGTTGAGTCCACCAAATGTTAATTTTACTAATAAATCTAAACGGCCTACATAAATCTAAATCTAAAAAATTAAATTTATTTATAGAACAATTATTTTGCTTTTTTTTATAAACAAACTTTCATGTATATAAAAAACAACAAAAATTTCCCGCTTTTAACACAGCCCACTAAACATTCTCTACCAAGTACATACTAGTGTTCAATACTCGAAAGGAGAATTTCACACATACATTGACAAGTTCAGAATCAGGAAAATACTCGTGTGAAACCGAGCAGTCGACGTGATGTCATGTAATGTAATGTACTATAGACCCGTGTGGTTTGGCGGGGCAAAAGCATCAAGTCAATCAGCTAAATTTTTGTTTCAGAAAATCTATCCTTGTGCATTTATTTTTGGAAACTTTTTTCTTTTGTTTCATGCCTGGTATATATTATATTGTAATGTGTAATTGAATTTGTAAATATTACAATATTTCACAATTGCTCGGTCGTTCTATACTCAGCATTGTTACGAGCACAGTTATTAATCTTATTAAATCAAACACTACTGAGTGCTAGTTATACGCAGGCAACCTGAGGTAATCGCGTAGAGAGAGAATTTAAAAAATAAGATCTAAATTTTGGCAATTTAGTATGAAAAAACAGAATTTTTCAATTTAAATTTAAGGATCTTAATTGGATCTTATTTTTCTGCAGTAGAAAATAATAAATGATATTAGTTTTATAAAATTTGGAATATTTTCTATTAACTGTAAAAATCATTTTAAAAAATTTAATCATTTGCATGCTCAAAATTGAGTTTTAAAAAGAAACTATACTGAAATTAAATTTATAAGTATACAACCACTTCGAATACACAACCACTTCGATTAAAGTGCTTAAGCACAATTGAGTACTAACTAAACTTAAAAATTAAAAAGAGAAGACATATTTTTAATTTGTATAGGGACCTCGGTATCTTATGGGTAAGAGCGTATAAAATACGCTGTAAACACAGAGGGAGTGTGAGTTCGAACCTCACACACGTCGTAAGAGTTATTCCCCCTTACGACATTTATAGCCACGCCTAAACAGGAAAGGCTGTGTAATTTCCTGTCCATATTTGTGTGGCAGAGAAATGCATTTAAAAAAAAAAAAAAAATGAACTGAACAAAAAAAAAAATGCTAGAAAAAGAGAATATTCGAACATTATTATCGGGTGTACTGCGTTCAAACTTCGATTAAAATTTGCTACAAGATTGCCTGCCTAGTATATAACCAGCAGTGTGTCAGACCATATATTATGGTCATATTATTATAATTCTATATTTGTATATAGAAGTACATATATATTTGGATGCAGTATGTATAGGAACATACATATCACGTATGTATGTTTATATTATAGTTGTAGATCATAGTAATTACTTACATATGTATATAAGCACTAGTTAGTCATATTATAATACTTGGAGAAAGCAGAAGCTTTTGATTTAAATTAATTAAACTTAATATTAAAATATAATAAAGATTATAATAAAATTAAAGAAATAATAAATTAATGAAATATAACAATACCCCTTTCCTATAAATTCAAAGTGCTGCAGCTGCGATATGCTCAAGTATGAAACTTCAAAGAAACTTCAAAAGCTCATGTGTGTATTATTTAACTAAACTTTATACATATTTTATCAATTAAAATATACTTATAAATTTAATATAATCCAAAACTATTTATTCATCTTTTCTTTTTATATAATATTGAATTTGTAAACAAATATAAACAAAAACTAGTTTATTTTAGTATTTTTGTCTTTCCTGCATAAATTACTATCCAGTATCCACTTTTAACAGTTTCAGTAAGTTTTTACATACATTATGGATATGTGGGCTAGAAAGAAAATTTTTTAATCACGTGGTAAGTGGAATTACTTATTAATTATTGCAATAGATATATAGTAAAACTAGTTTTTTTAAAAATACGAAATTTTAAATTACTTAATAGGTAAGCATATTTAATATGATATTTAAAACAGAAGATAAAAAGACTAGATCAGAGAATTTTCGAAAAAATATTCAATTTTATTGTGACGTAAATATAGAAATTTACGCTTTATTAATTTTAAAATTAAAAATTTTTGATTTAAATTAAATATTAATTGAATATTATTGAAATTTATTTTCGATTTCTGTAAAAAAAAATATAGTTAAAAAAAGCGCGAAAGTTTCGTTTTTAGGGAATATTTGCTGGAGAAACTAACAGCTGTTACTTAAAAAGTGGCTTAAATTTTTTTTGTTATGTCGCCTATCTAGTTAATATTATATCTATGGCTACACATTATCAGTTCAGTCGAAAAACCGACTCAAACTGACTGACTGATGGCTGAACTAATAATGTGTACTTGTAAAACTATCAGTTTCATTTGAAAGCAAACATTTTTGCTATTCCTCAGTTGCACTGCATTAGAAAACTGGCGACCGAACTGATGATGTCTACAGCACTTTAACTCAAACAGATATTTAAGCGGGCTCGGTTAATTGCGTTAATGGGTACTTATAAAAATTCGGCTAAGTGCCCCAAGCAAATACGTTTGGTTTAGAGAAAAGAATAATTAATTTTATTTTATTAAACATACGAAACATAGTTATTGTTTAGTTACACATTTTCCAGTCAGAGGTCGGATTTCGCAACGGTGCAAATGAGAAAATTTGACAGTTCTCGTGCAAACTTTCAGTTTGCACTGATTTTCAATTCGAAAGACCTTGTTTACATTTTAGGGAAAAATGTATTTTTTTCCACTCCTTTTTCAATCTTCATGTTTATAAGGTATTTTTGTTTTGGCAAAATCATGTCATAACATTGGTACATTAGAAATGAAACAACGATTTCTTTACATTTCTTTTTCATTTTGTTCCGACACGTATGAAATTTTAGTTTTCGTACGTGTTTTTCTTTTACCATCCCGTTTTCCTCCCTTGCCTAAAAATTTTGGAGTAACGTAGGTTTTCCCCCAAATTTAAAGAAAGAGTAGGTCAAATAGATCAAAAAGTGCAAATGAAAAAATTTTACATTTAGTTTGCACGGTGCAAAGTTTTTCACGAAGTATTTATCGGTGCAAATGCAAACGAGAAAACAAACGAGAAAGACAGAATTTTTATTATTTATAAAAATTATATAGTTATATAGTTTAGTATTATAACATTAAATTGTTTTGAGCACATTTTATATACTTTTTCATTTTGTATTTTGTGTTAAAGTGACAGTCAGCGCTGTTTATTATTCATTAAGCATTTCCGTTTTCATTCACGTTTGCGGAATCGAAATTAAACAATTCATTTTAAATTAAAGTGTCAAACTTCCATCTTTTTGTTAGGTCTGTCTGTGTACTTTTCTGACTAATTTTTTTTAAGAGAAAAAAGTATAATTTTACATAACTATTTCTCATTTCAATGTTATTTGTAAGGAAAAGTACGCAGACAGAAAACTGACTAAAAATGTTAGAGTTGACACTTGTTATTATTATTATTTACTCTTTAAATTATAATTTAATAGCGTATACAAGTTTTTTTATTCGATTTTTTTTAATTGTTTTAAATATAGCTGTGATTAACAAGATCATGTATGTTACAGATAATGTATGATACAGGTTTCGTAATTAGCAAAAATATTAAAGACTAGATTATAAATTTCGTACCTGTTAATAGAATATGTGCAACTAAATTTTTTAATATAAGTATAATAAATGTCCATTCACCAGAAAGGATAAAAATAACGATGAAAAAGATTATTTTAATAATAATAATACTCGTAAGTCCCATGAGGAATTCCCCTCCCTACGCGCACGCAGGGAGACTTCATTCTGTTATTATTATTTTTTTTTGCATATAACCGAGTGTCATATACAAGGTAATCACCAAATTCCATGACAAATTATATAATATTCAAACGAAAAAAGGGACATCAAAAGCAAGCACAGAACCGGATGATTACCATAAGGAGAGGAAATTTGTTAGTGGAAAAGCTTAGGAGAAGCATTAGTAAAAATTTACAAAATATATGAGAAAGAATTATTACAAACAATAACAATTGCTATGCAGAGTTATAACACTAATACAAAAAAAACATAGTCGCTCGGGTTATAACTAAATCAACTTACAAATTAAACATAGAAAACAATAACTTAAAAAAATTACAAATATGAAAATTATAACATTTCAAGAATTAGTAAGAATAATTTTTTGACATACCTTGAACAAGTCACGGTAATGTAAAAAATTCGTCAAATTATTGTAGAACAACTTTAAGCTATATTCATAAAATACAGAATAAAACTGGTGTGTTAACAATAAAAACTATGTAACAATAGTTAGATATAAATAAAGTAGACTCGAGTTACTTTTAGTAATTGACAACATCTAAGGGTCAATATAAATCAATATAAAGTGATATTAGTAATTGTCTTCCTATTAAAGTGTTAGTAACCCGTTCCTCAACTTACATCTTAAAGTAAATTTACTATACGAAACTGCGAAACTATAAGAATTGGCGTTGACAGTACATACCATTCTCGTAAATGGTTCAAACATGCCATAATTAGTGGAGTGGAAAGGAACAGTGAAAAACTCCCCAGATCTCAACCTGTGCCTATTATTTCGATAAACTAATTGTTCAGACACACCTAAGGCAACCATTTTTCCGCAAATAATCTGGTGAACAAAAACAACGTCAGCCATAATTCTACAACTCTCAAGGCAGTCGAGTCCAATGAAAACTTAACCCATTCTCATAACTAGGTAATTTAAGAGGATCAGACCAATGGCAATGGCATCTGGTAAGCCTGCTCAAGTATTGCTCTAACATAAATCACATAAATTAGTTTAGGCAGATGAAGGTCACGAAACTTAGCTGCTCAGCGTTTAGTGAAGCCCAAGGCTGAATTAGCTTTAGAAATTATAGACTAATAGTACGCCTTGAAATTAAGTCTCTGATCGAGAACTACACCCAAATCGCTCACAGTGTCAGGTCTATACAGTTTAGTCTCGTTTAGGCTATAGTCAAAACAGACAGTCTGACTGTTTCTCTTTTTATGTAAGGATAAAACTTTACATTTACTAACATTAAGCTCCAGATTATTGAGCCTACACCACTGAGCAAAACTATTTAAATCGGTTTGAAGTGACAGACAGTCGAAAATATTCAAAATTGCTTTATACAACTTAGTATCGTCAGCAAATCAATCCATAAACGAATCCTTAATAAACTTTGGAGCATCTATAGTCGCTACAATAAAATTAAGAGAACTTAAGTAGGAGCTTTGAAGCCCTTAAGATGTCAGAAGGAGCAGAACGAAAAAGAACTTGGTACTCACGTCCTTAAAGATAAGAGCTTAGCCACTCTAAACTACGCAACGAGAACCCAGTGCTTTATGTTTACGTAAAATAATATCATGGGGAATCCTATCGAAAGCCTTACTGAAATCAGTAAAAGTGTATCGACCTGTTTACCCTTTTCCATACAAGCAATGCAACGAAAAACAAAGGGTACCATATTAGTAACCGTCGATTTACCCCTCTGAAAACCACGCGGGCAGGGTTCAATCATCGGTTGGCAAAACTCATAGAAGTGATTGAACAGAATTTATTCAAACAATTTAGGTAAAAAATACATCTTAAGAATAGGATGATAATTAACAATATATAATAATAATGTAAGATTTCCTCCAGAGAGCAGGAAATGTGTGCCATCGCAACGATAAATTAAAAATAGTAGTAATAGGAGAGGCCAAAATGGACGAGAATCTATTCATAATTATAACAGATAAACCATCAGAACCACATGAAAAATCATCTTTTAGATATTCAATAAAAGGGGAAACCAGCTCAGTTGCTAAAACAATATCGTCTATCTCAAACAAACGACGGAATAGTATAAGGTTGGTCAATCAAAAAATTATTTTGGTTGTAGGTAGAAGAGAAAAAGAAGCAAAACTTATTCGATATAATTCTGGGATCATTTGATGATTTTTGAAAAATAAATAGGTTTTGACTTCTAAGATATAAGCATCATAACATTTTTTGTATTTAATTTTGAAATTTTTCAAAGAGGCTTGTAAATAGTGCATAATGAGAGTTCGCTCTGAGATTTCTATCGACATATGTATACGTACTTTTATGAAAAGCAAAAAAAAATTAAATTAAAATTAAAATCTTAAATTTCAAATAAAAAATTATTACTTATAAAAAAAAAATGTTTGTGTATAATATGTATAATAACTTTACTAATCCTAGCGTATCATTTGCAAATATATTAGGTAATACTAACCAAAATTATAACACTAATAGTGTTAGCAACAATAGTAACAATGTTAACAATAATCACAATATTTTAGAAGAATTAAATAAAAATATGAGTTTAATCTTAAAAAAAATTAATAAAAGCAAATATTAATAAAAATTCAAATTACATTAAATATTTATACGAAATGTTTAATGTGCCTAATAATTTCTAATTATGTCACTCACAAATAAACATTAATTTAGAAATAATTGCAATTAATGTTAATTCTTTAGTCTCATACAATAAAAGATTTTCTCTTATGCATTTCGTAGAAACGACAAAGGCAGATATTTTCTGCCTTTGCGAAACTAAACTACAAAATAAATATGGTTAAATGGTTATAACACTATACGTCAAGATCGTAATAACCAAGAAAATAGTGGTACAGCAATTTGCATAAAAAATAATATGCAATACAACCAAATCAGAAATAAAATTTTTGACACCTTCCAATGCATAGAAGTATGTGTTCTAAAATTAAATCTAAAAAATTCAAAAAAACTATTTATTATTTCAATCTATGCTTCCCACAGAAACCAAAGCAAATTTGTGGAAGAGTTGCAAAAAATATTTGAGATATTAAATCTGGCTAATAAAAATCATTATTACGTAATGGCGAGGGATTTCAATGCAAAACACATCTCTTGGCAAAACAATAATAATAACAGCCGTGGCGTTGCCCTATATAAATGGTTGGGATACAACAAAATACCATATAAATGTAATTTGTTAATACCAGATTAACCAACACATTCGAGATGCAGTTCTTACTTAGATCTAGCTATAATAGACATAAGAATAGAATCTGCACATGATAGATTATTGACACTGCCGTATGATAGTGAACACAAAGCCATATATGCAAATTTGTCGGTACCAAGCGAAACTATGAATACCGAAAATCAAACAGCATCCAGAAAAAAATATTTATTCCATAAACCAACTGGAACAAATTTAAAAGAAAGCTGGATTACAATTTCGACAAAGAGTACCAAACTCAAAATGACCACATAACAAGCACAAATAACATCACAATTGACAAAGTAGACCTACATTTAAATAATATTAATAAAATTATAACACAGACAATGGACGAAACAATACCAATAGCCCGGAATTTTAATAACATGAACAAATTTTCTTCCACCAAACTCAAACATTTCCTAAAATACAAAAGTAAACTTTTAATCGACATACATAAAAGGCACAAAAGAAACTTAAACTTTACACCACAAGAACTTACCTTGCTTAAAAGCTTTTTAAACAACATAAATACGCTCATCAAACAAGAAATAAATGTAAAAGTAAATAAATATTGGTATAATAGAATAAAAAATATTACCCCCAAAGACAATAGAAACATGTTCCCGGAAATTAACAAACTTTTTAGACAAAGACCTGACAGAAATGTAAAACATCTACATATTGACCGCAACGACTCACATATCCTAATAAATAATAACATAGACTACACAAAACTCGACAAAACAGATGCAAATAAATACATATTAACAAAAGAAGAGGATATTTCAAAAATATTTCGTACATGTCTAGAAAGAAGCCATAATGTTACATTACCAAATACCACCAACTTTCATAACAGAGTACGTGACAAAATACAAAGCCAAAGACTTTCAAGTGCAGTGCAGAAGCAAAATAATGTTTCATTATTACAGCTTCCAATACATTAAACAACAACAATTACTTTACAAACTTCCAATACATTAAACAACAACAATTACTTTTACGAACTACAACTAAAACTAAAAAACCTAAAAAACAAAACATCTGCGGGCATAGAAGGAATACCAAATGTGGTTTTAAGAAACTTAACGGTTAAAGTCATAGAAAAATATGTTATTTTATTTAATTATTCATTAAACTATTGGTATTTTTCTAAAATATAGAAAATAGCTAAAGTTGTAATGATAAAAAAACCGGGTAAAGACCCTACAAATTCAAATAAATATAGACCAATCAGCCTACTGCCAAATATCAGTAAGGTGTACGAAACTATAATTAATGATAAAATAATAAAATTCGTAAGCGATAACCAGCTGCTACCTGAAAATCAATTTGGCTTCAGGCACAAACATAGCACTGTACATGCTATTATAAATTGACATCTGATATATGCTGGTACATAAACAAAAAAGAAGCAATAGGCGCATGTCTTATTGACTTAGAAAAAGCCTTCAATAGTGTTTGGATTGATGGTTTACTTTATAAACTAATAAAGTACAAACTCTCAAATAACATAACAAGATTAATAATGGATATGATATCCAATAATCATTTTATAATAGCCAATAACTCAAATATGGACCACAAATTTGTAATTAGCAACGGTTTACAGCAAGGCACGGTAAACTCTCCGATACTGTTCTTAATCTATTTAACGGAATTATTAAATTTACTTGGAAGCTTTAAAGGGGCCAATTACTCGATTGCATTTGCTGATGACGTGATAATTTACTCCGCCGGTAAAACAATAGCGGAAATAACAATTAACGTTCAGAAACAATTCAACCTTATCACTGATTATTGTAAGGTATGGTTACTCAAAATGAACGTAGATAAATGTGAAGCAATATTATTTCGTAATACTGTTGATAAAACCAATAGTAATATTAGAAAATATTGGAAAGATTTTAAAATAAAAGCTTTAAACTCCACCATAAATGACAGAAAAAAATCTGTCAAATATCTACGTGTTGTATTAAATCAACATTTAAACTACATTGATAATGTTAAAAAAAATTTAGAAAAGGAACAAAAGGATTCATGGTGTCCAAAAAACTTTTCTATAATAAAATTATCAGTGAAAAAGTAAAGGTTTTAGCATACCAAACTCTAATTAGGCCTGTCATTTCATATGGTGGACCCATATGGTACAATATAAGTGCAACCCTAATGGAGAAAATAAGAATATTTGAACGAAAATGCGGAAACCAGAAACGGATTAAAAGCATTTCTACTCCAATAAATGCTTGTACCGTGAAGCAAAAATAATTAGATTCGATAATTTTTTTATAAAAATTATTCGTAATCATTTTGACAGATCTCTCAATACAAACGGAAATTGTTTAATGTCCAAAATTTATTACCATAATGAAGAGTATATAAATAATAGTTTAAAGTCGGGTGTTATTGCTCCCGAACATTTTATTTACCTGGATTCTAAAGGGTATATTCAAAGCCATGAGCATGGCCCTCTATTATATCACTATAATTTACGGGCTACATGCAAGTGCATTTAAAGTACGGCATGTTTATTCCAGAAAAGGATAAACAAATTTCAAAAAACCGTTGGTGGTTAAACATTTCGTAATTAATATAAAAAATTAGCCTAAAAACTATAACATTAGAACAGGCGTAGGTTTTAGGTTACCATAATCTTAAGTTAGTAAAGGTTTTATTTATAAAATTTAAATTAATTTTGGTTTTTATTATAAATTTTCCAAAATTAAATTCTCTGATAAAAAATTCTATTAGAAAAAAGAAAAAAAAAGAAATATAATAATAAAACAAATTAAATAAAGAAGAAAACTGAAACACTAAAATATAGTTTAAGGTTTTAGTTCTAAGTTCTGAAATAAATGTTAGTTTTGTAAGCTTTTTTACTAACCCAATGTAGCCAAAAATGATTAAAAAGAAAAATAAAAAAGTATATAAAAAAAAAAAAAAAATAGTGCATAATGAACTTGACTATTCTATTTGACATATTTCTTCTAAGCTGAATTTTTCCTATTTCTTAGAGCGATCAGCATTAAAATAGAGGAGGAGATCTACAACAAGCGCGATCAGGAACCACAGGAACCGTTTCGTGAAAACACTTTTACAATCTCGCATAAAACAATTGAACACAACTGTCAATATTTGAACTATCAGAAATAAACGAAAAATCAATATCTGACAATAGCTGACCAAAAGGTTCTAAGTTAGCCCTTTTGAAGTTAAATTTCATGGTACTTTCAAATTAAGAGAAACTATTAATGGAATTAAAGACATAACCTACTAACAAAGGTGGATGAAAAATATCAACATTACACAAACATAAGTTACCCACATCTGAAGTAAAAGCCAAATCAAGTTGCTTCTCATTATTGTTCACCACTTGGCTGATTTGCTGAAGTCCACAAGAGCTAACACAGTCAACAAAAATAGATTCATGAGACGTAGTTGTACGGGATACAAGTACAAGTCTCATTCTCAGATAATACCTGTATAGGTATGAGTTATAAATATAGCGTTTTCTAAAAATGTGGTAGTATCCAGTAATATATTCGTCAAGAAAGACATACATAAAGTAACATGGTCCTCACCAGATGGGCAAACACAAAACAAAATTGATCATATTATTGATTTACGGCATATGTCAAATGTAGTGGATATTCGCACTTTTCGTGGTGCAAACAAATAAATTCTGATCATTACATGATGAGAGCGATATTCCGTGCAAGAATATCTAATATACGATAAAGCCGAAGCCCACCGCAGAAAAATTATAACATGGAAGCTTTAAAATATAAAGAAAAAATTAAGACTTCTTAAATGTTCGCAACTTCAGAGTAAACATGGGCAAAATCCTCCCAGTAATGAAACGTCATCTGAAAAGTGGCAAAAGTACACAACAACTGTACATGAAATTGAAGATATTGTATTAAGTAAATGTGAGAATATCGGAAACCTGCTATGATAAAGAGTACGAGGCAACGACGTGCAAGAAAAATGAAGCATATCGTGCAATGTTAGACAAACAAAGAACTCGCGCAGCAGAAGATAAATATAAAGAACTGAGAAGGCTCCAAAAAAGAATACACAAAGCTAAAGAAAGAAAATTCAATAAAAAACATTTTGGAAGAGCTCCCAGGAAATAGAATCAGAAACGAAGCAGAAGATTTTATCAGAAAATCAATTATGATAGAAAAGAATTTAAACCCAAAATTTCGTATTTTAAAAACATGAATGTAGAATTACTAACAGAGAAAACAAAAGTTTTGGGAAGATGGATAGAGCATTTTGACCAACTTTTAAATACCCAAAGAGGCACATGCATCTAAAAACGAAACAACACAGACATTAGGAAACCTAAGTGAACAAGAAGCTCAAGAAGCTAATTTTGCCATAAAAAAACTTAAGAACAACAAATCACCAGGAGCAGACGAGATTCCTTCTGTATTTTTGAAAAGTATAAATAGAGCTTAGGTTTCGAATAAGGAAGCTATTCCCTAACAATGGGAAATTGGTATAATATGTCCCTTGTGACAAAAAAGGATCCAATATGTTGTGAAAACTGCAGGGGTAGCATTCTTGTAAATCTAGGATATTTCCTCCAACATCATATGTGAAAACTCCGCCCATTTTTTGAAAATACCGTGGAAAACTATCAAGCTGGGTTTAGACCTGGAATGTCCACATCCGATCAAATGTTTGTCCTAAGCCAAGTACTTAAAAAGGCGCGGGAAAATAACATGGGCACATTTTACCTGTTAATAGATTTTAAAGCAGCATCTGATAGTGTAAGAAGAGATCAACATTATAAATCGATCGACTTTGAAAGTTGACTACATCTGGTAGGACTTCACTCTCTTGAAAGTCGTAGAGTTACGGCCGACATTGTTTTTATCGAAGGATTGTTTTAGAAACACTAAATGTAAGACAATTACTATAATTATATTAGCAAACTTATTACTTTAAAAGTATATTTTGCTCTTAATAATTGCTGTAATAATAAATTCTAGTTTTGTTTGTTAATAATTTTTAAATTGACAATTATTAATGCATATATCTTTAGTGTACTCTTAGAATGTTTCGAGTTATCATATTGTTAATATATAACTCCACAATGTATTGACACTCGTTATTCAAGATATCATAGCTCTAATTATATATATATTTGCATTATAGTTTTTGTTGCTAACACTTCGGCCTCATTCTATATTCTTATGAATATGGCTTAAAGTTGCGCTAGTTTTGCTTGATGATTGCATTTGCATTCACCATGGCTTTTTTTTTTCTTTTGGAAGAGTAAAAATGAAATATTTTTTCATCTTTTTTTCAAAAAATTTTTCGGTTTAAAAACCATACCTCCATTAATGTTATAATACTCCTGTTTTTCTTAATAAATATTAAATTTATTAAGAGATTTGATACAAAGACATGATAACATGTCAACATTGTATCTTTTAAAAAAGTTTTGGTAAGCAATTTTATCAAAATTTTTAGAAGTGTTTCCTCCTACTACATTACTTGGACTCTTCAGTAGGCTTCGTAGGTATGTTGCATTATCTAGACAACTCCTGGTTTAAAATTTTCGATTAGTCTTGTACTTATATGAAATTTTATCAAAATCATCTGCAAAGTATAACAAAATCGAAAAGTTTTTGCTTATAACCACTTTTAATTTTTTTTTTTTGAAAAGAAAAATGAATTATTTGCTCATCTTTTTTCAAAAAATTTTTCTTGACTTGTTCAAGATATGTGAAGTTGAAGAGATTTGTTCAAGATATGTTAACAGCTTGTCTTGTTTAAGACATCGCTGTTAGGCAAGTGTAACCTCGTAAATCGTAATTTAAAATAAAATTTTTTTTTTTGACAAATCGATTCAAAAATTATTAATACACATCTCTTCATTTTACAGATATATAATATATGATATATTTTTATTATTTTTCCCTAAACTTGAAAGTAGTGATACCTCGTATATCGTAGAGCAATTAAAACAAGCAGTGGAAACTCTTATAATCATATTGTATAAACTATAGGTGTTTTCCCTGTTTCAAAATTTAAAAATGGGATTTCTGAAATATATTTGCGAGTTGTCACAATATTGTTTTCTCAATATTAAAATTAAATTAACATGGTTAAATTCGTTAAATTATTGTTTTTTGAAATTAATAAATTTAAAGCGAGTTGTGATGGTTGGTTTAAAGAAATTTTTGGCGAAGACGAAAGTGAAATGTGTGAAATTATAGAAAATCCTATTGAAATTATAAATTTGGATCTGTATGCAGATACACAAAAGGATAAACCAATTAAAATTATGAAAAATGAAGACAATAATGGATCTAAGTACTTAATGAATTCCAATTTTTATATTTTTCCAATAATAAAAGAGTAATAAAATGTTCGTAATAGGCGAAAGAGAAACGTTGCTAGAAGTTCAACGAATTTATCTCGATGATAGAAAGGAGACAGATGAAAACTATGTATGTACAACTTCACCTGATTCATTCGATGATAATATAGAAACAGATATTGTATCTGAAACTAACATGTGTGTCTACTTTAATTTCAGAAAAGATAAAAAAGCAAGATTCGCAAAGTAGAAAAAGGAAATATTCTTTAGAATACAATATTTATTATACCCTACACCTAAAGTATAGGGTATATTAACTTTGGAATGGTGTTTGTAACCACCAAAAGGAAGCGAGTTAGATATGGACATGTATATATATTCTGAATCAGGATCACCTCCTGAGTCGATTTAACGATGTCCGTCCGTCCGTCCGTACGCACGATAACTCAAAAACTAATAAAGCTATCTTGATGAAATTTATATAGTAGGTTACTAATTATGAAAGGAAGGCTAAGTTCGAATCTGGACAAAATCGGTCCATGGGTTGGGATTCTGGAAGCTTCCGAATGATTCCGGAGCAAACGAAATTATTTCCAAAACCAACAATGATAGAACCTTTAAATTTTGTACAATGATGTTCTTTCCCGTTCGATTTATGTCTCTGAAATTTAAGAGGATTTGGTCCATGGGTTTGGATTTTGGAAGCTTCCGAACGAGCACCAGAGCTAATGAGATTATCTCCAAAACCAACTAAAATTTAACCTTTAAATTTGGCAGAGTGGTGTTCTTTCATGTTTTATTTAAGTCTCTTAAATTTGAGAGGATTTGGTCCATGAGTTCGGATTTTGAATGCTTCGGAACGAGCCCCAGAGAAAACGAGATTATCTCCACAACCAACAAAGATAGAACCTTTATTTTTAGTACAAGAGTGTGCTGTTATGTTTCCTTTTCTATAAAATTGGAAACTGACATTTGAAAGAATTTGAACCATGGATTCGTATATTGGAAGCTTCCGAACGAGCCCCAGAGCAAACGAGATTATCTCCAAAACCAACAAAGATAGAACCTTTAAATTTTTTACAATGATGTTTCTTCCCGTTCGATTTATGTCTCTGAAATTTAAGAGGATTTAGTCCATAGGTTTAGATTTTGGAAGCTTCCGAACGAACACCAGAGCAAATGAGATTATCTCCAAAACCAACTAAGATATAACCTTTAAATTCGGCAGAATGGTCTTCTTTCATGTTTGATTTAGGTCTCTGAAATTTGAGAGGATTTGGTCCATGAGTTCGGATTTTGAATGCTTCGGAACGAGCCCCAGAGAAAACGAGATTATCCCCAAAACCAACTAAGGTAGAACCTTTAAATTTTTTACAATGATGTTTCTTCCCGTTCGATTTATGTCTCTGAAATTTAAGAGGATTTGGTCCATGGGTTTGGATTTTGGAAGCTTCCGAACGAGCACCAGAGCAAATGAGATTATCTCCAAAACCAACTAAGATATAACCTTTAAATTTGGCAGAGTGGTGTTCTTTCATGTTTTATTTAAGTCTCTGAAATTTGAGAGGATTTGGTTCATCGGTTCTTATCTTGGAGGCTTCCGAACGAGCCCCAGAGCAAACGAGATTATCTGCAAAACCAACAAAGTTAGAACCTTTAAATTTTTTACAATGATGTTCCTTCCCGTTTGATTTATGTCTCTGAAATTTAGGAGGATGGTCCATGGGTTTGGATTTTGGAAGCTTCCGAACGAGCTCCAGAGCAAATGAGATTATCTCCAAAAACAACAAAGATATAACCTTTAAATTTGGCAGAATGCTGTTCTTTCATGTTTGATTTAGGTCTCTGAAATTTGAAAGGATTTGGTCCTTGGGTTCGGATTTCTGTAAAATTGGAAACTGACATTTGAAAGAATTTGAACCTTGGGTTCGTATTTTGGAAACCTCTGGACGAGCATAAGAGCAACGAGCATATCTCGAAAACCAACAAAAGTATAACCTTTAAATTTAGTATAATGGTGTTCTGGCATATTTTCTTTATGTTCCTGAGATGGATTCGATGAATTGGAGTGGCAATACGGATACCTGACACACAAGTCCTTGGGAGACTAACAATTTTTGAAATTAATACAGATAGAAACTTAAAATTTTTTACAAAGGTATCAAGGATATCCCAAGAGGATGCTTCTTTTACGTTCCTGAAATTCGAGTTGAATAAGACAGAAAAGGGAAGAAGTTCAAGCAGGTGCCAAAAAAACTTATGAATTTTTAATTTAATTCGAATTATTCAGGTGTAGGGTATTAATAAGTCGGTTGCAGCGACTTACTGTTACATTTACTTGTTTTTATTGGAGAATGGTCATTTCGACAATAGGTTAGAAATTTAAATGTAGAAATCACTAATAAAAATGTAACAAGCAAACAAACACGAATTAAAGGCTATGAAAATAAAAAACGATTTTTTTTTAATTTTTTGGGATAAAATACCTAAATTATCTTCACATTTTTGTAGAAGTGATACAAAAAAACTGTTCATAGAACCTACATTCAAAAATAGTTTTAATAGCTTATATGAACAGTATAAAAATCAAGCGAAATAGATGAAAACTATATTTCAGATCCTCTCTCTAAACGCACTATTGACACAATGACTCAAGAAATGTACTTGGGTTTTAAAATGCCAAAAAAAGACATGCGAGTTACATATTTGTCAAACTCTCTTGATACAAAAATAGCAGACACTACGTCAGCATTTCCTGTTATTGCAAAATAATAAAACTTATTACAAAATTATTTATAATCAATATCATATTGCAAACATATTCAATCATAATTTTATCATGAAAGATTGTTATTGCTAAATAAATTAAAATAATTTCACATTTCAATATGCGAAAATAAAATTAATTACTTTCCCACAATAACGAAATTATGCAATTGCTCAAATTAGACCAAAATTATTAACTTTAAATTATTAAAATAAAAAATGTATAATTGCCGAATTTGCAATTAATAACATATAAATACCTGTACATTTTCTAATTAGAATTAAGTCTCGATTAAGTCTTAGACATATTAATGTCGAAATAAAGATTCAAATTTTAAAACTTAAATAAGTTGTGTATTTAAAAATAGTTGTTATTTTTTTTTTATGTAATTGCAAAAGCAAATACAAAAATTGTGTGATACATGCAGACACGGGAAACTTAAGTGACAATGAATATGAAGATCATATTTTAAAGAAAAATGAAGCATGAATGGAGAAAGAAAATGACAAAGTTAAAACTGAAAGAGGAAAATGAACGGTATTGACCCAAGATTTACAGGCGCACTGTATTATAAGACCAAATCATGTTGCCACAATTGTACAATATACAATCTGTTTTTATATGGTGCCAAATGCTACTGATTCGATGAAACCGAAGCCGATTTATCTTCAAATACGTTTACATCAAGCATAATTTTTTTTTTTAATGCATTTCTCTGTCACATAAATGTGGACAGGAAATTACACAGCCTTTCCTGTTCAGGCGTGGCTGTAAATGTCGTAAGGGGGAATAACTCTTACGAGGTGTGTGGGATTCGAACCCACACTGCTTCAGTGTTTGCAGCGTATTTTATACGCTCTTACCCACTAGGCTACCGAGGCCCCTTACCATGCATTATTAATTACTTATTTGAAAAGTGTGGTTCAAGTAATGAAATAATTATCTGGAGCAATAACTGTGGTTATCAAAATAAAAATTCAAGTTTTTCAAAGGCTCTTTTAACATATTCTATTGAAAAAAATATAATTACCAATTATATATCAAAATTTTTTAGAAAAAGGTCACACAAATGGAAGCCGACTCAGTTCATGCCTGTATTGAAAAACAATAGAAAAACAAAAATATCTATATTCCATGTGATTATTGCACCTACACTTTAGATGCTAGCAAGAAAAGTTCATATGAAGCACAAAAGAGTTGATTTCGTAAAAAATTTTAATGTAAATAAAATATATAATTCAATAAATCCAGGGAATCAATGAAAAGTAAATGATATTAAAGTAATAAAGTATGCTTCGACTGGAATCGAAGTAAAAACATCATTCAGTGATGAATGGATTCCACTCCCTATAAGGCGAGGAATGGCAAAGCAAATTAGCTTAGCAAAATTATCAAATTTTCCTCAGCTAAATTTAAACAAAGAGCCAATTAAAATTAAACACCAAAAGATGATTTATTTACTGCAGTTAAAAAATGTTATTCCAGAAGATTACCAAGTTTATTATGATAATCTTCCACATAACGAAAAATAAATTTGTGTTATTTTTGGTTTTAATAATTTATTTTGTTTATTTATTTTCAAAAAAAGAATTTAATGTAGTTTTATAATTGAAAACTGAATTAAAAATGAAATAAAATTTAGGAAATATCTATGAAAGTAATTTTTTTTAATTTTTGTAACCATTTGTAACCTCATAAATGTACAACATTTGCGTAAAAACATAGTTGTGAAAACACGTAATTCTAATATTTCGTAAATCATTAAATTTAAAAATTTATTTTTAATAATTTCCTAGCTTAAAAAAATACTTTATTTTGTAAATTATTTCAAAAATTAACAAATTTTGAACAAATTATTTAGTTTTTTGCTTCTCTTGTAAAATTCTATATTTACAATTTACTAGGTTACACTTGCCTAACAGCGATATGTTAAAAAATTATTTTACTAATTTTTAAATCGCATGAAATAAATGCCATAATTATACACATTTTTATTTAGTTATTTATTTAAGTTTTTAGTTTTCTTTACTAATGTTTGTCCTAAGCATTACCACTAACCAATAATCCTCTCTTATGGTAATCATCCAGTCTCGTGCTTGATTTTGCTGCTGTTCTTATTCAAAAAAAAATAATAAAAGAATGGTGACTCTCCGCGTCACCATTCCTCCTGGAGGATTTGTCGTGGAACTTATTCTTATTATTATGAGAGAATTTGACATTCCTGAAAAATTTATACGCCTAGTTAAATGTACAATGACGAAAGTATGAGAAACCAGATAAAGATTCAAAAGAATGTATCTGAAGAATTCGAAATAAGAAACGTTTTATGGTAAGGAGATCGGTTTTCCTGCATAGTATTCAATCTTGCACGAAAAGAAAACGAAAATACTCATGTCAACATAAAGCGAATCAAGAGCACGTGTTTTAAACAAAATCTAAAAATAAGGGAGCAAAATTTTGAAATTGTCCAAAATTTTCAATACCTGGGCACAAACATAAAACATAAATAATGAAAACAACGTCAGCACTGAAATAAATCAGAGAATACTAGCAGCAAATAGATGTTACTATGGGTTGAATAAACATCTAAAAAGCAAACATATTGACAGGAAAACTAAAATACGAGTATATCGTACACTAAGAGTATCCGTGCTAACATATGCCAGTGCAATGCTGTCCAAAGCGGACGAAAATAAACTAGGAGTATTAAGAAAAGAAAGAAAGGTATTAAGAAAAAATGTTAGTACTGTAAATTAAAATTGAAATGTTAGAACTGTAAATCGCCATACACCGAAAACTACAATCAAGAACTCGACGAATTATATGGCAACGCGGATATTATAACGACAATTAAAATCGACAGATTACGATGGACAAGCCCCGTCGGAAGAACTGCTAGTAATTATCCACCTAAAGATGTTTGGTAGGAGTGAGTTAAAAAGAAAAAGAGGAGAAATTAAAATAAACTGACGGAGTTGAAAGAGAAGTTTATATAATAGAAAAAATCAACTAGAGAATTTTAGTAAAAGACAGGTTTACATGTAGCCAAAACTGCAACCAGGGTTGTTCAGCAAATGATGAATGAAGACAAAAATTGTATATTTTAAAATTCTCCCGACCACAATAAATTTCTATGAATACATAGCATTTAAATTTTGAAGTGTCAAAAAAAAAAAAAAATTGGTTTATTAGTAAGAAACTATATTAAAATGACTTATTATATGTATAAAAATATTATTTTATTTTTAACAATTTTGTGAATAAAATTTTTTAAATATTTAGCTAAATATAAATATAAACATTAATAAATTTTATTTTATTTATTTTTATTTTTATTCAATTCATTTATTGATATTTATAGTACTATATTACAAATTCAAAATATGTTTTCAATATAACTACATTAAATGTAATTAAAAGTAACAATAATTCAAAATAACTTATTAAAATAAAAGAAAGAGAACAATAAATGCTACCAAATAATTCTTAAAAAAAAAACTTAAAATAAGATAGATAGGAATAAAGAAAACCTATTCTATTGCTAAAAAGCAAGTATAGAATAGTTTAAAATTAGAATCCATTTAATAAAATTATGTATGTATGAGGTTACAAAAAAAATAAAATCAAATAAAAAAAAAAATAACAAAAATAACAATTTTAAAGATTTATGCAAAATTTCAAACTAATGTATTTAAAAGCTCATCAGCATTTGCAGAATTAATATTTAAAAGCCACTCTTTAGTCAGTTTGAGAAATTTTGATAGTGAGTTTGAATTTTTTATATTAGAAGGTAATTTATTAAAGAGTTTAGGTGCTGTGATTATAAAGAATTGACAGTGGTGATGTCTATTAAAAAGAGGAAAAGAGACCAGACTTCTATTATTGATTCTCAGATTATATCTATACGAACGCCTTAAGACCATATTCCCCGATCGCATATAAAAGATTTTCAGAGTTTTGTAAAAAAAGAGGTTTCTAATTGGCAGTATTTTTAGCATTTTGAATAGTTCAAAAGAGGGTCACATTCTGCTGCTTTTGCAGATTATTCTGATAGCTCTTTTTTGGACAATCAGTAGAGGCCTTATTTTATTACAGTAGGCACCACCCCAGCATACAATTCCATACTGAAGCTTAGCATGAAAAAGAGCCATTTAAAGAGCCATATATTCTAATGTGATATAGTTGCCTAATAACATTGTTAAGGTACAGTTTCAAGTAGTCAATGTGATGGCTCGAATTAAGTCTAGAATCAATAAACAATCCAATATATTTGAAATTTGGGACACAATCAATTTTAAAGCAATCACTACAACAATGGTTAACAGGATTGTCAATAAATGAAACAACTTGTAATGGTAATTTATTGCAAGTAGCCCCATGATAGTGCATGTTATAATCAATAACTAATGAAGAACTAATACTAAAAGTCATGTATTTAGTTTTATTGCTAATTGATAAGTTATGTTTAAAGAACAATCGCCTTAATAAATCTAAATCATGATTCATATCTACTACTACTTCAAAGTGATTAATACTACTGTAAGTGAAAACAGTATCGTCGGCAAAAGCTGTAGGTTTGCTTTTAAAAGGTTAAACGTAAAGTGAATTTATAAAAATAATAAACAAAATAGGACCTAAAACAGAGCCTTGCGGCACACCATGATTCACAGACAACAAATTACTATGCACATTTTTAATTTTTACAAATTGACATCTGCCGATGAGATAGGAACGAAACCCGTTATATATAGAATTTCTAAAACCAGCACTATGTAATTTTGCAAGAAGAATTTTGTGATCAACTAGATCGAATGCCTTCGTAATATCAATAAATAAAGCTGATGAAGTTTTCGAGTTGTTCAGAGAATAATAAAGTTCCTCACAAAACTTTAATAAAGGACCTTCTGTTGATTTACCACTGAGAAAACCAAATTGATTTATACTGAAAAAATTATTCCTATTTAAAAACTTTAAAATTCTGCTTTTAATTGCTTTCTCAAGGATTTTGGAAAACGTAGATAGTAAAGATATTGGACGATAGTTATTCATATCCGATTTATTGCCTTTTTTGTGCAGGGGTATAGCTACAGCTAATTTTCAATCATTTGGAAAAATCCAAGATATTACACTTTTATTAAAAAAGTGTACATATCAAAAAGCTAGCATATCAACAATAAACCAAGAAAACTTTTTAACCAAATTATTAGAAACATTGCCAAATGTACATGAGTTAGAATTTTTAAGAGTTTTGATTATAGTTATAAGTTCATAAGCAGAAATATGATTAAAGAAAATGCTGGATAAACTAGAATTAGTTAACTTAAACTTAGAAGGAATATTTACAAAAAATTCATTGAAATGATTTGCAATAGTTTTATCATCCGAAATTAAATTCTCATTAATTTCTAACACTACCTCAGTATTCTTAGATTCTTTATTAAGAAGTTTGTTAACAAGACTCCATTCTTTCTTCATGTTCCTTTTAGAGTTATTAAACTCTCTAAGATAGTAATTTTCCTTACATTTACCTAAATCATCCTTTATAGACTTACTAAGCTTCTTAACATAAAGTTTTAATTTATTATTAGAGAAACATGTATTGTTGACCCGTTTAATAAATTTATTCCTATTTCTTATTTTTCTTAGAATTGCATTCGACATCTCTGGCTTAAGTTTTTTAAATTTATTACAATAATGTACATAATTACATGAACTTGTGACAATATGCTTATTTCAAATTGAAATGAATTGTTCAAAAGCAATTGAAGGATCATCTTCAGCATAAACTTCCAGCCATGCTTCAGATATTCAGATATTAATTTAACATAATCAGTTTTCATAGCATTTCTTGTAGTATATTTTGATTTAGCATTAGTAGGAATATTATTAAAAAGTAAATTTGTCATTGCATGATCATTAATTTTTAAGTCCATTACCATACCAATTAAATTGACATTTATGATTTTTTGAGTTCTAACAAATATATGATCAATGCAAGTAGTGGAGGTGGCAGTGATTCTAGTTGGTTCATTAATTGCTGAATAAAAACCAAATGAAGACATTAAATACAGGTAATCTTTAACATAATATGAACTACTCAAAATGTCAATATTAATATCACCAAGTACAACACAATTTTTTGAGCTGATTTGTTCAATAAAAAAGAAAATTCATTTAAAAAATCAGGAATATTTCGATTATGAAGACTGTATATGCAAATAAAACAAAAAGAAAGTTTATTGATAACACAGTCTAATTTTAAAATTTCAGAACTAATTAGGTTAACAGATTCCATCACATATTTAATATCATTTCTTATAAACACTGCAACACCAATAGCTGCATATATGTTGTTACAAAAGGCATAAAAATTGTAATTAGGAAAATTGAAATTAATTACCTCATAATCAAAAATCGTAATCTCAGTTAGGAATATAATATCTGGCAAATGATCAAGAGCTAGTAAATTGGCTAGAAAAACATCAAAATTTTTTCTAAGACTCCTAATGTTTTGTTGAGCAACACTAAAATTATAATTATGATAATTAATTTGATTCAAAGAAAGCGAAGAATTGTAAACATTAACATTATAAATTGGCATAATTAATTAGAGTAAAAGAGAAAGACAAAAAACAAATTTAAATTTATACAATTAAATTTAAGTCTACAAAATTACATATTTTAATTATATTTCTATCACCTTCTTTTTTTTTTAGTAGTACATTAGAATTTTTTACCCATACATATTTATAATTTTTAAGCTTCCCAATTTCTTTTGCTTTATATAGATTATCTGAGAATTTAGATCTCATAAATTTTGTAAGTGAATGATTAATGTAGATACTGCTTTGTGTACGTTGCACACCAAAAATGTCTGCATTAATATTTCTCTTAGTTGTTTTTGCTTTCATAATTGCTTGTTTAATAAATTGAGAAGATAACTGTACGCATACAATACTAGCAGAATTATGATTGGAATTTCTAGAGAGCGTGTCAGCGTAAACAATATCAGCTGAATTATTATTAGTTTTCACAGAGAGAGTTTCAGCGTAGATGAAGCGTATATATTATGTTCAGCCACAGGAATATTTAAGCATGTAAATAGTTTCATTACTTTTTCTTTTACATTTGAAATGTTGATATCCGGAATGTCAATAATATCAATATTGTTATATAAACAGTTTTGCTCCAATTTATTATAATTACTTTCAAGAATATCCAATTTTTTGCTAAGAATTTTATTTTTATCCTCCAGTTCCTTTATTTTTTCAACTGCCTTAGAATTTATTTTTTATAACTTGATTATTTCATTATATAGTGACAGCAGAGTAATATTATGTGTTGTTGTTCTATCGCAGTAATTAACGTTTTTGATTGTGTTAGAAGAGGATGAACTGCAACTATCAGAATCAGAAGTAATGTTCAATATTAATGGTCTGAACTCTGGATAGTTAACAGGTATTGTGACTATCAGAGATGAAGTACCACTCAAACACAAATACTGCATTTAAATATCTCTTTAAAATTCTCCAAATTTTTAATGTCGAATTTAGGCAAATTAGCACATTGAAAATGTAAAAATTTTTTGCAAATAATGCATTGAATTTTGCTGGAATTTCTGTTAATTTTCAAATTGCACTCGTTGCAATTCATAATTATTTTTGAGTTATCAAATTTACCAAAATTAAAGTTTATAAGTTGAATTATATTACAAAAAGAGAAATATAACAAAAAGGGAGCAGTAACTTTAGCCTGTAAACCCCAACAGTACAAGTCAAAAATTAGATTATGTAAATTTTTAACTACCAAAGTGTTGCTATAATATTTTATAATATAATTTTTTTCTAAAAATTTGGAAAACTTTATACGCATTCTTACGAAACTTTGCATAAAAGGCTTTTTAAAATCCTTATAACTCAAAACCACACATTTTTTTGAATTTCGTACAAAGATGGGTATAACATTCAATCTGCCACGCGCCTTTTGATATATGAATATTTAAAATATATAAAAATTTTAATTCAAACAAACTATTTTCTCTACCACTATAAAAGCTCCTTGAAAGAACTTTTAAAAAGACAGTTAATATGATACAGTATGAGAAACAAAAAAATCGACAAAACAAATTTTAATAACAATTTTGTTTTGGAAATAAGTTAGCAAATAAAAATTAACTGAAAATATTGTAGTGGTATATTATAAATAAACAATATTTTCACACCATAGCGTTTTTTTTTTAAATGGTATACCCAGACCTCACCCACTAAAATTTAAAACAAAGTATATAAAAAATATAAAAATATTTACAAGAAAAAAAACTGTTCAAGAAATAATAAAAATTTTAATAATCCATAAAAGACAAAATAAACAAAATATTTGAAAAGTAAAACTGTGTTACAAAAGATATAAAAAAAATATTTCAAAAAATAAAATTATATTCCAAAACAAAAAACTAAAAATATTTCACAAAATATCACATATTTCTTACTAAAATATCACATATATTACTCTTCAATAAATGTTCCTCCGTTTCTCATTATTAAAAAACATTATTCTTTAAAACGCTTAGCGCATACGTAACTATAAATCGATGGTTGCCAATCCGATCTTTATAAAGCGCTAATTCATAATTTTCTAATTGGTTATTTTTTTGGAAATTTGAAACAAACGTATTTTTTTAAGAATATTTAAATTGGATGTACATCCAGAAACTGAACATTTTCGAACCATTATGTATAGATATAAATATTATAATTATTATGTCAAAACCATGTAGAGAAATGTCAAAACCATTCAACTGAACACACGTAATTTTTTTTTTAAGCGGAAAATTTAAAACCAAAAATATAACAATATATCGAAAAAATTATTTTAATAAAAGGAAAAAGTAATAAAAATTAATAAAAGTTAATAGAATACTATAAGAATATAAAATTAATAAAAAATAAAAATTATATAAATAAAAGAAATAATTAATTACTGGTGATCAAAATATGGCGGCACGACACTGTTCAATTTGCAGAGTTAAAATATACGGCAAAATAAAAGCAATTCAATGTAGTGGGGTATGCCAGCAATTTTTCCACATCAGATGTGCCAAGGTTCCTGAAGAACTATTAACTGCTGTAGAAACTGGTTCGGCTACCTGGAAATGTGAAACTTGCCCAGTACATCTTAATGAATCACTTGTCATCACGGGAGTGAAGGATACTAGTGCCGATGCAGTGGAAGATCTGCCTCAAATAAGCCTTGGCGAGATTACGTTAGATTCACTAGCTAGTTGTCTCAAGCAGCTCATATCAGTAATAGCTGAGGTACATCGTTCACAAGCGTACCTCAGCGAGCAAATAGATGATCTCCTAAAAAAAATGAAACAATTATTAATGAGAACACCCATCTAAAAAATAAAATTAATAGCATGGAAAAACAAATTAACGTAATGGAAAGTGTCATTGATAAAAAGCAGCAAAGTGAAAACAAATGCAACATGATTATCGCAGGTTTGCCAGCAAACATTGAAAATCCAATTGATATGTTCCATAAGATTGGCAAAAAGCTAAATACTAATATCCCAAGTGAAAACATCTTTAGCGTTTCTGAAATTAAAAAGAAAAAAAATAGTTACACAGAAAATTCAATGGAAAATAGAAATAAAAACAATCAATCACTTTACCTGGTAAAATTTAAAGCGGAGTCTACAAAAAACGAATTCATGTTACAAAAAAAAAAGAGTGAACGTGTTTTTACCTCAGAACTAGGATTTCATTCAGCTGGAAATCGAGAAGTATTTTTTCGCCATCATCTTACTCAGTATCAGTCTAAGCTGCACTATCATGCACGCCAAATTAAAAAAACACACCAATGCAAATATTTATGGTATAAGGATAACATCATCTACATCAGAAAGGCAGAGGATACTAAAATTTATAAGATTGAAATCAGAATGATATTTTTTTTACTACAAATAAGTTATCTACCGCATAAGTTATGTATATTTCCATTAATTTTTTGTACTAACATTGTAAACAAACACATAAAATCACTAATTAATAACCCATATATAATTTTAAGTTTTTTTTATACTAATCAAATAAATGAACATTACTTAGCTACTTATTTATTATTAATTCATACCTTCTATAATATTAATTTTTACATAACACACAAAATTTTTAATTATTTTTTAATTTGCAATAACAATCACTTATATATATATAGATTTAATATTACAATTAAAAAACATATAGCTACTTATTTACTATTAATTCATACCTTATATAATACTAATTTTTACATAACACACAATTGTTTTAATTATTTTTTAATTTGCAATAACAATCACTTATATATATATATATTTAATTTTAGAATTAAAAAACATATAGCTACTTATTTACTATTAATTCATGCCTTATATAATATTAATTTTTACATAAAACACAAAATTTTTAATTATTTTTTAATATGCAATAACAATCACTTATATATATATATATATTTAATTTTAGAATTAAAAAACATATAGCTACTTATTTACTATTAATTCATACCTTATGTAATACTAATTTTTACATAACACACAATTGTTTTAATTATTTTTTAATATGCAATAACAATCACTTATATATATATATATTTAATCTTAGAATTAAAAAACATATAGCTACTTATCTACTATTAATTCATGCCTTATATAATATTAATTTTTACATAACACAAAAATTTTTGAATTATTTTTTAATATACCAGCTTATAAAAAAAAACTTATATATAAACATAATTTGTTCCAAACTTAAAACACATATTATGGCTGCTTATGTAAATTTCAAAATTTATCTACACAATTATAATATAATTAATATTGAAAGAAAAACACAATATATAATAACTTATCTGCTAGGTTACTTAGTATTATTTTCTATTTACACTTTATTTTCAAATATTTTTAATATAATTCTTCCTATCTTTATAATTAAACCTAAATTTTTATTTTATGTTTTTACAAAATTTTCAAATTTTCAAGTTTCTTTCACGGAACACATTGCACCTTATATAATTCACTCTTATCACTATTCGATAAAACCTTTTCTTGTAGTTATTACTAATTATTTACTTGTGATCTTATGGAAAGCACATGATACTTATTTGATTATTTACTGCAAAATACATAAATGTTTCGAAATATATAATAGTTTTAATTCATCAATATGCGAACAGTTGAAAAAATGTTGTAATGATCCGACTTTCGAAATATATAAAGCAAATTATGTTAAAATATATAATCAAGTTCTTAGTACTTTATCAATATTTGAACAGCTGATATACCTTTTTAATGAGATTAATCTAAATCATTATTTTCGAAGTTATTTTAATTCGAAGTACTTTAAGGTTTGTGTCTGCGGTAAATTAATTTTCTTAATGTTAGGAATTGGAAAAAAATTTCGTATGATACGTAAATATATTATACAAACATTCTTAATGATAAATACAAGTTTGCTAAACTTTCAAATACAATTTATACATGAAACAATAAATCTTTTTTATTATTATTATAATACTTCGAACATATCTTTATGTTTAAATTTAAAAATTTCAAAATTTCCATTAAATTTTAAAAAATATATTCCTGGTTTCTTGATTACAAGTGGTTGTGTACTGGCTAAATCTATTCATTCCACATTAAAATCGGTGGCTAACATTCTACAATTCAATTTTGATCTATTTAATAATAATTATAGCAGTTTCAATTACATTATAAAGATTTGTGTACTAACTAAATTTCGTTTTTCATATTAATCTTCATTGATTATGACTGACAATATCGTAAATATTAAAGACCTATTGAGAATAGATCATTTCAATCACTTGGATTTTAATCAAGTGAAATCGAAATATGGAAATAAATTTAATATAGTATATTTAAATATTCAAAGTCTAAGAAAGAAACTGTATGATCTTGAATCTGTAATTAGTAATTTTAACATTGATATCCACATTATTGTACTTACCGAAATTTGGATACATTCTACGGAAAATAACTTCTATAATATAGAAGGCTATAATGTTTACTTTGCCAATAGAGATAAATCTTTTGGAGGTGTAGCTATTTTTGTAAAAGATGATATCGATAGTTATCAAATACATAGTGAGGAGTTTCAAAAAAGCAATATTTTATATAGAGCAACAAGGATCTATAGAGCACACGAAACACTTGTTGACTCCTTCATTAGTAAAATAGATGATATTACATTGCGATATAAAAAAACTTTAATTCTCGGGACTTTAATTAAAGTTTAATAAAATTAATCGAACTTTAATTTTCTTCATTAGTAAAATAGATGATATTACATTGCGATATAAAAAAACTTTAATTCTCGGGGACATGAACTTAAATTTACTAAATATTGAAAACGCGGAAATAAACTTATATAAAGACACCATATTAAGTAATGGCTTCCTTGTCTGTAATAGGATCTCAGAAGAATTTGCTAGTAGGTTTGGTAGAACTTCAAGAACTATTATTGATCATTTCATCAGCGATATCCTTGATAGAAAATATTGCTTTTATATTTTAGACACGTGCCTCTCTGACCACCAAATGTTCTACATAAACATCGACCGGAATCCCACAATATTCAGACAAAATTCATATAAAACCATACTAAATTATGAAAATATATCTAAGGATAATTTTTGGAATAATCTTCATTCCCAGGAAAATCTTGATGGCTTCGTTGATAAATTAAAAGACATAATTAAATCAAACACTCAAAACGTTCCCATACATAATAGTAAAAAAAAGAAGAATTGGATTACCCAAGAAATCTTAAACGTTATGAAAATTCGAGACTCGTTTCTTAAATATAAAAGAAGATATCCGGACGATCTTCATGTTAACTCGTTATACAAAAAATATAGGCATAGTGCCAAAACATTAATAATCGAGGCAAAAAAAAAGTATTATTCGGATGAAATCACAAATAATTCTACTAATATTAAGAAATTATGGGATTCCTATAAACAAATAATTTTTAATTCAAACTGTTCAAATTCAAAACAATCAATTAAGGTTATACATTACAACTCCAAGATCCTGGAAAGCGAAGTTGATATTGCTACTGTCTTTAATGTTTATTTTTCAAACATAACAAAGGAAATTAATATTCCGTTAAATAACATTGATTTAAATTATATGAGCCATTTTAGTCGGAATGTTTATCATAATTTTGATCTATCTCCCACGCATGCTGAAGAAGTATCCAAAATTATACAATCACTGAACTCGGGAGCTGCTACAGGATACGATAATATTTCGACCAAATTTATAAAAAAATTCTCAGAACGCTTAACGCCCATTTTGGTTAAATATATTAATAATGCCCTCCAATCAAATGTTTAACCTAATTGTCTAAAGTTAGCTATTGTAACACCAATATTTAAGAACGGGTTAGCCACTGTTTGTTCTAATTATCGTCCGATTTTTGTCCTACCTGCCATCTCTAAAATTTTTGAAAAAATCATTAAAAATAGGCTAAATTCTTTTTTGATTAATAATCCAATATTAAGTGAAAATCAGTTCGGCTTCGAGGAAAAATCCAACGCAACAGCCGCCTGTCTTTTTTTAAACGACTTTATCTCTAAAAACACCGATAATGGTAAATTTGTTAGTTGCGTTTTCCTTGATATTAAAAAAGCATTTGACTGTGTTGACCACGATATCCTACTCTTGAAACTGTCGAAATTAAATTTTACGATCAACCAGTTAAACTTCTTTAAATCATACCTGCAAAATCGTAAACAGATAGTACGAATAAACAACAGTTTTAGTCAAGAGGAAATGATAACAAGGGGAGTACCGCAAGGTTCAATTTTAGGACCTTTACTTTTCAAGCTATATATTGATGATATTACTCATTTGAATCTAAAGGGCAAACTTCAGTTATTTGCTGATGACGCCGTTCTGAAATATGCCGATAACTCGGAAGAAACTATTCGGACTAACATGCAACATGACCTCCAATTAATAGAAGAATGGCTAACTAAGCATCGGCTTGTTTTAAACTTAAATAAAACTAAAATCTTAATGTTTGAAAATAAATTATTCAATTTTGAAAACAGGTTCCAATTTAAAAATACTAATTTAGAAATTGTTAAAAACTTTAACTACTTAGGTCTAATCATAGATAGCAAATCCAACTGGAGATACCACATAGAAAAAGTAATTAGGAACATGCTGTGTAGGCTACGTAATTTCCTGTCGGATCAAGCGATTTTTACAATTTATTCTTCTTATATTAAATCCCACATTTGTTATCTGATTCCAATTTGGAGTAGAGCTCCACAAATTCACTTAAATAAATTGGACATGTTGCACAAGAAATGTGTAAAATTTGCCCTAGGGCTGTCAATTCTACATCCTACGGATTCCCTATACACTGAGAAATATTTAAGTTTAAAACAAATTATTTCATTTGAGCTCCATAAGATTGCCTTTAAAGTAGTCCATAATCAAATTAAACATAGTTTTATTCTAAATAGAAATCTAGACATACACAACCACAATACTCGAAACAAATCAAATTTTTACCTCTCACTTTTTAAAACAAGTCATCAAAAAAATAATTGCTTATATAATGCTCTGAAAGCTTATAACGACTTACCGGAGGAAATAAAATTAATTAATGATTTTAAATTGTTCAAAAATAAAATAAAATATATATTACTTAGAAATTAAGCTTTTATGTTTTTTACTAACTTTATACTAACTTTGTACTAATTATAATTATTATTACAGATAATAATAATAGGTACTAATTAACTAACAAGTAACAAAACAAATATATAATAACTTGCATAATTATGTAACGAAACATGTTAAATTTGTAACATAAAAAATTAAATTACTTTCATATTGTAATATCACAAATATATTTTATTGTACATTTCAATCAAAAATTTATTAAAAAATGTTAATCTAAAAATTATAGGACCACACAGCATTCTGCTAAGGTCTTAAACAAAATTTTATATAAAATGATTATTAAAATTGTAAATTTATACTAATTTAATTTATGTTCAATAAAGGAAAAAAAAAAAAAATTATATTTTAAACGAAAAACTGATGTTTATCCTTCAATACTGAAGTATCTTCAAGGATCATCAAATGATTCTAGAATTATATCTAATATGTTTCTCCCCAATTTCTCTTCTACCTTCAACTAAAATAATTGTTTGATTGACCAACCTTATGCTAGTCAGATTCTTTCTGTCGATCGGACCTGTTTGTTTGAGATAGACGATATTGTTTTAGCATCTGAGCTGGTTTCCTCCTTTATTGAATGTCTAAAAGATCATTTTTCGTGTGGTCCTGATGGTTTACTTGCTATAAATATATGTCCTCGTCCATTTTGGCCTCTCCTATTACAGATATTTTAAACTTATTATTACCATGCGCCACATTTCCTGCTCTCTGGAAGAAATCTTACATTATTCCCATTCATAAAAAATGCGCCCGTTCTGATGTTGTTAATTATCGTCCTATTGCTAAGATATTTTGTTTGCCAAAATTGTTTTAAAAAACTCTGTTCAATCACTTCTATGATTTTGCCAATCGATGATTAATCCAGCCAGCATGGCTATCAGATTAAACCAGAATAGCTATCAGAGGGGTAAATCAATAGTTACTAATATGGTACCATTTGTTTCTCGTTGCATTGACTCGATGAAAAATTCCCCATGATGTTATTTTTAAATTTTAATTATGATTCCCTATGATGTTATTTTACTTAAACATAAAGCACTCGGGTTCTCGTTGTGTAGTTTAGAGTGACTAAGTCCTTATATTTCAAGGCATGAGTACCAGATTCTTTTTCGTTCTACTCTTTCTGACGTATATAATGCTACATCAGGTGTGCTTCAAAGCTCCCACTTAGATTCTTTTAATTTTTATTGCAGCGACTAATGATGCTGCGACGTTTATTGCGCATTCTTTTATGGATTGATTTGCCGACCATACTAAGTTGTCTAAAGAAATTTTGAATATTTCCGATTGTTGTCACTTCAAACCGATTTCGATAGTTTCGTTCAGTGGTGTAGGCTCAATAATCTGGAGCTTAATGTTAGTAAATGTGAAGTTTAAAGTTTTTCAAATAGTAAATTTATTTTAAGACATATCATGAACGGCTTAGTAACACTTAATAAGTAGACAATTACTAATATCAATTTAGTATGCTTTTATATTGATCCTCAGATGTTGGCAATTACTAAAAGTAACCCTAGTATACTTCATTTATATCAAACTATTTGTTACGTAGTTTTTATTGCTAACAAACCGGCTTTATTCTGTATTTAATAAATATAGCTTAAAGTTGTTCTACAATAATTTGACGAATTTTTTACATTACCGTGACTTGTTCAAGGTATGTCAAAAAATTATTTTTACTAATTCTTGAAATGTTATAATTTTCATATTTGTAATTTTTTTAGTTACTTGTTTTTTATGTTCAATTTGTAAGTTGATTTAGTTATAACCCGAGCGACTATGTTTTTTTTTGTATTAGTGTTATAACCCTGCATAGCAATTTTTATTGTTTGTAATAATTCTTTCTCATATATTTTATAAATTTTTATTAATGCTTGTTAATGCTAAGCACTCCCAATAACAAATTTCCTCTTCTTATGGTAATCATCCAGTTCCTTGGTGATTACTTTGCATATGACACTCGGTTATATACAAAAAAAAAAAATAATAATAATAATAAAATGGAGAACTCCCCGAGTACAGGTAGAGAGGGAAATTGATCGTGGGAATTATTATTATTATGTTATTTTAAAATTTGATAATGCGTATTACAACTTACAACTAATACCCCGTTTCACACTTGAATATCTCTTTTGTTATTTTTACTTTTACTTTCATTTCATTCTCTCTCTTTAGTCTATAAACTAAATTTGTAGTAGGGATTTTTAGGAGTAATTTTTTAAACGAAAATTTTAGAGTTTAAAAATTTAGTCCACTAACACTAACACAAACAAAAATCAAATAAAAATTTTTTTTACGGCAGCATAGCTGACAATAGTTTTTTCGGGCAATGACATGAAGAATGTATTCTTATGCAGCTTTGCTTAGGAGGCTTTGTAAAATGCTTATATAACTCAAAAACTATAAATTTTTTTGAATTTCGTTCAAAGGTGGACATAAAATTCAATCGTGAATTAAATAACTGTTTTATCTTATTTTGAAAAAAAAACTTTATTTTTGGTTTTTAATTTTACTTTTATTCAACTAGTTTGATTTAACAGTATTCTTAGACAGTAATCTTACACTAACACTTTTGATTAACAAATGATTTAATTATGACCACTTTCAGATCTAAACAATGATTGATTTAATTCTGATTGGTACTACTGTTTATATGATTATAAAAAATCTTAGCAATATTTACTTTAAATTAATTTAATTTTGGTGTAATTCGAGCTATGTTACTTAAATGTGGGAAAGTTTTTTATTTTAATTTTTCCATAACTAATTTAATAAGAATTAATTTTATTATTCCAGACAAAATATGATATTAACTTTGTACTTAAATTATTGGTTAATAATTTAAATGTAATTAGATTGAAATATGATATTTACTTTAAGTTATTGGAAATAATAAATTTTATTATTTGGCAATAACAGGAAATGCAAATTTAACGTCTGTTATTTTTGTGGAAATGGATTGAGGATGTACTGACGTAATGTCTGCTATTTTGGTGGGAGTAGAATTTATTTTATTAATCGCGTAAATCGCGCATCTTTTTGTATATTAATATTTTAATATAAAAATACCTTTTTAAAAATAATCATCCATTTTCTGTACCACTATAAAAGCTCATTGGAAGAACTTTTAAAGAGACAATTAATATGGTAATTGGTACAGTTGAGGCAACAAAAAAATCGACAAAACAAATTTTAATAACAATTTTAATTTTGAAAATAAGTTAGCAAATAAATATTAAGAACAGAAAATATTATTTATTAAATGATGAATAATTATTATAAAATAAATAATTTTATATAAATCTATAATATAAAGAATAAAATGTAAATAATTTTCGTATATCAATAAAACCATAATATAAATTATTTTATAATTATTTCTTTTTCGCACCACATTAAATAAGAATCAAGTGCCTACTTACAAGAAATATTCTGAGATATTTATTTGAATTTATGAGATATTCTGAACTTGTAGTGGTTTTTAGTTGATTTTTCCCAGAATATGTATTTAGAAAAATAAATATAAAGATGTTGGCATATATTCTTTTTTACATTTTTTTTCCAATATTTTTCGCATTCTATATTTTTGTGTTCAATAAATCGCCTCACATTCGAAATAAAAAAATTAAAGATTTAATAAGAAAACTGCTTTGGGATTTTGAGATTTTTTAGGCTTTTGTATTTAGGATTTCGTGAAAAATCCCAATAATTCATTTAAATTTTAAAATATAAAAAAAAAATTCTTTAATTATTTACATAAAGTATACAATATAATTAATATTATGAAATAAATTGTTGAAACATAAAGTATTGAAATGTATTAAACATGCTATTAACTTCATAATAAAAATAAATAAAATATTAAATAAAAACACCCACGTTGTATGAGTTATTCCCCCTTACGATATTTACAGGCACGCCTGAACAGGAAAGGCTGTGTAATTTCCTTTTCACATTTACATATATTACATATGGTAGAGAAATACATTAAAAAAAAAAGCCTTCAAACAAAATTTTCATTGAATCCCACTCCTATTGTTTGAAAATTCTCTTATTCTAATAAAAATAACTAAAAAGGCTTAAAAATATTTTATTAAATATTTAGATAAAATTACGGGTTGGAAGCTAAATTTTTGATATGTTGTAGCAAAACTTCCAAATATTATTTTAATACAAAGTTCGAAATATTTTGGGAAATATTTCATAACGAAAACTCGTAATGAAAATTGCTAAAAATAGGCATTTTTTCGAAAAAAACAAAATAATAACAAAAAAAATTTTTTAAAATGAAATTTTCCTCTCATTTGTTTGATTGTATGCACTAATGCATTCAAATTTTGCCATGTCATGGCCTAAAAATATTGCTGGTTGTGGACGGCAGAAAAATTATGTGGGCGTTTTTCTTTTTCTCATCAGATCAATGCTCAAAGCAGATGCATTTTTGTTTTGAAAATAATGGACGACTGGCATTTTGATGTTTTCACACATTCTTATAATCTTTATTATATACAGGGTTTTCCAATTTGAGTGATATGATTTCTTTTAAAAAAAAACACTAATTGTTAAGGAAATTCAAATGTTTTTGGTTTATTGCTAAAGACCAATGACTTCAATTAACGCCACAAGAAATAGTCTAATGGTGTTAAATCACAACTTCGTGGAGGCCATTCAATGTCACAATTGCATTTGAATTACGTTTTATTCAGAACTTAATTGTATCGATTGTACTTCACATTAAATAAAAAAAATTTGAATTTCCTTAACAATTAGTGTGTTTTTTTTAAAAGAAATCATATCACTCAAATTGGAAAACGCTGTATATGGAAAGAATTGCCATTGCACAATTTATATAAAATTCAAAATGGAAAATGATAAAAATGATCAGATAATTCAAATTTAAATAAAATAAAAAATTATTGACATCTTTATATTGAAAACGTAAACAAATTAATTTTAACTTTTTTAAAAGAAAAAGCAAACATATTTTTTTATAATTTATTTCAATGTTTAATTGATTCTAAACGTAAATGTCAACATATTTAGTAATTTTTATATGTAAATGCAAAATTATAATTTTAAACAAAAATTTTGACATTTTTATATTGAAAACGTCAAATATTAACTCTCAATAGAAATTTAAATTTTTTAAAGTCTAAAAATTTAATTTTTATAGAATTATTAACTCTTAATAAAAAATTTTAAATTTTTTAAAGTCTCCCGCTAACAATTTAAGAAATCCCCTTTTTAAATTTGGCAAGTAAACCCATACGGCAATCATCTTTTTATATTTTTTTTTTCCTTGTATGAAATCAAAAAAAAATAAAAGTTAACTCACACCCCCGCTAACAATTTAAGTAATCTTCTTTTTAAATTCGGTAAGTAAACCCCTACGGCAAGCATCAGTAGATTTTTTTTTTCCTTGTATGAAATCAAAAAAATAAAAGTTTCCTTTCTTATATGAAAAATAAAATTTTTTATATATAATGTTATACTATTATCTACAATTATTTATAAAATTTGTTATTTTATGCACATTCCACATAAAAAATATAAAAAGTTACCTAAAAAAAATGTGTACAACCCTTTCTTTTTCATTTAAAAACCTTTTCAAAAATTACTTAAAGAATTACACATGGCAACACGTTTCAAAAATGCATAAGTATTGGAACAACATGCCGCCTTTTAATAGAATTAATATAATATTAAAGTTTTATATTGAAAATCGGAAATTTTAAAATTAAAAAAAAAGGTAAAAGAAAACAAAAAATTAAAAGAAAAAGGACACCCAACAGTCAAGGAAGAGAAAAGGAATAAAGAAAAACAAGGAAAAATTAAGGATCAAACCATTTTTACGGTACTTGTTGGATGACAGTGATAAAGTGGACTCTGCCCATTTATTTGATCATTTAAAAAAGTTTAAAATAATTTATTTATGTTTTTAATACAAAGAATGTCTATAATTTTTTATTTTATGTAAATTTGAGTTATCTGTAACTACCTAAATATTTTTTGTACAACCCTTTCTTTTTTATTATTTGAAAAATCCATTTTGTACCATTATTTTCATAACAAAAATATCGATTTTCGTATGAAAAAAATTTAAAAAAATTTTTTTCGCGAAAAATAAAGCAAAAAAGTTCATATTTTCGGTAAATTTCGATTTTAACGGTAAAAGTTTAAGAATAGCAGAAATGGTAGTAAATAAAAAGCAAAAAGTGTTAAAATTTTGAAAATAAGTTAGCAAATAAATATTAAGAACAGAAAATATTATTTATTAAATGATCAATAATTATTATAAAATAAATAATTTTATATAAATCTATAATATAAAGAATAAAATGTAAATAATTTTCGTATATCAATAAAACCATAATATAAATTATTTTATAATTATTTCTTTTTCACACCACATTAAATAAGAATCAAGTGCCTACTTACAAGAAATATTCTGAGATATTTATTTGAATTTATGAGATATTCTGAACTTGTAGTGGTTTTTAGTTGATTTTTTCCAGAATATGTATTTAGAAAAATAAATATAAAGATGTTGGCATATATTCTTTTTTACATTTTTTTTCCAATATTTTTCGCATTCTATATTTTTGTGTTCAATAAATCGCCTCACATTCGAAATAAAAAAATTAAGGATTTAATAAGAAAACTGCTTTGGGATTTTGAGATTTTTTAGGCTTTTGTATTTAGGATTTCGTGAAAAATCCCAATAATTCATTTAAATTTTAAAATATAAAAAAAAAATTCTTTAATTATTTACATAAAGTATACAATATAATTAATATTATGAAATAAATTGTTGAAACATAAAGTATTGAAATGTATTAAACATGCTATTAACTTCATAATAAAAATAAATAAAATATTAAATAAAAACACCCACGTTGTATGAGTTATTCCCCCTTACGATATTTACAGGCACGCCTGAACAGGAAAGGCTGTGTAATTTCCTTTTCACATTTACATATATTACATATGGTAGAGAAATACATTAAAAAAAAAAGCCTTCAAACAAAATTTTCATTGAATCCCACTCCTATTGTTTGAAAATTCTCTTATTCTAATAAAAATAACTAAAAAGGCTTAAAAATATTTTATTAAATATTTAGATAAAATTACGGGTTGGAAGCTAAATTTTTGATATGTTGTAGCAAAACTTCCAAATATTATTTTAATACAAAGTTCGAAATATTTTGGGAAATATTTCATAACGAAAACTCGTAATGAAAATTGCTAAAAATAGGCATTTTTTCGAAAAAAACAAAATAATAACAAAAAAAATTTTTTAAAATGAAATTTTCCTCTCATTTGTTTGATTGTATGCACTAATGCATTCAAATTTTGCCATGTCATGGCCTAAAAATATTGCTGGTTGTGGACGGCAGAAAAATTATGTGGGCGTTTTTCTTTTTCTCATCAGATCAATGCTCAAAGCAGATGCATTTTTGTTTTGAAAATAATGGACGACTGGCATTTTGATGTTTTCACACATTCTTATAATCTTTATTATATACAGGGTTTTCCAATTTGAGTGATATGATTTCTTTTAAAAAAAAACACTAATTGTTAAGGAAATTCAAATGTTTTTGGTTTATTGCTAAAGACCAATGACTTCAATTAACGCCACAAGAAATAGTCTAATGGTGTTAAATCACAACTTCGTGGAGGCCATTCAATGTCACAATTGCATTTGAATTACGTTTTATTCAGAACTTAATTGTATCGATTGTACTTCACATTAAATAAAAAAAATTTGAATTTCCTTAACAATTAGTGTGTTTTTTTTAAAAGAAATCATATCACTCAAATTGGAAAACGCTGTATATGGAAAGAATTGCCATTGCACAATTTATATAAAATTCAAAATGGAAAATGATAAAAATGATCAGATAATTCAAATTTAAATAAAATAAAAAATTATTGACATCTTTATATTGAAAACGTAAACAAATTAATTTTAACTTTTTTAAAAGAAAAAGCAAACATATTTTTTTATAATTTATTTCAATGTTTAATTGATTCTAAACGTAAATGTCAACATATTTAGTAATTTTTATATGTAAATGCAAAATTATAATTTTAAACAAAAATTTTGACATTTTTATATTGAAAACGTCAAATATTAACTCTCAATAGAAATTTAAATTTTTTAAAGTCTAAAAATTTAATTTTTATAGAATTATTAACTCTTAATAAAAAATTTTAAATTTTTTAAAGTCTCCCGCTAACAATTTAAGAAATCCCCTTTTTAAATTTGGCAAGTAAACCCATACGGCAATCATCTTTTTATATTTTTTTTTTCCTTGTATGAAATCAAAAAAAAATAAAAGTTAACTCACACCCCCGCTAACAATTTAAGTAATCTTCTTTTTAAATTCGGTAAGTAAACCCCTACGGCAAGCATCAGTAGATTTTTTTTTTCCTTGTATGAAATCAAAAAAATAAAAGTTTACTTTCTTATATGAAAAATAAAATTTTTTATATATAATGTTATACTATTATCTACAATTATTTATAAAATTTGTTATTTTATGCACATTCCACATATCTAAAATATAAAAAGTTACCTAAAAAAAATGTGTACAACCCTTTCTATTTTCATTTAAAAACCTTTTCAAAAATTACTTAAAGAATTACACATGGCAACACGTTTCAAAAATGCATAAGTATTGGAACAACATGCCGCCTTTTAATAGAATTAATATAATATTAAAGTTTTATATTGAAAATCGGAAATTTTAAAATTAAAAAAAAAGGTAAAAGAAAACAAAAAATTAAAAGAAAAAGGACACCCAATAGTCAAGGAAGAGAAAAGGAATAAAGAAAAACAAGGAAAAATTAAGGATCAAACCATTTTTACGGGACTTGTTGGATGACAGTGATAAAGTGGACTCTGCCCATTTATTTGATCATTTAAAAAAGTTTAAAATAATTTACAAATGTTTTAATAAATGTTTTTAATATAAAGAATGTCTATAATTTTTTATTTTATGTAAATTTGAGTTATCTGTAACTACCTAAATATTTTTTGTACAACCCTTTCTTTTTTATTATTTGAAAAATCCATTTTGTACCATTATTTTCATAACAAAAATATCGATTTTCGTATGAAAAAAATTTAAAAAAATTTTTTTCGCGAAAAATAAAGCAAAAAAGTTCATATTTTCGGTAAATTTCGATTTTAACGGTAAAAGTTTATCGAATTTTTGGCAAATTTTGGGGGATTCTTGACACGTGGCCTTTTTTTCGCTGAGTTATACGTCGTATACATGCCCCACCAAATCTTGGTTAAGAATAGCAGAAATGGTAGTAAATAAAAAGCAAAAAGTGTTATTAATTTTTAAAAACCAAACTATTATAATATTTCACATTGCATAATTATTTTTTGGTTTTTTTGAATGATGAAATTTGCGACTCATTGTTGCTGTTTTGGAGTAAATTCATCTATTTTGAATAAAATTGTTAATGTTTACTTGTTTATTATTCTCATCTGATTTTGAAAGTTTAAATTCAAATTAAAGGCTGGTTTTCATAAGAAAAAAATATCCTCGAAAATATTAGAGCATAGGCAGAAGATACAAAAATGATATGGGTGTGAAAAACATAACCCTAAAAAAATATCCATGAAACATTTGAAAATATTCACGAAAGTAACCATAAATATCTACGAAAATATGTTCTCTGAAGATATATTGCTATAAATATTGTGGATATTTTTAATACATATGCAAAAATTGTATATCATACAAAAAAGTTTCTACTACCATGGCATTTAAATTTTGAGGTGGCAAAAAAATAAACACACATTTTGAAATAAACAAATGTTCAAAAAATTTGTTTTTGATTTTTAGTGAGAAACTAAATTAAAACGACTATATTATAGGTATAAAAATATTATTAATAAACTATATTATTTTGAACAACTTTATAAATAAAAAATTTTAAATTTTTTTAGCTAAATATGAATATAAACATTAATAAATTAGGTTTTGTACATTTTTTACTGTCAAAACATTGCTGTATTCCCTCTTTCCCACTGGTAGTACACTATATTTTTCTCTTTCTAGAGTTGCGATAATATCCACGATATTTCTCATGAAAACCAGCCTTAACTCTACACTAATCGTTTCGAAATGGCAGAGTAAAATTAACTGTGCTGTGAGTGTGGTAGTTAATCATATAAAAGCATTTCACTCTACTCGGAGGTAGAAACGAAAAGCATTCCTGTAGAGGTTATGAGTATAACAAATGTAAATAAAAGTTAGTTTGTAATGTGTATGAATTTTCTGATGAATACAAACTAAAGCTTGAACAACACAATTTATTTGACATTTAAAAAATGTAGTTCTTTATATTTTTGTTATAAAAATTTTTAATAGTATAGTTTTGATGCCATGTTGTAATCATGACTATTTATTTACTATGGTGGACATTAGATCATTTGGTGGGTATTTGGATATTTACTATGGGGGCTTACGGATCATGTTCGGGTGGTAGAATTTGGAGTGCATCCACAAAGGCTAATTTCTATGAAGAAAAATATCGGCGATATTTGTTAGAGCATAGGCAGAAGATACAAAAACACTACTTGTCTGACAGAGAAAAAACACAAAAATATCGGACAATAAAATTGTACAAGCGTTCAGAAAATATCGGATGAAATTGTAATGTCCAGTACCCATGGTTTTATTTGGGTTGGGGGCTTTCATATAATATACCTAATTTGCAAAATTTTTTTTTACCACGTCTACTGAAATTTTAATTTATTTATGCATTCCACAAATTTTTAATGTCACAAATGTATCTTGGCCACAAAATTTTTTTATCGTTACCTTTGTAACAATTATTATCCTAGACCTAGGCCTAGACCTATCCTATCCTAGGGTAGTTCCGGAACAGCCATCGTAGAGGAAGGAAAAAAAAAAAATATTAGAAACAATTTTTTTTATATTTTTTTTAAATCTAATTAAATTAATTAATTAATCACACATTGTTCTCTCAAATTAAAGAAATTTTGAATTTAATCGAAAAAAATTTAAATGAAAATTTAAAAGAAAAATTATAAAGAAAAAAAAATTTAACCAGCTTTTTCTTATAAATGTGAAAATAACTTTCAATTTCCATTATGTCTTTAAATAAATCCATTTACAAAAAAATATTGGAAAAAAAAACTTTTTTTTAATAATATATTCTAAAAAAAAAACAAAAAAAAAATAAAATTATATACATATATAAATATATACAAAATATTAAAAAAAATATTTTAATAAAATATGAAAAAAAAAGAATTTAATTGAAATTATAATTTAATAATCCTTTTTTTGTAGAATTAATAAACGTTTAATTAAATTAATAAACATGAGTTATATTAAAATTGAAAGCTAATTAACATTTTTTTTTATTCAAATCTTAGGAATTTAAGAATTGTATCTAATGATCTCAGTATTGTTAAATAAATTAAGCGTTTGCCGTATAGATTTCATATTATTAAACAATTTCAAAACTTACAAAAACAAAAGAAAATATATATAAAATTAAACTTATAAAATTCTAAATAAATAAATAAAATAATATCTTAAACAAAACAAAAAATTAATTTTTTAAATTTTCAGTTAATACTCGTATAAAAAAATTGGATTGAATTTTAAATTTTGTATTTATCTGACTCATGGCGCAGTGGTTAAGTCGCCAAACTTTCAATCGAAGGGTCTTGGGTTCAAACCCCGGTCAGGTCAAAAATAAAAAAATATGTAGTACTTTTATATCGTAATAATGTATATCGTATAATTAATAGTAGTAATAATAACATTAATAATATTAATAATAATAGTAATAATAACAATAATTATAATAATAGTAATAATAATATTAGCTACTACAGTGGGGCTATGTTTGGTTATATCATGCAAGTAAGGTGTTATATACTGCTGCACGTTGTAATTCAAGGATGGCGCTGACTCTGTAGTAAAATAATAACAATAATAATAATAATAGTAATAATAATAGTAATAATAATAATAACAATAATTATAATAATAATAATAGCTGCTACAGGAGAGCCATCTTTGGTTATTTCATGCAAGTAAGGTGTTATATGCTGCTGCACGTTGTATTCCACGGATGGCGCTGACTCTGTAGTAAAATAATAACAATAATAGTAATAAAATTAGTAATAATAGTAATAGTAATAATAACAATAATTATAATAATAATAATAATAGTAATAATAATAATAGCTACTACAGTGGAGCTATCTTTGGTTATATCATGCAAGTAAGGTGTTATATACTGCTGCACGTTGTAATCCACTGATGGCGCTGACTCTGTAGTAAAATAATAATAATATTAATCAGAATACTAATACCAATAATAATAACCGCTACAGTGACAGTGGGGGTTGCCTTCAATAATTACCTCATGTAGTAATATATATACTACCACTACATGTTGTAACTGTTGTGACGGTTTTAGTCACTGTTAGCAAAATAGTAATAATAATAGGCGGATTCATTGTTTCCTTACAGTCCCACTCCCAATTCAATGTTTCCGTATCCATTTCCTATCCTTTCCTATCCCTACTTCCTAGCCAATATGCTGCGTTCGCAGGTAAGGGTTTCATCCCATTATATTGGCTAAAGGGGGAGGTGGGTTTAGTCAGTAAGAATCTGACACTACCAAGGGGGACATTCTTGGTGTCTTTGGAAGATTCCCACCTTCCTTAGGAAAAAAAAAAAATTTGTGTGTGAAACGTATAAATACTACTGTTATATTATATTAATATTATTTTGTTTTGCTGTGATTCCTGATTGATGAAAACTTTAATGATTGATTGAATAATGTTTTGAATTTCCAAAATTAAAAAAAGAGAAAAAAAATTAATATTATTATGAATTTATACTATTATAATATAACAAACATTATAATTAGTATTATTATTTCCTATTATACTTGTTAATAAAATTAAAAAAATAAGTTTAAGAAAAAAAAATCATATAAATAAATCATATCAAAATGTATAATAACCACTCAGTACCTAAGGCTGGGATATTTATACTCATATAAATTTAAAAAAAAAAAATTATAAAAAAATATAAAATTAAATTAATTTAATAGAAAATACAAAGGAAAAAAAATGTATGTATATATATTAACAATTTTACTTATATAGAAATTTAAAATAAATAAATTAAAATAAAAAAAAAAAAAAAGAATTATATCAAAAAAAAAAAATAATTTAACAATAATAATATTATTAATCAATATATAAATATAAATATTGAAATATGAACGAAAATTATTAAAAAAAAAAAAGAAACAAAATTTACACAGAAATATACATGTAGTAATAAGTATATAATTATTTATGTAATAATTTATTTAACAATTATACATATAAATCAAATAGTATGTAACAATATATAAAAATACCTTTGAAACAAATTAAACCGAAAAAAAAAAAATAACAAAATTATGTACATGTATGTATATAATATTGTAATTATGTATGTATTATATATATGGTGAAAAAAAAACAAAACAATTATGTAATTTAGATAAAATAACTATATAAGAAATTATAAAAAAAAAAACAAAAATTTTCGTTTCTTAGTATTACTACTATTATTACTATTAAATAAAATATATTATAATCAAGTAGAAATTAAGAAAAATTGAAAATATAAAAAAAAACAGAATAGAATTATAAACGAAATGTAAAAAAAAAGGTAACTAAAGTATTGAATTTTTTTTTATAATTATTATTATATTAAGAAAAACAAATTGTCTATAAATGAAAAAAAAATTAAAGAGTTAAGTTTAAGGAGAGAACTTCATGTATATCTTTTTCGTTGATTTTTTTTGTTTTTATTTTGAAAATGAGTTTTTAAAATATAGCAAAAAGAAGTTCGAGCTGAGTATAATTGGTCCGAAACGGTAATGAATTAAACCAGCCAAAATCATGAGTAAGTATAGTTTGGACAGGGATGTTGTTTATCTTGGCATGCACATTTTTTTTGTAATGGACCAATAGCGAGTTTTTTCTTCGAACCCTCCCAGCTGAGTAATAACCCGGATATCAGCCAGGCATGCCACGCTCGATTGGGTCTTGGACCATCCCAACTGTTATATTTCATTACAAAATTTAACTCGCTGAAGCTAAATTTTCCATAATTATCTTCGATATTTTTAACACATACGTAAAAAATGTGTATGTACACAAAAAAAATTGGCACACTACTAACATTCTTATGGATACATGACATTTGAATTCATTATTTTTCTCCCTCTTTTTTATTGGTAGTATTAAGTATATTTTACTATTTCTAAATATCCGATATCGAATGAAATTTTTTCCATGAAAATTAGCCTTAATTGGAAAAAAAATTGACACAAATGAAATGAATATACCACAACCTAGAAGAATATCCATTGACAAATTATATTCTTCGACCATACTCTGCAAATTAACTACCACAGATAGAAGAAAATTTCAATAAAAGACTTTCAAGAGCAAGGCGTAATATAGAAAATGCATTTGGAATACTATCTGCTAGGTGGGGAATACTGTTGACAACAATTAATGCAAATGTCGAATTGATGGAAAAAATAATTAAGACGACTGTACTTCTTCATAATTTTTTTAAAATTAAAGCTGCCATCAAAATATTGTCCACCAGATATTATTAATAGAAGGGAGAAAAAAATTAAAATTATCGGAAAACAGTATTTTCAAAAAATATTTTAAAGTTAGTTTCCAAGTTATCAAATAATAATTACGAAGAACGAATTAAAACATACAGAAACTCATTGGCTGTTTACTTGCATACTGAAGGAAAAATATAAAAGGAATTGAAAATAAATGAATAATATTAAATATGATAAAATTCTATTTATTAATTTATGTTTAAAAAAAAGAAAGACTTTTGTATTAAAAAACCTAAAAAATAACTTACTAAAAATTTAATTTGTTTTGTATTATCAAAATTGAAGAACTGGATCGGTTATTAATTGCAATACTGCAGATTTAAATCTATTTTTCTTTTCGGCATTTCTTTCATTTCAGATAACTTATAATTGTAAAAAGCCGAATCTGAATCCACTTGGTTTTTATTTAAAAAAAATTGGATATCGACCCTACTGCTTCATCAATTGCCGAGATTTCTTTTGATTTTCGCTTTGCAGCAGAACATCTTTCTGAGTCGCTTGGAATCATTGAAATACTTGGAATTGTCGAAGATAATGTCGAATTACAAATATCGAATTTCTCTATCGGATTTGACGGAAATTTTTCGTCAAAATATATTCTAAAGATTCATCTTCGGTTTGGCTTTTGTATTTTTTGGAAGGAGGTTATGGTCTAAAAAGTAAATCAATCATAAAAGTTATTTCATATTTTCTTTCATATTATTATCTTATATGAATGATATCTTCTAAAAATGTTAAATAATCATACAGCGACCACTCTTCCAAATCGTAATTTCCTGATCCAGACGTGAGATTTTTTTTCTTCTTCCGTTCCATTTTTTTAATGCCAGTTTCTGCATGAATTCGATATCGTTTTGCATGTTATCCATTATTTTTGATGTATATTTATTACGATATATATAATTAACATATGTCAAAAACGCATTTTCAAAACATCAGAAGTTAAATTAAATTAACTTTTGCGTTTTTTTTTGCGTTTCTGGCGTTTGAAATGAATTAGGTCTATGAATCTAGTACATTTTAAGTTTTTGCGGTTTTTTTATTTCTGCGTATGAATTTATTTCTCTTATGAATCAAGCTTAAATTTAAATTTTTGATATGTTGTATGAAAACTGAATATTTAAAAAAAAAAAATAGAAAAAACGTTTTTTAAAAATGAAATTTTCTTCTCATTTATTTAAATGTGTACAAATTGGCACTATGTAAATATATTTAAGAGTTTTCAAGGTTTTCATGTCAAGACCTGAAAAGTATTGTCAGATCCAGATGTGATGTAGATTATGACTTATGAGGTTCAAGGTAACTTAAAGCAATTTTTTTTTTTACTTTATATGAGATTCCACTCGTCATTTTTGAAATTTGACATTTGATTTTTTCATTTGACGCGCCATACTCTGCCTTTTTGTGCTTTTTTAAAGTATAGTTAGAAAGATTTCATCCAAATTTTTTTTTAAGTTAAAATAGAAGAAAAGCTAGTTTTAATACATAAATAGTGAGTTAATTAATATAAATTAAATTAATGCATGGTGTTTTTAAAATTAGTTTATTTTATTTTAAAATTTAGGATTAAAAACATGCAAAAGTTGTAAAATGGTATTAATGGTATTATCTAATCTATGATGATGTTGCGTTATGCATGGCCTGAAATATGCCTGAAAACGAAAACTATTGTGAATTTGTCCTCTGTATATAAAATATTTTTGATTTTAAAATTGAAATTTCAAATTAGGTATACAGTCGGACGCGTGTAAATTCAATCCGTGCATAACACGTTTAAAAGAACGCAAAAATTTTGTACCATAAATATAAACATTATTTTCTAACATTATTACTCGGATATTTGCTCGTTTAAATGCAAAAACCTTTTGAAGGCTAATTTTCATAAAGAAAAATATCGGCGTTATTTGTTAGAGCACTACAAAAACACTACTTGTGTGACAAAGAAAAAACACAAAAATGTCGGACGAATTAACAATAAAATTGTACAAGCGTTCAGAAAATATCGGAGATGTACCAAAATATCAGATGAAATTTAGCTCGCTGAAGCTAAATTTCTATAATTGGTTCCGATATTTTTAACACATACGTAAAAAATATGTATGTACACAAAAAAAATGGGCACACTACTAACATTCTTATGGATATATGACACATTTGGCGGCGATAAAAGGAAAGAAAAAAATTATAAGAAAAACAAAACAAAAAAAATTACTTTTTTATTCATTCATTCTGTTCATAATTCATTTTCTTCGAACTGATTTTTTTTTTCTCTAAAAATTGATTTTAACATACAATAATACACATCTATCTGTACATCACAAGCAAAATATTGTTCATAATTTTAAAATGTAAATTTTATAGATCTCACCTTAAAAAGAATAAAGACCAAATTATAAAGACGCGTTATTAAATCTACACGCGTGCGGCGCGATGACATTTAAAGTAGAATACACAAGTTTAAATGGTAAATTTGCGGGCGTTGTGAATGAAAAATAAAAGCAACAATCAAATTTCAAAATCAAAAGAAAAGCCGAGAGCCAATACAATATAAAAATTAGTGGAAAAAAAAATAATTAAATTAAAATGGATAATTTGAAGAAAAAAGTTATTCTTTTGATTGAATTTTTTTTTTACTTTACAAAATTGAAATCTTTCAGTTTACAAATTGTTTATATTTTTATAAAATGTCAATCGTGTAGTGTCGCGATATTATAACTTGAAGAAAATTTTATGTAGCGCCACACGCGTAGCAGTGAAACAAGCGTAGATGTGACGCGACACTATAATTTGGCCTTAACTCCACCCACCGCATGCATCATATTTGAAGGCCAACAAAATTTTATATGTGCTTATCATGCAAACCGCAAACGTTAACATTAAAGTTTAAACTCGGTAAGTATCATGATTCATGCAAACCGTAAACGTAAATGCTAGTATGAAAACAGCAAGCGTACGGTTAGATTTTTAAACGAATGTTTTAGCTCACGGTTTTAGTTGTTTATGTTTCTTTTTTGTATTTTAAAAATTCAAAATAAGCGAAGTTGAATTTATTTTGTTTAAAATATTTAAAAAAGTAATTTTTGATATTCTTTTCGTTTTATTTACTATTTTTAACATGAATGTATAAGACAAGTATTGCTTTCATACCAAAAATTTGAACCCGAAAATGTAAAAAGTATTTTTAGCTTGATGTCTGTCTGTATGTTTGTGTGGATATGTCTCTTGATACGTGTACAGGCTAAACGATTGAACAGAAGTTTTTGAAATTTCATATTTAAGATTTTTACTTAATTATCATTGATTTTGAAGTACATTGGGCAACCGCAAGTGGTAGTTTACTAGTGCAATTTTTAAGTTTTTTACGAATATTTCTTAACTGGAAAATATTATGAATAAAAATTATTAAAAAAAAGTTGTTGGACAAGTAAAAAACTTTGCCATAAAATATTTTTGATCCGACTAACTTTAAGTTTTATTTAATTAAATAACATATTTCATACATATTACAATACGCCATTATGCATTATATGAACGTTTTTTTTTTTGTTTTTTTTATCCTTTTTATATTATTCTCTTCTTAATGACGCAAAATTCCAACTGTAAAATTTTTGTTTGATTCAGTACTAATATACATTTTATGTTCAGTTAAAAAAATTCTTAGGTTAAAAATAAAACCTAAACTGAAACTAATTTTATTAACAAAAATATCACTCCACAGGTATAAAAACAAATAGAACAAAATTGTCATAACATATATATCCATATATAGTTAAAAGAAAACATTGGTTTTGCTGTAAACCCAAAATAAAGATCTATTTTAAAAATTCTTCATTAATCCAATAATTTACTTCTTAAAACCTGTCAACAATTTTTAAGTTTAACTACAAATATATGTATGTACATACATATTTGTAAATCAAGATTCATATAAATAATTATTAAAATTATAAGGTCGAAATCTTATATTTCAAGCTAAAAATATATATAATTATAACTAAAATTATATTTTGCAACCTCTATAAGAAGAAGCAAGATGCAAATTTGTTTTAACGTCAAATACAGACCTAAGACTAAACGTCAAAAATTTTAAACGTTAAATATTTTGAAGATGGATATAATAAAAGATATACTTTAGAAGCTATTAATTAATTTTACATGTATTAATAAATTATATTTAGTTTATATTAATTAAAATTTATTCTTACATAAAATAACAATTTTCACTAGTTGAACCATTTTCTATTTTGTAAATAAAAAAATTTTTCATCAAATGTCAAAATAATATAGACATTACACAAACTAGCCTACATTTAAATAAAACTTTCAAAATAAAAATGTTGCCGTTTTGTATCTCGTGAACGAGTGGATGCATAATGGTTGCAAAATATTCGTTAATGTTACCGCGGAGTACACTAAATGTAACCGTAATAAATTTTGCATCTGCATTCATGCATCCCATATGAACTTACCCTTACTTGTAAATATTCGAAATTTTGACACGGTGAAATTTTTTACAGCTGATTTTAAATAAATTTTTAAAGAATATTTTACCTTTAACAGTTCAAAACTAATTCCGAAAGCACTAAGTTTCACGCGGTTTGTTTGATACCTATATAAACGCAAATCTCTAGAAACGTATGGTTAAGCAATCATACGGTTCACATGATAAGCACCATTATAATATTGCTTAAGTGTGATGTAAATTGTAAACAAGATCTATTTGTTTTAATTCTTTCTTTTTTGTTTAAAAGAATATTTTTCTAAATATTAAAAAATATTTTTGGATGGCATATTAAAATTTTCTAAAATATTAAAGGTTATTAACCTTTTTCGGACCCACAAAGATATAGTAAGTTAAGATCAAATTCACTGAATATATAATTTATATTATATTTATAGATATGTATGTAATTTTTTCTAGATAGCAGAAATTTTATAAATTAAAAAGGTATTTTTTAAAACAAAAAATATCCGGCAAAAAAGGGTTAAAAATCTTACCATATCTTTAAATCAAGAAGAAACAACTAGATATAAAACAAAAAAGTTATTTTAATGCACGATATTTATAACAACGCCTTTACAGCTTAAAAACCGGAACATTCAAGTTCAACAGAAACTTTGAAAAAAAAGATTATTTGTTCATAAAATAAATTGAGTGTTCCGATCCGGCTTGTAAGATATTAGGCGTTTTTATAAAATATTTTAAAATTTTATATAAATATCTTTTATAAAAGATAATAAATGGAAAAACTAAGATGTGTCCTAAATTAACTAAACAACATATTAATCCGAATACTTTTGAAAAAATGAGAGTTAAATTAGCAACACAAATATTTAGTAGAAGTCGATTATTAATCCGAATACTTTTGAAAAAATGAGAGTTAAATTAGTAACACAAATATTTAGTAGAAGTAGCTGAGTGTCGCTATTAGAACAATAATGGAAACATCTGGTTTTAAAAATGTTACTAAAGAAGTTGCAATTGTATTAGTGTTTGATGAACTTTTTGATTGTATCAACAGTGGATCATTATATTCTGATAATAAATATCGATCTGCTATTAAACTAAATAGCTTGTCGTTGAAATTTTTAAAATATTCAAACGACACTAATACGATAAGAATTACTAACTTAGAAAATATTTCATTGATTAAAAAGAAAAAAGTATATTTTTTAGTTGAAATGAAAATAACTTTAAATCCACATTAGTATAATTTTTTCATACATACATATGTATTTTATACTTTTATAATAATAACTCATGTACCTATAGTTGGGTTATAAGAGAACTAAATTTGATTGATAAAATACAAAAATAATAATTTACCATAACCCATAGAAAAAAACTCTGTTAAATGCACATCATAGATATATTAACTAATAGATGGCAAGTTAGGTATAGTGGTTTCTTTTCTTCTTATGTGTTTTCCTATCTTAAGGTATGCAGTCAAAAAAATACATATGCATTTTATAATATGTATACATTTTGTTCACTAAGCTGTTTTTATTAATTAAAATAATGTAAAGCAGTTTTTCATAACCAGTTTCATTCAGAGATTTTAAGTTTTTATATTACCTAATAATTGATATATTTTGTTTTTAAAATTAAAATTTAATTTAGTTAAGGTAATTAAAAATTTTAATTACTTGTAAAGTAACAAAGTAAGTGATAAAATTCTTTTAAAAATTAGAAATGAAATTATTTCAACTTTTAAGAACGAACCTATTTCTGAAGAAACTAAAGCAATACATACGCACGGTTCTCTCAGCTGTTTCTCAAAATTGACTGAAAATATTTTCTTCACTGCCTATCTATTAGTTAATATGTATATCTATGATGCACATTCATTAAAAAAAAATTACATTTAAAAATTTATTTTACTAACAGACGCTTTTGAGATTGATATATTTTTAAATTGCATATACAAAACACATATGTATACTGTCAAATTTTTTAACATTAGTATTTGAAATTTAACTAACGAACTGTTAATAGGATTGCATTATTATAAATGTTACCAAATGGACAAAAAAGTTACCAAAATATGTTGGATATTGAAACACAATGGTTTTACCTGATATTAAAATTTATTTATATATTATAAAAATAAACAAAACAATTATTCATATACGCAACATAAAAAAAAAAAACAAAACAATTTATAAATGCAAAAAAAAACTAAAAAAAAAAAAAATTCTGAAGAAACAAAAAATGTTAAAACTTAAACCACTTAACTATTTATCAACAAACAATATTAATTGTCAGGGAACATACAGTAAAATATGTAAAACCTTTTAAATGCAAAAACTTATACATATATATATATATATATATATAACTTAAAATAAAATTCATTTTTGGCAAACCAAACTCTACAAGCCTATTTATTTCCTTTATCCAGTTCCTTAGCCACTTCCGTTCTTCTCTTTTAGCCATAAAAATATCTCTGTCCACTGCATCTGGAATTTCCTGCGGTATTTTTCACGTTCACTACTTGTTGAACTTGAACTTAATTCATCACAATCAAATTCATCTACTTTTCTCACATTCACCGTAGCAGATTCATTATATTGTTCACCTTGCGAGTGAGATTCATTCATATCCACAAGCCGAGTTTTTTTTTCACAAAATTTCTTCAGGAAGAAGTTTATTAGGAATTATATGTCTTAAATTATTTTAGCAAATTTGTAACTTATTTTTCCATTTTAAACAAACGTAAAAAATTTAGATTTTTAATAAAATTTAAAAAAATTGTTTTAAACAAACTTAAAATATTTCGTTAATGTTTTGTAATTACGTTAAAGCAATGTAATTATGTGGTGGCTACACAATATTTTAACTTCATATTCATTATTTTCAAAAATAGATTTTTTTTTCTAAAATTGGTCTCTCATTTAAATTTTTGCCATTCTCCTAATTATTCCAAAAAATTACCAAATTATTAAAAAAAATTACCAAAAAAAAATCTAATTAAAATTACCAAATTTGGTAAAAATTTACAAAGTGGTAACTGGCAACCCTGATTGTAATACAAGTATAGATTAATTTCCCTTTTTTATTTTTAACAGCTGTCAAAATATGTGGACGAAAATTGTAAACATTAGAAAAATTTATAATTTTTATTTTTTAGTATGAATGAGCATATGCATGAGTTTTAAGAGCAGAGAAGAAAGAAGTCATTAAAAAAAGAATTGTGAAAATTTAAACAAATAAATATTAAATAAAATAAGAAAAAACAAAATTTTTATTATGTCAAAATGCCTATACAGTGTTGCATTATTATTTGTAAATCCTATAGTTTAAAAGAAGAAGGAATTTGTTTATTCTGTTTTCCTTCGCTATCGAAAACTTTTAAAGATCCAGTTTTAATAGAACTGATAAAAAGAAAACATAAGGCATGGATTAAAGCTGTAAATACAGAAAAATGTACGGGTAATATGGCTAGACGGACCACATAACAGAACACACCCCATGCATTTAAAAAGGTGTTTGGAAACAAAAGAGTGCTAGTACTTTTTCGCGCTACAAACATCAAACTATAAAATATTTAATTTGCATATCGTCATTTGGAAGCATTGTGTTTATTTCAAAAAGTTACGGAGGAAGGTGTTGTGACAAATATATAACCGAAAATTGCGACATCTTAGATATGATAAAAGATGTGATTATGGCAGATCGTGTTTTTTTAATGCAGGAGCAAATAATAGAAAGAAAAGCAAAATTTATTATATCTTTAAAAATGGAAAACAACAACTTCAGTCACTTAAAATAGAAAGAAATTGGGAAATTGCTAGTGTGAGAATCCATGTTGAGAGAGTTATTGGGAATTTAAGGTCTAAATTTCATATAACCTCCAAGATACAGCTAATTACAACAATATCAAAGAAAATTGATGAAGAGATGTATTTTGACTATACAATGAAAGTTGTCTGTGCAGTTCTTAATTTGAATCTTTCTATAATTGTATAATAAAGCAGATTTAAAAACAAATAAATAAAGTTATATAATTTTATTTGTAACATACTTAGAATATAGCTCAAGATATATATTTGACCTATTCTGCCGTTCCTAAATGGGTGGTATGTCCCGAAAGTAGGAAGGAAGATCTAAAAAAATTGTGAATATTACACAAATTTTCTTTCAAACACTGAATTTTGTACTAACATTTCTGCCAGATTTTTACACTTCACTTTTTTTATATTTGTAGATTTTTTCCTTAAATATTTCATCAAATGTTTTTTATTTTAAATTTATTTTTAAATATATTATTATTCCTTTTTTTTAATTAAATCTTAATAATAAATTGTTATATCATAATCGGTTCTGTTTGGATATTATTATTTGTTTTCATTTTTGACACTTCGATTTGACGTTTAATCAAACCACCTATATACTGACAGTATTTATTAGTATTTAGTTGGCCTTGGTTTAATCTATATAAGTGCATTCATAATATATTTCAAAAATACTAACCTAATGTCTAGAGATATTCTTAAAATCAAGAATATGTTAAAATTTTTATTTGCATTCACATTATGCATTATATCTTCCCTTTTCGTAATTGTTAAAGGAAGTAAACTACCTTTAATAATTAATACTTGGAAATTTTCCGAAGCTACTGAAAAAGCCTTTCAAACACTTTCACTTGGTTCAAGTACTTTAGATGCGCTTGTAGCTGGGTGCAGCTGTTGCGAAGATCTTCAATGTGATGGAACTGTAGGGCCTGGAAGCCCGGATGAAAACGGAGAAACAACTTTGGATGCTTTAGTAATGGATGGTGAATCAATGAATGTAGGTGCTGTTGCTAATCTTCGACAGATCAAAAATGCAATTGGTGTAGCTAAGTATGTACTTCTTTATACAGACCACACGATTTTAACAGGGAGTCAAGCTACAGATTTTGCAGTTTCTATGGGTTTTCAGAAGGAATCGCTTTCAACAGAACATTCTAAAAAAATGTGGAAAAAATGGAAAAATGCTAACTGTCAACCAAATTTTTGGAGAAATGTCACTCCAAAGTCTGAATATAATTGTGGTCCATATAAGCCTAATAAGGATGATAATACAAATTTTTATGATAGAGCTAAATATAAAATTAATAATAAAAATCATGATACAATAGGAATGATAATAATTGATAAAGATAAACATATATATGCTGGAACATCAACTAACGGTGCTAAATTTAAAATCCCTGGGCGTGTTGGTGATTCACCTATACCAGGAGCTGGTGCATATGCTGATAATGAAGTTGGAGGAGCGGCGGCAACTGGCGATGGTGACGTCATGTAAGTATACAACTTTTTATAAAATATAAAGGAAAAATGTTAAACAATGCATTTACTTTAAAGAGAAAAATTTGTAGATTGAGATTTTTACCATCATTTGTTGCTGTTGAAAATCTACGTAATGGCATAGAACCACTAGAGGCAGCTAAAGATGCCATTAAAAGAATATTAAAGTACTATCCTGATTTTTCTGGTGGCTTAATTGTCGCAAAATACAATGGAGAGTATGCGGCGGCATGCGCTGGGATGGACACATTTCCATTTTCAGTATATCAAAATGGAGAAATTGGGATAAAAATTCATCAAGTAGAATGCGAAAAACAATATACTAATTAAATTATATAAATGCATTTCGTGTTACCAATATTTTTAAAATTAATAGATATTCTGTTAAACAATTTTTTTATTGCAAAATTAAAAACTATTAAACAATTTACTAAAATGTTTGAATTCCATCACATTCCTTTTACTTCATTAATATTCAATATCTTGCACCAAATTTATTTCAAAACTTTCTTTTCCCTCAGATAACGCACTATAATTGGCGTAGCTCCAAGGGTAATACCCATACGCACTGGAGCAAAAACCTTATGTATAGCATAGGCAAGAACAAATGTACTTGTTCCTGCCAAAAATGTTGATGTATTAATTCCCATCCAATTCAAGATTGCTATAACATCAACACCACTAAAAAGAAAACTCGTAAATTACATAAAATCACATTTTTAAATCATTATTTTACCTCGAAACTAATAAATAAAAAAATCCCAGTGACATCAAAGATGTAGTTACATGAAATACTATAACTGTAGAACCATATTCTTTAATAGCTTTTTTAAATTTATCCTTTGTTGAAAGATTTTTAATTTCAGTAAGTTCAGGTTTTACTTCAGTACTCATATTTTTATTTGGTGTACAATAAAATTTAACAAATGAAAAATTGTTTTGGGTAAAATTTGAATTAATTAAACTTGATTCAATTGGAAGATCATTGCAAAGCAATGTTGAATTTTTTTTAAAAATTTTGTTGAATTTAAGCAAATTTCTATATGGTGTGGATGATAATTTCCCTGGTAATAATATCAATAATAACTACATTATCTAAAGAAAAATTTTTAAAATTCTTACTAAGATTTGAGTTTAAAACCTTTTTCAAAATAAACTTATTACTACATGAGGTAGATGCTAACATATTAAATATCTGAAAATTAAATTTTAATTGAACCGGAACACACTACTTGCTATCTCAAGATTCCAGATTGATTCAAGAATCGAAATACTTGTTAATGTTTTTTTTTATTTAGTTAAATTTGACGTTTAGATGAAATAATTACAAGACAGCACAGTCAAAACAAAAAAACCACCAGCGAGCTGCGACCAGACAACACAGTCGTCAAGTTTCATATTTTCTCATTTTATTTTTTTCAAAAATAGGCAAAGGAAAGCCAACTATTTACTGACAAACTGAAACATTTTGATTTTAGATAAGCATACTTAAAGCTATCTATATTGACAAGCCTAGTCATTCACGTTTTTTTTATGGCCGCCGTAGTGGTTATGACAAATGTAAACGAACTTCTTCATATATGATATGGAAAATTTTTTCTCAGGTATTAAAAACTTAAATAAAATAATTTCCAATTATATAATTTCTAATTGGAAAATAAAAATTAAAAAAAAACAGTAATTAACATTAATCAGGGGCCGGATTCTGCAACGGTGCAAATGAGAAAATTTGTCAATTCTCGTGCAAACTTTCAGTTTTCACTGATTTCGATTCCCCAAGAGTGAGAATGAAAAAAATTGACATTTAGTTTGCACGGTGCAAAATTTTTTCCAAAGTATAATTGCAAGTATAATTTGCAATAAGAAGAGCCACTCTCACCACGTGACCACATTTTTCTATGCTACTCGAAAAAACAAAAGAAAAACAACTAAGTTGAAAGAAATAGATGGTAATAAAAGTTTATTATGTGAACAGCAGACAAAAAACTGATATCAGATGATTTAGCAGTGCAAAACGCAAATAAATTTAAATAAATTGTAGTTTTAAGATTTGAAAAAAAATTTATTTTTTGTTGTTTTAGAATATTTAATCCAAAATTTCAAAAAACGATTTACTAAAACAAATAAATTGAAGCTGTAAAGAAAAGCTAGGGAATCTAATTAGAATTCTAAAATATATTATATTTATTTTTTACAAATGTTGAACACTTAACATTTTATGTCTTACATATGTATATCAAATTCTTTAACATTTATTAAAGTTTTTTTTATTAAATTATGAATTCTGACTCTAATATTATACTCTTTTCACTTCAAATTTGTCCTGTTTAACATTACATTATTTGTCTTTTTTCAAAATCAAATTCGTCTAAATTTTCAAAATTAATTTCATTTTTTTTAAAATCAAATTCGTCAAATTTTCATTTAAAAAAGCTTAAAAAAGAATTTGATAAACAGATAAAGTTGATTTTGAAAATTTGGACGAATTTGATTTTAAAAAAAGACGAAAATAATGCTAAAAAGTACAAATTTGAAATGAAGAGTATACATATATAGTTTTATAAAATTAGATTTGTGACATTTATTACAACAGTATAAGTATAATTAAAATCATTTTTTAAACGTTCATATAATTTATATTCTAAATCTTTTTCTGTACTAATTTTACTAAAATATTTATAAATTTATTTTCTAAACTATCTAAATAATATCTACATAAATTTTTCAATTAAAATATATTAGATTAAAATAGATTTTTCATACACAAATTTGCAATAAACAATTTAAAACACTTTTAATTATTACTTTTTATTAAATTTCAAAAATTTTCAATTAACAATTTAAAATACTTTCGATTATTATTTTTTGCCACTATGTACATTGTGTAGAAAAGTTGCGCCTTTAAAAATAAGTATATTGCAATTTAATTTCAAATATTATAACACTACATAGACGCAGTAACAAAGTTGCGCCTTTAAAAAAACATTGTAAAAATACTACCTTACCAATAATTCGTTCATTGTCCCTCTTACATTAATCTCAAAAACAGAATGATTTTGAAACGAAGTAACATATACATATTTCACCTACTTTTACTAATGGTTTTTTTTTTCACTGCAATAATAGCAGTCAAGAAAAGAGTCATAGAATTATATTTATGCATTTGCAAGCAAAATTTTGTTTTATAGTTAAATAACTATAAAAAAATATGTTTTCTTTTATAATTTTAAGTGATGAATGATAATATGAACATATGTATGTATAGTAAAAAAAAATATATTTTTTATTTTTATTTTTTTAGTTATATATAGATAGTAATTTTAAACTTATATAATCTTTTTCAGGGATCTGTACTAAATCCTCTGTTTATTAATCCTTTTCTTTTAAAATTCTTTTAGACAAAATTCTACTTTTACAAAATCTTTTTTTTTGAAAAATCGTAAATTTTTTAAATTTTTTTTTGAACATTAAAAGGCTCCGCGTTATAAATTCGAACGTCATAAAAACAACATAAGTTGTTATTACATATTAAAAATTTTCTGTCGAACTTATGACGCGTCATAAGATTGAAAAGTTTATTAGTATTGAAATGTTTCACTTAAGCCTTCTGGAAGGGGTTATATCTCCTTTTCCAGAAGGCTTACACTAAAATATTTTGACTTTATTAATAAATATATCATATAACGAGATTTTGTAATAAAACAAGATTTTGTAAAAAGGAGATTTTGAAAAACGAGACTTAAATTTGTTTGTTTTTCAAACTTATGTCGTTTTTGATTTAATAATGTTTTCGAACTTATTTCAGCTATGCAAAAAAAACTAAGAATGAAAGTATAAAAGTGTCCTCTTCTTTTTTTATTTAAATACAAAAATTAAAAAAAAAATAAGAAGATTTTGGAAAAAGGATTTTCGATAGTAGAATTTTGGAAAAGTAGGATTATGGAAAAGAGGATTTTGGCAAAATAGGATTTTGGCAAAATAGGATTTTTTAAACAGGATTACATCATCTACCCTCTTTTTTAATATAGTAAAAAAAAAATTAAATTTGGTTCCTTTTTTTTTAAAACAATATTTTTCATTAAATTTGTTTTCTAAATTAGTACAACTGTAAACCAATCTTGGATATTACTGAGAAAAAAAAATTTTAATTATTTTTTTTTTACATCTATATGTTGCCTGTTCTTGTTGTTGTGGCCGTTGAAATTATTGCAGCTGGTTGTTTGGCTTATATTATATACATGTAGAATGCGTTTGCATTAATATTTTAAATTTTTAAATAAAAAAAATAATTTTTCTTTAAAAATACTTATATTTAATTAGCAAATAAAAAAAATATCATATAAAAGTTAGATTTGTCAATTTTTTTAAATTTCAAATATTTGCTTATTGGTATTTAAAAGTCTTTTTTAATATAACAATAAATCTTTGATTCTTTTTTTTTTTTATTTTATAAGTTGAATATTAACTTAAGCTAAAACGGTTATTTAAATTTAATTTTTTTTTTTTTTAAATAATTGGCTTTTCACTATTTCTTTCCTTTCAAATTCAATTTCAAAAAATTTTAACTTTTTATTATTTCTTTCCTTTTTTATTCTTACAAAATAAATCTTTTATTAAATTTTAATTTTTAGAAAATAATTTATTTTTAAAGTTTACAAATTTAATCTTTGCTTAAATTTTAACAAAATAATTTAAATTTCTTTTAACGATTTCTAATTCTACTTAAATTTTAAAACGGCTATCTAAATAATTTTTTCTTTAGGTGTTGAATCTTAACGGCTTACTTTTCAAATGAATAATTTTCATATTTCTTCTCCTAACAGTTGATAACCGTTCTTCAAATATAAAAAAAATCGTAAAGGTGAATGATCTACATTTAATTATTCCTCTAAGAACTTGATGATTGATGTTGTGAACAAATGATACTCGATTCATAATGTTATGCTTGAATTAAAACCCTTCTGTAATTCTTCGATGTTTCGTTCAATTCTTTGACGTTTCGTTCAATTCTTGATTAGTGAATTAATTTGTGTTGTTGTTGGTTGTTTACAATACATAATATTGTAAACTAAAAAAAAATTAAGTTTAAAAAGTTTTTAAAAAGTTAAAAGAAGCTGTGAATATTATTTCTGAGCTACTAGGGATAGGAGTGCTATCAGATAAGTATTTATTTTAAAGAATACTTTCTTTGTTTAAACTATATTTTTTTTATGTGATCATCGCTGGATGTAAATAACTTGTTGGTAAGCTATTTGAGTTATATTTGCTGGTTCCTACATTCGGTCATCCTGCTATTCGTATGTCTCAGGCGAATCTTTACTCTTGCTATCTTCGTAGGTTTTCCATAATTTCATATAGTCAGTAGCTGACGATGTTAAATTAGGACCTTCATGCATACCAAGTTTTTCACATCATATCTATCGTTGCATCTTATTTTAATTACTTCGTAAGGTCCTAAATAAGTTGGATATAGTTTCAAACCCGTTCCAAATTGGGTACGCTGGATTGTCACGGTATCTCCTAACTTGTATCTATAAGCTGGTTTTCTTTTCCGATTGTAAGTTTTAATATTCTCTTGTTGGTTTTTGTTAATGTTTTCTAATGCTTTAAATCTCAAAACGCTTCGTTCATCTAAAAATGTTTCTATTAATTCTTCTTCTCCTTCTTCTATAAATTTAGGCTTTGACATTTTAACGCCCATTAATAATTCAAATGGTGATCGTTGCGTACTTCTTGTTCTAGTTGAGTTTATTATACGTTGAATATCTGGAACGAATTTGTACCATTTTGTTGGTTCACTCACTGCCATTTTTCGTAAAACTTCTATTATTATTTTATTTATTCGTCCCACATGACCATTTCCTAGTGGAATTTCAGTTGTTGTAGAATAGTATTTTATATTTTGCTCATTACAATGTTGTTGAAAATGGTTCAGCGTGAATGCAGTGCCTTTATCATTTATAATTCTATAGGGGTTTCCAAATATTTCGCTTTACAATGACAATTTTTGTATCACTTCTTCAGTTGTAACATTCTTTACTGGATAAATCCATGTAAACTTCGTGAACCTATCAACTACTACAAATAAGTATTTACAACTTTTCGCAGTTGAAGGAAGTGGTCCGAGATGGTCTATATGATAAGTATGTAATCTCCCTTTGGTCTATATGAAAAAATAATAGGATATCTCCCTTTTCAATTGGATTTAGTAGTCCTTCATACGTTCCTGTTTTTTATTGACTAAAATGCATGCTACGCAATTTGAGATCACATCTTCTATTTTTTTAGGTAACTTCTATATATAATAATCTTGACATAAGTGCTTCACTCTTCTTTGCGTTAAAATAACTCTGCTCGTGAATATTTCTTATAATTTATTTTGCATCGCTTTTGGAACAACTAATACATATGTTCCGTTAACAAATTTGTACAAAATGTCGTTTCTTAGTGTGAAATCTTTTATTCGGCGTTATCTAATATTTTAGAGATTAGATTGCACGTTTAATCATTTCGTTGTTTTTGAGCTATAGTTTTAACCAGATCATTTTCCACTAACATTGTAACAGGATATCTACTCAGTGTATAAACATGTCGCATTGCTGTACCCGATTTATGTTGTATCTTGCAATTAAATTCTTGAATTTTCAAGGCCCAATTCGCTACTCTATTATTTAAATCTTTCTTTTCCATTATTAATTTAAATGCTTTGCAGTCCGTGAAAATTGTAAATTTTAAACCGAGTAAATATGCTCTTAGACGCTCTAGAGCTTTTACTATTGCTAGAACCTCTAAATCGCAGCTGGTATAACGTCTTTCAGCCTCTGTTGTCTTATAACTCTGGTAAAATACAGGATGAAAATTGTTGTCATGTTTTTGAAGAACCACTGCTCCATAACCTATTTGACTGGCACCTGTATGCAATTGAGTTTCTAAGTTTGGATTAAATAACTTTAACGTAGGCTCATTACACAAATGTCTTATATTTCCAAAATTTCTTCTATGTTTGGGAGCTGATATCTGTCTTTAATAATCTTTTTGTTCAGTTTACGATAATCTATACATAGCCTATATGTGCCGTCTTTTTTCAGAGCAAGAACTATCGGGCTAGCATAATTCGATCTGTGTTGGCTGTGTTGGGCGATGTTGTCATTCAACCATTCTTGTATTTACTGATCCACGATTTCTTTTACTCTGGTGCTAGTCTCTGAAAAACTGGTATATTATCTTTCAAAATTATTTTCATTTGCACACAGGATTTTATAGGCTTTCTTGGTTTATATTCTTTAATGATCTCAATCAATTCTTTTTATTTTCGTGGCTTTTAATCTTTTCTAAATTTCCCATTACATCACATTCCATTATTTTCACGACATTTATTTTTACTATAAAATCTTGACCGTTTTGTTGATTTCTTGACTGTTTTGTTTAAACTGACCACACCTTTCTCAATATTACCAAAGTGGCTTGTTCAAGAATATTTTTGCCTAGCAGGATTCCATCTGTCATCCAGTTATCAGGAACAACATGATATTGCAGCTCATAAATATCCGCATCTATTTTCATATTAAGATTGATATAACCCATAGTTTTCTTTATATGACAAGTAAATGCTACTATTGATATACCTGGTCCATCAAATCCTGAGACATCTATCTGCTGTTGAACTGATTTTTTCATAATAGTAATATCGCTCCCAGTATCGACAAGTCCTTTGATTTTAAGCCTACTTCTACTTCTACTTTTAGGGTTAAACTGCTAACTCTGTTTATTTGGGTACCAGAACTAGATGGTTGAGCTTTTCTTTTTAAGCATTGCGGTGCTATATGCCCAAATTCGTTACACTTAAAGCATCTTGTTTATTTTGCTTTATTAGGACACTGGTGAGTTGTATGGGAAAGAGCGCCACAGTTGAAACATCTTTTGTTGCTATTCGATCCAGCTCCATTTACACTTTCTAGCGAAGATTTGTTTCCATAGAAATTTTTATGCTCTGCCATATTTCTTTTATCTGCTGTTTGTTCTTGTTTCATTCGTTGGTAACCTTTAAACTTTTCTTTTAGCTCGCTTAAAGTTTCTGCACCGTATAAAATATTTTTGTATATTGGGTAATCTGGGATTCCTTTAATTATGTAGCCAATTAAATCTGCCGTACTAACGGAGCCTCTTACACTAAAGAAGATCTTTTATGGGTAAAACTGATTACCTTACATTTCTGTATATTAAGCTCTTTGTTGGTTGTGCACCAATCATGTAATGATGATAAGCTTGATTGCAGTAAAGCTGCGTCAGAACTATTGTTTACGACTTGATATATTTTTAGGTCATCAGCAAATGCAAAGTGGAGTGTAGCACCGAAATATTCTGAAAGATCAGAAATAAATATATTGAACAAAAGTGACCCTAAATGGCTACCTTGTGGTACACCAGAAGTAACCTTGATTATATTGGAAAATATATTTTAAAATTTAACGTTTTGGATCCTTTCTGATAAATAAGAGTTAAGCCATTGAAGAAAAGAGCCCGCGATAACAAAAGTTGTAAGTGAGTTTAGCGAAGTGTAGTGATCCACACGATCGAAGGTCTTGCTAAAATAAGTGTAAATTCCATCAACCTGATATCCTTTCTCCATTTTATTAAGGGTTTCATATGTATATAACATAAGATTCGTTGTAGTGGAACGACCTTTTTTCAAAAAGTGTTGTTAAGTTTGGAATTTATTACAGGAGTAATTTTATCGACAACAATTTTTTCGAATAATTTTGGAATAGTCGATAGGATGGCGATAGGATCGACGGAAAGATAAGGATCTGTGACTAACAAATTTGAGCTATTAAATAAAGAAGTAGCAGAGATATCGAATTGTTCTTTTGGACAATAAACTTTTTGAAAACTGTCGGAAAAATTTGTTACAAGTTATATTTGGACAAGAGGAAAAACTATTGTCCTTGGACATTGAATTAGGGTAGCCGAATATTTTTCGTTTTATGTTGACAAATTCGAATAACTTTTTGGGATCAGTTATTAATTTGTTGCCTATACTATTGACATAGCTTTCGTAGGCTGTATAAGCGGTTAGTTTGCATTCATTTGCAAGTAGCTTATACGTATTCAATAAGTTATCGCTTGTGTGTTTAATTTTCCTGTATATTTTATTGCGCTGATTACTCAAAGTCCTAAGTTTCTATTTAATGATGGTTTCGTTGTTTTGTTTTTCTTACGGATTTTAGGTACAAAAACATTTATAATTTTAAAAATTTTTAAATAAAAGATAGAGATTAGTGAGTTAATATGCTGTTGTGCTAACAGTTCGTCCCAGTTAGTAGATCATAAAGCATTATCATTATCATTATCTACTAAATATTAAATGCTTTGATAGTCAGCATTACGGCAATCATATACAATTTGGTTATTGTAAGTTTTGCCGAGAGTGGCATGATAATGAGAACTTAAAGATGATTGCGTTATTATAATTAGTATTAGTAAAAAGATTATCTGCATCATCATCGAGCTTTACCAACACTCTATAATATGCATTTGAATGGCAAGATCTAACCATTTATTATTGTTGTTGGAATAACTAATAATCTGCTGTAAATCATTACGATAAAATTCTCTAATAAGACCCAAATTAATCTCGACCTTGAAGTTAATTGGTAGTAACAATTCATCAGAATCATCAGCAACAAAAGAAAGACCCGGTCGATTGAAATCAACAAAAACGAAAATTGAGTCATACTTATGCATATTTGCAATTAATGATGTACAGTATGAAAATCAGAATATGAGGAATTGTCAGAGTTCATCTCTAAATCTTGATAAAGCGTATTGGCAGTCCTTTGAGAGTGATTGTTTTGTCATTCAAAGAATAGGGGGTATAAGCGGATTTATAGATAGTGTATTATTTTTATTAATATTATTAATAAAATTATTGTTATTATTATTATCATTGTCATTATTATTATTAATAATATAATTAATATTATTATTAATATTATTAGTATTATTATTATTGTTATTATAATTATTGTTGTTATTATTATTATTAATCCGTAAGAAAGTATCAGTTGAACTGCTAGATACTATGGCTTCAAAGTTGACCCTTGAATAAAGTTGGGATATTTTGAACTCTTAATTGATTTTGTATTATAAGTAAGAAATTATATATTAGTTTTATTGTTAAAAGAAACTGCAAAATCATTCAGAAAAAGTGTTTTTGTATGTGAACAATTTTTTTTGTGGAATAGTGTTAGAATTATCTATAAATTTTTTTATTATAGCACCTTTTCCAGCTTTTATTTTATCTTTTTCCTTAAGGGAGGTAATTAATTAATCTCCATCACTCCAAAGCGGCTTCCGCCGCACTTGAAATCCGCCTAAGGAGAACGGGTGCGGATATTATCTTGATCTAAGAGCCATGGGTGACAAAAAACAGGTTCATGGACTCAAGATACCAGGATACACGTTGTTGTATAATAAAGAGGTTTGCAGACCTAGAGCGTGCATACTTGCTAAAAATACATTAAATTTAACTTTTATTTATAATTACAGTGATGCTGATCTGGTCACGGCAACCCTAAAGCTAAAAAACTTAAGGCTCCGGGTTGTTGCGGCGTATCTTCCTCACGACTCGCAGGATTCACCCCCTCCATCCAATCTGGCAGGGTTGGTAGCGGATGCTAGAAGGATGAACATTGGGGTCATCATAAGCTGCGACGCCAATGCTCACCATGACATTTGGGGTAGTTCGGATACCAACGAAAGAGGTGAGTCACTTTTTGATTACATTTTAAGTACTAACCTTCTTATCTGTAACATTGGCGGGGAACCTACCTTTGTTAATAGTAATAGGCAAGAAGTCCTAGACATAACCTTAGTCTTAACAAAAAAACGAATGAGGTACAGGACTGGAGCTCTTATAAAACGGCTCTTAGTCAGTACAAAAAAGCACTTAAAAAGGCGAAAAGAGACACCTGGAGACTATTCTGCGGAGGTATAGAAAATGTCTCCGAGGCATCTAGACTTAGGACAATTCTATCGACAAACCCCATGGTCCCCAGTCTTCTTAAAAAGAGGATGGCAGCTGGGCTACCACAGGCGAGGAGTCGTTGGAATTACTTTAAAAAACCCATTTTCCTGGATGCACAAATAACAGCTCAGAGGTGGCTTGTGTTCTGAATCATCCCCCTACTATTTCAGAGGTGGTGGTTACAGGAGACAAACTACAATGGGCTATAGATAGTTTCAAACCATTCAAGTCAAGCGGACCGGATGGAATTATACCCGCTGAATTCCAGCAAACTGCATCTACTACCCTGACTTGGCTAAAAAGCATTTTCTGTGGTTGTCTTAATTTGGGGCTTATCCCGGATAAATGGAAACAGGTCAGAGTAGTGTTCATACCCAAGGCCAGCAAAAGTAGTCACGTCTATGCGAAGGACTTTCGGCCTATAAGTCTGTCATCCTTCCTTCTAAAACCCTTAGAAAGATTGATCGACAACCATATCCGCTGCAACTTGGATAAAAATATGTTATGAGCCTCTCAACATGCTTACTGTAAAGGCAAATCAGTGGATACTGCACTTAACACTTTGCCAAGCTCGATTGAAAGATCTTTAAATGGCAAAGAGTATACTCTTGCAGCTTTTATAGACATTGAGGGAGCGTTTAATAACGTCAATCAGGCAGCAATTGTAGGCGCACTCATAAGCCTAGGAATTGAACTGGAGCTAAGAGCACTGATAGCTAATATGCTAAATAGCAGGGCCATCAGTGCCAACTTAGGCAACGCTTCAGCAAAAAGGTTTGTGAAAAGAGGGACTCCGCAAGGAGGGGTGCTACCTCCCCTTCTTTGGAATATGGTGGTAAATAAACTGCTTAAAATCCTGGAAGAGGCGGGCTGCACAACAATTGCCTATGCGGACGATGTTGCTGTCGTGGTCAGTGGCAAGTTCCCTAACAGTCTCAGGGACGTTTTGCAACTTGCACTAAACAAAATCACAACTTGGGCTACAGACTGTGGACTGTCAGTAAATCCACAGAAAACCGAACTGGTCCTTTTTACAAGGAAATATACAATTCCTAAAATAAAGCCGCCTTCGTTAAATGGCTCCACTCTTGCCTTTAGCGAAACGGCGAAATTTCTGGGTCCAACTCTAGACAGGAAGTTAAGCTGGAAGGCTAAAATCTCAGAAAGAGTAAAAAAGGCCTTAATAGCACTCTACTCGTGTAAAAAAGCCATTGGTAGGAAATGGGGGCATGACTACCTACATACATGACTTACTGGCTATACACATCCGTAGTAAGACCCATTTTTATGTACGGAGTCCTAGTATGGTGGAAGGCAATCGATAAAGAGGTCAACCGCAAGGCAATCGCTAGGATTCAAAGAACTGCCACACTGTGTATTAGTGGCTCTTTAATAACAATCCCTTCTGCGACATTAGACATCATGCTTAATCTGATGCCTGTAGAATATTATAGTAAATTTGCAGCCGCAAACACAGCTGTGAAATTAAAAGCTACATCCCAGAGGATCAATTCACAAGGAGGGCACTCGGAATAATTCATAAACCAATTCAAGTGCACTCCCGCCTTGGTGGACTACACGTCCCCCACTTACTTTCTCGGGAAATCTCATGTGACGAGCATCCCAAGCCGTGAGAGTTGGAACTCGAACACAGTGATGACCTTCGAAGGAGCACAATTCTATACTGATGGTTCAAAAATTAACAGCAGTGTAGTATGCGGGGTCTTCTCAGATATGGTCTTCTTCTTCAAATGGCCTCCACGACTTCTTTTGCAGGAACAAATTCGATGAACCCATTTTTCGAGCACTTTTCCCACTAAATCAAGTCGATGAAAAAACATTTGAAGTGTGATAAAAAACATTTGAATTTCCTTAACAATTAGTGTGTTTTTTTTTTAAAAGAAATCATATCACTCAAATTGGAAAACCCTATATATGCGTTATATACTTAGATGGCACATTTTCATTGTATTTTTCACTCATATATTTATTGTTGGCTAATGAATGACGTAAAAAAGAGTGATTCATACCTCCACGTAAACCTTTTTCAGATAATTGTATTTGTTTATATCAACAAGCAGTTCTTAATCTGTTTCGGTAAATTTCAACATTGCCTGCCATGAAAGACCTGATGCTGTGTAAAAATTAGCGGAATCTAAATTATTAATTTCTAAACATATTTCGCAAAAGTTTTCAAACACATTTGCTAATATAAATACCTAAATCTGTCTTTAGGTGTAATTTTAAATAATCTAAAAGATTTTTACCATTAAAAGTGTTCCATACTGTTATAGCATGATCTATAAAAATCTGTTTAAAGCGGTGAATATTCTTGTTGAAGTTTCTCCCAGTTATCTAAATATTCATAAGGGAAAACACCTTTTCGAATCATTAGCTCAGAATTATTTTTAAAAGTTTTTGTTACGTATTTCATTTTTGATTTATCTAAGTTTCCGCACAAAGAATCCAAACTTGACGACATTAAATCGAAAACTATCTAAAAATCTTAAAGAAAAACTAAATTTGCTATCTGGAAGCGAAATTTTTTTACTTAGCGATATGTACTTTTCTTTATTCAGAGCTATAATTTTTATTTCACCAGGAATTATATTAAGAGCCTTAAATAATAAATGGCAATCATACCCGGAAAAATTATGAAAGAAAACGGAGAAAAGGTAAGGTCTTTAATATAAAAGATTATAAGCATTATGAGCTGGATCTCGATATTTACTGGTAATGGTCTCTAACTCTATTTACAACATCGAATTGCTTACCACAAATATGACAGATTATATTAGTAAGCTGTTCAAGTTGCTCATCAAAAGTTAATTAATCCATAGACTTAATATACTTCATGTGATATTTAGAGAAAATATCAGTGTAATCTTCCGATAAGACAGTAATAAATTCCTCAGCACAATTTAATGCAACATGTTCAACGTACTTATTTAAATTTTCATCAAATGTACATTTTATTAAATAAGAAAATGCTACTGATACATGTTCCATAGTATTAGTTGTTGATGGTTTTTGTGGGTCTGGACTGCATCTAGAAATTGCTTTTAACATAGTTTCATAGTCAGCGTATATAATAAAAGGATCCTCTATTTGTAGTTGATAATTTTCAAATTTGAGAATATTGTTTTCTGTAGTTGGTAAATCTGTTACAACATTGTTATATTCAGCTTTGTGAATATTACAACGCTCGACAGCATGAAAATATTGTAGACAACTGTTGCAAATAAATGTAGCGTGTAAATTTATGTATATCTGTAATCTTTACTAGAAATGTCATGCCATTAAAACCTAACAGTATGGTACTAATTCTTCTTTCAAATTTATAATTGATGAATTGATGTTTATTATTTTATAAGAATCAGTTCGTTCTGAATGTCTTGCACTAGGTTTTAATGATGCGATTAAAGTCAATTTAAAGTTGTCATAATTTTGCATATTAATACATTTACAAGCAAGTTTCTTTTTAATAGAAGTTGGAAGCTCTATATAGCTAGACCCGTCTATAATTTCATACTTATTGATGTTTAGTTCAAGTCCTAGAATTCTAATTAAGCCCCAGTGGCTATCTTTTTTCTGGAATTCTTCTGTTCGCTCTTCTATAACTTTTTTTATTTCTTTATATTCGTTTTCAATGTCGTTGTTATTTAAAATTGGAACCATTTTCTTTTGAAATGATTTAACTGAAAGTTCAATGTTTTCGTCATCCCCAGACATTTTTACATACTCCGCAAAAAATTTTGCATTTACCTTAAAACATCCTTGTTCTAATAAAGAATTCGACAGTATTGCTTTCACATCACTTTCACACTTCTCCAAAAACTCAGCTGGATTTATTAACCCTTCATCATCGTTATCTATGATAAATATTTTTACTCTGTTTTTAAAAGACTCGTTTATGAGTCTCATATTTCCAGAGTACTTTTCTGCTATGTTTTTTTGTGTAAATTGGTTCTAATATGATAGCTCCAATTTAACACATAAGTTGTACAATTATTACAAAACTTATGTTGTTTTTTATGCTTTGTAAATTACTTTTCTTTGTGACAATTTTTAAACATATTTCACAAAGAAATCCTGCTATTTTAATTTTTTTATTTTGTGGCTCCATTTTAAAGTATTAAAATTTTACGTGTTTCTAAAAAATAAAAAAAAAATTTATAAATAGTATGTACTTTGTTATAATGCTTCAACTATCTACTATTACCTACTATTAATTAATTTGTATAAACAAATTGTGTAATAAATGCAACAAAGTTGCACGATTATGCATTCTTATTAACTTTTGACGAAAGTTGATTTCTAATAACAAATTCCATATTTAATATAGAATTTATGCAGAATTTGCAGTACATATTTGCAAAATTTTGTACAATGATGTATCGTATTAGAATGTTAACTACTTAAGATAATAAGAAAAAATAAAAAATGATGTGCCCAAATTTTTAAGTATATTAGCAACACACATTTGACTAATGAATTAAATGATGTAATATGCAAATGATTAAATCATAATGCTTTTTATAATGTTACGTTTACACGTTGAAACATTGAAAATTACAGGTGTTATGAAATTACATATTTTATAATCAATAATGTTCATTATAATTACAAATATATTGATATTAGATAAAAAAAAAATATTAATGAAATTATGTTAAATGTTAAAAACTAACTGGAAGGGAAACTTATAGCAGATTTCAAGAAGATATATAAATAAAAACATAATATTTACTATATTCAGTTTAATTAAGTAACAAACAAAATGAAAAAAAAACAAAATAATGGTAAGATATCTTTTTTTTTTTAATTATTATTATTATTATTTTTTTTTAATATTTTAGTTTATATTATATTTTAGGCCTTTATCGAAAATTTAATAGCTTTAGGAAAGGCGAAAAGGTTCTTAAGAATAATTGATTCGCAAGAAAAAAATTGATTAAATAAATATAATTTTTAATAAAAAATATTTAATTTGTTTTGATTTAAAATATTTCAGTTACCCGAAAGGATTCTCTTAAGTCCTAAAACGGTCGCCGGAGATTCGAAAAAGGTCTCCGGAAGTCCGATAACACAAACAGTCCATGGAGGTCTGGCAACAGTCCAGAGAGTTCGCTTCGGCACAAGGCTTAGTGGATCTCTAGGCCCAGCGGTCTAGATTGTATGGGAAATTAAAAATATCTTAGAAGAACATTGAACATCATTTGATATTGTTTACGTAAAAGGCTTTAAAAAAATGGAATTTTTAGAAAATTTTTTTTCAAATTCAGTAGAAATTATTAATTTAGATAATAAAATTCCACCTCTAGAAAAACTAAGGAATTTTATCACCATTTGCGCCAATACATCATAATACAGAAAATTTGCAAAGATGTGCTGTAAAAAATTTATAAATTTATATAATATGTATTTAATAAAAGATAATAATAATTAGTTTTAAAAAATATTTGCTTTATTCATTGTTGACCAATATATTTTTTCAGACATAAACAATGGTATTTTATAATATAACTTGGAATAGTTGCACTGAGCTATATCTAAGTTCAAAGGAATACAAAAATCTTCTTCTTACAGCCTAAGCTTATTCTTTTCAATACATCTCTCAAAATATTTTAATACATATTCTCGTACATTCAATTCGGCTCCGTTGTTATATGACATCACTGCTTGAACAAAGTCTAACATAAGACAAAAACGGATGTACTCATCTAGTTCCAATGTAAATCTTTTAGTTGGCTCAGGATTAAATTTTAGCGGGAATTTATTTGAATTTAATTTATGTTGGATTTCCAAATGAATCGAGGTATTCTACACGGCCTTGAACTGGTACAAAAATTGCTAGCCAATGTGTTCCTTTTTTAGCAGAAGTGTCAGTATTTATTACTAAAATAACAGGTTTTAAAATATTTTTCGGTATTTGATCAAGAGCAAAAACACCTCTAAACAATTTACTTGTCGCACTGTTACAATTCAGCACTTTCTTTATCAACTTTAAGTTTTCCATTTGTTAACACTATATCGAATTTTTCAAATAAATTTATTAATTATAATATATTAGTTGTTTTTCCGTTGTCCATATGCCCAAAAGAGTAATTCCGAATGTCTGTTTCCTTTACAATAGTTTTACATTTTTCTTTTATTCCAGCCACAGCGCAGTATTTTTTACAAATATTGTATTATTATCGTCCGCACAGAACGATAAATCTACTAGAGCACATGCCCTTTTCAAATGAATTGAGATGGTTCCTTAAACTTCTTTTTATACTTTACGTAGACGTTACGTTACGATTTTTATCAATTTCGATATTAGCATCAAATTCTACAAACACAATGCATGTTAATGTTGAAGTTAATGGAGAACTAAGTCTTGCTTCAATCTTTACTACCCTGGTTTAATAAACTCTGACATCGTCTGATGATAAATCAAAAGCCCGTATTGTATAAACCTTTTGAAAATAATTCTTTTGAAATTTCCTCTATCAGAATGATGTATACCTGTTTCGCTAAATAATGTTAAATATGCACGAGAATTGCAAATGTTATTCGAAGTAAAACTTGTTTCAATTGCACAGTTTGGTGCAGGCACTCCATTCACATATAATTGAAATTGTGTGAGATTTTGATGATCAAAATGGTATAAATTTTTTGATCTTTTACCATTAAATTTTTCATTATTTACCATACAAAATAAAAGAGCTTTTGGTGTTTACCCTATAAATGTATTATCCAATAATATGTTAAAAGTGTCAGCTGGAAATGTATAAAAATATTTCGCATTAGCCTTTTCCATTACTGTATTATGACTATCAATATAAGAACATAGTTGTTGATCAAATAAATCATGAAAACTGTATGCAAAGCCATAAAGAAAATACAAATAAAAATAATTATGAACTAAAACATTATATAACTAACGATAGAATTAATCATAATGCCAAAAATTTAAAACAAGATAACACGATTAACACTGGCTCTAAATTAAAAGAAGATATTAATTATAAAAGTAAAGATAGTAGTATAGCTCACAAATCAAAAAAAGACAAAAATTCAAATAATATATTTAGTTATATTCCTAAATTATGGTCAAAGAGAAGCTCTTCATTCAATAAAAATCACGAGTTTAAAAATGCAAATATCAATCATTGCAACAAAGGTGATAATGATAAAAAAAATTTAACTCATCTTGCGATAATAGTAAGAACAAAAATAATAGTATCAGTAGTGTTAATAGTCATAATGGGCAAATAAACACTAATTTTAAGTATCTCAAGTGAAAGAAAAGAGAAATATTGACTCAACAAGCAATTTGGAGGGAAGCAATTGCAACAACTTTTACCAAACCAAAAAAACTACATTGATCTAATGGTTCCTCCAATTGTGAGACTAACAAAAAAAGCAGTGGAAAATGGGGATATCATATATGTACTTTCAAAATTATATGATCATAGAATATATACTAACGAGACGTTATTTTTGTCGTTTTTTCGTGACCATAATAGTACTTATCAATCAGGAAGGACTTCCGACAAATTATGAAGACTTACGTAAATTATATGATAAATATCATGAAAATATAAGAATAACAGCCAAAGATGTAACAAAAGACCTAACAACCTACAGAAGCCATATATACAACAAATACCGAGAGCATCTTCACAAAATAAGGGATTCGTGGCAAAACTATGTGATAGAAAAATGATGGAACACACAAAAGAGCAAAATATAAGTGAATTAAAAATTTTATACGTAAACATATGTAGCATCAGAAACAAATTTTATGAACTGGAAGCGACTATACAGGGAATTAATAATATTGATATAGTGATATTAAATGAAGTTTGGATTTACGATAATGAAAAGACTTACTCTAATTTACCAAATTATAAAGTTATTTTTAACTGTAGAAATCAAAACCGAGATGGTGGTACTGCTTTATATATAAAAAAAAAAGAACTTTATTTTAACATAATTGTTCAAGAGGAATTACATAATCTAACCATCATTGAGTTAATTAAGACAACACCTAAACTTAAAATAGGTACACTCTATAAAGTGCCGAATTTTAACAACAACCTATTTATAGAGCAAATGGAAAGACAAATAGACCAGATAACAAATCTAACAATTTTTGCAGATATAAACATAAACCTATTTGAAAATACTAATACTACAACAAAGTACATAGATATGTTGACAAGTGCAGGATATAATATTATAAATAAAACTGATGGAATAAGAGAAATTACGAATATAAATACTTTAATTGATCATATTATCACTAATTGCAATGATAAGATAGATAGATAAGACATATAAATTCAAAAATACCGACCTCTCAGATCATAAAATGACCATTGCGTATAAGAAATCAGTTAAACTAAGTAAAAAGCCAATGCAAAACATAACTAAAGTGAAAATAGATTATAACAATATGCTTGAAATTGTAAGATCTAAAATTGAAAAGGAAAATATCGATCAAATTCATCAATTAATAGACATTTTATAAGCAGCTAAGGAATTGAGCACTAAAAGTTATTCTATAAAAACAAGAAACAATCATTGGATAAATGCAAATATACTATACAATATGAAAAGGAGGAGAAAATTATGTGATGCCTACAACAAAGATAAAAATAACATAGACAAAAAAACAAGTATTTTAGGTCTAAAAAACTAACTACAGAATTATTACGAAAAGCCAAAAAAGATCACTTAGAAAGAAGAATAGCGGAAGCTGGTAACGATTCAAGAAAACTGTGGAGAGTAATAAACAACACAATAAGGAACAACATGAATAATGAAAATCGGAAATTATACTGATTACATGATTATGAAATAGCAACAACTATGAATAAATAAAAATAGGCGAGGAAATAATACAAAATAACAAGTCGACTTATACTAATTATACTGAAATAAGTAATATAATTAATCATAAGTCAATTTTTTTAGAGTCTACAAGAAGGATTGGATAAAATTACAGTGAAAAATATACAAGCTCTTGCATCAGTAATCAAAAAGCCATTGTCAAATATAGTAAACAAAAGTTTATCGATGGGCATATTTCTTAACTGCTTGAAAGAAGCTATATTAACCCCAGTTTACAAAAGTGGATCGAAAACGGATTGTGGAAATTATAGACCAATATCCATACTAAACTCATTAAGTAAAATTTTTGAAAAAGTAATTAATATGAGAATAGGCAATTTATTTTATAAGCTAAAGTGTTGTCTGGAAACAGTTTTAAATTATCATTACTAAACAATGTTACATAGAAATCATCTTGACTATTCACCGATTTTAGCGTCTTCTTCTTTTCAGAGGATGGTACAGAAACGGTAATTACATCACCACTTGGTGTTTCAAACATTCGATAATCAGAGCTTAGAGGTGGTCTTTCAACTAGTTTTCCACCTTTTAACATTTCAGTTTGAGCTAATTTTTTAAATGAATTTTCATTATCAAAATCGTAATATGTTAAATCAATATCCATATTTGTTCTTTTCCATATTTGTTCTTTTTTAGGATCATATTCAAACACATCATCGGTAGCTAATCGTACAAAACTGGTTTGTGCTGTTTGTGATTTTGTTTTTTATGTTTTTTTAACTTAACTTTTTATGCTAGTGATATTTTATTACTGCCATTTAATATATTGATAGTAATTACAGCAATAGTTTTTATAATGTCATCATACTTAAGAATTTTTTGTCAAAATTTCTTTTTGTTGCACTCCCTAGTACATGTAATATATGTTGGTTTTTCTTCAATCTTTTCATACTTTTGACAGCTATTGTTCAAATCATCTGTATCACAGAAGCATATACAATATTTTTTTGAAAAAATGTTAGTCCTTATACGAAATAAATCGTTAATATCTTGGGTTAAATCCAACACAATATAACCATACGGTTTTGATGTTGCCTCATTATATACTCTTAAGAAACCCTTTTTATTTTCTGGATATATCTAACTAGCAAGAGGAAAAATCTGTGATTTGTCTCGAGCGTTTTTGAAAAGCACTAAATATTTACAATTTAATGAAATATCTGGTGAGAATTTCCCCTGATGAAAAACGTTTTGTGTTAACAATACAATAGATAAATTACAGGAAAATAATAATAATAATAAAATAATAATAATAAATATCAGGAAAATCTATCTTTTTCGGAATAGTAGAAATTTGTGGGTTACACCATTTTATTCTTTCAATTCACGGGTAAATCAGTCTGTTAATATTTTCAATTAAATTTGTTTTCTCACATCCAGATGGTCCCGCTATCATGATTGTAAATTGATAATGGATAAAATTAATCATTTTTGATCAGTATCTGACAAGAAACTAAATTTAAAATTCAATCGAGAGATAATATAAAAACAGCGAACATATTCTTAGTACAGTGATTTTCAATTATGGAAGTTACGAAGTTCCTAAATATTTATTGCTCCGTCTTATTAGATGATCATAAGAAACTAATATTACATCTACACAAACAGATTAAAAATTATTCTGCAGTAAAAAAGTACACTTCAACTTATGGTACTCACTTTGCGCTTTATCCATGGGCATATGATAATTCTACTTCTGGACCGGATACATGTAAATGTCATACAATAGAAAAATATAAAATCATGTTGGAAAATTTAATTAAATGGTACAAGAATAATGTCGAGATTACAAGTTGTGTCAGACATTCATAGAGGTGCTAGAAGAAAATTTACACGAAGAAAATTTATTCAAAGGAGTTTAAAATTGGACACTTGGAAAATTAATTTGGTTGAAATGATTCCCTATGCAAAATATAACAAGGGATATAAATATTTATGAACAGTTATTGATACATTTTTTCTGAACTGGATTTACTTTTGCTGAACTGGTTAAAAACAAAAGCACTGATAATGTTTTAATCGTAATGAAAAATATTTGTAAGAGTGCTGGTAAAAAACCAAACAATTTATAATCTGATCATGGTACGGAATTTTTTAACAAAAAATTTAAAAATCTAATGAGGAAAAATAAAACTAATTAATTAATTATCATACATATTCAGAGATAAAAGCTTCAATTGTAGAACGTTTCAATCGCACCCTTAAAAACAAGATGTGTAAGCATCTTGTTTTTAAGTTTATATATACATTAAATTATGTATTCAATTATGTATTGTTTATACATTTATTTATTTTGTTTATACATTTAATTATGTATTCAAACCAAGTTTCAAAATTTTTTTTTAATTTTTAGATAAATATTAAACTTTAATCAACAAATTTTTTTTTATTTAAGTAAAATTATCTATTTAAACCAAACTTTAAAAACATTTTATTTCTTCATATCTACATTTAAACCAAGCTTTATATTTTTATACGAACTTTTTATTGAAATATTTAAGCCAAACCTTAACAAATATTTAGCAATTTTAATTTAACTACAAAATTTGTGAAAGTTCATAATATTTAACTAATTTTAAATCAAGCTTTAAAAGGATTTTTAAAAACTAATAATATTTAGCAATTTTAATAGAACTATAGAGCTTCTCAAAGATCATAATAATTCATCAATTTAAAATCAAGTTTTAAAAACTTTTTTAAATTTTTTTTTTTAATAATAATAAATAATAATATTAATTCGGCATTTAAACCAAACTAATATCTCCAAACCATATCAACAAACCATATCGCCAACTTATAACTTAGAATATTCAACACTTTTAATTAAATACCATATTATTTCTCCAATTTCAGATATCAACGACACAAAACTTTTCATTTATACTTTGCTGTTTAAAACCTTCGCTGTTTGTAGCGCCATTGCTATATTTTAGCTTTTGAGGCTAATTTTCATGGAAAAAATGTCATCCGATATCGGATATTTAGAAAGAGTAAACTATACTTAATACTACCAATAGGAAAGAGGGAGAAAAATAATGAATTCAAATGTTATGTATACATAAGAATGTTAGTAGTGTGCCCATTTTTTTTGTGTACATACACATTTTTTACGTATGTGTTAAAAATATCGGAGATAATTATAGAAAATTTAGCTTCAACGAGCTAAATTTCACCTGATATTTTAGCATGTCTCCGATATTTTCTGAACGCTTGTACCGATATTTTTGTGTTTTTCTCTGTCACACAAGTAGTGTTTTTGTATCTTCTGCCTATGCTCTAACAAATATCGCCGATATTTTTTTCTATGAAAATTAGCCTTTAAACTCTACATTGTTTTAAACATCAAGAAAAACTAATCAATACAATCAATTTTAATAATATTTCTATTACATTCTATATTTAAACCAAGCTTTATATTTTTTATACTAAATTTTTAATGAAATATTCAAACTCTAAAAAATTTTCATATTGATTCGGTTAAATTTATATTTATATTTAGCAATTTTAATTTAACTACAAAATTTCTCAAAGTTCATAATATTTAACTAATTTTAAATTAAGCTTTAAAAGCATTTTTAAAAATTAATAATATTTAGCAATTTTAATATAGCTATGAAGCTTCTCAAACATCATAATAATTCATCAATTTTAAATCAAGTTTTAAAAACCTTTTTTAATTTTTTTCTTTTTATAAACATGAATGAACTTAAAATCAAGTTTAAATTTAAGTTCATTAATCAGGAGAATTTTTTTCCAATAGTAATATATTAATTCTATATTCAAACCAAACTTTAAAAACTTTTCATTTCTTCACTATAGTTTAAAATATTCAATATCATATATCATACCAGAAATTACATATACAATCATACTATCCTCTCAAATTTCAAATATCAAAGACACAAACCTTTTCATAACTCATACTTTACTCTTTAAAAATAACCCCGTGTACAGGGCCATTGCAAAAACCTTTTTCCTCTTCTCCACATGGTGTAGAATCGGCTAATCCATACTACTGCCTCGAATTTATATTAGAATTATTATTATAATATATGGTATAATTCCCGTTTGCAATAATTCCGTATAGGGCTCTTTTAAAGATTTAACATATTTCGTTCTTAAATATTGTTCAGACTACTTTAGTCAATTTAAGTTACGATTTAAAATTTACCATTTTTAGTAATAAATAAAATTTCTTTAACGAATAAACGTTATGCAATGGTTTTCGCCGACGCTGCATTTTTATGCATAAAATTTAAATGTTTGAATGAAATACAATATTGTACTAAGTAAATTAACTTATGTTATATCAAATGTATGTAATGTAAACTGTTGTTGTAAAATTTTAATGTAGATTTAAAGTAATGTAGGTCAGTATAAAAATATTTCAAGTTTATAATACGGAAAATAATTATACTAAATTTGTAACAATATTCAAGGTGTAATTAATGCTGATTTTAGTATTTAATTTATATATAATGATGTAAATTTACAATAATTAGACAGAACAAAATAAACAGTTTATCAACAAACAACACATTGGTCCTTCGAGCCGGATCATTTAACCATAAATGATGAAAAGATAATTGGACAAGCCGATTATATCAACATAAAAAAAAACAATGACTACTCTTTCTTGTGAAGAAATTCAAAGGGCTAATATGGAAGAGCTTTTTAGAGTCAACAGAGTCAACAAGAAAGATAGCAAGGACAGGCGTTCATTGGAATACTTTGAAAGTCGTCTGGAACATGTTCACAGTATATGGAGAAGCTATGTTGAGAAGCATCCAGAAGTACTGGGGGGGAAAAGCCCACAATAGTACCTTACTCAAGGAATATCAAGAAAGCTATGAAGAAGCAGAACAACTTTTCTTAGATTTAATAATAAAATTTAAAAGGTTCATTAATGGGTATAAGGAACAGAAAGCAAAACCGACAACAAGACCATCCACGCCAGCTGGAGAAGAGTCTCAATCCACAAAAATCGTCATCAAGGATAACTTTCAACTAGAAAGAATAAAGATTCCTAGATTTGATGGCAACTATATGAAATGGACTATATTCTATGAATTATTTAAGGCAATGGTTCATGAAAATAATAAGATTTGCAATGTCCACAAAATGCAAAATCTCAAATCTGCACTTACAGCTTGGGAGTTGTTAATAAACCGATTTCCAAATAAACGAGTTATTCTATCATCACATTTGCATGCAATTACATCTGCTCCAATTACTAAAGCTGAAAATACTAACAGCTATAAGGGATTACTTAACGCTTCAACCGAATCATTAGCAGAAATTAAAGGATTAGGACAATCAACAGAATCCTGGGGACCTATATTGGTTTACATTCTGTTCCAAACATTAGATATAGAAGCCTCAAAAAATGAGAAGAGGGCCTATGTTCTAGTAGAGAGTTTCCAATTTTAGCTCAATTAACAACATTCTTAGAACAACGATTTAGATCTTTAGAAGCTATGAGCAATATGAAGACATTAAATAAAACTCATGTACATGCTGTCAACATTGAATGAAGATCACATTGTATCATGTGCAACGATATGCATCGGCTTTTTAAATGTAAGAAATTTCAATATCTAAACGTTCAACAAAAACGATCTTTAGTGGAAAAACATAAACTATGTTTTAATTGCTTACAATATGGTCATGTCTCAAAGGGCTGTTTTTCAAAATCTCGCTGTTTAAAATGTAAATCTGCACATCATACAGTGTAGCATATTGGAAACACAAAACCGAAGGAAATTTTAACAGCCACTAATGCAGAAAGGGGAAACGACATTTTTTTAGCAACAGCATTAATTCAAGTAGAAAATAAGTATGAAGATTATGTTTCGTTTAGAGCTCTAATTGACCAAGGTTCTCAAAGATCATTTATAACTGAAGCTGCTGTACAATGTTTGAAACTTCCTCGTTGTTATGACACAACCATCATTAGCGGAATTGGGACAACTGAAAGGGCCAAGGGGTGTGGATAACCTAAAAATAAAGGAAAAATGAACTCTTAATCATCACCTCATTCAAGCATTAATAATACCACCAATTACATGCGATTTACCACATAAAAATATATAACCAAATTCAACAAGAATCAATCTGGATGATTCAGCAGATCCAACTTTTAACATAAAAAGGAGAATTGACATTTTGTTGGGCGCTGATATATTGGGCAATATTATAAAAAATGGAGTAAAAGAGACACAATCAAGATATCTTGCGCAAAAAACAGCGTTGGGTTGAATATTGTCAGGACCTGTATCAATCGAATCAAATTATAAGATTTTTAGTTTAATTTCAACTGAAAATGTGAATCAATCTCTGAGAAAATTCTGGGAACAAGAAAAAATGGAATACCGTATTGAACCCCCCGTTCCGGATTTACTAGCAGAAGAGATTTATAAACAAGATGTCCAACGTTTACCATCAGGCAGATAGCAAGTAACTTTGCCATTCAAATTGATGCCAGGTGCAGAGTTGGAAGGTACTCATTCAAGAGCAATGCAGAGACTATATCAATTAGAGCGCAGGTTTAAATTAATTTCTGAGTTAAAGGATGTTTATAACAAGATTATAGATGAATGTATTCAGTTAGAGCATATTCGAGAAGTACCACTAAATGAAATCAACAAGGTCAATTGCTATCTTCCACATCATGCTGTATTGAAGGCTAGTCGTACTAGTCGTCGAGTAGTTTTTGATGCATCTGCCATATCACCATCTGGAAAATCGCTTAACGATTTTTTATTAACTGGCCCAACCATACATCTATTTACGATATCTTAATGCGGTGGAGAAAATATAAATTTCCAATTAGTGGAGAAAATATCCAACTGATGAAGTTAAAGAATGAAGACTGTAACCTTTGGAGTCGCGTCAAATACAATTACATGGATTTTCAGATGCTTCCATGATAGCTTATGCTGCAGGTATCTACATTAGAATTGAAAAGTCAGATTGTTATCTTCAAAGTCGAAGGTAGCTCCGATTAAAACAGTGTCAATTCCACACTTGGAATTATATGAAGCTCAACTTGTACTACAACTTATGGAGCAAGTATCTAAGGCATTCAAATGCACATATATAAACAAATTTTTTTGGACTGACTCGACATTTGTATTATCATGGCTTATCCAACATCCAAATAAATGGAAAACTTATGTAGCAAATAGAGTTAGGTATATTTTATCTAATTCAACAAGTTCACAATGGCCCCATGTTCAAAGTAAGGATAATCCAGCTGATATCGCATCTCGAGACATGAGTGCGAGTCAATTAGGACAACAGCAACTGTGGTGAAAAGGAGCGGAGTGGCTACGTCACACTAAAGCCTTCTTTCACTTATTCCTAGGCAAAAACGAACTAATTACTTATTAACGGAAGAATTAAGTACAGCTGAAAAAACTTTCGTACAGCTCATACAAACCCACTTTTTCAAAGATGAAATTGAGCAATTAAAAGGTAATAAAGGGATATAACTATCAAGTCGAATCAAAGCTGTTAATCCTTTCTTAGATTCAAACGGAATCCTCAGTGTGGTCGGTGTGGGCGGTCGACCCTCGCGACAATATTATATGAACAAAAACATCCAATAATAATTGATGGACGCTCATATTTAGAAATTTCGATCATCAGATACTATCGCAAAAAATTGTTACATTCAGGCACGCAAGCTACACAAACTGCTATCCGTTTAAAATATTGGATTATTGGTGGAATCACAGTAATCAAACGCATACTTCGGAAGTGCTTGGTATGTTTTCGGTCTAATCCTACAATTCAAATTCAAATCATGAGATCGCTACCGGAGATCAGAGTATCACCTGCCAGACCATTTTCATGTGTAGGACTTGATTTTGGTGGTCCAATATTAAATTTACCAAGGCGTATATTGCACTTTTTGTTTGTCTTTCTACAAAGGCGATACATCTGGAGTTAGTAACAGATCCCACAAGTGATGCATCCTTAGCAGCAATATGCCATCTCATTGCCAGACGAGGATTATGTACAGACATTTACTCAGATCACAAATGGCCATTAGCAAGAATCGTGGAGATATCCAGGAGAAGTCGGTATTGTAAGGTTAGTTTCAATAAAAACGAACAAAGGAATTACACAGAGAAATATAACTAAAATATGCCTACTACCAAATGATAAACCACATGATGATACAAGCAAGATTGTTATCAATAAATCTCAGACATCTTCTAAGGTCAATGTAAATTTGACAACAACAACTAAAAAACAACTTTTAAACAACAATAACAATAAACAACAACTTTTTTCTTGTTATCATTATTCAGCTTAATTTACGGACAAGATGTAAACATCACACAATTTAGCGTCAAACCCGGCATGTATTTTGAAAACAATGGCAAAATTAAGTTGGTTAGCTCAAAGTGGGAACTGAACGAAATTGATAAAGGCATTAAAAATTTAGAAACAATGTGTGCAGACCATTTAATAAAAATTTAACATTTTATCTGGCTCATGTAAATCATCTTCCTAGTCAATTTCTTCGTCTTCAACAAAATAATGAAATTCTGTTTACAAATCATGCATATCACCAAAGAAAAGCAAGAGGAGCTTTAAACATTGTGGGAAACATTGCAAATGGTTTATTTGGTATACTCGCTCAAGAAGACGCGGAGAAATATGATCTTCAATTATCAGCATTAAGGGAAAATGATCAAAAAATATATTAAAAATCAATCATCAACAATCAATTCAACTCTTAAATTGATAAAATTAAAGGATTCTCTGATTCAAAATCAATTTAAAACATTAGAGGAACAACTGAACAAATTACATAAAATGGAACAGCAGGAGATAGGAATACTGAGTTTAGTGTTACATTACTTAATGGCTATGAAAAGGTACAAGGAAATTCAAGATGATCGTAAAGCATCTTATATTAATGCAAGAACTCAAAAACATTATTTATTTTTAACAGCCACCGAATTGATTCATCAACTTAATTTAATAAGCAGAAACATACCCTATGGGACACAACTTCCCATTAAGGAGACAGATCCAAATTTCTTAAATGATATATTCGCCATCTTCAATAGCAAAACGGCATTATCAGGAAAACGGCTAATAATTGAATTCAACATACCTTTAGTCGATTCAAAAATATTTACTTCGTATAATCTTATTCCGTTATCTACGATATATCAAACCGAGCACATCGTTTCGTCCCAACATTAAAAATCTAATAATAACTAGTAATAGAACTCACTACTTCGCAATATCAGAAACAGAAATAACTATATGCTTACATACAACTACATCGAGGATTTACAAAATCTCCTCACCAATTTACGGATTAGAATCTCAGAAATATCGATGCGAAGTTACTCTGCTCACACAACATCGAAATTTTAAAGAAGACTGTGAATTCAATATTGTTGAACCAAGTAACCAATGGATTCCTCTTTCTAATGAAGGACAATATATTTTTGTCACAATAGTACCACAAAATCTTATGTTAGAATGCTGAAAGTATTCAAAGCCAATCAAAATAGAAAATGAAGAAATTATAACCATACCACCAGGTTGTGCAGTGAACCATCCAACATATACAGTAGCAGCTCACTCGTCTGTTCAGTCACGGATCTCGATTATTATGTTATACCTATAAATTATGTTATACCTGTAATGAATATGTCAAAACTTGTAACTTTAGTTGGAAATTTGAATCTTAGTCAACGAACTTCAAACTGTGATGGAGATATATCCAATATCCAGAGAATTCTAGAAAAACAACATAACAAACTGAATGAAATATCATATAATTCGATGTTATTTAAGCCTGAACATCATGAATACGTTTTGATTTCCATATTATTGCTTTTAATAGGTATCACTGTATATAGCAAAATTTGGACTAAGATTTTTAAGCGCCATTCATCAGAAACCTCCAAACCAGAGTTTTCATTACAACAAAGGTTAAGACGTTCAATACATTGGCCAAGGTTTACTGAAGAACCTATACCATCAGCAAGTTAAATTACGGTTTTATAGGTTCTTGGTGGGCGAAATGTTCAGAATACTTTAGTCAATTTAAGTTACGATTTAAAATTTACCATTTTTAGTAATAAGTAACATTTCTTTAACAATTAAACGTTATGCAATGGTTTTCGCTGACGCTGCATTTTAATGCACAAAAATTAAATGTTTGAATGAAATACAATATTGTACTAAGTAAATTAACTTATGTTATATCAAATGTATATAATGTAAACTGTTGTTGTAAAATTTTAATGTAGATTTAAAGTAATGTAGGTCAGCATAAAAATATTTCAAGTTTATAATACGGAAAATAATTGTACTAAATTTGTAACAATATTCAAGGTGTATTTAATGCTGATTTTAGTATTTAATTTATATATAAAGATGTAAATTTATTATAATTAGACAGAACAAAATAAACAGTTTATTAACAAACAAAACAAATATAATATATATTGAATCATAACTATTAATTTTAGAGAGAAATTTCTCCAATATACTAACCTCATTACACGAAGGTTTATAATAATTAGGCTTATCACTGTCCAATTGATACTTCTAATTTAGCTTATCTAATATATTACACAAATCAGTATATGTACTTGATTTATCGAACGAAATTGTGTGTTTTCTCTGCTTCTTCTTTTAGTTTCAGATATGTCTCCTGTACTCGAAATGATATGATTAATTGCGCCTTTATTTGGTCCCACGTTGTATTGTCCAGTCTCCTAATCGATGTGGCAGCTTTAACTTGAATTTTCCCTAACAATATTCTTGAAATATACGCTTGTTCCTCCATATATGTCAGCATACTCCTTAACAATTCGACTTCGTTAATAAAGCTGAACACTTCGTAAAAACCAGTACATACTAGTAAATTCGGGAACTGATCTGGTTTCCCTTACAATTTCACTTAGGGTAAAGCCTGTTGGTGCCACAGTTTAATAATGTGTATTGTTACAAATTTGTAATGTAAATAACATCATTCTACAAAGGCGATACATCTGGAGTTAGTAACAGATCCCACAAGTGATGCATCCTTAGCAGCAATATGCCATCTCATTGCCAGACGAGGATTATGTACAGACATTTACTCAGATCACAAATGGCCATTAGCAAGAATCGTGGAGATATCCAGGAGAAGTCGGTATTGTAAGGTTAGTTTCAATAAAAACGAACAAAGGAATTACACAGAGAAATATAACTAAAATATGCCTACTACCAAATGATAAACCACATGATGATACAAGCAAGATTGTTATCAATAAATCTCAGACATCTTCTAAGGTCAATGTAAATTTGACAACAACAACTAAAAAACAACTTTTAAACAACAATAACAATAAACAACAACTTTTTTCTTGTTATCATTATTCAGCTTAATTTACGGACAAGATGTAAACATCACACAATTTAGCGTCAAACCCGGCATGTATTTTGAAAACAATGGCAAAATTAAGTTGGTTAGCTCAAAGTGGGAACTGAACGAAATTGATAAAGGCATTAAAAATTTAGAAACAATGTGTGCAGACCATTTAATAAAAATTTAACATTTTATCTGGCTCATGTAAATCATCTTCCTAGTCAATTTCTTCGTCTTCAACAAAATAATGAAATTCTGTTTACAAATCATGCATATCACCAAAGAAAAGCAAGAGGAGCTTTAAACATTGTGGGAAACATTGCAAATGGTTTATTTGGTATACTCGCTCAAGAAGACGCGGAGAAATATGATCTTCAATTATCAGCATTAAGGGAAAATGATCAAAAAATATATTAAAAATCAATCATCAACAATCAATTCAACTCTTAAATTGATAAAATTAAAGGATTCTCTGATTCAAAATCAATTTAAAACATTAGAGGAACAACTGAACAAATTACATAAAATGGAACAGCAGGAGATAGGAATACTGAGTTTAGTGTTACATTACTTAATGGCTATGAAAAGGTACAAGGAAATTCAAGATGATCGTAAAGCATCTTATATTAATGCAAGAACTCAAAAACATTATTTATTTTTAACAGCCACCGAATTGATTCATCAACTTAATTTAATAAGCAGAAACATACCCTATGGGACACAACTTCCCATTAAGGAGACAGATCCAAATTTCTTAAATGATATATTCGCCATCTTCAATAGCAAAACGGCATTATCAGGAAAACGGCTAATAATTGAATTCAACATACCTTTAGTCGATTCAAAAATATTTACTTCGTATAATCTTATTCCGTTATCTACGATATATCAAACCAAGCACATCGTTTCGTCCCAACATTAAAAATCTAATAATAACTAGTAATAGAACTCACTACTTCGCAATATCAGAAACAGAAATAACTATATGCTTACATACAACTACATCGAGGATTTACAAAATCTCCTCACCAATTTACGGATTAGAATCTCAGAAATATCGATGCGAAGTTACTCTGCTCACACAACATCGAAATTTTAAAGAAGACTGTGAATTCAATATTGTTGAACCAAGTAACCAATGGATTCCTCTTTCTAATGAAGGACAATATATTTTTGTCACAATAGTACCACAAAATCTTATGTTAGAATGCTGAAAGTATTCAAAGCCAATCAAAATAGAAAATGAAGAAATTATAACCATACCACCAGGTTGTGCAGTGAACCATCCAACATATACAGTAGCAGCTCACTCGTCTGTTCAGTCACGGATCTCGATTATTATGTTATACCTATAAATTATGTTATACCTGTAATGAATATGTCAAAACTTGTAACTTTAGTTGGAAATTTGAATCTTAGTCAACGAACTTCAAACTGTAATGGAGATATATCCAATATCCAGAGAATTCTAGAAAAACAACATAACAAACTGAATGAAATATCATATAATTCGATGTTATTTAAGCCTGAACATCATGAATACGTTTTGATTTCCATATTATTGCTTTTAATAGGTATCACTGTATATAGCAAAATTTGGACTAAGATTTTTAAGCGCCATTCATCAGAAACCTCCAAACCAGAGTTTTCATTACAACAAAGGTTAAGACGTTCAATACATTGGCCAAGGTTTACTGAAGAACCTATACCATCAGCAAGTTAAATTACGGTTTTATAGGTTCTTGGTGGGCGAAATGTTCAGAATACTTTAGTCAATTTAAGTTACGATTTAAAATTTACCATTTTTAGTAATAAGTAACATTTCTTTAACAATTAAACGTTATGCAATGGTTTTCGCTGACGCTGCATTTTAATGCACAAAAATTAAATGTTTGAATGAAATACAATATTGTACTAAGTAAATTAACTTATGTTATATCAAATGTATATAATGTAAACTGTTGTTGTAAAATTTTAATGTAGATTTAAAGTAATGTAGGTCAGCATAAAAATATTTCAAGTTTATAATACGGAAAATAATTGTACTAAATTTGTAACAATATTCAAGGTGTAATTAATGCTGATTTTAGTATTTAATTTATATATAAAGATGTAAATTTATTAGACAGAACAAAATAAACAGTTTATCAACAAACAAAACAAATATAATATATATTGAATCATAACTATTAATTTTAGAGAGAAATTTCTCCAATATACTAACCTCATTACACGAAGGTTTATAATAATTAGGCTTATCACTGTCCAATTGATACTTCTAATTTAGCTTATCTAATATATTACACAAATCAGTATATGTACTTGATTTATCGAACGAAATTGTGTGTTTTCTCTGCTTCTTCTTTTAGTTTCAGATATGTCTCCTGTACTCGAAATGATATGATTAATTGCGCCTTTATTTGGTCCCACGTTGTATTGTCCAGTCTCCTAATCGATGTGGCAGCTTTAACTTGAATTTTCCCTAACAATATTCTTGAAATATACGCTTGTTCCTCCATATATGTCAGCATACTCCTTAACAATTCGACTTCGTTAATAAAGCTGAACACTTCGTAAAAACCAGTACATACTAGTAAATTCGGGAACTGATCTGGTTTCCCTTACAATTTCACTTAGGGTAAAGCCTGTTGGTGCCACAGTTTAATAATGTGTATTGTTACAAATTTGTAATGTAAATAAAAAAAAAAGTTTTTTCTTTTTTTTAATAAAAGGCAATTCTATTTGTTAAGTACTGCTTTATATTTGTTTTGATACCGATTAATACTTGAAAGTAACACTGTTTTTTTTATTTGTGAAAAGGAATATTTCTTATAACGTTTACTATTTTCGTTTTTTATTAATTTCCTTTATTTTAACTTTAGGCTTTAACATAATATTAGTTAGTTTAGTTCAGTTTTTAAGTTTATCATAAGTTAAAACAGTGTGTGTATCCTACCTACTACGCCAATGATATTTTTAAAATTTAATTATAAATAATGTAATAATTAATACAAGTTATTTAAATATTTTATTTATAATTTTGTTTAAAATATTTTGATTATAATTTTGTTTAAATTATTTTATTTATAATTTTATTTAAATAATTTTATGTTATGTTATGTTAAATAATTTTTTTTTAATTTAAACAAGATTCTTTTTTTTTATTATTATTATTATATTTTAAAAAAAACATTTGAAGTAATTCGAGTAGATACAATCAAAAAATTTATATATTTATATATACATAATTATTATACGTATTTGCTTTTATTTTTCTTCTTTTCTTTTGTTGTAATTAAACGGCGCTCTGGGCCCCCGTTTATGTAGTTTTCACATTTTAATTTTATTTATTTTTTTTACTATTTAATTTTTTCCAATTTAGAGTTTTTCCTTCTTAGATTTTTTTTTTTATTTAAAACAATTTGTTTTAATTATGATTTTTATTTATTCATTTAGTTTTAATTATGATTTTTATTTTATTATAATTGTGATTTTTAAACAATTTGTTTTAATTATGATTTTAATTTATGATTTTGGCTGTAGCTGGCTGTATCATTAAAGCTGTAGTTTATATTTTTATAAGTAAATATGACTTAAGTTTTTTTTTTTAATATTTGAATTTATATTGGTAGAACAAATTTACTTATTCTACCCCACACCTGACACAAATGTAATATTTCACAAAATACAAAATAAAATACTAAAAGATATTCAAATAAAACACCTTTGTTTTTTGGGTTTCTTTCATTGACTGATTTTTTATTTTTCAATTTTTATTAACATTTTTAATATAATTTTGAAAATTATAAATTACTTATCAAATTGTAATTACAATATTAATATATTGCAATCGCTGACCTGCATTTAATAACATAATTATGAATATTATAATTAAAGACTGATCATATTACAATTACAATATTAGTAGATTGCAATCGTTCAACATTTTTGAGTTCAATGTATTAGAGTTCAATGTATTACAGTATTAAGGCTAATTTTCATGGAAAAATTTTTATTTAGAAAGGATATTTATAAAGAGTAAACTATACTTAATACTACCAATAGGAAAGAGGGAGAAAAATAATGAATTAAAATGTCATGTATCAAATGTCACATTAAAGTTTATTAAAATTAAAAGTGATTAAAAGGATTTTCTTTAAAAATTAATAATAAAAGTAATAAATGGACTATACCACCTAAAATTTTTTAATTAAATTTTAATTATTTTTTCTTTTTCTTTGATTTTAATTCAATTTTTTTAATCTGTTTTAGGTGTATAACTTGCAGATGAACATACTTGTATTGCATATAAGAATATGAATATTTTATAAAGAAGATAACAACAAGGCAGAAATTTTTATAGTTAAATATGTATGTATTATATGTATTTTAATTTTTTTTAATAAAATAAATTAATAAAAATAATTGTAAAACAAAATTAAAAAAAAAATTTAAACAAAAATAACAAAATTTAAAATATCCAAAAATGCATATTCATATCCTTCTTCATTCCATTGTGTATTCATTCACTGTATAATCGCCTTTTTTAGTTTTAAAGTTCCATGTCACTTTCACATGAAATAAAAAAAAAATAAATATTAATAATTTTCTAAGCTTTTTTAATTTATGCTTTGTAGTATTTTAATATTATGTAAATCGCAATTAAAAATATATCACAAATTTTATTTTAAAATTTAAAATATTACAAATTTACAAAATAATATAATTATTTCACATTATCGCAATTAAAAATTAAATAAAAAAACTGACAAAATTACTTATTTAAATAAAATCACAAAATATTAAAAAAAAACTATTTTAAAGTTAATAGTTTTCTTACAAACTATTGATTTCTTATGTTCTAAATCATTAACATTTTTAGTATAATTATTTAAAAGATTTTATACATTATAAGACATTATAATCAAGATCAATATCAGTTAGGCATTCATCGTCCTTTTGTAAACAATTTATAGTTAGCTCAATTAAAATAGTTTTTTGATGGGAACTTTCAAGGAATTTGAATTTCAAATGATCTTGTTTGAGAATTTCCTGAAATATAGTTGACATGTGAAATAAAATAAAACCAACTTCGTTGGAAGGTTGTGATAAACCGCCTCTTTGTAAATAATTGAAATAACTGTATTTGAATTTTACATCCTTATCTTTTATAATGAAATTTAAACAAGAAGAGCACTTAATATTTTTTACAACGTTATGTGAAGCATAACCGCCAACATATAAATACGATGAATTTTCAAATTTAGTATTAATTAAATATGAATTTGAATCTAAAATTGAATCAAAATCTGTAATTTCGTAAGAATAATCATACAAAGAATTATCATTGCAACTTTGAACTAATTTTGAAAAATCTTTTTTATTGTGAGCAAATACATTATTAATATGAATTTTTTTCTCACACTCGATTACTTCAGTGTAAGAGACTTTATAGTTGCATCCTGCAAGAGAACGGTATAATCTAAATCAACTTTCAAGATCATCTGTTTGAAATTTACCGATTAAAACAAAATTAACTTTTAGTTGATGTAAAGCAAATTTAACAATTTCTAAGATAGTTTTTGTAGTTAATATAAGTGCTTCAGACGTATCTTTAGTTAGAGTACCAATATTATTAACGCTATTATTTCAAACATCAAGCCATAAAATAAAATTTTCTAAAAATTTAATACTTATATCCGAATCAGATTTTACTGGTTTACAAAATTCATTCCTTTTAAGAGTTACTTTCAAAATATCTTTCGTGTTAAAAATATCCCACTATTTTGGAATTATTTCACAAAACTCTTCAGTTTCAATCATATTATGATCTCGCAGAGTAACAATCGTGGAAAAGTCGAATATGTTATCAACTAGTCTCACGTTTTGCCTTGCTAAATTATTTGGAAATAATGATTTATGATTTAATTTGTTAGCTTTTTTAATTGGCAAATTTAGCTCAGATTCATATATATTTTATTTATTTTTTATTTGAAAATCTCCAAAAGAAGCATATTGCATTTCAAAAGTTTCGAAATTAGAATATATGAATGTCTGTTCTAAATTGCCTGAATTTAACTGATTATTTCTAATATTTTTAAATAAATATACTGTATCATATTGTAAATAAATTTTACTACCAGGGAAATCTGGATTTGGAAAATAATTGTTTGAAGTAAATAATTTAAACATATTTTGATTTATTCTTTTATTGTCTGTAATAATTACTATTACAGAGAAACCGAGCGATTGAACAAATGTAATTACAGAACTAATTAAGGAATGAGTTTCGTTTCCACTTGGGCGAATTACCGGAAATAAACGAACTATTTCTTAGTAGTTACAATTAAATCATAAATGCCATTACAGTTCTAGCACACTGTAGTGGATTATTTTCCGCCATACCCGAAATACTGTTTGCTTTATACTGCAAACCTTTATCAACGTATATTTTATCAATTAAAAGAGCGAAATATTTTTCTCTATCAGTTAATGATTTAGAAACATATTGCAAATAACACTCGTCATTGTTTGGTTGTTTATAATTTGGACTAATATGCATCTTAGGAGAGATACTTTGTAAATGTCTTCTGCAAGGCAAAATTAAAAATTTTCGCAAAATTTCATAAGTAGCAGAAGAATGAGACCAAATTAAAAAAGCCATAATCACAGTGTCCGACTCATATTTTGGTTTAATTTTATTTAAAAGATCTACCTGATTAATTATAACATCTAATTTGCCACAATTTTTCATCACAATTTTGAGTTTTTTTTAAATAAAATTAGGAGCTATTTAAAAAAAAAATTCCCATTTTCGAAAGTTAAATCTTGATGATTAAACTTATAATACGTTAAAATATTTTCTAATTGTGACCAAAGTGTTAACGTTAAATTTTCTTGCAAAATCCATTTAAGCTCATTTTTTGGAACTTCGGATTCTTTTAAAATTACTTTAATAATTAAATTACTATTAACTGAAATTCGAACAGCAAATTTACAATCTAAATCAACACTGTTTTCTAATAAAACAAAAACTACTTTATCATTATTTTCAAAAATTAAATAGTCACTAAATTTTATTTCATTTTTAAAATTATTTTTAAAATGCTCAAAATTTTTAATAACATCCGACTGAAGAAACTGTTCTACTTTATTTTCCATCACAGCGTTGAATTCTTCTCTTCGAATTTCAGGATCTTTTCTTAATTTTATTTCAGTTTTTTAAGTATTGTGGCAAATTAGGAAACACAGACGGAACTGCTTCGTAATTTAATCTGGTATGCTTATATTTAAAACCAGGTTTCACAAAAATGAATAGCATAAACTGAGGATTATTTTGTAGGTTGCCAGTTTGCCCTATGAACAACATGAATCCACTTCTTTCGTATTTCAACATCCTTGGGAAAAGAAAATGTTGAAATTCTATTCTGAAGTAGAATCATAATTGGATTAACAACCTGGTACAACACAATGACGGGGCATTATTTACTAAAAATTTTTTTACAAATCTAGCTACTACTAAAATTTATTTACAAAAAGAACTACTAAAATTTATTTACAAAAACTATGTAGCTACAAATATTGATTGCACTTCAATTGAAAATAATTGCACTTATGTATGAAGGCACTTATAGGTAGGTAGGTACACTATTTACATATTCAATGTATCACTAAATTTAACCCACTAAATTTATTTTATATTTACATTTTAATTTATTTATCAATAAATTATTTCATAAATTTTAAATTTGTAATTATATAAACTTGTTTATGTTAAATAATTAACATAAATTATGTAAATAGGCACTACCCACAAATATAATTATTTACATATTAAGTATGTACCGCTTTAAAAATCAAATTTTTAAAACTGTACATAAACTAAATTATTTAAAAATGAAAGTATGTATATTTACTTTAAATTATTAATATTCGCTATAACTATCATATTTAATTATTTTTTTAACTTTTTCACTATTTTTAATTTATAATTAAAAGTCCACGCGCTCGTGTTGATTCAGCTTAAACTATACTCAAAATATTTTTTTAAATTTCAATCAGGCTAAACCATAGATATATTAACTAATAGATGGGAAGTTAGGTATAGTCGTTTCTTTTCTTCTTATGTGTTTTCCTATCTTAAGGTATTCAGTCAAAAAAATACATATGCATTTTATAATATGTATACATTTCGTTCACTCTGTTTATATTTATTAAAATAATGTAAAGCAGTTTTTCATAACCAGTTTCATTCAGAGATTTTAGATTTTTATATTACTTAATAATTTATACATTTTGTTTTTAAAATTAAAATTTAATTTTATTAAGGTTATTCAAAATTTTAACTACTTGTAAAGTAACAAAATAAGTGATAAAATCCATAAAAAAATTAGAAATGAATTTATTTCACCTTTTAGGAACCTATTTCTGAGGAAACTAAAGCAATACATTTGCACGGTTCACTCAGCTGTTTCTCAAAATTGGCTGAAAATATTTTCTTCACTGCCTATCTATAGTAATATATCTATGGGCTAAACCAACAATTTGTAAATGTATTGTTCATGGCTTGTGTGGATACACACACAATCGAAGGTTTTGCATAGATATAATATATAGTAATAATATATAGCCTAGATGTCGCCCATATTCCTATATCTATTTTTCTTTCCTATTTTTCGAATTTATACATAAAAAAAAGAAATTATATTGTAATAACAAATTTTATTTCAATCATAAAAATTAACAATCATAATTTTCACCTTCACAATATACTAAAGTACAAACAGCTTCAGCTGATTTATCTTCCCAGCCTTCGAGCATTTGGTACAGTCCTTCTGTAAAAATGTATCTTCAACCAAAACTATTCCCTTTACTTGTTTTGCTGCTTCTTTAAATTTTTTTTGATAAATTTTATCTATCTCACTTTAAATTAAAAAAAAAGTTTATTTTTAAATTAAATAGAATTATTTTTTAAAGTTAAGAGAATTAATTATGGGGATAATTACAGCAGTCCAACTTTGGAATTCCGATAAATCTATCTTCTTTGATTGTAAGGTACGAGGAAACTTAGGCCCTAAAATGAAAATGAGTTTCTCTACTTTTTTCTCATTTCCAGAAACAAATGTAAGGGGTGTTGCTATGATTTAAAATAAAATAAATTATAAAATTTTATCTCTTCAATTAAATAAAAACTTACCTTTTAATTTTTAAAGCATTTGATTTAAAATTTATTAATAAAACCAAAACAATATACTAAACTACTACAATTAAACCAATATTTGATTCAAAATAGATTCCAAACTGGCTAACTTAACTTATGAATTTTGACAATTTAAAAAATTTAATATGGCGGTAATAAAAAAAAATGACGCTATTTTTGAGATTAGGCGGAACTGTGGAAGTACTTTGACTTTTCGAAAATTTTTGACAAAACAAAATTTTTTCAACCACCCGAGTAAATTAAATGAACTCATCATTTTTTACTGTCAGTTAGTTACTGACAATAAAAAATGATAAAAATATTGATGTCCATTGTTTTATATAATTCAATATAAATTACCATTAAAAAAATTTATATTTATCACTTACAATTTGACTTTATTTATTAATTTTTCTTGCCACAAAATTCTGGAATCTTCTGAAAAAAAAAAATTGGTGCCACAAAATGTTTCTTAAGAAATAAATATATATAAAATGAGATTTAATATTTTTCGAGTAGCATAGAAAAATTTGGTCAAAGTAGTGTCCTCTCGTTATTTTTTACTTTTATCTTCGTTTCATTCCGTCTTGTCTATAAACTAAATTTGTGGTGGGAATTTTTAGAAGTAATTTTTTAAACCAAAATTTTAGAGTTTAAAAATTTGGTCCACTAACCAAACAAAACCTCAAATGAAAATTTTTTTAGGGTCAACAATCAACATGTGTACATACTACATACATACATTTCATTCTCGTATTATCTACCTCTCACAACAAATTTTGTTTTAAAATAAAATATTTACACACACACATAAAAGTAACGGAAATCGAGAGGAACAGTGTGGAAATAAAAAAAAAGAGAAAAGTAGTCACGAAACGAAAGAGGACACTATTCGTATGGAATGGTCCATTAGATAATCTTTGATTTTAGAGTTTAGTCAAAGAAATTTATTCGGAAATTTATTATTAGACGTCAAATATATGTATATGTTTTGACAGATGTTTTTATAAATAAATTTACGTATACCTGAGGGTAGTTGTCATGTTGAATATTGAAATTATTTATTTTTATAAAGTTTTCATGTTGAATTTCCATTAAAATTACTTTTTTCGCCATTTTTAATTGATAATTTATTTAGAACAACATTAAAAAAAAAATTTTAATAAAAAAACTTGTATAAGCTTATTAAATTATAATTAAAAAAGTAAAGAATAATAATGAAGAACAGCTGTCAACTATGACATTTTTAATCGGTTAACGGTTTTCTGTCTATGTAGTATGTAGTGTGTATCATCATAAATATTACTTTTTCCTCAAAAAAAATTAGCCAGAAGCCAGAGAAAATTAGTCAGCAAATTACGCAGACAGACCACAGACGTAATATCATCGATTTTGATATTTTTTTTAAAACTTAATATATTTATGTACCTATGTATGTATGAAAGATTTCTGTGAGTTTTATAATGTATCTATAATAATATTTATATGAAAATGAAGTCAAAAATTGGGTAGGTATACAAGGTAACCAAGTGAAGCCCAAAGATTTTTAAAGACGCATATTTTTCAAAAAACTAAAAATAGTTTAGAATACTGACTTGCACGAATATTTGTAATTTAAGAGTAAAGACATTTTCGGGTGGGAATACATAAAAAAATTGTTTTATTACATTAATTTTGTTGAAGCTCCTATCAGTGGTTAAAATTTCATTGTTCTATTTTTGACGGTGTAGAAGTTTTGTAAACAGACGGACACAGTGGAACCATTGTGGCACTAATAACCAAATTTTTTCTTTTCAATTAGTATACATATATTTCTTTCCGATTTTTTCTTTTCAATTATTTTCCTTTTATTACTTAAACAAGAATAAATCAAGCGTATACAATTTTAATATAATGTTACAAATATATTATATTTTACAAAAGAATTGTGTATGTAATAGGTAATAGAATAGTATAATTTTGTGGATATACAGGGTGTTTCCAATTAACCTCATCGCTAAATAACTCCTCTGTATGGGGACTACTGTCAGTTAAGGGTCTTTACAAGGGTGTGTGGTCAGGGTCAAAGGGATAACCCTGCTTATTAGTTGATATGCTTTGGTTATTGCTATCAATTTTCTAATGATTAACTTTTAATATCGCAATTATACTTAAACTTTGGTAACAATTTTCCAGAATAAAAACTATGTATCAGCAAGAAAATGTTGCTTCCTAAAAATTACGTAAGCAACGTAAGAATTTTGTCAGCTATGTAGCCAGGTAATCTTTGTTTATTAAATTAGCAACATTTGGAACATAAAATAAATCATTAATTTGCTACATTACGAAATAAATAATATATGAATGAAGCAAAGCCGAATAAAAAAATTTGTGTTCCGTAAAATAATTGTAAAAATAAGATAATTAAAAGTTAAAAATTATTATATTACCTTTAAAAATAAAATCTAAGAAAAAGAAAATGGATAATATAGAGAGGTTATATAAATGTTATGAAATATTGTCTGAATCTTTGGACAATGCTCAAAAGGTTAATCAAATTTTTTTGTTTTATTGAATGTGTCCATATTGGAAATTAATTTTTTTCATAGAATGAAGATGAATATAAGGAAATATTAGATGCCGTTAAGGCTTCCACAAAAGAGAAGATGCTGGCTACTCAATTCATAGGAAAGTTTTTCAAGTACTTTCCTGATTTAGCTACTAGAGCGATTGATGCACAACTTGACTTATGTGAAGATGAAGATGTTCAAGTATGTCAACTTTATACTCATTTTATACATATATGCATTTTTCAATGCGAAATTGAAATAAAACTATTTATAGATAAGACGACAAGCTATAAAAAAATTGCCATTATTTTGTAAGGATACAAAAGAGCATACACCAAAGATTGGAGATACTCTTGCTCAGTTATTAGTTCTTGACGACCAATTAGAATTGCAACAAGTTCATTTTGCTTTGCAAACTATTCTAAAGGTATATATTTTAAGCCAGTAAAGTTTAAAATATTGAACAAAAAATTATTAAATTTTAGATTGATGCAAAAGGAGCACTATCTGGAATATTTGGCCAAATAGCATCTGGGGACGAAATTACTCGTGAAAAAAGTTTTAAATTTTTGTCCACCAAAGTTTTTAGTCTTGGTACATCTGTAATTACAAAAGAAATTGAAGATTTTATTATTACAGAGATAAAAAGATTACTACAAGTAAGCAAAGTCTAAAGTCATAAATCTCAATATATTAAATTTTTATTAATTTTTTTAATATTAAACTTTAAATAATTTGAAATATAAAGTCAAATAATTTATTAAAATGTATTATAATTTAGGATGTAACGTCAGAAGAATTTCAATTATGTATGAATATTTTGCGTTGTACTAAGCTGGGAACAACTGTTACTGGACATGTCGAGCTTGTTAATTTAGCTGTTGAACAAGCTGAACTTGGAGCTGATATTGATGCAATTACTATAGAAGACGAAGTAGTTGAAAGATTTATTCAATGTGCTTCACAAGCAATGCCATATTTCTCAGTAAAAATTAAAATAATTTTCAAAAATCAAAAACGATATTAAATGTAAATTGTAAAATTCTAGGCACTAATTCCATCAACACCTTTTTTAATTTTTGTGTGTGATAAACTTCTTCCATTAAGTACTTGGAATATGATAGCTCCTACCGAACAAGGACAAACTCAATTAAGGTTATTAAAAGTATTTGCGGAAATGTGTACATACAGCGGGCAATTGGAAAATGCATCAGAAAGAATTGAAGCCATATATAAAATATTGAGGGTTAGTAAAAATTTATATGTGTAAATATGTACTTTAGATTTAAAAATTATACTTTAGGAATACATGCCTTTACCGGTTCTGGATGAAATCGAAATATTAAAAAATCCGCCATCATTTCAATTTTCACACGCAGAGTGTTTACTTTATGCACTTCATAGTTTAGGCAAAAAACACCCAGATAAATTTTCTTTCATATGTGATCCGGACAGTCTAAAGGACTTCAGATCTCGTTTGCAATTTTTAGCACGCGGAACTCAAGGGTAAAATTTAAATATTTTTATGAATAAAATGTTATACAAACCATTATATGGTAGATATATCAAAAAGTTGGAAGAAGCTGTAAAAGGAAAGAATAAAGAAGAATTAAAATCTGAAGAAGATCAACTAAAATTGACTGCATTGAAAACAACATCCAATATAAATGCTCTAATTAGAGATTTGTTTCACACACCACCAAGTTTTAAAACGGAAGTTCAGTTATCCTGGGTTTTGCCCAGAAAGGTTTTTATTGTCTTTATATTTTTTATTCATTAATAGAATAAAAATATTTTCAGACAAAAATTGGGCAAAAAAGGCACACCGAAATAACCTTTGATTCCAAACAAAAAAATAACTCTCCAGATAAAAAAGCAAAAGCTGGAGAACAAAAAGTTTATGTTCCACCATCAGGAAAATATTCTGCAAAGGTTCAAAATTATTCAAATCGAAATCGAGGTTTTCGTCAACGACAGAAGAATAAATTCTAAAATAGAAAGTTAATCGATATAAAACAGAAGAGATAATTTAATAATTTAATATTTCATATTCAATTTTAACTTATTCCAATACTTATAAAAATTAAAATTTAATTTAATAACTTATATTTCGACATAACATTATATACATATGCGATTTAAGCTAACTAAAATATTTAAAAGTAATACGTGGTAATACATAATACTTAGTAAATAATTCTAAAATGAATAAGCATTTATATTTTAAAAACTATAAATTCCATTTAAATTCGATAATTTTTACTTCATTAAATTGTAAATCTAATGTAGTAAAAATGGGAAATATATTTTAATTCTATAAAAATTTATTAATATTTCTTGCATATGTGTATAAGATACTTATAAAAATATAATTATTCAATATACAAACGTAGCTGTCACAATCTTATTGCAGAGAATAAAATAACATTGGTCGAAGGTAATTTATTTAAACTAATTTTAAATTTTTATTTTTCAGATATAAAATTAGAATGCAGATCATTTATTCTACCCTAAAACTGCGGTTTTGTTCAATATTTGAACTACATAAATTAAAATATATATTAAAGAGTTTTTCAAATAGTTGAAAGTCGTTTAAAAATGAATATTAAACTCTTTAAATATTAGAAACTAAAAAAGGCAAACTGTTTTTTTATTCCTTTTTTAAATAATTAAAGTTTTTTTTAAATTACTTCATAATAGAATATTAATGTTTTTCTTACTGTTTTGCCTTTCTCACTTTAAAATTAATAATGTAGTGTATGTTGTTACTTATAATTGAATAAAAATGAAATTAAAAAATTAATTACATACTTTACTTTTTATTAATTTCCCATGGTGTTGTAGGGTTAATTGAGATTATCCATGACTTATTTAATTCTCTTTGTAATTATAAAGAGATTAAATGAATAAATTGTATTTATATTAAAACAAATAAAACGCAACTTTCGATAAAAGTAATTTTTAATTTTATTATCCACAGAAATAATTTTTCGATTTTCCAATTCTATTGTATTATTTTTTAATAACAGCAACATATAGAATGGTACCAATGCTCAAGAAATTAACATTTAATTAAAAATGAACAATCAGAAAAATACAAATTGAAAAAATTTACAATTATTTAAATGTAGATTTTAACATTCAAATCACATATTTAATTACTTTAGTTTCTAAATATTCTTTATACATATATAAGTCACAATTTTACACTTGATTCTATTTTTTTTTTTTTTTACATTTTTTATTTTTTGTGCATAAGTACATAATTGTGCTTAAAGGGAAAAATTTTAAAAGGAAAAAAAATTAAATTTATACTATGATGATAATTTGAAAAAAGATCATTCAATCACAAATTAGGGCTTTTTAATTAATTTTTCAAATTTTATTTTATTTTACAACTGTATTTATGTTATCATTTTGAAATCAATTTTTCTTAAATACGTCTTTTTTTTTAGAATAATATTTTTACACATTATTGTGATCTGGAAATGTTTCTTTAAATTTGAGAGTCTCCTCAAATATAAGTCTTTTCAAATGTTCTTTTGGCAAATCATCTAATTCCATTCCGATTCGAAATGGTTCTTCGGCGACAGGCTAAAAATCATTAAAACATTATATAAGATTTTCACGTTGCACTATCTATTACCTCATCGCCTGGATCATAGTATTGTTCCAAATAAGGATGAGCTAAAGCATCTTCAACTGCTATTCTGTTATGAGGGTTAAATGTTAGCATTTTGTCGAGCAAATCTAGAGCCTTTGGATCAGCATTAGGAAACAGCCTATTCCATGGTACTTTTGGTTTATAAGGTAAGGATTGTAAATAACTTCTGGCCTAATGTGAAATAAGAAATTTTGATATATTAACATTGATGTTTTGACATGACAATATTTTTGTATACCTTTTCGTTTATGATGCATTCTAAGTCTTCTTGTGAGGGTGAGCCTAATACACCCAGGATATGGTTTAATTGATCGAGATAGTGTTTTCCTGGAAAAATAGGGCGATTACTAAGCATTTCAGCTAATATACAACCTACAGACCAAATGTCAATTGATTTTGTATAGCCCTAGAATATAATGTTAAGTAAAATTTTAAAATCCATTTTATGAAATTAATATATGAAATGAATACTTTTGAATTAAGCATAATTTCGGGAGCTCGATACCATCTTGTCGCGACATATTCCGTTAGAAAACCTGTGTGATCATGTTCTGGATCTGCAACTCTGGCCAAACCAAAATCACAAATCTGAAAGTTTAAATTTAAAGTTAATATAAATATAAAGTATTTTAATTTAAAAGTAGTAACCTTCAAATCACATGTGGTATTTAACAGTAAATTACTGGGTTTTAAGTCCCTATGTAAAACGTTTGCTGAATGAATGTATTTTAATCCTCTTAGAATTTGGTATAGAAAATAACATATATGATCATTACTTAATCTCTGTAAAAAAACAAAATTATTTTGGAAAATAAAAATACATAATTCAATATTAATTTTACCTGTGTTTTAAGTAATTTATATAGATCAGTCTCCATTAAACACTGTACAATATATACATCCTTCATTTGTTCAATGCTATCTACGCGTAAAATATCTCTTATATCTATTATCTAAAAATAAAAATAAAATTAATTAAAATAAGAAACTTATAATTTTGAATTTAAATACGTACATTTTCGTGTTTGAACCTTGTTAAAATTTTTATTTCTCTTAATGTTCTTTGACAATATGTTTGATGTTCAAAGGGAGAAATTTTTTTAATGGCGACCTTTTGATTTGTAACGGTATCCAAAGCAGATCTGAAAGAAATATATAAAAAAATTAAGCAAATATTTGTAATTCATTTTGTAATAAAAAGTATCTTATATAATATTAATTTGCATCACAATATTTCTACATGTACATGTCCGTTGTGTAGAATCGATGATTAAAAAATTTTGCAACTAAGTTTAGCAATTGTACCTATATGGTTTTTTTTAATAAATTACATTCTCTTATAAACTTGCCTTTAATTTATTGTTATATGAAAATTTTACGTTAATATTATATTTCAATTGATTTTAATCAAATATTAAGTTAATTATTTCTAAAACATAAACAAAAACGGTGATATAATGTCCACGACTATAAATTCAATGTAACTTATAGGCAGCATTCCTCATTATTTTTAACACATTACTTTTATATTATATAATATGTAAAAAATTTAAATAGATGAGGTTTTACAGTTGTTTGCAAGATCTGGTTTTAATGACGTGGTCAGAGAACATTTGCTCTACCCAGTTTGTTTACGAATCATTTTTTTCAACATTTCCTCAGTCAATAATAACGTGAACCTATGCAATCGCTTGAAAAAACGTTTGTAGTTAAATTTTTATATTAAAGAAGAGAGGTAACTAACCTAAAACGTTTACTAACTGAATTATGGAAGCCCTGATTTTGTAAACAACTTTTGATATGATAACATATCTAGTGTTACAAAAATGTAAGAAGTTAGATTTTCTATGAAATCTTATAAAATTAAGAAGTAAGTAAACAATGTCTAAAACTTTATTTTGCAGCTAATTTTAATTAAAAATGAATAAACATTATGTATGTATGTATATACGCAAATTTACTAGTAAGAATCAATGAATTAATGTTATTTTTATAATCATTTTTTTAAATTATTACTTTTGTTTTGTTTATCTTATTTTATAAATTCAAAAACATCAGTTAATCTAAGTTCTAATCTATAATAACAATCTTTATTAACTCTTTTTATATAAGAAGAGCTATTGTTCGATAATTAAGAGTTTTACAAAAACAAGAATAAAAAAAAAAATGACAAAAGAAAAATTTATTTAATCAAATTTGAAAACATTGTTAATTATAAACATTTATTAAAACCTATTGGTATACATATTTAAGTTTGTGAAAACCATTTCTCACTCAATTTTTTTATTTTTTTTTATTGATGAAGACTGGTTCTGAAACGCGTCAGTAATCCCTAGCTTCTAGAACCATATTATACCTTGAAACATAGGAGAACCTACTCGATTAGAGTTAGCATTAAGTTATCATATTCCGGGCATTTATCCGATCTCATTATAAAAAGGGTGCACACTTTACTAAACAGGGCGCTAAGGAAACTCTGCGACTTTGACTGGAATGAGGATACGAAGGCAATGTTTATTCAGGCAGGGAAGCTCAGAATTTAATATATAATAGAGATCGAAAAAGCGAAATATATTTATAAAATAAAGAATAATTAACGAAAACGCATGTTAAAATTCTAACTCATGCGAATACTTATATACAACTATGGAACTGCTAATCAAATTATTACATCCCTAACAAGATATGAATACATAATTTAAAGGACCTACTATCATTATCTATTGTAATCTTTAACAAGTTACCTGCTGAACTAAAAAAATTAACCTACAATAGAAAGATTCAGCAACAGAATGAAAAAATATCTATACACTATCCAGAAGGAAACAACCAACACAGTATAGCAGATTAACCCAATCAGATCAGATGCATATCTGAATCATATATGTTGTATTATATTATTAAACTAGGATTAAGTATAACTTAATATAATGTTTTTCTAAAACCAAACTGCTATGGGAAGTCAGGGCTATTTAAGTTTATTTTCTAATTGTTGCGGCTGTTTGGAGGGAATGAAGAGGATACTAATACCTAACAACCTGAAGCTGCAAATTTAGCTTATTAATCATATTTTTTTTTGTTTTATAAGTATAAAAAAATTATCATAAGAATGCTATTGTATACCTAATCTTGTTATAAAACTAGTTGTAAGAAAAAACGTATAAATGGTTGCTTACGCCGAATGCAGTATTTATGCGTATAAAATTTGAATTAATATACCAATACCCTTCATTTGGCTTGGCATGTTTGGAAGGTAAATGAAGTTTTAGGAATTACACAGCCATTTTTACTCATCTTGACATTTGGAAAGATGAGTCAAGCTGTGTACGCGTGAACTGAATTATATTCGAGTAAATAAAGGGGTACTCTACTTGGCTTTTTCCCTTGCTATATACTGAAAATATTTCTCACTTTAAATATATTTTCAACATTAAAACAAAAAAAAAATTTTTATTAATAAGAGAAATATTTCATGTTTTGCTAAATTTTAAAAACAATTTAACATTTTCGAACATAAAAGGCAACAGGTGGAATTTCTACTATTTTTTAATTTGATTAATAATTTCCACCAATCTAGAAACAAAAATATAAACATATTAAATACATATAGTTTATACTTACATATATATATTATGTAAGTATAAACTATAGTATCGATCTTTATATGACTAATCATTTCAACATTAAATAGAAACCTAAATTATAATCTTTGATATGATTATATGAAATCAATCTACAGCAAATAGGTATAAAGTGAATATACATCCATATTATAATTCTTGAATACGAATTTAAACATTTGTTAAATTAAAACGGGATTTCTAATAACAGTTTGACTGTAATTTATTGTATTGTATTACCATTCCATAAATGTTTTGAAAAAAAAAAAAAATTTTTCCAATTTTGAAATTATTTCACATTAGTCTGATATCTTTATATGCATATGTACGTAAATATGATACATATGTAGATATGCATATAGTAATAAAATATCAATCATGTATGTAGATATTAAAGTAATATGAATATCATTTTAATAAATTTAAAATAAATTAATTTTTTAATATTACATTAGTCATATTTAAAATAATAAAGAATAGTAACCAAAAAGCTATTTTTTTTTATTAAATTAGTACATATACGAGTACATAATATGTAATACAAATTTTCTATTTTAAAAATACATTACTTACACAACCATTCCATACGCTCCTTCGCCTATATAAGATAAATTTTTATATCGCGGACCAACTTCGAACACCTGCCCTCTAATAATTTCTGCATTTGGATTAGCATTGGCACTTGCACCATTATTTGTCGATTCAGCCATTTTCTATACTTTGTATTTTAATAAATATAAAATAATTAACTTTTTTTGTATATTTTCTTGAATTCTTTTTTTTTTTTTTAACTTTTTAATTATTTTTTAAAAACATGTATACTTATTTTTTGTTATACACATTTAAGGGCGGAAACTTTAAATATACTAGGAATTAGATTCACTTTCACCAAATGGCCAATATTTTAATGGAAAAATATTTTATTTTAAAATGCTTTAATTTTATAATAAATATATTATTATTTAATAAAAATTATTGACATTATTTTTGTCCCATTAAAAGTAACCGAGTAAAAATTTTTTGACAGTTTGCGATAAGTCTCCCATCTACATGCTAACATGCTAGTCAGTGTAACCAGATGGCTTTGAGTTTTAAATGTCAAAAATATAAAAAAATAGAGAACTTCTTTGAATCAATTATGCTAAAAATTATATAATATATGTCTTATATTGATTTGATTCAAAAATAAACCAAGGCTGAACCGAAATCTCGCACCGTTTTTTTCTAATTTTACACAAAGATAATTTGACTCTTATGAATTTTTATTTAGTTTTATATAAAAAATATATTAATTATAAAAAAAAAAAGTTTTATACGTATTAACGTATACAACGTAACATTGATATATTTTTGAGTTTCTATTCTTTTGAAAATGGTTGCAACTACACCTCTCGCTGTGACGATTCCGAATTATAATAAATTTTAATGCAGTGTCTAAATAAAAAATTAAACTTTAATTTTTAAAGAATAAGTTATAAATGTAATTTGCTTACACATAATGTACATTTTTGTTTCCTATCATTATAACGGTAACAAATAGCAAAAAGAAAACTTTCTCAAATAACAAAATCAAATTTAAAAAAGTATAGAAATAAAACTTTGCTTAAATAATAATATACTATTTACTCTATTAATAATTTTTATCGAATTTTAGGAGGGATTTCAGAGTTGAATGCAAAATCCTTTTGTAAAACAAGATTTTAATAAACGGCAATTCGTAGCGAATTTCAAGTTTTTTATTATGTACATGCATATATATTTTTTATACAATAGAGATATGTATTGTATTGTAGCCTGTAGGTTTTGGTTGAAAAAACAGGAGTTAAACTTAAATATTTGGTTATTATGTACATATTTATAAATAGATATATATAATCAGTGTTGTCGTCTCGATAAACCAAAACGTAGTACAATTTCATTCAAAACGGAGTAAAAAAAAATGGGGTATACAGGTCTAAATTTTTGCATTCTCTTTTTTTGCAGGTAATTTTAGATTCTTCTAAATCCGAGCTATATTCAGAATTTATTAAATTTCGAATTCAATACTTCTATTTGTATCACAAGTCTTTTACGATTTAACAATTTCTTTTATTACCTAGAAAATTGTGTTTCAGTTTCATCCTTTTTAAATACTTTAATTAAAAAGCTTGAATAAAATACTTAGCTAGTTTTATAAATAATTTCTAAAACATTAAAATATTACATAGCGGTCCATGCTAAAGAGATTTATAAATTTTAAGAACTCAAATATTCGAACGTGAAATAAAAAGATAACGACTTACATATTTTGAAGCTTTTCAAAATAAAAGCATTGACAGAAAAATTTTGAAATATTCAAAATACTTTTGCAAAAACAAATGTATAACCTTGTTTACATTTTGGGAGAAAACGTACGTTACTCCAAAATTTTTAAGCTATATGTCTTCCATGCATAACTCCCGTAAAAATGGTCCGATCCTTAATTTTTTTCTTAAATGATTCCTGGTCTCTTCGTTGACTGCTGGATGCTTCTATTTTTACTTTATTTTTAATTTTAAAATTTTCGACTTTCCATACAAAATTTTAATTTTTAATTTTAATTCTATTAAATGGCCGGATGGAGTTTCAATTTTATGTATTTTTGAAACGTGTTGCCGTAGTGGAATTCTTTAAGTAATTTTTGAAAAGAGTTTTTAAATGAAAATAAAAAGGGTTGTACAAAATTTGTTTGGGTAATTTTTTATAATTTATGTGGAATTTGTGTGAAATAACAAATTTTTAAAAATAATTGTAGATAATGTAAGTAATACAAAATATATTAAAATTTATTTTAAAAGGCTTTTAGCCATTAGCAGCCCCCGACTTTAAAAAATTTTATTTTTCATATAAGAGAGTTAACATATCTGTTTTTTGATTTCATACAAGCAAAAAAGTGAACTCTTGCCGTATGAGCTTACTTGCCGAATTCAAAAAGAGGATTTCTTAAATTTTTAGCGAGGGAGCGACTTTAAAAAATTTTATTTTTCATATAAGAATGTTAACCTTTATTTTTTTTATTTCATACAAAAAAAAAAATATCAAATAGATGCTTGCCGTATGCGTTTACATGCCGAATTCAAAAAGAGGATTTCTTAAGTTGTTAGCGAGGGTTTAGGGGCGACAGCACCAAACTTTAAAAAATTTACATTTTCATATTAACAGTTAACAATTTGACGTTTTCAATATAAAAATGTCAAAATTTTAATTTTTTGTATAAAATAAAAATTTTGCATTTACATATAGAAATTAATAAAAATGTTGACATTTACGTTTAGAATACATTAAATATTGAAATAAATGATAAAATATGTTGACTTTTTCATTTAAAAAAGTTAAAATAATTTATTTACATTTTCAATATAAATAAGTTGTCAATAATTTTTTATTTTATTTAAATTTGAATTATCTACTACCTAAAAAATATTACGGCAATACTTTTCAAATATCCATGGATTTATTAGTCAAATGTCAGTCAAATGTTTGTATGGCTAAAATGTAAAAATTTAAATGGTATAAAATAAAGGCTTATATGGTATAAAATAAACGCATAAATAAGAAAGGTTTCAAAATAAAAATTTAAGTTCACGTCGAAGCTGAAGGTTATGGGAAAACTACATCTAAGTCATCTGGCGCAAAATTAATTAAATATACTTTAAAACCAAAATAAATAATAATATGTGAATAATAAATTATGTGTAAATGAATGAAATTTATAAATTATAAAATAAACTAAAATACAAAAATGATGATAAATAAATACTAATAACTAACTAATAATAAAAGTAACTTATTTTCAAACTTTTATACTAAGCAAATAGCATTTTGCGACTTTTACATTAAGAGAAGCAGACAGTTTAAAATTGTAGCCGAAAATAGTGTTAGCAGACAGTCCCTAAAAGTGTCAACCTAGATTATCTAATCCTTATTCCTTAAGTAGGCAATGAAGAAAATATTTTCAGTCAATTTTGAGAAACAGCTGAGTGAACTGTGCATATGTATTGCTTTAGTTTCTTCAGAAATAGCTCCTAATGATGAAATAATAATGGTAGACCAACTTTGACTGACTGATTTGAAATGCTTATAATTTTTTTATTTTTAAAGTTTTTTATTTTTTTTTTTTATTAAATGAAAGTATAAATTATTAAATTTTTTTTAAGTTGAGTGTGAAAAATTAAATCTTTTAAGTGGTTTCCATTTTCCTGTTGGCAGTTAATGTCTCTTTTTAAGACATTTTGCATTACTTTGCGCAACATTTCTGTGCGAATATTCTGCTTTAGGTCCTAAGTGTTTTGTGGTTTGTTGGCGTAAAACCGTTTCTTCAAAAAACCCCACAAAAAAAAATCTGAGGCCGTCAAATCTAGGGAACAAGGTGGCCACGCGTAATCAGCATTTTTTGAAATTATTCAGTCACTGAAAAGTTCTCACAGAATCGCCATTGTCTCGCTCGCGGTATGAGCTATAGCTCTATCTTGCTGTAACCAGATGTGACGATTATTGAGTACTACCGGACGTAAAACATTTTCCAACATGGTTCGGTATACAGCCCCAGATAGTATTTTTGGATGCTCAGTTTCAATTTCGAAAAAATATGGACCGAGAACTCTATAAGCCAGTGCATCTGAGAGCATGTAATTGTCGCTGATGCACTGCTTTCGGATTCTCAATACCACAAATTCGGCAGTTTTGTTTATTGATATATCCATTTGAATGGAAAGTGTTTCATCGCTTATAATGAGAGTGTACAAAAAGTTGTCTGTTGCAAGCAAAATGAATTTTTTGGTATATTGTAGCTGTTGAGGTGCATTCCTCTGCAATAATTCTTGCGAACAGGTCGAGCAACATTTGTTCGTGGAGAAGGTAATCAACTCATTTTTTTTTATTTAAATACTTAAGGCTGGTTTTCATTAGACCGATATATCCACGAAAATGTTAAAGCATAGGTAGAAGATACAAAAATTATACATAAATTATGTATGTGTTGAAATAGATAAAGCTAAAAAAATAACCATGAAACATTTGAAAATTTCTAAGAAAGTAACCATAAATATCCACGAAAATATTATGTTCTATGAATATATTTTACTATAAATATCGTGGATATTTTTAAATTTTAATACATACATACATATGTAAAAATTGTATATCTTACAAAAAAATTTCTCACTACCATTGCATTTCAATTTTGAAGTGTCAAAAAAATAAACGAACATTTTAAAATAAACAAATGTTCCAAAAAATAATTGTTCTTCTGTTTACCCATTTTAAACAATTTTAAATAGTAATTTGATTTATTTTTAGTATTGTGATTGTGTATATCGACCATCCTATCTAAGTTGAAATTGTGTTTTAATGTGTTATTGATAATTTTGAAACTTAACAAAAGGGTTTCCCGATTACATATATGATTAAAACTTACATATTTTTCGAAATATAGCAAATTAGTTGGATGAAACGTGGGGTATCTCTTTATTGTTTTGATTGCCTTTTTATTGAAAATATTTAATTTATTTATCATGTTGATTGCATTAGTCAACTTGGGTTTTTTTTCAGCATATTTCAGTACAGAATCACTGAAGTGTTTCCGCGTAAAACTGAAGGGTTCCCTTTAAATAGCTGACATATATCATTAATATATGTATATTTGAAAGAGATCAGGACGTAAAATAGAATCCTGTGGAACCCCTTTTCCTATTGTCTTTATCTGATTTTGAGAAGAGTTGACGCGAACAAATCGTCTATTAGAGATATATATATGATTTAAAAAGATTCAGTTGGTTATTATTAAAACTTAGATTAGATAATTTGATAAGTAGAATATCATGGTATTCGAATACACAATCGAACGCTTTTTGCAAATCAAGGAATACGCAAGCCACACATTTCCGTGAATCGATTTCTCTATAAAATCAGTTAAGTTAATACAAGCCGCAGTTGTATTATAACTTTTTACGAATCCATATTGTTCCTTACTAAGAATAGGGTTGTGGTAGAGAAAATGATGCAATCTACTCTTGATAACTAACTCGAAAATTTTGGAAACAACTGGTAAAACCGAGATAGGGCGATAATTAGAACAAAGTTCAGTATTTTCATTTTGGTAGATTTGTGTTACAATTGCTATTTTAAGAAAATTTGGGAAAATTAAAGTTTGAAAAGCAATATTAATGAACTTTACTAAGATTGGAGTGAATTGCATTTGGAATTTTTTTTATAAATTTAATAGCGATATTGTCAAATCCTGTTGCGGCAGAAGATTTTAATTTATTTATAGTTTCTTTAACTTTCTTTGCATTAGTGGGGTATAAATTAAAATTTTCATACATATTGTACTGAAAATTATTGAAATAATTTAGATCAAGTGGAGAGTTGTTTATACTAAATTCTTTTGTCACATCGATAAAATAATTATTTACAATTTCCGCGATTTGTTTCTCATTACTAATTAGTTTGTAATTATGCGAGATAGTTTTTATTTTGGATTTAGAATTCACGTCTTTATTGAAGATTGTTTTTTTATACAGTTTCCATAGGAGTTTACTATCACTTGCATTTCGAGCAATTTCGTCAGAATAATATTTCTTTTTCGCTTGGGTAATTCCTTCGTTTTTAAATTTGTTATATAATTCTGATGTGTGCAAATCGTCTGGATATTTCTTTTTGTATTTGAAATGCGTATCTCGAATTTTGATTATTTAAGATGCTATCAGTCATCCAACAAGACTTATTTTTCTTACGCAAAGAGATCCTCTGTGTGTTATCGAGTAATGGCGCAGAAATCTGCAATTATTTCGTCAAAATTAGTGTAGGAATCGAGCCTTGAGCAAATTGAATGATTAGCTATTCCATCGTAGTTTAAAATTGTTTTAAAATTGTTTTGAGAATTTTGAGTACGTTTTTTGTTGAAACTTATTAGCAGTAATTGACGGTCTGATAGATGATTATCTAGAACATGGAAAAAATATTCGTATTTACAAAGGTCAGTTATGAAATGATCAATTAACCGTGTTACTAGTTATACCTTTTCCAGTAGCAAATTTTTTCAGAAATATTGTTGCAGATAGTAAATCTATTACAAAGGAAGGTATTTGTATAATTTTTCACTTTTAGATTGTGTTTCTCTAATACATTAATATTAAAGTCACCCGAGTTATTGAAAGTATTAGTAATTTTGCTAAGCTTTTCGATGAATTCCGACTTTTTTGTTTCATGTGCTCTGTATAAATAGCTATTATATTTATTCTTTCTTTAATCAACTTTACCACTATGATATTGGATTTATCCAATCCAAGTGAGTCCAAGTGAAATTTCAGACGGCTTGAGAACTATCTATATCGTCATTGACGTAAATAGACACTCCACCATAGGAATCGTCGCGACTAGAGAAAAAGCAATTATAATTAGGGAGATTAAAGAACTTATTTTCGCTTTCATTTACCCAAGTTTCAGATAATGCAATAACGTGTAACTTACATTTATAACAGGAAATCAGTTGTTCTAAGTCATACAATTTATTTCTTAAACTTTGGATGTTCATATTTATATGTACATAATATTAAATTTGTTAATATATTGCAAATTTATTTGAGAATTATTCACCTCGGTCAAGTAATGGATTTTTAGCTGATCATCAATGTTAATTATATGATTAAATGATTAAATGAATCCACCATTAAATAAAGTACAATCTGGTACAATCAAATAGCTGAATTGCCTATATTCCACACAGCCTGCTTACGACTAGATTAGCGAACGTTTCATACCCTCTTACCTACAAATTAATTTTGTGGAGGGGATTTTCAGTCGTGAAAAAAGTCCATGCTTTCAACCAAAAAATAGTGTTTGATCGTTCCTCTTTTACTAATCCATAGAAAATAAACAAATAAAAAATTTTAATGAATCAGAAAAATTTGATGTAATGACATTCTTTTTTAAATATTTAAACAAAAATAATCGAAGAAGAAACAATACAGATATATTATTCTGTACATACAAAATTGTAAAAAATAAAATCAGATATAAATTCAATTTCTTTTCTTCCATTCTCTTCTTATATGTACCTCTCGCCAGTGTTCTCGTTTTGTTGCTTTAGCAATATTTCTACTGCTTTTTTTAGACATTATACTGCCTACTGCTTTTTAGATCTATTTATTGCTTTTCCTACTTTTTGGATCCATTTATTGCTTTTTAGACATCAACTCATATAAGCCATTTACAATACATATTTTATTAAAAAGTTAAATATTCGAAATAAAAAAAATCAGCCGCCTTGATTTTCGCCTTGTGAAAGTGAACATAGAAAACAAAACAAGCTGATTTTCTGTTTAAAATTTTGATAAATGTGAAACATCAAATTTTTGTTTTAAAATTAATTTTTTTCACACACACATAGATAATAAGGCGATTGAATGAGTCTACGTGAAAAAGTTTTTAGTCGTTTTTTGAGGCTACGTGGAATATATGCCAATAGGATTGTGGAACAATCAAATGATGAAGTTGAAATTTTTTTTTTTTGGATCCTGTTTCACCTCCTGGAGGAGCATAGGGCTTCCACAAAGCTTCTATATCGCACTCCATTGTGGGCCAAATGTTTGATTTCTGCCCATGTTTTACCACTATTATCAATTTCCTTAGCCACAGACCTTCCCCATGTTATTTTAGGTCTACCCACACTTCTTTTTCCCTGTGGATTCCAGTCGAGCGCCTGGCGTGCAATGTTCTCTGGCGCTTTCCGAAGTGTGTGACCTATCCATCTCCATTTCTTGTTCTTGATTTGGCAGAGTATGGTTTCTTGTCTAGAGATAGTTAGTAGGTCCTCATTTGATATTCTTCTAGACCATCTTATATTTTGAATTGTTCGGAGGCATTTATTTTCAAATACTTGTAATTTATTTGTTGAAGAGTTTTTGATTAACCAGGTTTCACTGCCGTAGAGTAGAATCGATTTCACACAGGCTTCATATATTCTTATTTTCGTGCCTTTGGTTAACTGTGGTGATCTTCAGATTGGCCAAAGTCTCCTGAATGCCATCTTTGCTAATTTTATTCGATTCTCAATGTCTTCTTCTGCTCCTCCGTTTGCGGTAAGAATACTGCCAAGGTAGTTGAAACTTGTCACATCCTCTATGTATGTGTTGTTTATTGCAATTGTTTGCATTCAATCTTAGGGACTTTGTTTTTGCAATATTTATATTGAGTCCTACTTTATGTGCTTTTATGTTTAGGGAATCTAGTTTTTGTTGGATATTACTCTGTGTATGTGGAAGTAGAGCAATGTCATTAGCATATTCGAGGTCCTCTAGGCAAGATGTAAGGGTCCAATTGATTCCTGTTTGGTGTATAAGTGATTCTTCCAATACGTCGTCGAGAACGATGTTGAACAGGATTGGGGAAAGTGGACATCCTTGTTTATACTCCAGCCTTGAGGCTTATCGGATCGCTAAGGTTTCCATTGTGGAGAACCCTGGACTCGGCGTTGGTGTACATATTTCAGAGTATTTGAGTGATCTGTACAGCTGCGCTGCTTTCTAAAACCCGCTTGTTGCTCACGAAGGGTGTCCTCTATTCGTGTTTCAATTCTGGAGTGTATTATGAGAGCCAGTAATTTATTTAGTGTGTTTAGGACTGTAATACCACGCCAATTTTTGCATTCTTGGAGATTTCCCTTTTTTGGAAGTTTTATTATGATTCCTGTTTTCCAGCTTTCCGGTATGGCTTCATTGTTCCAAATTTCATTGGAACACACAAATATGGCTTCACAAATATGGCTTCATTGTTCCAAAGATAGGCTGAAGAACTTCTGCTATATATCCTGTGGTTGCTTGGAGAAGTTCTGAAAGTATTCCATCTATATCCGGCGCTTTGTTTTTCAGCCTTGAAAGTGCAGCTGTAAATTACCTTGAAAGTGCTCTGTTTGATGGGGCATTTACAGTAATTCGGCTTCTTGTGTCTGCAGTAGGAACTTTCTTCTTCATTGCTTTAATTACTATCTCCACTATCTTCGTTGTGTGTTTCTTCGAAATGTTCTTTCCATCTCTTGTTTTGTTCTTGGGTTGAAGTGAGCATTTGTCCATTCTTATTTCTAATTGGACGATTTTTCATTAAGTTCTGTTCTGTTTTTGATCGTATATTATTTTGGTTTGCTGCTCTTTGTGCATTAGCTGCAATATTGTTGAAGAATTTCCTTTTGTCTGTTCTGGCACTTTTCTTTACTTATTTCGCTTTCAGGTTATATTGGTTTGTTGACTTCATCCGATTGGGTTAGTAATAGTTTTTCTCTAAGTTTCCTTCTTTGCTGAATTATTGTCCTGGTTTCATCGGATATCCACTCTTTCTTATTAGGTATTGCTTTACCTAAGACTTCTTCACCAACTTGAAGTAAGATTGACTGTAAATTGTCTGTATTAATTTGCTGATTCTGCATCTTTGTTACAAATTCTCTTTTTGTATTATTGCATTTTAGTTTTACAGTATTGATTTGGTGCTTTCTTTTGATTGTGTTATTCTGAGTGGCTTTGAGTCTTATTCTTATGTCTCATGTTAGCAGCGTATGATTACTATGAATATCTGCTCCTCTCCACGTTCTTACATCTAGTAGGGATGATTTCCATTTCGTACTAATGCATATATGATCTATCTGGTTTTTAGTCCGGCCATCTGGAGATTCCCATGTATATTTGTGAACGTTTTTGTGTGGGAAGAGTGTTCCACCGATTTCCAGGTTGTGTTCCAGACAGACTCCTACTAGTCGTTCACCGTTGTTGTTTATATTACCAATTCCATGATGTCCCATAATTCTCTTGTAATCGCTATCCGGGTTTGAACCAGCTTTTGCATTGAAGCCTCCTATTATTAGTATGATGTCGGTTCTGGGAATTCCTTCTAAGATTGCGGAGAGCTGGGAGTAGAACTCGTCTTTCATCTCTTCGGATGTCCGTTCTGTGGGAGCATAACATTGAATTATAGAAATTTTTCGTATTGCAGAGTGGAATCTTGCTTGTATAAGTTGAAATGCAATAAGCATATTTAGCTAGTACACAAACTCTTATATAAAAATAATTATTGTCATTGAGAATTAGCAGAATTTAAAAGATTGATCAGTTAGGTGAAACAAGTTATTACAGCATAAAAATTTTAATCTTTCTGAGATGTTAATTGTTGACTTAGGAGTTTCGTTAAATTCGAAATTATTGCAATTATTGTCAGTTATAATCAGGATAGAAAAAAATTATTGATAGTGTCATTTTATATTTAAAGGTGTGGAATAAGTATATGGAACATTTGTAAAAAAAAATATAAATATATGTGAATGAAAGTGCATTGATTGATAAATTTATAGAATGAAAGTGTTTGAAGTGAATTAAAAAAAATAATCTAAACAAATTGAAATGAGAATTATACAAATTATAGATTGTTGAATTAATGTCCTGCTGTATGGCAGATCCAGATTATTCCAATTGATGACTGCTGAAGCATTATTTATGTTTTAATAATCAACGTTGTAAAAGTCATATACAATAAATAATATTGTAAGATTCGTGCAAAGTGGCTTAGAAGTGGATAACTCTAAGATAACTACCGTTATGATGAGAGTTGTTATTAAAAATGAGAGGAGTTTTGAAATAACTGATCATTGTATGTGCGGCATTTTATTAGAGTTTAATTCAAACAAGGAAGAGTCTGATGTTAATAATAATTCATTTAAATTAAAGACGGATTACAATAAGCTAAATAGTTATTTACGTTTTGAATTTTGGGAAACAGTGTACTTGGAAACAAGTAAAAGGCTTTTGAAAAATTAATTTAAATTCTAAATAATTAAAGAAAAAAAAATATAAGATTAAAACCTTCTTAAAAGAATTAATAATAAAAATAAAATTAGGAAAAAATACCACAAGTATCCGAATAATTTAACCTTAAAAAATAGTTCAAAATCATAAATAAAAATTAAAAAAAAAGAAATTTTTAAATGCAGAAATAATTTCTATCAAAATGAATTTTACAAAAATAAAGCTGCTATCAGAAAAGAATGGAACATTGAAATAGTAGAATCAATAAAAAATCTACATTAAACAAAGAATTACAAATTAAATCAGGTAACAATATTGTGTCTAATGTTTCAGTAGTTGCTAACATTTTCAATAAACATTTCGTTAACTTATCTATTAATTTATTCCCACAGATAGATGTTTGTACTTGTTCGCCCTGTACTAGTCTTTTATTTGAGCAATTGTCTTTTCAGAATAATAGCTTCTTTTTTTACGCTGCTGAAGTTTTAAAAAACATTTAATCTCTAAAAAATTCGCATTCGAGTGGTTTGGACAATATATCAAACTTTACCTTACAATCAATCTCATATAACATTGTAGATATTTGAGTCTTTTTATTCAATAAAAGTATTTGTTTAGGAAAATTTTCAGATGTTCTTAAATATGCATGTATTATTCCACTATATAAAAAATGATCATTTAGACATTAATAACTATAGACCCATTTCGATTCTTTCTTCAATGGGTAAAGTTTTTGAAAAAACAGATCGGTCTTGAGAATCTTCTATCAGATGAAAAACTTATGTTCATTACAAATTCTGAAATCAATTTACTACGGGCTCTTTCAATCTAAAGCCCAATACGGTATTAACTGCTGGAGAGGTTGTACCTACAACAAAATACATACTATTGTTATTATACAAAAACATGTCATACGAATTTTATGTAAAAATAAATAGGCTTTGCAGTGGTCAACCGTTGTTTATTAGTTTAAATATCTTATTACCTTTAAGATATCTGTTTTGCTTTAAGGTTTTGAAAACATTTTTTATTAGATCAGGGTATTTAAACTCTATTAACATAGACCAATATAATCTTCGAATAAATCAAAGTACAATCATACCTATTTCGCCTTTTCGAGCAACTTCACTACATAATTTCTATTCATGTTGAAATAATACCTTTTCATGTTGTTTGTTTATTAAACTACTACTAAACTAACTATAGAATTCTAAAATCAGCCACTCTCTTCTGTAAACAAGTTAAACTATAGCTTTTTAATTATGATTATACTCAGGTAGAAGCTTTTTTCGATGTATTAATTTAGTTTTATTATACCTGTATTATGCTTTCTGCACAGAGTTTTGCCTTCGTTTTGTTGTTTTTTTTTCTTTTTATTTTATTTTCATACCTTTACTTTTTTCGCTTTTCCTAGAGCTTCCATTTAATTTAAAGTTATTAGCTTTTCTTTAATTTTAAGTTAACTGAACTACTGAATTACAATATGAATTACCCCACAACTTTTTCTTTTTTTATAAGTAAATTTTAAAACTTTTATAAGTTAACTCGAAGTACACTAAGACTATTTTGTATTAAATAAAGAGTGTTCCTTTATTTTCTCCAATTTTGTTAAACTAAATTGTTTGTATAATATAGGTAAATTTTTTCTTTAAAAATTGATTTTATATTGTTAACATACATACATATATACAGACATATCTATCTATGCATCACAAACAAATGTTAATATTCTTATAATTTTAAAATGTAATTTTATAGATCTCATAAAGAATAACTCTACAGAATAGATATTTGTTTTTATTATTTTTCTTTTTTGTTTAGAAGAATATTTTTTCTAAAAATTAAAAAATATTTTTGGATGGAATATGGAAATTTTCTGAAATATTGGTATTAACCTTTGTGGACCCACAACGATATAGTAAGTTAAAATTTATTGAATGTATAATTACATATATTAAAGGCTAGTTTTCATGAGAAATTTCATGGATAATATCGCAACTTTAGAAAGAGAAAAATATAGTGCACTACCAGTGGGAAAGAGGGAGAAAAAAAAATTATATTATTAAAAATTACAGCAATACTTTGACAGTTAAAATTGTACATAAGGTAATAAGTAACATATAGTTAGTATAATATAGTTACATAATAAGTACATAAATAGCTACAATAGTAATAAGTACATAAGGTAGCTTCATATAGTTAGTCATATTAAAAAACAGAATTTAAAAATTTTAAAAATTAAGAAGGTATTTTTTAAAAGAAAAAACATTCGGCACAAAAGGGTTAAACAATTTACCAATCTTTACAAAAAAAATTAAATTAAGAAGAAACAACTACATGCACAACAAAAATTTATTTTAATGCACGATATTTATAACAACGCCTTTACACTTACAAGCCGGAACATTCAACGAAAACTTAAAAAAAAGACTATTTGTGTACAAAATAAATTGAGTGTTCCGATCCGGCTTGTAAGATATTTAGGCTTTGATATAAAATATTTTAAAATTTTTTATGAATATTTTTTTTTTGTAACTGATGTATGAATATACATATCTATACAGATATTCCTCTCGTAATACTTTTAAATTTTATTTTTAGAATATAAAATATAGAAAATTAGAATACAGATATTCGTCTTGTAAGACTTTTACAAATTATTAAAAGAATTTGAGAAGTTTGTTCGATATTGGTATTATAATACGGGCAATTACTTGTGACCATGCTTTAGCCAAAGTTTTTTCGTTGCTAGAAATAACATCTGATAAACCATTTTGTAATTATAATAATAAATCATTTTTTGCTTATTCGATTTGGGGATACTATGGTAAATGTTGTACCAGCGTAGGACCAAATGACTATATCTGAAAGATACTTTGTGTTACCACCTTTCCAAAAATATATATCCTTAATGGCGTGTTTTATCCTTTAAGGACGAAAAGGACATTTGAAAGCATCCTTGTTGTTTTAGTGTTTTTATATAAAAACCGTTATATCTGATAATCTGTAAGATATATATATATTCAGTTTTTTTATTATATAAGATAGTAATCTGAAAAATATTTTAACAGTTATTTGGTAACGATAGATTTTGCCGTTCTGGAGATATTGTAGTTCAAAGTTGAAAAAAAAAACAATCTTTTTTATTTTTCTTTAAAAACCAAATATCTCATGATTTTACCCAAAAACCCCCAATATTTATACACTGTTGGAAAGGTCTATTGTTTTTCTATAATTCGTATAAACATATTTTGTGTCTATATCGTATCGTAGAGCTTAGTCATTTATGAAAAAAAAGTTGTTCTGTTTTGTAATTTTTTTGGTTATTTTTATTGATTCTACAAAATATAATAATAATAAAATTGAAATAGGTAACAAAAATTAATTTATTGAACATAATAATTATTTTGTACGAGCCAAAGACAGTGTTGTTAATGTCCCTATATATAAAACATATGTTAAATTAATTTATTAATCTATTATTATTTATTATCAAAAATTAATTAATTTACTAAAAGTGATATTTTTCGTTTAATATTAAAATTTAAAAAAAAAAGTAGATTTCTTTACGATTTAGTTATTGTTATCTCTTTTAAAAAATCTGCTAATAATTTTGCTTTGGGTTTGTATATTGTTAATTGTTTTTGTTTCAAAAGTGTTATCTTATTGTTAATTAGCATTGTTGATCTTAAATTAATAAGAAAAAATCTCTCCTAATTCAGAATCTTACATTTACATAAATATAAATATTCTGGAAAAAGCGCATAATCGTGATTTTGAATCCAACTCTAAAACCCCTCCTAATTTAGAAGCTCACGTTTACATAAATATAAATATTGTGCAAAAAGCGCATAATAGTGATTTTGAATTCAACTCTAAAATCCCTCCTAGTTCACAATCTGACATATATAAATATTATGGAAAAAGCATATAACTCTGCTTTTGAATCCAACTCTAAAATCTCTCCTGATTAAGAATACTTAATACTTTAGGTACTTCATGATCGCCAACTTTTCTATTCATTTTTGCAATATTCGTGGGCTTGCATCAAACTTTTGTGCCGTAGAGGTCCATTTAATCTCTTAAAGATCAGCACTATTAGCACTATGCGAAACTCAAGTCAGAGACGACAATATTAATTTTAATATAAACAGCTACTCTTTAGTTTTGCATTTTATCTCCCATAGAGGTAACGCTTTACATATTCGCTCTGATATAGCTCTTAACACCCTTCACAATCTAAGAGACTCCAACCATATTTTTCACTATATATGGATAAAACTTCGTGTTGAAAAGTTTACAATTTTTTTCTGTTTTTTATACAGATCTCCCCAATCAACGGAGCTAGAGACAGCTGTGGTCATTAATGAACTATCCGACAACATAAATTCAATCCTGGAAAAATACCCAGATGCCGAGATTGTTGTTGCTGGCGATTTCAATGTACATAACAAGAACTGGCTCCATTTTTCTAGTCACAATTCTCCAGAAGGCAAGCAAGTTGAACGATTTTCAAACCTCTTGCAACTTTCTCAACTTGTCAAGAACCCAATGAGGATTCCCGACCAAACCGTCCAAAACCAACATCTTTTGGACCTATTTCTGACCACCAACCCAGAAAAATATATAGTTTCTGTTAGCTCTCCAATCGGTAATTCCGATCATTGCCTTGTTAAAACATGTTTTTCTAAAAGTACATCTTCCAGTTCGAGTACAGCTCCCAAAAGATTAGTCTGGCATTACAACCGGGCAAATTGGCAGGGCCTTAACTCTTTTTTGAGAAGCTTTGACTGGTCGATGTACTATTGACAAAGAAACGTTGATTCTTTTGCCAATGTCGTTAGAAATACAATAATGCTAGGTATGAAACTCTTTATACCTAGTTCGGCCAAACCAATCGGCCAAACAAAATACCAAGTCATGGTTTACCGACATTTGCAAAAAGGCCATCCAAAATAAAGAGAAGCTTTTCATGCGGTACTAGGCTAATGCTTCGCAAGCATCGTGCCAGAGCTTTAAAGTGGCCAGAAACCATTGCAAGAAAATGATCAATCAGCAAAAGTTTCTGCACAACCGAAGGCTAAAACAAAAAGTCCTCTACCAGCCCAACTGCAATTGTTCCTTTTGGACATTTGCAAAAAATGTCAAGCAGAACTTTTATGCATCGTCATTCCCTCTGCTGATCGATAATAACGACTCTATCATTTCAGATTCGGTTGGAAAAGCAAACTTATTTGCAAAACTTTTTGCGTCAAATTCCACGCTTCCTCCTACATCTCAACCTCCACCTACGATTCCTGAAGTTGATCATTCCTGTAGATTTGGAAAAATCTAATTCAGGACCCTAGCTGTAGTGAAAGTTCTAAAGAATCTAAATGATAGAAAGTCTACTGGTCCCGATGGAATCCCTGCCATGGTTCTGAAAAATATTGCTCTAATTCGAAACCGCTGCGCAACCTTTGTCACCTATCATTTTCGACTGGGATATATCCCAGACAATGAAAAGCTGCTCATTTTTCACCAATTCCCAAAAAAGGTGACAAAAGCGACCCCTCCAACTAAAGGCCGATAGCTATAATTTCGATTATTTCCAAAGTTATGGAAACGATCATGAACCAAAAGCTTAGGAAATATCTCGATGATAATAGTATTTGAATGATCGACTATATGGTTTTAGATGTAACCGATCTACTGCCGATCTTATGACATATCTTTGTGGAAAATTTAACAGCATTTACATTCTGGCGAATGTACTGTTGTTGCTCTTAATATTTCGAAAGCTTTTGATCGAGTTTGGCACGGTGCTCTTTTGAGAAAATGTCAAATTATAGGTCTTGGAACTACTTTCTGTAAATGGATTGAAGATTTTCTTTCGAATCTCTGTATTCGTGTTCTAGTCGACGGTTATACGTCCGACAAATTCCAAATAAATGCTGGCGTTCCACAAGGATCTGTCCTTGCCCCAACTCTCTTTTTAATTTTTATCAACGATCTCTTATCTACAACCTTCAATCAAATCCACAGTTTCGTCGACGACGCATTTCATAGGAAATCAGATGTCACAAAAACCGCCGTCAATGCAGAACGGCTTACTATGTTCAGCACGGTCAACTATGATTTAGTCATAATTGCTAGCTGGGGTGCTAACAACAGAGTTTAACGCCGCCAAAACTTAATGTTGTCAGATCTCACTAAAAAAAAACGAATAGTAACCCTACTCTGAGGTTCCAGGATGAAATTGTGCAATAATCAGAAAACCTAAGCATTTTAGACATGCAGCTAAATCAAAAAATGATATGTAATGATCATATTTTTGATATAGCAAAAAGTGCTGCTAAATGCTTAGGTTTTCACTTTAGGTGCAAGACATATTTTTCATCCAAGGACTTGCTTAATATCTATAAAGCTTATATACGACCCAAGATGGAGTACAATTCCCATATATGGGCTGGCGCCTCACTTACTTCATTGAATTACCTCGATCGAATTCAAAAAGGCGCCATTCGTTTTATTGGCGACTCCGTTGACACTGCTTGTCTCACTTCTCTTGGCATTCGTCGTAATATTGGAGCCGTTTCTCTCTTTTATAGATATTTTGTGGGTAATGACACTTGTTCAGTTGAAATAAAATCGCTGATGCCTCCTCTCAAAACATTCCACCGCACCACTAGAGTGGCCTCAAATGCTCATGCCTACTATGGAACTTCCTAAATGGTACCCTACTGGTTATAGCAATTCGTTTGTTGGCAGAACTGCAAAAATGTGGAACCTATTACCATCCTCTGTGTTTCCAAAAGTTGACGATTTTTTGATTTACAATTTGCACAAATTCAAGACGAAGCTTAGCAAATTTATGGCGCAATTACCGTCTTATTCCTCTTTATCAGCATTTTTCCTTTCCGTATCTCGTGCAATTTAGTCTCAACTACTTTTGAGTACAAAGGAACATATTCCTAGATTGAGATTATCGAATAAAAAAAAAAAATAATAATAATGACACTTCATAAGACTTTGACAGTTTGACCTTTGTAACTGGGTAATATTTAAGTTAGCTTTGCTCTCGAAGTGGAGCTGTATTCCGGCCATTTTGAAACGAGTAAGAAATGAAACGCACTTTAGATGTTTAGTGTTTTATTATTTAAGGTTTAACTTATTTCGGTCTCAATACTATTACTTTCTGATTCTTCTTTTTCTGAATCACTATCAAGCATTTCCGTTAAAAATAATTCCTTTTCCCTTTTTAATAATAAATAATTTATTTAACACAATTGAATTTAAAAAAAAAATCTGAAAAAAAACTTGTACCTTATTGTTGTAAATTGTAATTTAAACTAAACATTATATATCAATTGCAAGTGTGAAGTGTCAACTATAACATTTTTAGTCAGTTTTCTGTTTGCGTACTTTTCCTTACAAATAACAATAAAATGAGAAAAACGTGAAATTTTACTCTTTTCTCTCAAAAAAAAATAGTCAGAGAAAATTAGTTAGGAAAGTACGGAGACAGACCTATTGATAGTTTGGAAAATAAATTTATTAAATATTTTAGTGGAATTAGTACAGAAAGAAATTTAGAATATAAATTATATGAACATTTAAAAAATGATTTTAATTGTAAGTGTTGTAATACATGTAACAAATCTTATTTTGTAAAACTATATATTAAGAGTTAGAATTCTTAATTTAATAAAAATGTTTCACATTTTGCTGTATAGTGAGGTTTTGTATGCCATTGCCAAATCCTTTCATATTAGTTTTTTGTCTTCTTTACATATGATAAAATGTCATTACTATCTACTTCTTCAAGTAGCATAGAAAAGCTTGGGACGTGTGAGAGTGGCTACTGGCTCATCTTATTGTAATAGATATTTTTTTTGATTAAAAACATAATATAAAATTTGTTTGTACTTTATGAACCTACTTTTTTAGTTATGTATGTACGTTTTGATAAATAAAAAACTTTATTTATTCTAATATTCTATTTACAAATTAGTATACAAAGTATCATATTCATAATTTATTATAAAAATAATTTATAGGTACATATTTTATCATTTTCTCCTCGAATTTTTAAAATTAGAATGAAAAATTTTAAAAAAATTTCCAAACCCTAACAAAATAAAAATTTTTCAACAAATTAATAACACAAAAAAAGAATAAAAGGGGCCTCAGTGTTTTAGTGGGTAAGAGCGTTTTATACGCTGTAAACACCGAGGGAGTGTGGGTTCGATTCCCGCACTCAAAGGCTGTGTAATTTCCTGTCATATACAAAAAAAAAAAAAGATTAAAACATTTTTTAATTTTATAGGGTTGGGATTTACTACATAATCCCGAAAACAAAATCCCGAAATTACGAAAGGCCGAAAAATTAAAATCCCGAAATTTCGAAAATCAAAATTCAGAAATTTCAAAATGTCACATAGGCATATATACATATATGGATACAAATATTTTGGAAAAGGGGAATAATCTGATTTTGAATCAACTATTAATACTTACAGTATGCCCACACATACATATATACCAATTTCATTCAAAAAAAATTAAATTTTCACATTTCCATATGAAAAATAATTAATTTTGCAACCCCCTAAAAAATTATTGAAATCCCGATTTTGAATTCAACTCTAAAATCAATACTAAAGTACATATGTCCATGCATACAGGTTTCCATGCAAAAGTATTCAATTTTGAAATTTCACTTGAAAAATAGTGAATTTTATACGAATTTAGACATTTTTATAAAAAAAAATTATTTTTGAAGGGGCGCTACCGCTCCAAACTCTCACTACAAAATTTTTCTTTAATTTTCTTAGAGTTGTTATCTGCGTTTTTACGTTTAAATTTATTCTTATTGTAAAAAATAAGTATCAGTAAGAAGTAAGTATCAGTAAGTAGTTCCCAAAAACGTTTTTAAGATAAATAAAAAATATATTAGAACAGAAAGATATTTATTTTTATTTCCTTTAAAAATTAAGTGTCAATCAATAATTTTTCTAGGTTATTAAGATTTAAGATACCAGAATTATTAACTTTGTAGTATGTTCACAAACTCCGAAATCGAGTTGATTATCATGTACAAAATCAAGTAAAATGTCAAGTGTTCACAAACCGTTTTTGAAAATCAAGAATGTAATTTTTGGCATATTTGATTATTGTTTTGAGACAATAAAAAATAATCCAAAGTAAATAAATAAATTTATTCATTTTTTTTTTAAATAAACAATAACAAAACATAAATAAACATAATTTCAAAAATAAAATAGAAAATTTTAGTTTGTTAATTGTTATGATTTTGAATATTCATTTTGACAAATTAAAAAAAAACAAGGGCTATGGAAAAAAATTTTAAATAATCAATACGAAAATCAAAATTTCATGGACGAACGGCGTGATTTTGAAGTGATTTTCAGAAAATCAAGTAGCGAGCTGATTTTCTTTGGCAGAAAAATTTTTAAAAAATGTATGGGAAATCAAAAAAAAAGGAGAAAATCAACTCAATTTCTCAAAATCAAGTGTTTGTGAACGTACTATTAGAATATAGAGTATAAGGAAAAAAAGTAAATCCAAAGAAAAGTGGGGCAAATTCTCATACAATGACAAAACTACTCCATCAAAAATATTGAGTGTCGTTGCAACGAATTGTTCAAAAGAGCATTGCTCACTGAATATATTTTTTAAGTTTCAGGAGCACACTTTTAATATTTTAAAAAGATAATTTTCATTCTTATTCGAACTGAAATATAAAAATAATATCATATTATTTATGTTTTGTATTTTTGTATGTTAAATTAAAACAATTTTAGATAACTTATTTGGGATATAATTATTAAACTAATAATGGCAACTTATTTCCAAAGGAAACTTCCTAAGGTTCGTACAAACTAAGGTTCATAAAAACTATAATAAAAACTGGTATTTGTGTAGCCTTTATGTTAGATTTTCCAATCATTCCCAATTCAATCAATATGTTGCCGTATATAGATTTCATCAAATACTACATTTAAAAAAAGCTTATAACCATTTTTTTTTATGGATTTGTTACCAATTACCGAGATAAAAAATTTAGATTCAAAGCAAATTTTTGTAGTTCAGAAGAATAGTTTTTGGACAGTAATTTATTATTTTTTAATATTTGACGATCTAAAATTAATTTATTGGGTCCTGAAATTTCTTCTTACATAGCAAATACTTCATCTGAAATGAAATTTTTATTTTTTTTAATTATTTAACAATATCTGGAAAACTTTAATTTTTTAATTTTTCTTCTATTGTTTTGTTTGTTTTGTTTGTCTTCTATTGTTCTATCGAAAACTCTACCTAGAAAAGCTTTTAATGAAAAAGAAAAACATTATAATCTACAAACAATTTTATTTTAATATTTATTTATTTTATAATTTTTATAATATAAAAATCCATATTATACAATTTAATTAAAAGCAATTTAATGAAAAGCAAACTGGAAAACAACACGCCAATTTTGTCAAAAGCAAGTTGTTAACAATGTGAGCAATGTGTTAACTGCAAAACACTTGACTGCAGCTATACGTTTATCACGTGATTCATTGATAGCCAATTGCAACTGGTTCTAGTCCATTTAAAATTTATTGCATAGCATATAACATATTGCTAACATTCACTTTGATTTAAGCCCTTCATTGTTGGGAAATCTTTGAATCAAAAGAATAAACTATTAAATTCTTGTTGGGAATTATAAATTTATATATTAAAAAAAAATATTAATTAAATATTTAAAAAGTCAAAATATGAACAAAGTTTACATTTTTATAATAATAGCACACGTCACTGATGCAAACATTTTTTAATCATGGCTTTTGTCAAAATTACAATTTTTTCTGCATATAAAATAGCATGAATTGAAAATTATTTAGGTTTTACACATTGTATTATTAATTTTATAATTTTTTTATTATGAATTACACTTTCCTGTGAAACGATAATCCTATTTTTCGATGTTTTCCAGCATTTAGATTGTAAACTTGTAAACAAAACTAAACAAAACAGACAAAATAATTATGTTGTCATGGAAATTTAATTTTTTTTGACAATAACAGGCACATTTTGACAATTAAAGTTAATTGATTTGACTTCACTAATTTTTATATACATATACAGAATTTTCTATTCCTTATACTCTATATTCTAAGTTATTAACCAATATTATTTCTAGATTACCAGACTGGCGTATGCTATGCAGCGTTCATCTAGTTAATTATTAAATATATTTAGTGCACAATGTAAATGAGAAATTATGAAATAAATTGAATTGAATTGTAAAGATTCTTTACACCATCAGCGAGTTTTACAACTACATATAATGTACACGTTCGTAAATGCAGGATCTAACCACTGGTTATTATGTATATATGAAAGTCTTTATGAATTGAAAAGAAATGACTGCTTCTATGGTGTCAAATGTTTGGTGTCAAAAACATAAACTGCATTATCTTATTGAAAATAAAGACGTTTTTTTGTATGAAATTTTGTGGATTGAAAATAATAAAAAATAAAATTGGGAAAACTAGTTTTGGACAATGTGTACGACATGTAACTCTTCTTTCAATCTTTTTTTTTTATATCCAAATGATTCCTTTTAATGTTTTTAATTACCAAATGTCCTTTTTTTATTTCCACAGCTTATTTTTTTATTTATTTTTCATTTTGAATTTTTCTAATGTTTCATATAAACGATCCAATATGAAAATAATATTTATGTAAATGGCCGCATGATTTTTCAATACTTAAGGCCAAATTAAAATGACGCGTCAATTCTACGCTTGTTTCATTGCTACGCGTGCGGCGCTACATAAATCTTTTTTAAAAGGTATAATCACACTACAAGCTTGACATTTTATAAAAATATAAACAATTCGTAAACTGAAAGATTTGAATATTGTAAAGTTAAAAAAAAAATAAAAAATTCAATCAAAATGATAACTTTTTCCTCCAAATTATCCATTTTATTTTAATTATTTTTTATTTCATTAATTTTCATATTGTGTTGACTCTCGGCTTTTCTTTTGATTTTGAAATTTGATTGTTGTTTTTGTTTTTCATTCAAACCGCGCGCAAATTTAGAACAATTTTCTATTTTAGAATAGCGTGGCGCGTTGCTACAACGTTGTTACATCATTAAAACTTGAGCCATTTAAACTTGTGTATTCTACCTTAAATGTCATAGCGCCGCACGCGTGTAGATTTACAACGCGTCATTATAATTTGGCCCTTAAGGCTAATTTTCATGGAAAAAATTTCATCCGATATCGGATATTTAGAAAGAGTAAAATATAATTAATACTACCAATAGGAAACAGGGTGAAAAATAATGAATTTAAATGTCAAGTATCCATTGTTAGTAGTGTGCCCATTTTTTTTGTGTGCATACACATTTTTTACGTATGTGTTAAAAATATCGGAGATAATTATAGAAAATTTAGCTTTAGCGAGCTAAATTTCATCCGATATTTTGTTATATCTCCAATATTTTGTGAACGCTTGTACCGATATTTTTGTATTTTTTCTCTGTCGTACAAGTAATGTTTTTTATTGTAAAAAAATAGACGTTATTTGTTAGCGCATAGGCAGAAGGTACAAAAGCACTAGTTGTATAAATAAATCGTTTAAAAATAAATTATAAAATGTTTGTTTTATCATTTAAAAAAGTTTAAAATAATAATATGTATAAAGATATGTACAAATATTTTAAAAAGATGTCAATAATTTTTTATTTTAAGTAAATTTGAGTTATCTGTAACTACCTAAATATTTTTTGTACAACCCTTTCTTTTTTATTATTTGAAAATACCATTTTGATTTTTATGATAAATTGTACAATGGCAATTCTTTCCATATGGATATACTAAAGATTATAAGTATGTATTAAACGTCAAATGTCAGTCGCCATTATTTTCATAACAAAAATGTCGATTTTTGTATGAAAATTTAAAAAAATTTTTTTCGCGAAAAATAAAGCAAAAAAGTTAATTTTTTCAATAAATTTAGATTCTAACGGTAAAAGTTTATCGAATTTTAGGTGGTTCCGGACACGTGGCCTTTTTTTTCGCAGAGTTACACGTCGTATACATGCCCTCAACGAAATTTTTGTATAAAATAAAAATAAATTGGATTAGAAAAAAAATTATAGTATAAATATAATACATACATATGTATGTATGTAGGTATTTTCATAAACAATCTATGGCTATGCAATAGCTTCTTGCAACGCGCCCCTATTTTGGGAATTAGAAGTCGGACCCACATGATTTAAAAAAGGTACTCACCGATTTTGTAATAGGAAAATTGGTAAACAGAAATAAAAAAAATTCGATTTTTAAACTCGCCCAAAAAACGGACCACAAAAACTAAGGTGCCACTTTTCGGAACTTTATTTTTTCTAAAATAAACAATTTATTTTTTTTCCTTTTTTAGTTTATATTGCAGTATCGTGGACTAGGTTTTAAATAATATTGGTCCGACTTCTGGTTCCTAAAATTACAGCCAGTATTTATAAAATTCGTCATTTTATTTTAACGTGGTCAGAATTGTCCAGGTTAAAATAAATCTTCGAGGAAAAACAAGAAATGGGATGAGAAACACCTAGCTTTTGGGTAAAGAGCTAAAATATGATTTTAAAATATTTATTTTCTAATTATCTTGAATTTTCATGATGCAGGATATTCTCAGTGTTCACATTTAACTGCTTTTTATTATTAAAAAGATTATTAAAAATTTCTTTTTTTATTTTAGTTTGTTAATTGTTCAAACTGTCAAGTCCACAGTTTAAATGCGTGTGACTTAAAATTAAAAAGGAAAGTATAAAATTAATTGTGACAAAAGTCAAACAAATAAACATTCATGAGAACGAAAAATAGGGCGTTTTTCTTTTTCTCACCAGATCAATGCTCAAAGCAGATGAATTTAAAAAAAAATGTTTATCTATGCACGAAATTTTATTTTGATGACATTTTTATTATTTTATTCTTAATTTGACGTTATATTTATTGAAAACTGAAATCTGAGAAATTTTTACGAGCTCACATATCGCTTTCTGATCACACTAGCAGTTAAAAAAGAAACACAAAATGGATAATCTGAGAATAGAAAGAAACAAAATTTTTTTGCTTGACAGCTCTGACTCTGCTTTGATGAACGCCCATAATGACTTTTAAAAGTAAAAATTCTTTTCCAGGACTAGGAGATTTTCATGATTGACAATTAATGACTTTTTTCTAAAACAGAAAATCTTATTAACTGCAGCATTGTTGGTTATTTACCATAGTTAATATATAGGTTAAATGCAGGCAATCGCGTAGAAAGAAAATTTTCAAACTTCGATTAAAATTTTCTACAAGATTCCCTGGTATATAACCAGCAGTGACTGCAACTACATACATATATAACATATATGATATATGTATATATTACTTTCATTATTGAATTAACTCATCTATTTCCTTTTCCTCCTGAAAGTTAACAGGTTACAAGGAATTATTATAACTTATAGTCTTCGACCATAAATGATAACGCAGGGTGATTAAAATCCCCAAAAGTACAGATTGAATCATCCTCATTTATTTTTGATATTATAAGTACTTATTACATATAAGATATACATAAGTAAGTAAGAATATTATTATAAGTATTTATCCTAAAACTCACGATAGAAAGAATTGTCGGACTGTGGAAGAAAGTAAGCAATTACCTAGGTATAAATAATTTTGATACTATTGATACGCTGGATAAATTTATTTTTACCGACACTTCTATATATGGACCAACTACTATCAATAATTTTTTAATTCATGAAGGAATCGGTTAACCATATTTCCGTAACACCTAAAACACTTAAAGTTGCATGATTTACTATCAACATTAATATTATGCAAAGTTTCTTAATTTTACTTCATAACACTATATTTGTGAATAAGATTTTAAGATTGATAAGAAGTTTGAATTTATTAATGATACTGCGATCATATTATTTAAAAATTAAGATGTTATTGTTCGAATTAGTATCTGAATTAGCTAGGTTTAAGCTACTAACTAGCAAGAAATGAGGAAATATTGACAAAATGATTATAAAAATGTAAGCAAGTTAGTCTACAAGGCAATATCTGTGAAAGCAAAAAGAAAATTCTTGTGGAACAACCTAGCCGAATACTTTTGCACTAGAGCTCTACAGAAAAGCAATATTCAGAATCGGAGCTAGTATGTTGATGATCAACTTCAACAGAGGAGGGGTATAGAAAGAAATTGTTGAGAAATTTCGAATATTGAATTTAATCTAATACTTTTCTAAGTAAATTTTATTTTTGGTATATACATTTACATATATGTATGTATATATATATATGATAAAAAATTTGGTTTAATCGCAATAAAAACTATTAAAATAAAAAAAAGAAAGACTAAAAATATGGAGAACATGTAGAAAAATATGCGTAATAATAATTATAGAACAAAAATAACTAATTTATGAAAGCCACTTAAAACTTTATTTGTACTCACTTTCATATTAAAATATATTATTTTTGAATCATTTAATGTGTACATACATATAATCTTTCTAAATTGAAATATTTTTAAGTTTATTTCCCCCCCGATTTTTTTTAATCACACAAATTGGTTAAGTTTTAATTAAAAAAGTACTTTTATTGGAAATAATTTTTTTTCCTATAAATTTAATTAAGTACTTGTTTTTATATATGTATGTATATATATTAATATGTATATTGATAACGTCATTTTTATAAGTATATAAATTTACATTAGGGTTATATTTTCAATCCAATTTAAATTAAAATAATACTAGATTTTTCATAAAAGCATTAGTTTTAAAGTCATATTTTGAATTCCTTATATATTTTTCATAAAACATGAAATTTTCTTGTTAATATAAAAATTGTATACTTTAACTACTCTAAATAAAATAAGATTTAACTTAATTTCCATCTGCTTTTACATTACGTCTTAATATAGCTGCAGCCAAATCTTGTTTCATTGCAGCTTGTGCCCTTTGATCAGATAAGCATTGCACACTACGTAAGCCATTTACAATGTCTTTTGTTTTTCCAAAATAGATCTCGTTTAAAGTATTTCTAATTTTATTTTCCATATCTTCAACCATTCTACCAATATTAACAATATGCGGCGAAGATTCGCCTACACTACAATCTTGCTCTACTTGACGTGTTAGCGATCCTCCTAAGTTCATAGTCCCGGAACCTTGTTTATTAGTCTGAAGCCATAACATAGCGGTCGAAGTTAGTTTATAATGAGCTGTACGTCCAGTAGTTTTTTCTTGCACTTCCACTACATGAATAGAGTCCCAACAGCCACGAATTTTTTTACTTCCATCACCCGCTTTTTTTATCAATATAACACCAGCAAATCCATGATCTAAATCCCAAAGATATACAGATGATACTCCACCCTCATAATACATATCGCGATATTGATCAAAAGCATAATTAGCTTCTACTTCCAGTTTTCGTAAACGTTCAGAAGGCATCTGACCATCATCTAACGGTGGATCATATGTATTTGACCAAGGTGAACGGTATGAGTCACCATCTCTATTATAATCACATAACAAATAATCTTTACCATTTTCTTTATCTTTGGCAATTTTTAAAGGCTGATCCACAGATGATAACAAGTCTTCGCATAACCCAGGAGCCAAATCGATTAAATCAATTAAATTTTTCTCAATTTGTTGAGGCGGCAATCTCCTCATTAAATCTAAAGCACAATCCATTTGTAGTTCAGTCTAAAATTAAAACATTTTTAACAAATCTCTGTTATCTCAATTTTTATTATTTTTACCATTTTTCCTTTTAGCAAACTATAATTGTTGTAAAAAGACAATATATAAGATTATGTTAATCTTAAATTTTTTTCTTTAATTTCTGAAAAAACTATTATAAAATAATAAAACAAAATTCACTTTTCCAATGGTAGTCACCTAAATACCTAGTACCAGTATCAAAGTATACATATTCATTTACATATATCATTTCACTTACATACTAATCATATCACAACTCGAACTTCTAAAGTTAGCGCTACGTTAGCAGCACAACAATTAACAAGCTTGACAACAAAATAATATTTTACAACATTGTTTAGTAAACAAATTATTTCCCCAAGTTTACGTTTTTTTGTTGAAAAAGTGAAATAACCTCCATATTAAAAATATGTCCCCAAGGCCCAAACTCTTTTAAAATGTTATCTACCAAGGAAAGTTAAATAACATATACATGTATATATTAATTAAGGGATAACTAGATTTGACGGAACAACAAAATCCAGGAAATCGAAATTTTCAAAATTGGGAATTAAAAAATTTCGATTTGAAACTCCCAAAATTATTTTAGAAAAATAGTAGTTCTATATACATAATTATGTATACGTGTATGAATATGTGTAGATATACCATATGTGAGATTCTGGATTAGGATGGATTTTAGATTTGGAAACAAAATCAAGGTTCTAAATAATTTGTTTAGAGGAGATTACGTACATATGTACGTAAAGTATGTATATGCATAGATAAGATCAGTGGCATGCGCTGGTTATTGTTATTGCCATAAGGTGTGCAACAAAATTAAAAAACATATATTCAAAAAACAAATTTACATATATTTATTTCAATTCCATAAAACAAAGACATAAACTAAAAAACTAAAACACAACATAAAAAACATAAAATAAAAACTTATAAACTAGTTTATGAATGTATAATTAAAAAAAAAAGATTTTTACGTATGTATAATGAAAATCCATTCGTCTAGCTGGTTTTGCTAAATGCTAACAAAATTATCAATGACATTCTAGTAAAAATCTACCTTTGATTCCATATAACTTAACAGTTCTTTTTCAATTGAAATCAAAGATAAATTACTTAACCCATTTTGAACCGTTGTATTACGAGAGAATGTTTTTATTCTTTAAGCCGAAAATTATCTTTCATCCGACGCAGTTGAAAAAGGAATTGTGGCAATTAAATAAGCTAATTTATTAACTTCACTTAATGCTTTAGTCAGGTTATGATTTTTAATGTATTGAATTATTTGATTCATGGTCATGTTGTTTATAGATTGTGATTGGTACATCACACAAAGTTCATTATTCAGGCGTACATAATCAAAATATACAGTATAAAAACTTAAAAACCTTTATATTTTTAATTTAAAATTTTTCAGTACCTCTCTTTGTTAATTTGTAAAAACTCTTATCATTTTTATTGTTTCGTGATCCGATTTTTATTGAATATATATAAAGTTATTTATCAAGCAATGAACTAAGGCTTTTGTATTTTTAAAATAATTATAGTAGATCTATCAATTACTTTTTTTAAAAATAAATATATATTATTTAAATAGCTGAAATTATAAATTAATTATTCCAAAACTTGAAAAATCATAACTTTAGCTGATCTATATTAATGTCGCCCATAGTTATTTATTAAACTCTCATTAATAAGACAATCATTCAATAATTCCACTTAATTAGATATTTTTGTTGATCTAACATTAAATCTATTCTCACCGTGACAAAGGTTTTTGATGACACAACTGAAAATATAAGAGATCGTGTTTTCTCATGCTTTTTTCCAGCTTTATGCAAATGATTTAATTCAGAATAGCCTTGAACTGTCCATATATTTTTGTCTTTCCCAAAAAGTAAACATGGCCAACAATACAATTTTTCAATATTTTTTTCACAACAACCACATATCCACTTGAATTTTTCATAAATTGATTTTTGAAAATGTCGTTCACATTGTTGGCCTCTTATTTTTAAACTTTGCGTTATAATTAAGTTTGGTGCAGGTCTTGATTGAATTATTTTCTTTTTAAACTGAATGTCCCGTTTCGAAAAAGAATTTTTCAATAAATCTTTAATAATAAATTTTTTTTTCCATTTCTATATTTCAGAGGATAAAATAAATAAAAAGTTTTGGTTAAATTTCAAATTCAACTAATTATGTATGTAAAACGAGAAGTCATAAGTTATAAACTTAGTATAGATACTTACTATAAACAGCTAATATTAGACAAAATTATAAAATGTATAAATAAATTACTTTATGGTAAGCGTATGTACACAACGAATAACTATTACGCCAAAAATTTAAACTCCCGCACGACCTAAAATGTTTGAAGGCACAAGTACTTTACTAGTATTGCGTCATTTTACACGCTGTAGTAGTTGTTAAAAATCATAAAAATCTGCCACTTTGTCTACCACCTTCTAACCATAGATTAAATTTGATCAGTACTGCCATTGAAGAACATATTTTCGCTAAAAAATTATGCGCTCACCGAGTCGTTCCATGCGAGTAGTGTCCTCTTTCGTTTCGTGACTACTTTCCTCTTTTTTTATTTCCACACTGTTCCTCTCGATTGTCGTTACTTTTATAAGTGTGTGTAGATCATAGATATATTAAGTACTTTAGATTGGCACTTTTTCTTTCACTCTAATGTATTTTCCTATACACGAAATTTCAGTCAAAAATAAAACATACGACATCCAAGTAATGTCGTTCATTTGACGTAAGTTGGATGTCAGCTGTTTTTGAATCACAAAATTTCATTAAAATTATTATAAAATCGCAGTACAGTTTCTCATGAGTTTCTCCATAGATATTGGATATGTGTATTATGTATTATCATGCAGATTTATAATATTTAAATTCTAAATTTGAAGAGAATAGACAAGAATAGCAAACAAGCAAATTTCAAAACAAAGAATTACAGAAAAAATTTATAGTATCGTATTTATCGATTGGAAAACTTTGTCCAAGGTACATATATTATTTGAATATTATTTTCTTTTTTAATTTATACAAACTTCATATTTTTAGTCACTGGAACGACAATAAGCAAGTATTCAAGATTTAGAAAAATTCAAAATTACAAAAAGAAAATAAAAATTTAAAAGATAATTTTTGTAATAAACTATTGCTAGAAGAACAAGTTTATGATTTACAAACTCGATTAGCAAGTGAAAATGAAGCTGCAGATACGATTGCACTAAGGATAAAAATTTTTTTCTATTAAATATTTAGTACTTAAATCTATAACATAAATTTTTATTTTTACATATATTATTTGAATATTATTTTCTTTTTTAATTTATACAAACTTCATATTTTTAATCACTGGAACGACAATAAGCAAGTATTCAAGATTTAGAAAAAATCAAAATTACAAAAAGAAAATAAAAATTTAAAAGATATAAGGACTCAGATTTTCTAGAACGTGAATTGAATAATTAGATTTCATGAGATCTTATTGATACTAAGAATCAAGAGTATCAATTACTATTACAACAAACAACTAGGTACGCAAATATGCATTTAAAATTACTAATATATTTGGCTATATTTATTTTTTATGAACCATATTTTTAATTTTAGGATCATATGTACGGATAATATACCTTTCCAAATATATGTACAACTATATGTATATGTTCGGATAATACACCTCAACAAACTCGGTGGCCAAAGAATATAATGGCATATTTCATATAATGATGAGTAGAATAATTCTCAAACTTCATCACATAAAATTTCAAGTTGAGAACTATATTTTGAAATTAAAAGGGAAAATTAATTTTATAATCATGCAAATTTTCATAACTAGTGTGATGCCTATATGTATTTTTAGAAATTTTTTGTACTTACGTTTCAGATGAATCTAAATGTCGAAATCTTGAAGGAATGGATTTTTCTTTTAATTTTGTCGTACTAAAGCTGAATGGCTTTAACAGACATTCCTCACTGAAATGTTCGCTACAAACACAGGATCTATCTGGATTCACTTCACTTTGTTTATTTAAATATTTAATATGAAAAATCCACTTATTTTTTAAATCCTCGTCGTTCGGAAACTTGTGAAAAGAGATGTTCTTACATTTATAATATGTATTTAAACGTCCCTTTACACAACAAGATTGACGAGAATTGTACATGTTTTTTAGTTTTATTTTATATTTACTTGTATAATATTTTATAATAAATTTTTAGTTTAATTTTTTAACACTTTTTATTTTATATTTATTATTTTCTTTTTCATTTTTTAACACTTGTTTTATTTTTATTTCACTACATTTAAGAACTACTTATAAAAAATTTTAGTTCAAAGAATTTTGACGCAAAATTTCCATTTTTAGCGGGCACTGTTTCCAGGGGAAACTAAATTTAAATTTACACAAAAAAAAGCATCAATAAACAGCTGACTCAAAATTGACTGAATTTTTCTTTTATATAGCCAATATAAAGTACTATTATATCTATGGTGTAGATAGATTAGATTTGATCAGTACTGCCATTGAAGAACACATTTTCGCTAAAAAATTATGCGCCCAACGGGCCGTTCCATACGAGTAGTGTCCTCTTTCGTTTCGTGACTACTTTCCTCTTTTTTTATTTCCATACTGTTCCTCTCGATTGTCGTTACTTTTATATGTGTGTGTAAATATTTCATTTTAAAACAAAATTTGTTGTGAGAGGTATATAATAAATTCGAGAATGTAATGTATGTACACATAAAATTTTTTTGACCCTTAAAAAATTTTTATTTGATTTTTTTTTGTGTTAGTGGACTAAATTTTTAAACTCTAAAATTTTCGTTTAAAAAATTACTCCTAAAAATCCCAACCACAAATTTAGTTAACAGGCAAGAGTGCATGACGGAATGAAACGAAGGTAAAAGTAAAAAATAAGAAAGACGACACTACTCGTGTGGAACGGCCCAAGTTGTATTTCACCATAGATATATTACCAGATATTACTAATAGATAGGCAGTGAAGAAAATATTTTCAGCCAATTTTGAGAAACAGTTGAGTGAACCGTGCGTAGAATTGCTTTAGTATCCTCAGAAATAGGTTCCTAAAAGGTGAAATAATTTCATTTCAGTAGTTAAAATTTTGAATAACTTTAATTATATTAAATTTTAATTTTAAAAACAAAGTATATCAATTATTAAATAATATAAAAACTTAAAATCTCTTAAATTCATCATGGTTATAAAAAACTGCTTTGCATTATTTTCTTAAATATAAACAGCTGAGTGAACGAAATGTACACATATTATTAAATGCATATGTATTTTTTTGACTGAATACCTTAAGATAGGAAAACACATAAGAAGAAAACAAACGACTATACCTAACTTCCCATCTATTAGTTAATATATCTATGTATTTCACAAATTCGTAGACACCAGCAATAAAAAATTTTATGGGTTCAGAATTTTTTTTTGTTATACACAAAATTATTATAAAAAAGGAAAGCAAAAAGGCAAGTCATTTAATCGGACAAAATATTTTAAAGGTAAAAAAAAGTGTTAAGATTTTAAATTTTTTTAATAAAATTTGTTAATAATAATAAAAAAACATGGAAGTACTAAGTAGATATATAAAATTTAATTTTATGTGTAATAAAATACAGGTATATAATATGTATTAAGTTTAAAATATTATAATAATTTTGAATATGCTTGTTTAGTAATATTTTAAAAATTAGGTATGTATGTAATTGTACAACTTCATATTACTGAAAAAATTATTTTGTGCCGTAGAAAAATATTTTGTTAAAATTAAATACTTGTATTTCATTTTTACAAAGTGGAAAATTAAATAAAGTAGTGAAAATTTGTTTACATTTATAATAACTATGTAATACGGTTTTTTTAGGTGTGAAGGATGGTTGTACTAAACACGACACTTTAGTATTAAGGTATTAATAAGTGAAGTTCAACAACATCCGTGTATTTTTAATCCAAAGAATTCATAAATAAAATAAAAAGAAACAGATCATATGAATCAATTTTAAATAAAGTAAAAAAAGTTAAAATTAAATTTATTAAATATGGTTTTTTTTTTAAATATAATTTGTACCTACACAACTTTTTATATTAAAATATTTATGCGAAATAAAATACGCGATACTACTCAAACCAAGTCTAAGTCTAAGTCAAACATATTTTAATAGAAAATTGCAAGCAGCTGGCTGAAATACTAGAAAGATATGGAATGTCTTGAATTCTCAGATTGTACAGAATTTTCGCACAGGAGATTATCCTAATTTATTAAAATGTAATACTGTGATTTCAATATACAAAAGTGGTTCTCCTTTGGATACATCTAATTATCAGCCTATTACACTTACTAGCTGCATGAGAAAAATATTTGAAAAAATAATCAATAAAAGAATATGTGAATTTATGAAATGTTCAGGGGGATTTGATATCAATCAATTTGGATTGCAAAAATTGCATGGCACTGATGTAGCTATCAACGATTCTGTAAGATCTATTATTGATAATCTTGATAAAGGAAACTACGTATGCTCAGTTTTTGTTGACCTAAGTAAGGCATTCGATACAGAGGACCATCAAATATTGTTGAACAGAGTACATGAAATCGGAATAAGAGCGTTGCCTCATGAATTACTGAGGGCTTTTTTGCAAAACAGATTTATCAAAAACAAAGTTAATGGTGTTTGTAGTAATAAACGTGCCATAAATATAGGAGTGCCACAAGGGTCTGTTCTTGGTCCTACATTATATCTATTGTATGTACATAATATATAATATGCAATTTGCTAATATAAAAGCTGATTATAAAATATTTGCTGATGATACATTGCTTATCTATTCAGCTAAAAATGCTGGGTTATTAGAAAAATTGGTCAATGAGGATTTGAAAAAATATATGAAATGGGCAAATGGAATTAAATTAACAGTAAAAACAAAGTACATTGATTTTTAAACGATTAAATAAACCGGATATTAATCCAAAATTTGTATTGGTAGCAGAGAAATTATAAGAGAACAAAGTTATAAATATCTCGGTATTATAATAGATGACAAATTATCCTGGAATAATCATGTTAATTATTAAAAGAAAGAAAAAGATAATGCCATTACTAGGTGCTATTAGAAGAAGCGGCATCATATTAGATGATAAATCAGCTAAATGATTATTTCATGCACACATTATGTCTCATATATGATACAATGTGCGACATGGTCGTGTTGTTCAAATACATTAAAGAATAAAGTTAACATATTAATAAATAAAGCAATCAAGATACGCTACAGGCTGAGTTGCCGTACTCCATCTGATAATCTATACAAAAGTACTGGTTTGCTCAAATTAGATGAATTAATAATTTTAGAAAAGCCTGGAAAAGATGAATTAATAATTTTAGAAAATAGAAAATGGTGTCTCTAAAAGCAAAACGTTGTTACAAAGTAGAAGGAATATTCACAACTATAACACAAGAAATATGGGAAAGTTATGTCATGAAAAACTCGAACTGAATTGGCCAAAAACAGTAATTTTTGCTCTTCAATAAGAATTTATAATTGTCTTCCTGAGAAATTAAAGAAATGCATTAACATACACAGCTTCACATTTAAATTGAAATGTTTATCAAAAAATGATTCAGTTCTATTTAAAAGATTGTAAGACTTATAACTAAAGTTAATTAAAACTAGAGTTATAACTAAATTAGGATAGAATAATAATATATAGAGTGTTCAAAATTGAGGTATCATTTTAATTTTAATAAAAAGAGACTTTTTTTTGAAATATTAAATATATTTTTATTTTAATTTATTACAAATAGCTTCCGGTTAATAATGAAAAATTATGTCGGCCAAGTGGCCCCCTCTACTACTTCGGCAGGCTTCCAATCTTTTACCAAAATTCTGAATCACGTTGTTCAATAAACTGTTCTCAATGGTTGAAATCTGCTCGATAATGTTGTTTTTAAGCTCTTGAATTGTTGTGGGATTATTGCTGTACACTTTCGATTTCACAAAACCCCACAAAAAAAAATCCAACGGTGTCAAATCGCACGATCTTGGTGGCCACATCACTCCTCCTCTACTAGAAATAATGCGATCTTCGAAATTTCCTTCAAAAGATCCATTGTTTCTCTCGCTGTGTGGCAAATGTCACCGTCCTGTTGCAACCACATATTCTCTACGTCCAAATCATCAATTTCCCGCCACAAAAAGCTTTGGATCATCTCCCTGTAGCGATTTCCATTGACCCTATTCGCATTTCCATTTGCGTTTTCAAAAAAATATGGCCCGATGATTCCTCCTGACCACAAACCACACCAAACCGTAACTTTTTGTGGATGTACTGATTGCTCTAAGATAACCCTTGGATTCTCTTCTCCCCAAATGCGGTAATTCTGTTTATTGACGTAGCCATTGAGCTGGAAATGAGCTTCGTCGGTGAAGATTATTTTGTTTAAAAAATTCTCATTTTCTTCTTGTTTTTCGATTGCCCAAGAAACGAATTGCCGACGTAATGCATGGTCAGTTGGTTTTAATTCTTGCGTCAGCTGGATCTTATAAGCCTTTAAATGGAGATCACGATGCAAAATGTTAAATAATGTGGATGGTTTGATGTTTAATTGCTGCGAACGATGACGAATGGAAGTTTTTGGATCTTCTTCAACACTTCTGCTCACAGCTGCTACATTCACGGTTGAACGGTTGAACGTTGATAAATGTTGCCTCTGTTATCAAGAACAGATACAGTTTCTAGAAATTTATCAACCATCAGCTTGATGGCACGATTTGTTGGTCGATCAATTTGTTTCCTAATTACATCTTGAAAACTTTTACCATTTTCAAAAAATGTTGTAATAACAAAAACACGTTGTTCCTTCGTGTAACGTTCCATATTAACTAACCGGAATGTATTTAAAATATACCTAAAGAAACCTCGTATAAAAATTCCAGGTAGAAAAAAAATGGCGACAAAATCAAAATATACCTCAATTTTGAACACCCTTTATTTAATTTTTGTATTTATACTTTATAACAGTACATATAATTATTATAATTGCTTACTTTTATACCAATTTAAGTTATTGTCTAAGTCTAGTATATTGTAAAATCATAACTGTAATATCATAACATAAAAATATAATAAAGAAATAAAAAAAAAAAAAAAAAAAACAAATAAGCAAGTTACGTTATCGGTGGCGCCCGACCTATCGAAACTGGAATCGGAACTAGTGTTTTAATTTAAAACTACTAGATCTCACCTAATATTGTTTTTGTTATTGCTTTTTTTTTGTTTTAGTTTTATATTTTTAAAGTAAATAGAAAAAGTAACTAGAAAAACTAAAATTGTATTAAATTTTTTTTATTCAAATAATTTGAATTATAATGTTTTTACTATATATTATTTTCTATTTTAATCGTTCTTACTAAAGTACCACTGTCTAATATGCCGTGGTAGTGAGAAATTTTTTTATTACCTAGAGGCTAGCGCTAGAAGAGACTGTACTAGGAAAATAATGCACAAATACATGCACATTTTTGACAATACTATTACATTTTTTCAACTATCTTCTCTACTGTTCTAGCTAGTAAGTAGTAATTGAGATAGTAATTAGACACTTCGAACAATTAAAAATGGCGACAAATGGAAAACAACATTCATGTCAAATAAATTTTTTGCGGTTTTATTTTTAATTTGACATTTTGTTTGTGTCTATTTTAAAAATATAAAATAAACTTGAAAAATTTTGTTAAAATATAAAACAAACTTGAAAAATTTTGATAAAATATAAAATGAACTTGAAAAATTTGGATAATAAATTAAATGTCTTGAATCTTGATAGTAAAAATGTCACATACGTCACTTAGACAGTAATTTGACATTTGATGTATTAAAAATAGTCACGCTATTAATAAGCAAAATATCAAAATATCAGAGAATATATTTTCGTTGATATTTAAAGTTACTTTCGTGGATATTTTCAAATGTTTCATGTATATTTTTTTAGCTTTATCTCTTTCAAACATATATCATTTTTGAATCTTCTGCCTATACTCTAACATTTTCGTTGATATATTGGTCTAATGAAAGCCAGCCTAATGTTATTACATTTAAAATAATGAAGTTTTTTCGTTGTTTTTTTAAATTTGATGTTTTAAGTTTAAAGTTTTTTGAAATAATAAATTTATAAAATCGAAAATCGAAAACAGGAAGTATAAAATAATTGCAATAGAAATAAATATAGGTTGTATTTAATGTTATATTTAGCTAAAAAAAAATAACGAACGTTAAGCAACTCTAACAATTGGTGGACTTAATGGAACAAAATCCAGATATAGCAAGAGATATACTGGTGGAGAGGATAATTGCAGGTTCGATGCGAGTCTCACATGATCTGGTAATTCATTGAAAAGTTTGACTCAGTTATACAAAGCATCGTTTCGACCCTTATTTGTTCTAGGGCCTGGGAGGCGAAATCGGTTTGCCTTCCATGCGCTGTAGTCGTGTATCTCGGTGTTGGTTGTCAGGCTGATATTAGTCTTTAACAGACCATTTGATATTTTATATATCAGCTTGCAGTTTTCTATATATGTTGATTGTTCGATTGTATATAGACGACACATAGGATACAGTTCTTCAGTGGCTGTATCCCAGGGTAATTTGAAAAGTGCTTTATTCGCCCTATTTGTTATTACCTTTATAAAGTTTTTGTTGGCGGAAGATCATTGACTTTAGATAGTGATCTGCAAAATGCCCCAATCAACGGCAGCATTGCCATTCTCAATTCCTAAGGTGAGACCTTGATAACTCGCAACGAGTACCCTCCCAATTGGTTGATTGTCCAACACTGTGTTTAGGTCAATGTTTCTATTTTTTCGTTTCAGCAACATATAAACAGTCTTTGAGAAGTTCAGTGTGAGGTGGCTCGATTTTAATCAGTTGTTTAGCAGAGAGAGGTCTTGATTAACTATTATTTCGAGGTCAGATCGATTTTTAGTTTTGTAGAGAAATATCGTGTCATCCGCAAACAAAGTATAGTTACTTATAAGGCCAGCCGATCTAATACTCAAAACATATATAGTATAAAGAAGAGACCAGTACTGTTCCTTGTCGGTCGCCCATTAGCAAAACGCGTTCCGAGTTTATTGTTCCATTTATTTTGGTTTTTATTAATCGGTTTTTGAGTTACGATTCGAGTAGCTCTGCAGTTTTTCCTCTAATGCCGATGTTGTACATTATATTTGGAAGAATGATATGATCAACTGTGTCGAAGGCCTTTTTCAGGTTCACAAGTGCTGCTTCTGCATATTTATTCACATCTAAGAATGAGTTTAGGTAGTTTATATCTTCCAATGCTGCTGATTCAGTGCTGCTACCTGGTAAGAATCCGAACTGGTGTTTGTTTATTAAGTTCTTCTCTGTGACAAACCTTAAAATTCTTTGCTTTAGGACTTTTTCAATTATTTTTGTCAGAGTAATAGGCCTATAATTGTTGCAGTTCGTGTGGTTACCGGATTTAAAAAGAGGAATCACTACACATTCTTTCGCCATATCCGAAAATATCCGTTAGAAATGATATCATTAATGATGATGGAAAGTTTTTCTGATATTAAAATTGAAAATGATTTAATGTTCGCGATAGAGAGAGGACCAGGAACGGTGTTGTTTTTGAATGAGCTTATCACCTCAAGAATTTCAAACTTATTAGTCGGAGCTAGAAAAAAAGAATCTGATGGTTGTATGAGGTCATTGAAGATTGTATTAACACTGCTAAAAGAGGTAGCTAGCTTCGTACCAATTGTAGCAAAGTGGTGGTTCAGTAGTTCCGATGTTTTATTATCAGATTTTGTGAGCACGTTGTTACTGTCAATCAATTGAATTTTTGGTATATTATTTTTTGTTTTCTTGATGATTACGTCATTCAGCACTTTTCATAATTTTTCAAATTAAGGGCTCTGCATATCAAGCTGTTAAAGTGATTTTCTTTGACCTTTTGACAAGTTGGTTCAGTTTACATTTGGTCAGTTTGCATCTCTGTAACAATTCTAGATTCTCGGAATGTTTTTTCATAATTGCAAATAGTTTATTTTTAGATTTTATTTTATTCAGTAACTCAGGTATAATCCATGAATTGTCAGTTCTTACTTTGATGGTTCGCTGTGTTAAACCTATTTTAGAAATTGTTAAAATTGACTATAATTATGTAGCACTAATAAAGAAATACAGAGAAAAAAAATAACTTAAGTTTTACTATTTTATTTTTAGTTTATTAATTTATACTTCACTTGTATATTATTAATTAATATTTTTTTTTATTTTTTTTTCCAATTAGAAATTATTGTCTGATTGGAAATTATTTTATTTTAATTTTTAATAGCCAAAAAAAATTTACCGTTTATGAAGAAATTCATACAAAAGTACAAACTAATGTCGTTTTCTTTTCTGAAAAAAGTTGTTACCTGGGGTTGCACTTTTTTTTCAAGTCACATTTTTCTATTCTTTTCTGAAGAAAAATGCAAAACTGAAAAAAATGTTCGTGTTCTTTTCTGAAAAAAATTTAGGGCAAAACTCGCATAGTAGGGCAAAATTTTTTTTAAAACCTTGACCTGAAAATATTGACGGGGCAATAAAATGAGTTTTGCACTCTCCAGAATGACAATATTAAAAAATATATGTATATAATTGTCACTATTAGTTAAATAGTAAATAGTAATTAATGAGAATATAAAAATACATTATTCTCATTTATTTGGTTGAGTTTTGAAAAATATCTAGTTTTCAATAAAAAAAAAGAATTTATATTTCATTAGAAACATAAGTTTAAAAATTTTTAAATAAGTAAAATATAATTTGTAGATAAAGAAATCAGTGCAGCAAACTGAAAAAAAAATGTTGCCCTTTTTCTGTTCTATTCTAAAAAATTTTAAGGTCAAAACTGAAAAAAAAGTACAAAACTAGAAAAAATAGGTTTGACTTTTTTCAGTTTTGCACTTTGTCAGGTCACATTTTTTTTTCAGAAAAGAAAACGATATAACTTTTGTTTACATATTCTTTAACCACTACGACGGCCATTTAAAATCAGTGTATCAATTTGTCAGTATATAGGTGGCTTTGGTACTCCTATTGTCAGATTTTGGGAGGGATTTTAGAATTGAATTCAAAATTAGGATTATCTGTCTTTCACAGAATATTTAGATATATGTATATGCGAGTTTTGAAAAGGATTTAAAGCCCGCGGGCGTTAGTTCCAAAAGTTTTGGAATTAAAGTCCGTGGGCTTTATTTCCTCGGGCGTTCTGTCACTGCTGCACCTATATATGTACTTCTAGATACTTCAAAGTTCAACTGTTCAACACTTGTTCATGTAGTTAGTTTTGCCTTTTTGAAATTTGGAACTATGTTGCTATTTACAATTTAGGGAGTTATAAAAATAAAATTAAGGCTTAAGATTTCTTTTTATTTTTATAAATATTTTAATGAAAGCTTTGGATATTGTTTATGATGTAACAAAACAACTTCTATTGTTGAAAAAGTTGTGCAGAATGAATGGAATTGCAATTAAAGATGGCTTTACATGTTTAGAATTGAACTGTAGGTTATGTAGAAAGTCCAAAATAAATCATCCTACTGCTTATGTTATAAAAAAAACCGGTAATTGAAATATGAGTTGAATTGAAGTTATATAGTTATATACATATACAATTTTTTTTAATTTTAGGATTATTTTATTGCCCTTATTGTGAGTATACTACAACAATCAATTTGATAATGAATAATTATGACAGTGAATTCAATAAAAGTATTAAGCCAATAGAGTCCTATGATAAAAAGCAATACCAAACTCAATGTTCATTTAATTTTAGTTCAAAAACAAACGACACGTTATATTCAAATAGTTTGTATCAACAAATTGATCGCGTCGTAGTAGAAAAAATAGGAATTGGTTATAAAAATGATTCAAACAGTCTTTATTTACCTTTAAAAAATAAGATAGGCAGAATTGTAGGAGAAAAAGTTGTAAATTTAAATACTTTGAATGAAGAACTTTTACCAGAAGATTGTAATTCTGGATTATTAACTTATTGCAGTAATAATAAATCTTTAAAAGCAGTTCTTGTTAGGACTTTATGTGATTTTTTTGTTTTAGTTACTTCAAATTTAGATGGAGGTTTGATTTTTAAATTTTTATCATGGCTCTAATTTTTTCAGTTTTGTTTTATAGTTACAGCTATTTATTTACCGCATGCATCAAAATTTCTTCCACAAGAGTGTTTACCAACTTTAGAAAGTTTTAAAGAAATCATTATATGGTTTGATTTCAATTCCAATGATTGGGATGCATCAGTAAGCTTTTCAAAAAAGTTGGTTGAATCTCGTTGTTTTTATATCGGGCCTTCTTTAAAGCAGTCGACTCCTTATATTGCAAATTTTAACAAACTAAATATTAAAAGTATTATAAAAAATGCTAAACCTTTTAACCATAAAGCAATCACTACATTTCATTCTCTCAAAGAGGACATTCTTAGTGAAATTCAAAATATTGAAAAAGTTAATGGAACAAAGTGGAAAAGATTTCCAACATTAAATAGATTAATGAAAGGTCATAGAAAAGGAGAATTGACAATATTGACAGGTTCTACTGGTTGTGGAAAAACAACGTTTATGTCAGAATATTCTTTAGATCTCGCTTTGCAAGGTGTTTCAACGTTATGGGGATCCTTTGAAATTAGGAATGTACGTTTAGCTACAACCTTATTAAGACAGTACGTAGGTTATCCTTTAAACGATAAAATTGAAGAGTTTGAATATTGGAGCAAAATGTTTGAAAAATTTCCAATATATTTTTTAACATTTCATGGCCAACAAACTATTAAAGTAGTTATGGAAGCTATAGAGCATGCTCAATACATTCACGATATTCAGCATGTTATAATAGACAACGTGCAATTTATGTTGGGAATTTCAGTTGGTATTAAAAATGATAGATTCTCAGAACAAGATGCAGTAATAGCAGCTTTTAGAACATTTGCAACAACTAAAAACGTTCATGTTACTTTAGTAATGCATCCTCGAAAAGAAAGAGAAAGCGAGGATTTAACAACAAGTTCTATATTTGGAAGCGCGAAGGCAACTCAAGAAGCTGATAACATTTTAATCATTCAAGATAAGAGATTGACTTCAATAAAGGGTAAAAAGTATTTACAGGTAGTTTAAATAATTTTATTGATGATAGATACTAGATAAAAATTTGATAATTTTAGATTGCAAAGAATCGATACGCTGGTGATTTGGGAATTATGCCTTTGAATTTTGATAAAAATGGACTAAGTTATTGTGAAAAGAAAGTGCAAATTAAATAACAAAGTTAATAATTATTTGACGCTAGTTAATAGTATGAAAGTACTAAATTAAAATAGTTGATAAGTTTTTATATCTTTATTTCTTAATAATTTTTTTAAGATTACTAAGGCATGCTGAATAGTCGATTTTTATAAAAATACTAAAGGTAATAATCCAACAACTTTAATAAAAAAAATGCATATTAATTACTTTACAAAAAAGAAATAAAAGTTTAAAGTTTTGATTTCAATCCACCCATTAGTCTTTCTAATTTCATAGCTTTTTGTAGATCTCCGCTAATTTTTAGCTTTCCTGACATAAATGCAGACGCAGGCTTTAGTTTACCTAAAATAAAGTTATAATCACATTATAAAAAATATTCTATTTTTTATACACGCACCTGTAAACATATTAAAAAAGTCTTTCGAATCCATTGTCAAAGTTGCATCAGCTTTTGATGGTGGATCACCAGATCCACATTTACCTTCTCCTTCTTTTAAATCTAAATACCATGTTCCTTTTTCTTCTCCCCAAACATTGAACTGATAAACTGCTTTTGTTTTTGCAACAATTTCTGTGCTCAAAACTGTTCTGATTTTTTCGAACAAAAGAGGAATTTTTTGTTTGCTAATTTCGGAATTTATCAATGGTTTTTTGGATTCTCCAAATTCAACCCTTTGATCTCCAGGAATGTCAAGGAAAAAATCTGTCATTAATTTATTCGCCATTTCTGGATGGCACGCGTATTGTGTTAAATCTTTAACACCTTCTTGTACTAATACATCTTCATCAATTAAAAATTGACCTGTAATAGCTTTTGGCTCTTTACATAAAATAGCGTAGGCAGCATCGGCCATAATTTCAGGTTTCCTTGAAAACTTATCACTCTCTGGTCCAGTGAGCATTTCAATCGCAGCAGTATGAATAGCAGTTTTGGGCCATAATGCATTTATGGCAATATTATGTTCTTCAAATTCAGCTGACATTCCTAATATACACATCGACATTCCATATTTTGCCATAGTATAAGCTAAATGATTTTTAAACCAAAATGGTGTCATATTAAGAGGTGGCGATATATTCATAATATGTGCGTGTTTACTTTTTAAAAGATATGGAAGGCATTCTTTAGACCTATAAAAGTATAATTCACAATATACATATTTTTTTTTTATTCTGAAAAAAATACACTAAAAATGTTCCTCTTGTGTTGATATTATGCATTAGATCATAGCGTTTCATTTCTGTTTGTTGTGTTGGTGTAAGTGAAATAGCACTAGCATTATTAACAAGAATATCTATTCCTCCAAACTATAAAATTACAATTAAAATTTCATTTTATTACTTTTTTCAAAATTACTTTATCGACTGCTTGTTTTACTGCCTCTCTAATTTGTGCCTCATCACGAACATCAACAACGCATGGTAATGCTTTTCCACCAGCTTCTTCAACTATAAAATTTTTAATATTATTAATCTAACAATAAATTTAGCTGAGATTATATTGCAGATTAAGAAAATTAAGCAAGCAGAAAATTTAACAAATGTAAAACTTCCACTTGGTTATAATAATATTAAAAGAACTTAAAAAAAGAAATGTAACTTAACAAGTATTATGACACCCAAAATTTGAGTTCTTAAATTTTAACAGTAAATTACTTAAAACAAATTATACAAAAAACTTGGTAAATGTACTTTCTTTTGCAGCTGTAAATATAGTTCCAGGAAGTTTAGGATGAGGATCAGCAGTTTTGGCAGCTATTACAATATTGGCCCCATCACGAGCAGCCTTTAAAGCTATAGCTTTCCCTAGAATGAGGTACATGTATTTTTAAAAATATTGAAAAATGTACAATATAGAAATATTACATTTTAGCCTATTTTTGTTATAAGATGACGTTAACATTAAATTTAAAAAAAATGATACGGTTTAATTTTATACAAGTATATGTATGTATTTAACAAAAATTATGAAGACTATTTAATAGTTAATTAAATTCCGGTAAGACATAGACTTTAAAATAAAAGTAACATACCAATGCCTCTAGATGCACCAGTTATAAACAAGGTCCTACCAGCAAGTTTGCTACAAAAAAAATGGAGGTACTTAATTTTGTCTTTAAAAACTGTCAAAAAAACTTACCCTGAATTAATCATTTTGGTTTAAATCGTTATTAAAAACTAATTCAGAAAATAAGATAAACTGTGCAGCCAAAAAATTGAGTTCAAAGTTTCTTGGCCAAATACTGAACTTTGGACCAATTAAATTATTGACGTTTCTAATGACATTAGAGTTTAGACAAAGTAAGAAACACAAGAAACATAACAATGATGAGTGAACTGTTTCTGAACGATTTTATTTAGAATAGAAGAGTAGAATATTTCAAAATATTACAAGAGATGTCGCCATTATATAATTCCCATAGTTTCTAATTATCAAATACATTTTGGGTTAAAAAATATTATTAGGGTGGGCCAATTAGACTGACTGGTTTGAAATACTTATAAGTTTTTTGTTTTATTTTTTTTTAAATAAAAGTAAATTTTTTTTAAGCTAAGTGAGAAAAATTAAATTTTTTAAATGGCTTCCATTTTCCTGTTGGCAGTTAATGGCTCTTTTTAAAACATTTTTCATTACGTTGCGCATTTTCTGTGTGAATATTCTGCTTTAGTTTGTGATTTGTTGACGTAAACCCCTTCAAGAAATTCTACAAAAAACAGGGGCCGTTAAATCTGGGGAACGCGGATCCCCACGCGGAATTTGGGTTTTTTTAAATTATTCGGTCATCGAAAAGTTCTCACGGAATCGCCATTGTCTCTCTCGTATAAGCTGGAACCATATGTTACGATTATTGAAAACTACCGGACGTAAAAACTACCGTTTTCCTACATGGCTCAGTATACCGCCCCAGAAATGGTTTTTGTATGCTCAGTTTCATTTTCGAAACAATATGGATCGGAATGGTTCATATTTTATGGAATAAATATAAAATAAAAAATTATAAGTATTTCAAATCAGTCAGTTCAAGCTGGCCCACCCTTAAGCTAAAATAAAAGTTACATAATTTAATTAAAATATTCATTAAATTAAGCTATAAATAAAAGTAGATATATGTATAACGATGCTCTGGGCATATCGTCGTACAACACACGTCACATGAAGTTAAAAGTTTTTTCGAACATTTAGCATGATGAATGAAGGTGATAATGAGAATGCTTTCTCTTCTACTTGAATATTTCTGATAACAGTTACCAAAGATTATCTATAAAATAAGAAGCGGAACTCCATATGTTTGCTTTTCCACCTGGTAATTTGAAAAAAAAAGATCCAGATATTATTCTATTTCTGCTAGAAGTAGATAATAGTAAGAAATATGTATGCGAAAGAAAGACAAAAGATTGAAAAAATATACAATAAATTGGTATAGTAAATTACTATAAGAGAAACCACCGTACACAATATTTGCAAATTGACCAGTTTTTTTCCATTTATTTTTAAAGGCGCTTTTATCTTTTGTTTGTTTACATTTTTGTTAGTGGAACACTATAAAAATCATGTGCTATGCATAGGTTTTCAAAGACGCTTTTGTCTTTCGATCAACCAAAAAGGTACACAGTGCGACAAAGTTAACACATATCTAAATTTTCGTTGTTAATTTATGTATACGCATAGCGATATTCATTCACGTTTTCTATTTCAAAGTTTTAACAAAAAATGATATGCATAATTTTGTAGTTTTCTTTAGAGTTTGAACGATATTCCAAACAATTTCAAAGAATACGTTTGAAAATCCCGATGTTTCAAAATCCCGACATCTAAAATCCCGACTGTGGTAAAAAATCCCGACAATCCCGCTTTTAAAATATTTCGAAAAGGGGAAGAGATAGAAAAAAATTTGTGAATTCGTAATAATACATATGCTATAAAAGGTATGGAATTACAGAGTGTTCGGAAGAAAATTGAGTTTGAAAAAAAATGTAATTTTAAAAATCACTTTAAATCTGCATAACTTTGTAATTGCTAAATATATAAAGATTATGTCCACAAAAATAAAAAGTTATTTACGCGGGTAGGTGGGAATAATCGAAAGACACTTAGAGGAGTGAAAACGAGCGCAAGTCCTCTATTAGTGTGTGGGACTTTAATCCACTAAACACCACCATATTTTTTAACCAAACAAAAAGTTATACGAGCTTTAGTGTTCATGTACTGCCTGGTCAAAGGAATTTGATTTAGGGAATGAAAATTGATTTAAAATTGGCTAGCATAAATTTAGGCTAGAAAATATGTTTTGTTGCGTCTCTCTAAAATAAACCGTTTAAAAGTTATAGGTATTTTTATAAAAATCACTAAAAATTTATAAAGCCTCGTATCCTGAAAACGATGTAGAATTGGTACCAATCCTATACAATTGCTTCCTAGTTTTAACCATCATAAATTTCTCCAGAACGGATAAGGTTTTTGTACGAGACACCCTAAATACATTAAATATTTTACTAAATGCAGACCCCACTATCTTAAGTTCTTTGTTATTGGAATAAGTGTATGTAAAAAAAACTAATAAGGAAGGACTTTAAAGTTGGTTACAAAATCAGCGTTTTAATAATTTGTACATCGGGAACTTGGGGCAACAGCTACACCCACTATTTTATGTGTTTTGTTGTTGAAATATTTATGTCAACAAAAATAAATGAGAGGAATTTTGGAGTTGTTTACAAAATCAGTATTTATACGCCCTTTACAAAATATATATATTTTAGAGTTGGTGACGAAATCAGGGTTTATTCTCTTTTGCGGAATATTTATTTATATACTAAGTAGAGATCTTAGAGAAGGTGACGAAATCAGGGGTTTTCCCCTTTTAGTCAATATTTATATATGTACATATATATTATACCTGATTATACTAATCAGGGAAGGAAAATCAATAATAATTTTTAAAGCCCCATTTCTCCCAAACTTTGTCGAACAAACCTTACATTCACATTTTGTTTTTTCCTAAGGGAGGTGGGAATCTTCCAAAGACACCAAGAATTTCCCCTTGGTAGTGTCAGATTCTTACTGACTAAACCCACCTCCCCCTTTAGCCAATAAAGTGGGATGAAACCCTTATCTGCGAACCCAGTATATTGGCTAGGGAGTAGGGATAGGAAAGGAGAGGAAAAATGAATACGGAAACATTGAATTGGGAGTGGGACTGTAAGAAAACAATGAATCCGCCTATTATTATTATTTTGCTAACAGTGACTAAAGCCGTCACAACAGTTACAACATGTAGTAGTAGTATATATATTAGCAACCCCCACTGTCACTGTAGCGGCTGTTATTATTGGTATTAATATTCTTATTAATATTATTATTATTTTACTACAGAGTCAGCACCATCAGTGGATTACAACGTGCAGCAGTATATAACACCATATTTGCATGATATAACCAAAGATAGCCCCACTGTAGTAGCTATTATTATTATTACTATTATTATTATTATAATTATTGTTATATTATTATTGTACTATTTATTATACTATTTAATTATTGTACTATTATTATTATTATTATTATTTTACCACAGAGTCAGCTCCATCAGTGGATTACAACGTGCAGCAGTATATAACACCTTACTTGCATGATATAACCAAAGATGGCTCTACTGTAGCAGCTATTATTATTACTATTATTATGTTTATTATTGTTTTATTATTATTACTATAATTATTATTATTATAATTATTATTACTATTATCTATTATTATTATTGTTATTATTTTACTACAGAGTCAGCGCCATCCGTGAATTACAACATGCAGCAATATATAACACCTTACTTGCATGATATAACCAAAGATGGCTTCACTGTAGCAGCTATTATTATAATTATTGTTATTATTATTATTATTATTTATTAATACTATTATTGTTATTATTACTAATATTAATTATACGATATACATTATTACAATATAAAAATACTATATATTTTTTATTTATGACCTGACCGGGGTTTGAACCCAAAACCCTTCGATTGAAAGGTTGGCGACTTAACCACTGCGTCATGAGTCAGATATCTGTGCTTTTTTACAAAATTACTTATTTATATCATTTCATTTCATTCTCAATATACATCCATACATATGTATACATGTACGTGTAATGCAGCATTAGCATACATAATTTTTATTGATAATTACATATTATTATTATTGATAATTTCATATACGAGTATAAGGAAGAAATTCTGTTTGTTTGTTTGTTTGGGCCGGATTCACCTAAAAACCACCAGTCCGATTGCAACCAAATTTACTGGAAGGAGCTATAGGCTATATCGCGTTTCGGTTCATTAACCCATTGCGGCCCGAGAGCCTTTTAAAGCTTTTAGATTTTTCGTTGTCCTGCCTAAACTATTTGACCGATTGAGATCATAATTTGTACAAATGTTCTTCTTAGCTATATCTTCAAGAATACTGTGTTTAAGTTTTAACAACATAATATTTTCGGCCGTTATTAAAGAATAAAAATAATTTCCTCCATACGACAATTATCATGTCATCATTCAGGAATGCATTACTAACATGTGGTCTACCTATTTGAGCTGCATGTGTTTACATAATATATTTCTCAAAAAATATCATTAAAATATGTACATACTATATGTATAATATTTTAATGATATTGTTTAAAAATACTATAAACACAGACCCCACTACTCAATTCAAATCAATTAAATTAGAACATATTCACATTTCTCTATACCGTATTTAATCAAAAATGAGTACATACATATTTAAAGAACATAAACATTCTTGTCCATATACAGTTTTTTACATATATTTTTAGCATATAGCTATCAATTTTAAAACATATCTAATTACTTATTAAAAAAAGTTATCGTAAAAAAATTATGTTTGATTTATAAAGGTAAAAACTAATCCTATCCTTTTTAAATTAAAAATATGTTAAACAGAATCTGAGATGTATATATGCATTTAAAAAATTTTTTTTAAAATTTGAAGAGGTGTAGGTGCGGCAGGAGCTGTAACGGTGAGGCTACATAAAAAAGTTGTTTTACTACATTGCTTTTTTAAGGGACCTATGCATGGTTAATATTTCATTTCTCTTATTATTAAACAGTGTATAAGGTTTGTAAACAGACGAACGGACAGAGTGAAACTTTTCGGATTGAAATTTTTCAAAATGTGCTTACAAGGATAATTCATAAAAACATAAAGTGTCATTTTTTTATTACATTATTACGAAAAAATAGTATTACGTTATGGTTTTTTATAATTGAAATGCGATTTTATGTTTCGGTATTAGCGAATAATAAATTGTGCAAACTAACTTCGTCCTAGTAGTATACTCAATAGATTACTAATTTCTTTAAAGATTTTTTATAAACAAATTGTCTCTAATTCTTCGCTCTGTTTATTCAATTTGCTAAAAAAAAAATGATTTAAAAGTAATTAAATGTAATAAAAATTAAAATATTAACTATCAGTATCTGTAAATGTATATTAATAATTTAACTATATTAATTAAATTATATTAACGCAAAAGCAAAATTTTTATTTCATAAAGCCAACAAAATACTCCGGGCAACGCCGGGTACTCTGCTATTGTTTATATTAATAATTAAATTATCTGTGCAAAATAGTTCATCGTACTATTTTGTACCTAATCTAATACTCTAGTATCTAATAGAAAATGAAAAACTTTTCAGTTAAAAGAATAAGAGAATAAAATAAGAGAATAAGTACATAACTACTAACACCATTTTACATTTCACTTTTTTTTTCAATTTTCTGAGTATAGATATTATTATTCTATTTATTACTTATAGGATAAGTCTTTACAGTATTAAATTTACAGTATATAAAGATTCAATATTTAAATAGTTTTCTACATTGTATAATAATAATTTAAAATACAATATACTTTCAAAATAATTATAGACTATAACCGCCCTTTATTGGTCTAATCATTTTTTAAACAAAATGTTACCGCCCATTTTTTATAATTGCCCTGCAACACATGTGTACATTTGCATCTATAAGGTTTTTTTTTTTTTTTTTATTTAATACATTCAATACAAATTAACAAAATAACTAAACTTTTATAGATACATACAATTATACAAATAGTCTTCATTTAGAATTATATTTCAATTACATTCACAGTTTTAATCTTAAATCCTAGTGGCAAGGATGTAAAAAAAGTTTAAAATTTTCAAAATTATTTATCAATTGAAAAATGAATAAATGCTATTTGACGAATTATAGATTAAATAAATTGTAGAATGATAGCAATTAAAATGATTTGGAAATAATCAAAAGTTTCTCCAAACTAAAAAGTTTAAAATAGTTTTAATTTTTTTTATTTAAATTATATACAACAAACAAGTAAAACAAATAAATAAATAAAATTCTAAAAAAAATTAATTAAATAAATTAATAATTGTTATATGTAAATATTTCCTTACTTACTTATCATAAAATCACAAGTTTAGTATACATACAAATAAAAAAAAATTTTTAATTTATTAAATTTTATTATAAGGGTAAGTTTATTTAATTTTTATTGCTTTATTATTGTAAATGTACAGTTCATAATAATTGCAAATTATAGATTTTTATAGAAATCATGCTTATTATAGTTCTTAAATCTTAATCTGTTTTTCTATTCATTTTGCTGTCTATATCCGTTCGTTTGTTTACCAAATTTCCACCCGTTTAAGAAGTAATGTTAAAAAGTTAATTTCGTGAAAGAAGGGTGGTCTATTTCTAATAATTTCTGAGATAAGTAATTTCGTTAACTTTTTAAGGAAATAACATCTTTGCCTGCCTGCATAACATATAGAAGATTCGTTTAAGTGTCGGCAGGTAGTTATAGGCTGAAGTTATAGGCTTTCACACTAATATTCCAAATTTGATTTATCTTTCTTAGTTGAAGAGTTACAACGTTTTAAATAAGAAAAATATTGATAATTTTCACTGTTTTTATAAAATAACTGTAATTTTTGCATAAAAAACCGGTTTCAATGCATCAATTTCATTTCATTATCAAAATCACCAATTCCTCAGTTTCAATTTAAGTTAAACATTTTTCTCTTATCTTTTACCGTTTTCCAGATAAAGAAAATTTTAAAAGGAAGAGTGTACTATTTTGCGTATTTTGAAATGAATTTTTGCAATTTCTGTTGCATCAACATAATTTTTTTGCATATTGTAAATAATATTGTGCATATTTTCTTTGCAATATACTGATGTGTTTGTTACTACAGTTAAATAACTTCGAAACGAAATGATAAAAAATAATTTAATATGTATATCATTTGTATTAATGTCTTACTATTATATAATATAATTTATTATATTATTTTATCAATTTGTTTATAACAATTTTTGATTTGTTTTATAACCTTAAAAATTAGTTTTCTATAATCTATATTTATTTTACAATAATTATTTAAATTATTTGAAAAGATCACAAAATATTTTAAATTTTTTCATCTATTCATTAAATAACTTTAATCCTATATTACCTATATAGGATACATATTCATACATACCTATGGAATATTACTTATAACATATTCTGCGCTAAAAATAATAAAAGGTATAGTCATAGCCATTTTCCTCTAAAAAAAACTCAAAGTATTAATATAATTATATAAGAAGTCAAATTAAACCAAAAAAAATAAATTATAGATGACAATACTTATATGAATTAATAAGCACTCTCCCAAGTTAAACATATTTAAAAAAAAAAAAATGTATTTTTAATTCAAAATCTCGTTGTACTATTTGCATTATAAAATTTAATTGCACTTAGCATCCTTAAATTATCAAAATCAAACAAGATTAAATATAAGTTAAGTATGTAATTTTTTAAATATGCAAAAAAATTTTATAACACCTTTAAGGTTTTACACAAAATATAAATGAAAGAAAAAACTTTCATTTATGAGCGAATGCATTTCAACATGATATGCATGCCATCATTCACATTTTTATTTTTTTTAACTTCAAAATGAAGTTAATGTTGCAGTGTTTCATGTTCGTCCATTGTCCAAACACTATTGGACTCCTCAATAGTTAACTTGAAGTGTTGGACTACCTAGACAACTTCAACTAAATTTTTATCCATACGACAGTGCTTTATATAAAATTTTAGTAAAACGAGAAAGTATACAGTTGCCTTTATCAACGTTTAGATACCCGTACGAACCGTTAGTATGTTCACAGCCTGTCACTCTTACAATATTATTTTTTTAATATTTTAATATTTTAAAATAATTTCGGTGAATTTTATAATTTCTAGAACTATGGGTTGTACATGTATTCAAACTATATGTTTATATGTACATTCTTGAAAAGCAGATTCTAACCTTCCACATAACAATTATCAATCCAAAAATTTTTCAAATATTATATAGTACCATTTAATACTAAGCGGTAAATGTATATTAAATTTACTTAGTACAAAATAGTAAATATAATTTTAAATATTAATACGCACATAGTATGTTTATATTGTTATAAGTATATCGCCATACATTGCAATATTTCTTTAAAAATATTTCCATTCATAGAATAATTTCTTATAAGTACAATAAAATACATATATGTATGTAAATACGGCGCTATATAATATACATCTATACTCTTATCATTCATTCATCATATACGATATTATGTAAATAAACATGATATTATATAAGTATGTATGTATATCAATATCATATAAATAAAAATTCTTCAAGCAACCGTTATGTTGTTTATTTATTTACATTTTTTGTACTACGCATTATATCCTCAACAATTTCAAATTATCGAGTAAAACAAAATGCAAAAAATTCGTTAAAGAAATTTGCTAGAAAATTTGAAAAAATCAAGTAACACTTTCGTCAATTAAAAAGTAACCCTATATTATTAAATTAAATTAAATAAAAAAAGTTTTTAACAGAAATAAGAGCATAATGTTGAAGCTTTAACTTTTGTGTATTACTTCAAAAAACTTTTAACAGATAAATAAAGACACCGTATGCCACAAGTATATATTTATGGTATATATACTTTTAAAGCTAATAAAAGCAGTAATCGTTTGGCGTTTTCAAAATGAAGATATATACCTTATACAACTTGTGCTATAACAATTTAAATATGGAGCTTTTTTGAAACTTTGGGGATCTGTAGCTCCGCAACGAGTGGGGCTACAAAAAAAAGTTATTAAAAATAAAATTAATATTTTTATAAGATCTATCGACAGTTACAATTTCATAGCTCTATTTCAAAAAAATGTGGGGATCTAAAAGTTTGGTGTTCGAGAGCTACCTGAAGTTTTAGTCGGAACTCCACCAAAAAAAATAGGGAACCTACAAATTGCTCCCAGAATATTTTGTGTAAATTTCAAGATTCTAGCTTTCTTAGTTTTCGAGTTAGCGTGCTGACGGACGGACATGGCTCAATCGACTTCGAATTTTTTTCTGATCCGATCCATACCTTTGAAGGTATATCTAACTCGCTTATTTCGAGGTGTTACAAAATCAGATTAAAAATTAAAAATTTACTTTTATTATCTGCGAGGTGTAAAATAGAATAAAAATTTCGAAAAAAATTTTCAAATTGGTTGGTGACCATTTTAATATAAAAATTTTTTAATTATAAAAATGTAAAAATATGAAATATTGAAATAAAAATTATTTTGTTTTTTTATAATTGTTTTTTGAAATCCGTAAAACCCACTTTTATAAGTTAAGTATGTAATTTTTTGAATATACAAAAAAATTTTATAACACCTTTAAGGTTTTAAACAAATAATAAATGAAAGAAAAAATTTTCATTTATGAGGGAATGCATTTCAACATGATATTCATGCCATTATTAACATTCTTATTTTTTTTTTAAATTAAATATGTAGACTCGAAGTTGTTTTTGAGTCACAAAGTACAATATTTTTAAAATTGTAATATTTAATAAAAAATAAATAAAATATAACATGGAGAAAAATGGGTTTTGCTTAATTTTATAGTTAAAAATAAAATAAATTTAAATAATTTTAGTTAACAATAAAATAAACTTGTTATTTCGATTTTATTTATAATGGTTACACGAATAATAACTTAATGTGATTTTATTTAGCAGTAACTAAGTAGTTTTATTGGGTAAACTTCCGCTAAGGGGTGATCATAGATATAAATGACGTCATCACATAATGGTACTTTATATTTCCAAGTTTCCAAATATATATGCCATTAGTACCGATGCCGCCATCTAGTGGCCGAAAAATGCATTACAAAATTTTCTTAACATTTGTACTATTTTAATTAAACCGTTATATTTTTACCGTAAGTTAATAAACTGGACAATAAACCATTTTCTACAATATTGTAGAGCATAATACTGTCGTTAATATACATCTTGTTTCATATTTTCAAATTCAAACTTTCATTACATATGTGAAATTTTTAAAGACACCCTATATTTATTATTATACATTTAGAAAGGTCTATCTTAAAATTTGGAATAGCAAATAAGGTAGCCGATATTGCAGTTATGCGTTTTGAATAATGTTACATCTAAATTGTGATATTAAGAATTTATACTGTAGTTGAAAAAAAAAAATTGAATTAACATAAAAATATTAAATTTTTTCTCAATTTTCTTATTTTTTCCCAATATTCTTGTTAGATAGAGCATTTTATAGATGATTTAAAAAATTAGGATTATCTATATATTCTGGAAAAAGCGGCAATTCTGATTTTGAATCCAACTCTAAAGTTCTTCCTAATTATATTTTTACATACATAGTTCAACAACAAAACTTGTAAAATTGTCGAGGTTGCCACCTCCAAACTTCCCCTAAACAAATTATCAAAACTTGATATTGATATTGTATCCAACCTTAAAGTGCCTGCTTACATTTTTACAAACATTTTCAACAAGAAAACAAAAAGGCAAAATATATATGTATGAGAAATAAAGTATGAAAATGTTTTTATAAGCGTATATGACCTATGTTCAAGTGTATAATAAATTTGCCATTACGTTTCTAAGATCTTAAAGCAGTCGATCTAGATGTAGTGTCAAAGGTATGGATCGGCTTAGAATCAAATTCTGAGTCTATTAAGTCATGTGTGTCCGTGCGGCCGTTTGTTCGTCTGTCCGCATTATAACTTAAAAAATAAAGGTGTTAGGAGGCTGAAATTTTTTTACGCCACTTTTGAAAAATTGTTAGTTTCGCTATAGAAGTTGATTTGCAGCTGCCGGGTTCGCGTAGCAGCCATACAATTTCTCTTTTTAAATGAAAATAACTCAGTGTCTATTGAAGCTATATGTATCTGAAATTTAGTGAAGAGGTGTCGAGTTATATGTCAACAACTTTTGTAAAATTTGGTTGGTCTAGAGCAGCCGGTTCAGGCTTCTTGCACCTCTTATAACTTAATGCAGCTATAGACGTCTGAAATCTTACAAGTAATGATCAAGTTTTATGGGAACAACTTCTGTAAAATTTGGTTGGGCTAGAGCAACAGGTTCGTATAACTTGCACATCTTGGAACTTAACCGAATTTTATGGCAATAACTTCTGTAAAATTCGCTTGTGCTGGTGCAACAGGTTTGGGTAGCTGTCATACAACCCCACAATTTACATAAATATATCTCGGTAGTTAACGTCGGTACTAAAACATCTGAAATTTTTTAAAAGATGATCAAGTTTTATAGAAACAGGATATATTACATACGTTCATACGGGTATCTTAAAGTGGACACAGTCTACTCTACTGCATTCTTCCTCGTTTTTATTAAAATTGTTGTTTCAATTTCGCATTTGTGTCCTCTGGTGCGACTATTTGCCAATATATACCATACTTATTATATACCGTTGAAAAGGGTGTGAAGAGATCTTTCTATATACGGTATAATAATATACAGTATCTTTGAAAATTTCACATGTATAGTATATGTATATTTCAAAAGCATTTTTTGGCCACTAGATGACGTCATCGGTACTAATGGCATATATATTCGAATATAAAGTACCGTTATGTGATGACGTCATCTTAATAACGTGTTACCCCTTTGCGGAAGTTTCCTTTGATCATATTAGTATTTATACAATTTTTGTCATTAATAAAATAAAAGTTTTAAATTGAAATTATAATATAAAACATTATATAAAAAAATTATAATTATATTATAATATAAAAGAAAGAAAGTTCAAAAATGAATGATGATGAATGCAAATTTCCAGAAGATGCTTTACAGCTTATTACTGTAATTACTATATATATATGTTCTCTTACATACCTCAATTCTTCAAATGTTAAATCAACAACAAAAATACAAAATATGTATTATATTGTTTACCAAAATTGCTGCTCTTGCTCTAGTCTAGCTTAATATATGTTGTTTGGATGGCAATGGTGCACTCTGAGAGCTTTGAAAAACCTTTCGCACAAGAAGACACTGAAACTGATTCAGAAAAAATATCAGTTTCCTTTTATTCAGAAATATTTTCATATACTGGGTGAAATTATTTAAACTTCATGACAGAAGAATTAAGCAAACGCTACAAAAATTTACATAGAACAATTTATATTTCTTTATATTCCTCTAGTAACCGGTATATGTATATGCTTTAGCAAATATGGCGTATTTAGCTGTATTAACTCCTGAACAAATGATTGCATCTGAAGCAATAGCTATGGGCAAAATGTGCTGGGTGTATGATCTTTTTCGCCATTCCTATTCTAGTAGCTATTTTAGCTTTTGGTGGATTATATCAGTTCATATCATGACTTCATCACGTATGTATTTTATTCGGTCTGCTCGAAACTTATTTGCTTATTTGGTTATATATTATAAGAAGCTCTTTAAATTGAGATAATAAAAAATTGATGACTCTTACAATTGCATGTGCAATTATAAGAGCAAGAATATTGCTAAAATACAAATTGTATTTAAAACGCTATAAGTTAATGATAAGTTATTGAATTGTAAGAATTTTTCTCATAGTCAAAATTAATTTATATTGTAGTTTGTTTTCTATAATAATTTTAGAAAATCCTTTACTTTTTATTTAAGTGGATTACATTTTTTTCGTTATTATATTAGGCTTGTATAAATTGAATGAATTTATTTTTAAAAACGATGTATTGTAATTCATACAAATGTGATTTAGAAATAAAGAATTCATACATTGTGATGTATTGATGATGATATCCTTTGCAAACATTCTCAGTACGATGAATTTTTAGAATAGACAAATTGCTAAATATTATCGGTTGTTTGATTTCTGAACATAATGTGTTGGTGAGCGGAAAACTTTCAATATTAAGATTTGAAATTTTTCAGTTTTACGCTTACGCTATTTATGGAAAATAGTCTTTTGACAACTAATTTAACTGATAGCATAGTCTTTTCAAATTAACATATAGCATGATTTATAATAATAAAATGTATGTTAAGGCTTTTCTAGACAGTTTAAGTCCTTTTTAATTTGAATAGTTTTTATTTTATAGGTCTGTATTATTATTACTCTCTATATATATGTAGGCTGCAAAACAAAGTCATAAAAAACCTCTATGGATATCATAATAGAAGCTCTACCAAGTACATTGATAGAAAACAACGTATTTTACCATTAGATTTTTTAATTACACAAATACACATAATCACGATTAATAAAATAGACTCCAACACTATTCCTACATTAAACAACCAACAGCATGGTTATAAGAGATATTAAAGTGATGTCGTTCAAAATAAGATTCTGTGCTAAGAAAGCTGTTTACAATATTGCATACAAAATGTCCAACGCCTTGGATTCCGAATTTAAAAAAATAAAGAATGAAAATGTATTTAAAATAAAAATAAAACATGTGATGTTAGGTGAAATTTAATATTTAAAAATATTTGTTATGAAATTGTAAAAAAATTGTTATGAATTGTAAAATAATAATTAGTGAAGTTAATAAGTAACCTATAATAAGTATAAATTTAATTTTTAATAATTTTTTATATTTTAATATAATTTATTTTTTTGGTGATGTGATCTTTAAATTACTACATAATATTATGATAAACTTGAATTTAACTTGAATTTAACTTGAATTTATACTAGAATTAAAATTTGAATTAGTATTGTAGGTGTATATTAAGCTGTCTATTTTTAAGGGATTTAGATTTTTTTTTTTTATATTGTTGTTATGTTGTTTTGTTTTCGATTCATTTTGAATGACATATTACTAAAAAGTTTATAACACTCTGTACGAGCGAATGAGCTCTTTTTGAGAATTTTTAGAAATAAATAAATAAATATATATATATATATATATAAATATTATGTTTTGCAGTTTAAAATGTTAGTCTACATATATATAAGAAATTTATTAAATATTAAATTCTTCTTCATCTTAAACCAAACAGCTAAAGTATTTCAATTAAATCTAAAGACATAAAATTAAAATTAAAATTTTTAAATATTTTAGATTTAAAATATGGATTCGCTTTTTGAGGGAGAAAATCATTATTATTATCAGATTGCTGATTCTTATCATAATGAAGGTAACTTTCCATTTTTTGTATTAATTATTTTAATTTGAATTAAGTATGCATAATACCTTAAAATTTTGTTTTACGGATATTTTAATTACCTCCTTCAAATCAAATTGTGCTACTTGTCTGCAACTAAATTTTGTGATATAGTTGAATAATTTTTATAAATAAATCATCATAATATATTTTTTATTTATTAATTTATTTAGTAAAATAATTATACAATGTTTTTTTTTTAAATAATTATATACCTAAATGTAACATATCTAATACAAAATATATAAAAATAAAGTACATATATAGTTGAACTCATTTATATTATTGCAATATTTAAAATATATTTTTTGTAGAAAAAGAAAAAATCTATAGCTACATATGTTAAAGTAAAATTTGTATATAAAATTTTTATTTGATTAAAAGTGTTAAACAAAACAACATTACTAACTAAATTTCTCTTTTATACTTATTTATAAAAATTTTTTAAAAATTTAATTTCATCTGGTAGTTCATTACAAAATTTAAACCTGCAATAATTTAAATTCTGTAATGTGTTTTTGAAACTTTCATTTCTAAAAAAAATTTAAACGAAAATTGAAAATATTTCTTAAAAAGTAGTTTTGTACATCACCGACATAAGTTAATAACTTAAATAACTGTGCCTAAATTATTTTTGATTTTAAAAACCAAAAATAAAACATTTAATTAAATTTGTCTCTATTTAGTTTTTTCTCTATTTAATTTCTGTTTTTTATACCTTCTCAAAATCTATTAACTATCATGTTTTTTTAGTTTTTTTATTTATTAAATAAGATTTAAATCATTTCTCTTCTGTATTGGAAATTCAATATCTATTAAGTTTTGAAAGCACAATATCACGATTAATGTTTTCAAAGGTATAACTTAAGAAAAAAAGCTAAAATTACTTTCTGTTCACTAACTGTCAATTTTCAATAATTAGATTAAGTAATGATTTGATTCAGCTGTGTTTTTTCCGGAACCCCAATTGATCTTCATAAATTAAATCCTGTTTATTCAAGTAGATTTCTAGCTGATTATAATCTACTTCTTTTAGATCTTTTGCCTCAATAATGATCATGTTAGTTGCACAAAACGCCTGACATTTATGTTTTTTATTTTCGCAATTGGCACAACTAACACCTTTTCCCATATACCTAGGATAAATTCTATAACTAAAAAATTGGTTGAAAAGTACCACGAAGTTGTTTTCAATGAGGTCAACATAATCTAATAATATTTTTGAGCAAACTAAATTAACAACTTTTATATTGTTCGCATACATTAAGGATATCTTTAATATTATTTAAGCTGTAATTAATTTAAATTGAAATGCATATTGAAAAGTATTTATAACATTTACATATTATGAGATATTTCCAATATCTATCAATATCAAAATATCTATTGAACTTGCTTGCAATATCCAAGCGATCTGTAATTTTCTTATTTCGAAACACAATTTCTTTTATTTAACTATTTTGATTTTTTTTTTCAGAACATGTATAATTTAAATAGATTATATCCTTCATTCCAGTATTATAAGTATATGAAAAGATATATATTACCGAAGAATACTTTAATGAATATATACTTTGGACCATACATTCGCGATTTCTTCCAATCCTTAATAATTCCATCTAATGAACTCTATAATACTAGAAAAATTATTTCATTGAATTTGTTGAGAATTTACGAAATGTGTATATTGTTTCATAAATTGGTGCATAATAAAATAAAATCCGGCATTATGTTATCCAAAATTTGCAAAATAAATTCTCATAATAGCAGGAGTAAAAATATTTTTTGTTTTAATTAAAAAGAAGGATTCTTCCCAAGTGCCTGAACTTTCTGAAACTCGCTATAAATTTAAAAACATATTTATTATAGATCCCAAGTTACCTGATGCCAAGTTACATGCCTGGGTAACTTTAATTATCAGGTGCTTGGGAGGTGCCTTATTTATCATGCTTTATATATGTATTCCTTAATACTCTATATTTATTCCATTCATATTCACTGTTGGGCGAGACGTGTAGTCATATACTGAGATATTTTATTATTTTTTGGAATCTACGTTTTGTTGCTATAAATGAGGTATAACATAATATCTTTTAAAGATTTACTAAAAATATTAGCTTTTCAGCTAAATTCTCCAAATATGTGATTAATATTATTATTTACATTTCTGTATAACATATTCTTTGAAAAAAAATTGAAAAACGAGTATTCATATAGGCGAGAGCTTTATCAAATTATCATTATACCAATGAATAAATTATAATAACAATTCATCTTATATAATACAATTTAAGATATGATTAATATGATCTTATATATTAATATATTGTTTTTATTTTAGATGTAGCAGTGTGGAATACTATTTGCTCATCTGATTCTTCTACAAAAGAAATTGAATCTTCAATTCAAAATTCATATGAACCGAAAAATTTACTTGATGAATATAAATACACATATTGTTCACATAGTAAGTATTTAATAACACAATATTAGTTCAAAATAATATAAATATTATTATATAATAATAGAATTTGTTTATGATCACAGTATATATATATAAAGTTTATATAATTTATTTAAAGGACAAAATATACCAAAAAATATGCAATATTCTGCAGATGAAATAACTACATTTCCTGTAAAAGTTGTGAAAAAAAGAAACACTGCAAATAAAAAAGAAAGAAGACGAACACAAAGTATTAACACAGCCTTTTCAAGTTTAAGAAATAAAATACCAAATGTTCCAATAGATACAAAATTATCAAAAATTAAAACTTTAAGACTAGCAACATCTTATATACTATATTTAACAAGAGTTCTAGAAGGAAATCAAGATCCTTCCAATGGTTTTCAAGCTGAACTTATTACTTCATTAAAATTAGGAAAGGCAGAAAAAAAACATTTAGCAAAATCCAGTCATCATCAGGTATTAATTTGATTATTATTCATTTCAGTTTAATCAATGTTGAAATAACGCAGTATTTAAAACAAAAGATTTTTAAAGGCGGACATTTTCAAAAAGACAATGAGAACATGTATTGCACTTTTTGTATTCAAATTTTTAATTTTTGATAAAATTGTTTTATGTAAGAAACCTTATATAATTAAAAAAAGCTGTGAACATCTGTAAAAATGTCTTACTTTTGACACAAGTATCAAAGTTACAGCTATCTAAAAATAATTTCTTTTTTAAATAAATAAATAAAATTTGATCCCTAATAGCTCTAAAATAGGTCAAAGTACAAAATATTTTTTCAATTTTCAAAGATAATTCTTCCTTGTAAAATTTCAGAGTTCTAACTAAAAGAGAAAGATACTGAGAAATCAAAATTTTAGAATTTCAATGTTACATATAAAACGGTGTAGAAGTTTTGTAAGCAGACGAACAGACAGAGTGAACTAATAAGCCAATTTTTCAAAAAATTTTTGGAAAAAATCATAAAAAGATATTGTTTCAATATTAAAAATTAAACTCTACGAGTAATTTGTAGATTTTTTTATAGGTTTGAATTTGAAGTAAAATTATATATAGAATATAATTATGGTCTTCACTTTTTTTTTTCTCTTTATTTTAAACTAGGTAGTTAAAATTAGCCTATAGTTTTGTATTTTTTTTATATTAATTGTATTAAATTTGTAATTAGTTTATTTTATACTTATTAAATTAATAAAATAAATAAATAGTATTCTGAAACTTTTAACTTATAAGTTGTATAGAAAATATTTACATAATGTTATACATTTCTTGCTGAATTAAAAAAAAAAAGTGATATAATATAAGTTTTTATATAGCTTTTTTGTCAGAAAGTAAAAATTGCATCATGTTTACTCATAAGAACATAATCTTTTCCTGTATTTGATAAATGATTTTTCTAACATTTTCCCTTACAACATATTTTAAGAAATATCTTTATATTTACTTTTAATACCATGAGGTGTGCAAAACATAACAACATACATTGATTTCTAGTCAAAAATAATTATAAATTAAAATAAACTATATATAAAATATGTTACAATTAATGGAAATAAATAATAAGAATATAAAAAAAAATTAAAAGTTATTTTTTTAGAGATTAAAAGATATTTAGAAAAGACAACTACATAAATTGAATATTAAAATATAAAAATACAAATAAGTTTTACTTTTAACTCGAAAAAGATAGTAAAACACAAAAAAATGTTCATAAAATGTGACAAACCAATATAATAATTAGCAAACTGCTTTTTTCAAGAGGAGATATTATATTAGCTCAATTTTTTTATGCATATTATTTTTATAAAAAAAATTATTAGAAATTTGTATATACCAAAACCTAATTAATTTTATTTCAACAGCAGCATTAAAACGTGAAAATATACTAAAAACGCATTACTTAATTCACTGGTATTGGCTAACATAATATTAGATAGCATATTATAATATATGTAATTTATTTATTTATTTATTAGTTTAGCTCAAACTGTATACTAAATATAATATATATATATTTTCTAAATGCAATCAAAACAATTAAATTTAACTTAAATTACAATTAAAATAATTTAAATATACAAAAATTATTGCTGTTTATACAATTTAAGTTTTTGTGTTTGTTTAGACAGTGTAAAGTCAATATTATACTTGTGCTTGTTACGTATAAAATATACATATACATAATAGCAAAGTTGGCTTTATGAAATAAAAATTATTAACTTTTGTTTTTGCGTTATTATAATTTAATTAGGGGCCTCGTGAACTAGTGGTTAAACACGTGGCTTATTAACCGAGGCAGTGCGGGTTCAAATCCTGCACAGGTAGCAAGTTTTATTAATTGAAAAGAAATCCCCCAAGTTTTAATTAAAAATTAATTTTTATTACATTTAATTAATATAATTTAATTACATTTAATTTTAGCAAATTGAATAAACAGAGCGAAGAACCGAGACAATTTGTTGACAAAAAATCTTTAAAGGAATGAGTTCATTTTTTTATGAATTCATAAAATTCATAAAATTCATATGAATTCATGTTTTTATAAATTATTCTTTGAAGGATATTTTGAAAAATTTGCTATTAGTTTCACTCTGTCCATCTGTCTGCTTACAAAATTTATACACTGTTTAATAAAAAGTAATGAAATATTAACCATGCATAGGTCTCTTAAAAAAGCAATGATGTAGAACAACTTTTTTATGTAGGCTCACCGTTACTGCTCCTACAGCACCTATACAGCTCTTCAAATTTTAAAAAAGCTTCTTTTTAAATGCATACATGGTTCTGTTTAACATATTTTTAATTTAAAAAAGATAGGTTTGGTTTTTACCTTTATAAATCAACCATAATTTTTTTACGTTAACTTTTTTTAATAAGTAATTAGATACGTTTTAAAATTAATATATGCTAAAAATATGTGTAAAAAACTGTATATGGATAAGAATATTTATGTTCGTTAAATATGTATGTACTCATTTTTGATTAAATATTGTACAGAAATCTAAATATGTTTTCTAATTTAATTGATTCTGTTTATAGTATTTTTAAACATAAGTACATTATACATATAGTATGTACATATATTATGTACATATTTCAATGATATTTTTTGGGAAATATATAGTATACATACATGCATCTTATATAGGTAGACCACATAATAGTAATGCATTTCTTAATGATGCCATAATGATTGTCAACAACTGCCGAAAATGTTATGTTGTTAAAACTTAAGCACAGTATTCTTAAAATACTTAATTAGGTTATTTTAATTACTATTATGTACAAGAAATTTTTGCATTGAAAACTTTTTATGAAATATCAAAAACAATATAGACCAAAATAAAAAGTGTTCGAAATATCTTTTTCATAATAATAACAGTACAAAAAATTGGGCAGAATATTTTTAATAGGTAGTCGTGCGGAAATGGCTTTATTTAGAATTGCAAATTCATCCTGCTAAATTAGACAAAAATTGCAAACAAAAATTTTTTTTGACAGTCTATCGTGCTGAAATGGGTTCGGCTCTGATGCCGAAACGGTTTAATAGATTGAAACCAAATTAACCGAGTGAGCTTCTGTAGTGAAGAGCTACACTTTTGTAAATTTGCTACTCAATTTGTCAAACCGTTTAAGTGCGATAATAAAGAAATTAAAAAACTTCATTGAGCCCTGGTGCCGAACCGGGTTAATGGATCGTAACCAAATTAACCTTGTGAGCTGTTTTACTAAAGAGCTATACAAGTGAAGAGCTACACTTTTGTAAATTTGCCATTCAATTGACCAAACCGTTTAAGCGCGACAATAAAGAAATTAAAAAACTTCATTGAGCCCTGGTGCCGAACTGGGTTAATGGATCGTAACCAAATTAACCTAGTGAGCTGTTTTACTTGTAAATTTTCAACTCAACTTTCAACTTTTGTAAATTTTCAACTCAATTGGTTAAAACGTTTAAGCGCGACAACAAAGAAATTATAAAACTTCACAAGCCCTGGTGCCGAAACGGGTTAATGAATCGTTACCAAATTGATCTAATGAACTTTTATGCTAACTTTTATGCAATTGATTAAACCGTTTAAGCAGGACAACAAAAAAATTTAATGAACTTCGTTCGGTTCTCGTACCCAAGCGGATTACCTTCTTCTTAGATCTTCATAAAAATTTGTATAAATATTTACAATTTTTTCAATTCAATTTAAATTTTGCACATCTTAATTTTATTAAACATATAGTAAAAAAGTTCATACTTAATTCTTTTTTTATTTAATTGAGAAATAAATATATTTTTTTTAAATAATAATATTATTTTCTTGCTTTAATTCGTTAGGTAAGAAATGAAACTTATAAAATAAGTTAAGTCCTTTATATAGGCATTAACATATTTTTGTTTTTTATTAATTCATTAGCATTTCTAATGTATACAATTATGTTATTTGATTAGTTTAGTTCATAGATTTTACATAGTACAACTTTCAGTTTAGCTTCTCTGTATTGTCTAAATTTAATATTTTGATTATTAATTTTATTATTAATGTAATCTAATTTTGAGGGAAAAAAATTATTTTTAACAATTTAAAAAACTCATTTTTTGTGTTTTTATTTCTAAATATATTATCAGATTATTTAATCTGAAATTGAAAAAAATTCTTAATTTATAATTGTGCACGTTTTGTCACGAACATAATAGATTAGACGATATCAGGATTTGACAGGATTAAACTGTTTTTAATATTGATTTCATATAAAAGGATCGATGAGCAATATATAAAGTGTGGTTTAATTATTGTAATAATTGATGACGCCGCGAATCCGTTAAAAATAATACCTTTAGTTGTATTTGTATTTATTTTTAATTTATTCATTTTCAACAAATTATTTAAATATTTTTAAGTCTTCATTTATAATTAACACACGGAAACTGTAGTGTTGCAAAATGTTATATATAACGAAAGACAATAACAAAATGCTTTTGTAAAATTGTGTTGCAAAATGTTATAAAATTTCCAATTCCGTCTTATAACGAAAAACATAACGTTAATATAAATCATGGATTTAAACACATTGAAATGGATTTTGTTCGACATACATACATATTTCTAATAATAAATGATGTAATAATTTTTTTGTTCTCCTTTCCATCGTCCTATAAAAAGCATAGGGCTTGCACTAAGTCACTTATTATGACTAAAACAACTTTTATATGCAGCCATTACGTAGTTACTGCCCCTCGTTGGAAATAGTACTATTGTCAAATATTTATATACCTCAAGTTCAACTTAACATTTTTTCAATTTAAAAACGTCATTCGACTGAACTATTATCATAATAACCATAATCACCTTTATGAATCAATACCTTTATAAAACAATATCAAAATTATACATTTTGCTTAAATTTAGTATTTACTGTTATGTGAAAACAAAATTTAACATGATTTTTCTTCCTTCATAAGTCCGTCGCACTTTTAGATAGAAAAGAAAGAACTTTTAGAATTAGTATAAGTTTCCTCAGAATTTGTTTTTGAAAATTAGCTATTTTTTGACACCGGAACTTAGGCACCTGTACATTGATAAGACAAAAATTTAAAGCTCCAATAGCATATTTTTACGTGCGTTAACCGTTTTTCTTATAGTTGTATACGGTTACGGAGTTACAGCCCCTCAAAATTGCAAAACAGGCAAATGAATATATCGTAGGTTCTGCGTAGCAGTTTTATAATCTAAAAACGCTATAGAAGACCGGGACTTTTCTAACATTTATAAAGCAATATCAAAATCATGTAATATTATAAGAGGCCGAGACGAAGGATGAGCCCTGTGATAAGGCCCGGGCTGAAGTATTGTGAAAAATGGTGACAGACTCGGCTCCTCGAAAAAAAAAAATTATTATTATTATTAATTCTACGATATACATTATTATTATTACCGGGGTAAACCCAAGACCCTACGATTGAAAAACTGGTAACCACTACACCATGAGTCAGACTAATTTTTCAAAATAAAAGACAAAAATTAAAGCTTCAATTTTATAATTTAACATCTGTTAATGGTTTTGCTTAATTATGTCGAGTTACCTTAAAATTGAATTACCTTTTTATTTTTCACATTTTTTCTTTGCCAATGGCCTTTAAAAACCGTTTGTTTATATTGTGCCTTATTTTAGTTTAAAAGTAGTTGAAAGAAATATTTTCTAATGCATTTTTGTCATTGACAAAATTAAATTTTCAAAATATTTTTTCTCTTAAATTATGTAAAATAGATGGAACTTTAAAGCTTTCTTTTGAAAAAAAATAGAAAAAATTCTGTATTTTTTGCGTTAGGTATTTCAAAATTTGATTGCGCACAGTTTTTTTTTGAAAGTAGGCCTACTATAGACCATTCCTCGCTTTTATTATTGTAGATTGTGGTAATGCAGGATTATAGGAAAAATGGGCATTTTTGTTAATTTTCTTTATGTTAATACTAATATAGTGTTGTTTACTCACTCATGAGGTACCTCAAATGTCCCACTCATTTTCGAAAAATCTATCTCAAAAAAATAATTTGTACCACCTCATACAATACCTCAAAAAGTTATTTTTACCAAAATTAGTTATGATTAGAAAAATAAAATTTTATTTTTTGAGGTATTGTGACATTTTCTACTCATAACTCATTTTGGTACATATAATTTTTAGAGGTATTGTGACATTTTCTACTCATAACTCATTTTGGTACAAATAATTTTTTGAGGTATTGCGACATGAGGTGGTACAAATTATTTTTTTTGAGGTATTGTGACATTTTTCGAAAATGATAGTGAAGTACTACAAATACAAAGTACTTCAAAAAAGAATTTGCAGTAGAATATGAGTAGTACAATTACAATGATACAAAATATTGTACCAGCTCATTTTGCAAAAGGAGTGCCTCATACAAACTCATTCAAAAATGAGGTATTACCCAACACTATACTAATATAGATAAATATTTATGGATTATGCAATTTTAAAACCAGCTTTGGACGAAATAAAAGGATTTTAAATCGTTCTGTTATTTCATTTCCCATAAATGACATATTACGTATAAATATTTCTAACATTCAGACATTTTAGTTCTATCTGTTTCTAGACTGTTGAGCTTTCTTCTTCTACTTTCAGGCCTTAACCATATGCTTTTAATATTCAGATTATAAAATGGAAAATAGGTAATAAGAATATTTTGGTAAAAATTACACTTGATTTACTTTTTACATCCTATGAGGAAAGGAACATGTGAGGACTATTTATAAAATATAGGAGAAAAAGAAGACGACAACGTTTTTCACTATTTTCACCTAAAGTTTATAATGTTTATAAAACCATATAAAGAAATATTCTAATGATATTTTTTTCAATCATTTTCAGATATAACAATTTTAGTTAACAATCTTAGGTAACAATTAGATAAACAAATTTAGGTAACAATCTATTTTTTTCATTCTTTTAAATGTTTTCATTATATTTACTGAGAAACTTTCAAGCATTCCATCTCTAGAAAAGATAAATTTGTTTCCATCGCACAGAACCAATTTTTGTAGTTTTTCTTTTTAGCACCTTTTATATAACATCCTCAGCAACCAGAAGAGCTATAGTATTACTATCTTGTAAGTATAGGGAATTACTATCAAGATAGTAATAAATACTTCAAATTACAAATTACTAATTAAAATTACAAATTATTATCAGTGTGATAGGCTACATAATTACTATCGAAATAATTATTTCATGTATTAATTTTAAAAAATTGTTTTTGTTTAATTTATTTTATTTAAAATTTAAATACCAAAATTATTTTATTTTTGGGAAAAAATATTTGGGAAAAAGCGAAAAGCATTAAATTAAATTTGATCAATACTTTTAGTCATATACATATACATATGTAGTATGTACATATGTGTAACCTTTTATATAACATACAGTTGGAGAAAACTTGTATAACATATGAATTCGTTCAGAGCCGGCTCAAGAGGCATTGGCGCCAATTTCCATTTTAGGCGCCCTATTCCTAGTTGAAAAAAAATAAATAAAAAGCGTAATAAAAACAACAAAAATTAAACATGAAATGTGAAAGCATTAAAGAAGATACATTTAATTATAAAGAAAAAATTAAATTATTTACAAAAATTCAGAAAACAGAAATAAATTTAAAAACATCGAAATTCAAAATACCTACCATAGAGGCAAAGGAGAATACCTCGAAATCCCTGAAATTTTAAAAATTTCGGAAATCGAAATCCCGGAAATATATTTTGCTAATAAAAAAATCCCGGAAACTCGAAATCGCGGAACTTCAAATCCCGGAAATGTTTTTTTGCATATAATAAAATCTCAGAGACTTAAAATCCCGGAACTCGAAATCTTGGAAGCTTTACTTCCAGGATTCATTTTTTTGTTGTTTTTTATATTAATATTGAAACTAAAGTTTATTCAAACAAAAAATTTATTAATTGAGCCCAGTAAAACAAATAAAACCAGTAAAACCAATAGTAATTTTACAATAGTAAAACCAGTAAAACAAATAAATAATAAACAAATAATAATTCATTTTAGAATGCTTTAAAAAATATTTAATATATATTTAGTATATTTATAAATATACTAAATTATAAAATAGAGAGTAATCATCATTAACGTATTACAACGAATTACAGTGATAAATTTATTACAATTCCTTTTAAAAAGTCACCTTCGTTGGAACTTCCAATATTTTGGAAAACTCGCTGAAGTCTTTCGTATTTTTGTACTTGTTTCTCGGTTTGTTTTTTATTTCTTTATTTATTTTTTTTTTTTTTTAGGGTAGGTGGGAATCATCGAAAGACACTATAGAGGAGTGTAAACGAGCACGAGTCCTCTATGAGTATGTGAGTGTGTGGGTATTAGAACGAATTACAGTGATAAATTTATTACAATTCCTTTTAAAAAGTCACCTTCGTTGGAACTTCCAATATTTTGGAAAACTCGCTGAAGTCTTTCGTATTTTTGTACTTGTTTCTCGGTTTGTTTTTTATTTCTTTATTTTTTTTTTTAGGGTAGGTGGGAATCATCGAAAGACACTATAGAGGAGTGTAAACGAGCACGAGTCCTCTATGAGTGTGTGGGACTTTAACCCACTAAACACCACCTATCTTTTTTGACCAAACAATAGGTTATACGATCTTTAGTACTAGTGCACTGCCTGGTCAAAAGAAGTTGAATTAGGGAATGAAAATAGATTTCAAATTGGCAGGCATATTGTGAACAAAGTTATTAATATTCACTTTGAATCTTTGCACGTTGTAAATGTAATCATCACCAATTCTGGGGAACACATGAGGTGGAAGATGGTTGAACATTCGCGATGTTCGTACTACAAACGAATTTCCATAAGCCAAATTTTGCCATCTGGGAATTTGAACTACATAGGGATGGGCAGCAGAGGCTCTCCTTGTTCTCTTTGGAGGAAGAATGCTTTGAGAGAAGGCATCAAACTTTTAATCTCGTTAGAACAAGAACCCAATCCTATAAGGTATCTATAAAACAGGGTACGTGTTCCTGTAAGGCGCCGGAGACAGAGTGGAAAGAGCGTAGAGGTTACATTGGGATCGTTTATTAGACGAATTGTTCTATTTTACACTTTATCGAGAAATCCCAATACCGTTTTGGAAGCTACTGTACTCCATCTTTGGTTTTATATATGTTTTATAGATATTTAGGAGATCAGAAAATGAAAAGAAGGCTTTACAACGATACAGGAAACCCATACACCTAGGTGCATTTTTAGGTATACCAAAAATATGATTGGACCAAGTTAATTTTTGATTTAGCTCCATCCCTAAGATGTTGAACTCATCCGCAAGTTGCAAAACTTCCCCTTGAAAAGTTAAAGTTGGGATTCAAGTGTTTCTTTTCCGAGAAACTAAACAGCGCTGAGTTTTCTTAAAGTTAAAATCGGCTCTGATGATTTTGCTACAAATAATAATTTTACACCAGTTTCTAACCGCGATATAGCTTGCTCTATTAGCTTCAGTCCTATCACTCTTGTAGATTTGAAAGACGGAAGCCTCTTTAGTTATTGCATTGCATTTGCATGCGATTAAACCAAGATTTTGGTGGGCTTTTAATACTTGTCATAGAGTGAGTTTTGTAGGCTTTCATCCCTAGAAGAATTATATCACTAATCGCATTGGTTGCAGAGTCAATATTTCTGTTGCTAAAGCACAAAGACCAATCAACAGCTTTAAAAAATTCATTTAAACCTTCCCAGTTAGCATGGCTATAACGCCATACTATTTTTTTTGGGACAGGTCTTCGACTGGTCTGAGTGCTATTCTCGAAGCTACTATTAATCAAGCAGTGGTCGGAACAACCAAGAGGAGAGCTAAGTGAGACCTTGTATTTCTTAGGATTTGTGGTCAGAAACAGATCCAGGATGACCCAGTTGGTCCAGGATGACTAACCTGGTCTACACGGTCGGGAATTAAATTAAAAATTCAAAACTATTCTTATGAATTATGATTTTTATATTTGTGTTGTTTTGTTACTTCGTTCTATGTGTATGGTTCTCTTCCTATACTAGTTTACTATATAGAAAAATCAAATAGTATAGGTAGCTATAATTTTTACATATGATTACTGATTAGTTACTCGTACTATTCTTATGATTTATATATTTTTGTTACTTTAGTACTTCGTTCTATTACAAAATAAGTATAAACAAAATTAAAATTACAATATAAACAAAATAATATGTAAAGCTATAATTTTTATATAGGTATGATTAATATGAAGTTTGATTTTTACATGTTTGATATACATACATATATATAAATAAAATTATAATGTATAGTACCATAATATTATAATTGTGAAGTATAAATAACATTTTTTTTTAGAGTGTAAAATTTTTTCTAAATTTTTTTTTTTTAATTAAATTTGAGATTTTTTCTGTATCAATAGGGAGCCCTTAAGCGATGCTTAACTTGCTTAATGCATTAAGCCGGTCCTGAATTCATTACAGTATTAAACGAGATATTAATAAAATATAATATGATAATATTAAGTATAAAAAAAAATAAAAAATACATACATGTTGATGTATGTCCATACTTTGGATTTTTCTAAAATAAAATTTAAATTAAAAAAATTCAAAAAAACTTAAAAAACTAATAAAAATATAAATGTGTATAAAAAATCCACCACGAAGTCTAAAATCTAAAAATTGTGTTTTATTATGTATATACTTATGTTACCCACATATTGTTAGGAATTTCTATAAAAATTAGACTAATAAAAACAAAAAAAATTAAAGAAAAAAGAAAGCAAGTTCAATAGTACAAGGGCTGTAACAAAAATTTGTTCAAAATAAGAAAACAGTTTAAACTGGGGAAATTTTCTGGACAAATTTTAATCTTCAACCCTTTGTTATTTCGGTCTTCTCCTTTTTCCGTGATTTATGTAACTGGATTCTGAGGATCGTTCTGAAATAAGAGAAGCTGTAAAATTTAAATGATGATCAAATAATTTATATTATACATATATATTATATTGTATTTATAGTTCTAAAATCTAAATTAAAACGATTAATTGTTTTCGGTTAATCAATTATCTTCTTAGAAAATATGTTTTTAGTTAATAGGTACTTAAAATTAAATTTAGAATCTGAGAATTAATTAATTAATAAATTAATTTGGGTAAACTTTATTTTACAAACTTTTGTTAAAATTTAAAATACAAAAATAATAATTTTTTTCTATATTAATTATAACAAGTCAACAATATATAAAACAAATATATAAAAAATATGAAAATGCCAGTACCTATACAATCTACAGACCTATCTGACTGACTTAATATAATAAATATTTAAGAATAAGTAAATGCATTCTATAGTATGCACTCTAAAAAAGATGGGAACAGTTATGGATTTTTGTAAGGATTTGTTAAGTGAATTTTTCTTCTTCCAATTTCTATGTATAATTTAGCTTAATTTAAAAAAAAAATAATAAGCAATTCTATATTCATTATGTCAACATAACAATTAAAAATATAAACAATATTTTTAAAACCTTAAATAGCTAAGTCATAAAAATTATTTTCTTATTTTTTTAATTTATTTTTTATTTTGAAACGAAGTTCCAAATAAATCACTTGTATTGTTATTGCAAGTGTATCTATCGTGTAATATAGTGTTAACTGGTGGGTGGAATTTTACAGCAACATAACATAAATAAAAACAAAAAAAAGTACACATAGAATCCATTAATTGAATTAATATTAAAAATATAATAGAAACTATAAAAAACATCATTATTTTTTGATGATATTGAGAACAACATCAAATTAAACTATAAGCACGCAGCCAAACATACTATAAGATTAATAAATATGTAGATTAAAATTTAAGGGGCGTATTTGTTTATATGTATACAAAAGAATATATTTATAAATGTAATATATATATAACATACATATATATATTTATTGTTTCGCAGAGAATATTTTTTTGTCTGAAATAGGTATAGTGTACGAGTAGGTATATTATGATGTTTTGTAAAGTTAAGTACGGTAATAGAAATATTGATTGGTTTGCGGCATAAACCGTCCTGGGTTGTATTTGCCAAATTCCAACTCTTTTTTTATTAGTTTTACTGCACTTTGCCATAAACTATAAACAAGTTGCTGTAGTCTCTAATTTAAAACCCGTTTAAACATTCTTCAGTAGCTCTCTATTACATATGTATATGCAAAATAAATATGACACTCTATTTTCTATTATGATAGTTTTCATAACTTCGCAACAATAAAATAATTGAACTGATTAATTGTTTTAAGTGTGGTTGTAATTTGAAAAATTTACTTATTAGTTTCACTGTGTCCTTCTATCCAACCGGTATTCTGTTTAAAAAATTCCACACTATTTAAGTAAAGGTAATGAACTTTTAATTATGTATAGGTTTCATAAAAAAAAATAATTCTGTTGGAAAAACTATTTAATGTAGCCGTACCGATTGCGGAGCTAGAGCCCTTCAAAATTGAAAAAACATTATTTTGAAATGTTTATGTCTCAAGTTCTGCTTAATATTTTTTTAAGTTAAAAAGTCAAAAACGAAATTTTTTCGGCTTCATAAATCAATAAAAAACTTTTTAATTTTGTTTGAAATTTGGTAGTTACATTTGAATGGTTCTACTCCATTATTTTGATAGATTTTACCTTCTACGTATTTCTGGAATGTTTAGTGTCAGAACGTTGGAATTGTAGGGCGAGAAAAATCTTTGAACTTAAGTTACCTTAGAAAAAATGTTTGTACTTCCCCAAGTTGAGGAACTATTAGAGGTAAAAAAATTTGCTTCTTCTGTGCAAATATATCGTAAGCAGGACATAGAAATTAAAGCTCCAATATTATATTTTTACATGTGTTAACAGATTTATTTTATATTGGATTCTTTTATAATTGAAGTAAGTCTCTTGTTTTTTCACAATTTTTTCTTACATATAAAAGTCTATATACAAAATTATAAATTTTGATTCAAAAATAGTCACATCAAAAAAGGCTTTTATTGTCTTTTTAAAAATGTGCACTTTTAAAAATCTTTGGGTTCACATACTGCGATATTACTATTTAATTAATATATTTTTTAAGGTTTTAATAACATTTTTTCAAATTCTAGGAGGATTATTATGGAATAATTATATAAATATAATATATGTATAATTTTTGGTACTATGTTTGTACATCACACTTACTTTCGTGTTTTAAAATGATTTCATACTATATAGTTATAATAATAATATGCGGTTTGCACTTTTGCAGTAGTAAAAAAGAGGGTTGAAAATATCAAAAATATCAATTATTAATATATTCTATTGCCTACACTTTGACAGTATGCTGTAATAATAAAATTCTGTATGTAAGTGCAAGTAGGCAAAATATTTTGGTAATTTTGTTAATTATAGGGGAAAATATTTTAATAATCTTAAAAGAATGATGATATTTTGAAGATGAAATAATAATGATGTTAATTGTACATGACCTGCACCTTGACTTGTTGTTTATTTTTTTGAAATAAAATTTAATTTATTAAAAATAATCTTTTAGTAATTTAATTTAAATTTTAACTAAGAGAAAAAATAAATATATATGTAGATAGCATAATTAACAAATTATCTTATCTCGTATCTTATTTTCTTTGTCGTTTTAAAATGTATTTTTAAATGATGATTCCGTTCTTTGATTTTGAAATCTTTCAGAACTTCTATTCTTGGGGTGCATTTTAGAATTGGGTTCAAAATCAGGGTTATACGTTTTTCCAGAATATTTATATATTTTATATATATATAACCGAGATTATGCCTTGTTTTTGAAATAATGAATATAACAAAAATAATTAGGAAAATTTTAGAGTTGGTTACAAAATGAAGGTGTCAATAATTTGTTCACCGGAGTTTGGGTGGGGCAGCCCTCACTTTTTAAATGCATTGTTCTTGACATATGTATGAAAAAATAATTTTTAGAAGGATTTTATAAAGTTGATGACATAAATATGTGTACATATATAATTTCAATATACAATATAGTATTAACTTTTCAAAAAACAGGATTTTAAAAACAGGATTTTGATAAAATGGGATTATAATAAACCGGTTTTTGTACACCCAAAAATAGCCCACTGATATTTTTAGCATGTTTTAGCATCAACAATAAATAATTTTAATATTAATTGATAAGATTTTTTAATACTTCATTACTTTTTTATAAATATACATACAACTAGTAAATTTACTTAAATTTGGAGACATTTAGACTGTTAAACATACGTTAAAAATTAATACAATAGATATGAAAAGATATCTGGAGTAATTTATAAATTAAAAGAATTTTTTTTCCAAAGTGGTATATTATCAAGTAAATTGCTTTTAGCAATTAAACCACTTGATTCTTTTCCTATTTTAATTTTTTTCCTTTAAATATCTTTTTTTTATCTGTTTCTGTTTGTGTTTATTTTTTATTTTAATCCCATTTCTCAAAATAATAATAAAAATTAAAATTTCTGGCCTTCTTTTAAAGTGAGTAACTTGTGATCAATTTATAATAAATAATGCATGTACATACATATGTACATATTATGTATTTCTGCTAGACTTTTTTTTATTTTTCTTTAAGTTAAAAGAGGTTCATGCGATGTAATTTTATTGGTTTGTATTTTTCTTTAAACTATTTAAATAATTTTAAATTGTAATAGTTTAATTTGACGTAAATATAAAGAAATTTACATAAAACTTATTTATCTATAACTATATAATATTTTTAATTAAACTTCTTTTTAAAATAATAACTCAAAAATTTTTAAAAATAAACCCAGTTTCAATTTTATATTAATCATTTTTCTTTTGTTTGTATGTATATATGTAGGTATATACTTTGTGGACTTAATTTTTTTTCATATTTCAAATATAGAATAATATTTGTCAATGTTAATCTTATATTATTGGATTCTCTTAAATGAATGAAACGGGCAATTAATATTAAAAATGTAAAACTAAAAATTTAATATCCCAGTTATTTTATAATCTATATATATTACATTATGAATTATGATTGAATAGTTATTAAAAAAGATGTTTCATTTTCATACAGAGTTAAAAGATTCTTTAAAACTGATTTCTATACGGACATTTAAATTGAAATTCACATCTATTGCGCTTAGAAGTGTAAAAGATATACATATGTACATATGCAAGTCTACATATTATGTAGACTTGCATTGCTTTGCATTATATAATAAACGCAAACAATAAACTCAACGATAACTTCTCTAATGACATACATACAACTTTATGAATATTGAATAGTTTAAAAATAGTTTTTTATATTCTTATGAGGAGACTTACAAAGATTATAAAGATTAAGAAGTTGACTGATGGGTCTTTGAGGGACTTGGTTCAACTATATATGTATGCAGATACATACATATATAAATTATATTGTAATTTGTATTTTTATTTTTATTTATAGTAAATATAATTACACATTTTATACCTTTGGCATTACATAATATACGTAATTAAGTGAAGTTCCTGAAATTAAATTCTGTTTTAATTTATGTGTAAATAAAATAGAAAATTTCTTTTCATAAAAACCACTTGAATATCATTTCTGAATTCTGAATCATAAAGATACGCTATACGTATGTATGTATACAAAAACATTTTTTGTCTATATTTATACAATACCGAAGGAAATTTGTTTTTTTGTTTTAAACTATTTACAGTATTTTTTGTTTTAAACTATTAGATATACATACCTATATGCTTATTAAGTACTTAAAAAAAGTCAAGTGGGAAAAACATTACATTCAACTTTATACATTTTGTCATAAACACAACACAACTCTATTTATCTTAAGTTTGTATCTATACGTTTCATAAGGTAAATTATGTTTACATTTTCTTTTCGCTGTTATTTTTTTAATAATATGAAATTTTGAACTGTTTATATTACATATATGTATATATATATATATCATGTACAATAATATACCAATAAATGTATGCAATAAGTATAATAACGACTTAATAAAATAATTAAAACAAAAATAACACACATATTTTAGTAAATAAATAAACAAAATGACAAATTAAGATTAAAACAAGTAAATGTAACAGTAAGTCGATGCAACCGACTTATTTGTACCCTACACCTAAAAAATTCAAATTAAATTAAAAATCCATAAGTTATTTTAGTTAGGTATTTAATATAAGCTAAAAAAAAAAATTAAAAATTAGTAATTATTATTACTTCGAAATTATTAATTTCGAAGAATGCTTGTTCGGTCTTGGGAGTTGTGTGGGAGATAGCCGAACAACCATTCAAATTCATCTGAAATTTTAGACAAATCAGGGATTCAGGAAACCACACCCTAGTACCAAATTTAAAGTTTCTATCTTTATAAATTTCGAATATGTATATGCTTGTTCAGTTTTGGGAGTTGTGTTGGAGGTACCCCAACAATAACTCCAATTCATCTCAAATTTTAGGGATATCAGGGATTCAGGAAAAAACACCATCGTATAAAATTTTAAGTTTCTATCTTTATTAATTTCGAAGATATGCGTGTTCGGTTTTGTGAGTTGTATAGTAGGTACTTGAATACATGGTGCGATTTTCCACATTTGCAATCGCCGCCATTCTTTAGTCACTATTAACCTACAGTATAAATTTTATCAAGATAGCATCATTATTTTTTGAATTATCGTGCGTACGGACGGACGGACGGACATAGCTAAATCCACTCAGGAAGTGGTCCTGATTCAGAATATATATACAATATACATGCCCATATCTAACTCGCTTCCTTTTGGTGGTTACAAACACCATACCAAAGTTAATATACCCTATACTTTAGGTGTAGGGTATAAAAAAAATGATTTTTATAAATCTATAAAGTATGTACAAGCAGATAAAAGTGTTAATTGGTATGTATTATAATTTACAAATTTACAATAGGTATAGACAATATTGTTTGCTTGCATTACTTTTAAGTTTAAATAATATTGGTGCGTTTATTTATATATGTATGTGTTTATTATTAAGATTCTTAAGTCCATTGAAATTAATTGATATTATATAGTACACATTACAATTATGTGCACGCAAGTTTTTAAATTCTGATATCAGCAGTTATGAGAGACATATTATAATGTTTTCAACCTTAACTGATCTTATGCTCGTTTTGCAAGCTTTCTTATTTATTTTTTTTAATGTTTAGTTCTAACAGAGACAATTTATTGTCTTTGGCAGAGGCAGAGCTAAGAATAATGAAACAATGGAAACAAAACAATAGTGAAAACGATATTGTAGGCTATGTCTGTTAATAAAATAATATCATATGTATGTATGTATATACATACATATACATACATACATACATAGTTTTTTTTTTGATAAAATTTAATATTATCTCATTATTTTTTTTATACTATGTATGTACATATGTACCTATATTTAAAATTACGTCTAATCGTATAATCAAAATAATTTGATTTATGTAAACATGCATATATGTATATATGTATGTGTGTATGTTTATTTTATTTGCATAACTTATAAGTATAAATACGTTAGTTTAATTGTTAAATTGTTTTTTCTTCTTCCAGTTTACAATTGAACAAGAAATCAAACGTAAGAAAAGCAGTGGGAGAACGGGTTGGCCCCAAGATGTTTGGGCATCCGAACTTAAGTAGGAAGGAAAACAATTATGTACATACATACATATGTATGTATCTTAAAATTTAAATATGAAAAAAAAAATATTTACTTAATAATGCACTTATTTATATTCCTTTTTTTTTTTGTCAATATAAATGTAATTCACTGCACTTTTTAATTATTCAAATAAAAGTTTAATTTTTAAATCTAGAAGATTTGAATTATTATAGCAAGCTAAATTATAGATGTAAAATTATATAAACATAATTTTTGAAAATATCCAGATGCAGTGAAAATACTTGAAGAAATTTTCTTACTATACTAGATAAATGTTACTAAATTTACTAAATTTTTCAAAAATAAATTATTAATACCCTTTTTGTAAATAAAATTCTTATTTATTCTTATTTAAAAATGTAAAAATTTTTTGTTTTTTTAAGAAAACACAAAGAGGTATAAGGTTGTATTTTATAAAAGTATATTGAATAAAATAGGTATACATTCATATTTCATAGTCATACATATGTAGAAATAAATTAAATTAAGAAATCTATGGAAATATTTTTTTTTTGTAAATAAGTGGATTAAGTGTAAACTAATATTATACTGTGGAACTTCATGCCAACCTCTATATTGCACAATCAGCAATGCGGATTGCAAAACTTAACTAAATTTAAGAAGAGAGTATTTTTGCAATTATAGGTCGTTTAAACTAACGTCGTTGCAATTATAGGTCATTTAGTCTAACAATTTTAATTAAGCGGTATAGATAATTTTTATGTATGTACGTATATATATTCAGTAAAATTTTAGCTTTCGTTTTATTTAAAATTTAATAAGGTTTTTATATAAAAATATTTTTGTATTTTTTTTTTGTTCTCTAACGCACTTTTAATTATTTTATTTAATACTTTTACTTTTAATTCCGATTATCAACTTCGAAAACGCTTAAAAAGCTCTAAAAAACTCCTAAAACCTTCTAAATTAATTATTTATTATAGTTACCCATAATATACCTATTTTTATATTTATACCGATATATAGTAAACATATTATTAAAAAACATCTGTTATTAAGTACAATTATGATCGTTGGCGTATGAAAAATTATTTCAATCATAAACAATTTAATTAAAAATAGCGCAATCAACAAAAAGTTATTGCCTCCACAATTATTAAAAGAGTTTTTTGTGAAACTACTAAATAATGGCAAGTCTATTTACCAAGTAAAATCGCACAAAAACTTAGGATAAAGTTCCGCTAAGGAGTGATCATAAATTTAAATGACGTCATCACATAACGGTACTTTATATCTCTAAGTTTCCGAATATATATGCCATTAGTAGTACCGTTGGATCATCTAGTAACCGAAAAGTACATTATAAAAAATTTCTCATTACATTTTCTACAATTTTAATTAATTTTTCAATATATATCATATTTATTATATACCATTGAAAAGAGTGTGGAGACTACTTTCTAACGGTATAATAATAAAAATAGGGTGTCTTTGAAAATTTCGAAAATTACACATGTATACACAATTTCGAAAATTACACATGATTTTTTTTTTAAAGTTGGAATTTTTTTTTTAAATTCCATATAATCACTGAAAAAGTGATTATATTATCACTTTTAACTAACACTTTTTAAGATAGCAGAAATTGAATAATGTGATTCGTTACTCGTTAGCAACGATTGGAAAGTGAAACGTTATGTTAAAAAAAATCTAACAAGTAAACAATATTTTGTTTATGCGATTGCATTATTGCAATGCAATGCGACGATACTGTACTGAATAGTTTTACATTTATACTTGAAACTTTGGTATTTTCTTTTCTTTGGCATGATATTTTATTATGGTTATAAAATTTGAATTTATTGGAATCGAAGTAACTTAAGAAAAGTTTATACCGTTTAAAGGACAATTTAATATAAAGTTGTTCAATTAGGAGGTTATCTTCACAAAAATGATGAAAAATGTTTAGTTTCATTCTTTATTGACCACTGTTAAAATGATAAAAAAAACATCTCATCTATATATTTTATATAAAATACATATATATACTTAAAATTTTAATTCAAAAACTGAAATTTTGTGAGCTGATAGCAGAAATCTCATAATTTATATTACATAATATAAAATTCAAGATTTGTGGGATTTATATTAATATTAATATAATATTACTAATATAAACTCATAATTTATATGAATATAAAATTCAAATGTTTCTACAATTATTTCCTGAAATGAACTTGGAAAAATGTGTCCAACTGTTGATTTCTGTAAATGGTTCGAAAATGGCGGAACTAGAAATGAATTATAAATAGAAATGAGTGAAATAAACCAATCAAAGGGACAGAAAATCCTCGTCTCAATTTTATAAAAAAATTTTGTGATTGGTTATCAGTTTGGAATACAAATAATTTCAAGATATTATTAATTCATTTTATGGTATTATCGACACCAAAAATTATTTAAATATATTATTTTACAATATTTTAAGCTTTACTTATTAATGGTTTGCTTTTTGGCACATTTCCAAAAAAATTTTAAAATAATTTCCGTATTAGTTTTACTCTTGCTATCCCCAATACGGAGCTGCAGCCCTCAAACAAAAAAGCCCTATTTTAAATTTGTATATATCAAGTTCTGCTTAACATTTTTTGAATTTAAAAACACCATTCAAATGAACTTTTTTTTACCATTAAAAATCAGTATTAAAAATATACATTTTTTTTTAATTTAGTATTTTAATTTACCGATTTTTCTTCCTTCATAACTCCGACATGTTTTTAAATAGAAACTTGAAATGTTGGGAGTATAAAGAATTTTTTGAATTAGTGTAAGTTGTCTCAGAAATTTTTTTTGTACCACCCCCTGTTTAAGAACTAATAGGGCTTAAAAATTGAAGTTTTGCAATTTTTAAATGACTGTAAGGCCCTGTTGCAAAGTTAATGCTTCAACTTTATAATTTTACATGTGTTAATGGGTTTTATTAATTATGTAGAGTTCCTTTAAAATTGAAGAAAGTGTCCTTTTACTTTTAAATTTGTTCTTATATGAAAATTCTAAGAAATTTTCAAATTTTGGTGTAAGTTAAAATTCTAAACACTTTGTATTGGGTTTTGCAAAATGTGCGCTTTTAAAAACTGTTGGTTTACATTCTGCCTTGTTAAATATAATTCTCTAAATTAGTTTCTAAATCAAAATTGCAAATAAAAAATTTAATTTGTCGATTTAGTTGTTGCTTACAGTGTAGCATATTATCACTCTCATTGGTTAAGTTTACATTTTTCATGCTGAATCCGATTCACGTAGACCACTCACGTTTACATTTCTCTTCAAAAAGTAGATTCTTTTTTATTATTATTTATATGTGGCGTATTCAAAAAAAAATTTTGAAGAAAGAGGTAGATGCATAAAATAAAAGCAGAAAATGAATGTATTACAATATGTAGTTATATAAATTTTTTTTTGACCCTCATAAAAATTTTTTATTTCGTTTTGTCTTTTTATTTTTTACATTTTTTCTTATATGAAAATTCTAAGAAATTTTCAAATTTTGGTGTAAGTTAAAATTCTAAACACTTTGTATTGGGCTTCGGAAAATGTGCGCAGTGCGCCTTATTAGTAAATTCTTTTCTTCAACTCTAAAATTTCTGGTGTAAAAAAAGAAGAATGAAGTTTTAAAACTACAAAACCAAAAAATTATAGCTTATATGAAAGAAGGGTGAAATGTAATGAAAAAAGTAGATTCGAGAAGACCAATGTAAACAGACGGATTGAAGCTCTTTAAGAAACTTTTATAGTGGTAAAGAAAATGAAGGGTTTTTTTTTTAAAGTTACTTTTTAATTAAAATATTAATATATTTTAAATCTGAATATATTATGTTTTCAAAGATTTTTTACAGATGGAATTTCATGTAAATTAAAAAAAAATGATATTTTTCGAGTTAAGGATTTTAGCTTTACCACTACAAATACCGAAATAAAAAAAACCGAAACCGCTTTACCGCTTTACCGAAATAAAAAAAAAAAAAAAAAAAAGTATAGGAATATTTGAAATTAAATTGTAATGTATTTTTAAAGGCACAACTTTGTTTAATTTCATTCATTTAAGTACATAGTGGCAAAAAGTATCGAAAGTATTTTAAATTGTTAATTGAAATTTTTTAAAATTAAATAAAAAAGTAATAATGGAAAGTGTTTTAAATTGTTTATTGAAATTTGAATATGAAAAATGTATTTTAATTGAAAATTTTATGTAGATATTATTTAGATAGTTTAAAAAATAAATTTATTAAATATTTTAGTAAAATTAGTACAGATCGAGGAAGAGTGCAGTAGAGTAGACTGTGTCAAGTCAGGGATACCCATATGAACGTAATATATCATGTTTCTATTTAACTTGATTATCTTTTAAATAATTTCAGATGTTTTAGTACTTATAACTACCGAGATGTATTTATGTAAATTGTGGAGTTGTATGACAGCTACCCAAATCTATTGCACCAGCACAACCAAATTTTACAGAAGATGTTGCCATAACACTTGATCTTCATTTGTAATATTGCAAACGCCTAGCTTCATTAAGTTCTAAGAGGTGCAAGAAAAATAAACGAAGCAGAAGTAGTTATAACACAAAATAACGAAGAATTAACACTGTTTGAACCGGAGTATACATCAATTTATGTAAAAGGGCTGTCAATCTTTATAAGAGAACACCACATTTGTGATTTCATAAGGCTTAACTTTGATATAAATCCAATTAATTACAACAAATATTACGCCACGTTCAATAAACAAAAAAAGAGCTTGGTATTGCTGTTATAAAATTGACGTACCGAAAGAATCCTGTTCTATATTGCTTGTGGAAAATAACATAAATAAATGGAAAACCTTAAATGCAACGGCCTCACTTAGTAGTTTAATTAATACTAATATAAATCACAAATCTAACATAAATTTGAATACTAACAATAAATATGTTAATCATAATAAAGAAAGATTTATTAGTAACAAATTTAATAAAAACAATAATAATAATAATAATAATAATATAATAATAATAATAATAATATTAATAATAATAATAATAATAAAAAAAATAATAATAATAATAATATTAATAATAATAATAATAATAAAAATAATAATAAATAATAATAATAATATTAATAATAATAATAATAATAATAAAAATAATAATAATAATATAATAATAATAATAATAATAATAATAATAATAATAATAATAATAATAATAATAATAATAATAATAATAATAATAATATTAATAATAATAATAATAATATTAATAATAATAATAATAATAATAATAATAATAATAATAATAATAAAAATAATAATAATAATATTAACAATAATAATAATAAAAACAATAATAATAATAATAATAATAATAATAATAATAGTAATAATAATAATAGTAATAATAATAATAATTACAATATTAATAAAACTAATTTTAACAAACTTATTTACATGATGAAGGTGATCATGTTAGCATAGATGGCAAAACTGCAATGAATACAAAAGTACTCATTCAGGCCGCAGGTCTTCCTTCTAGTTATGATGATCTACTCAACCCCTTCCTTAGATATCATGGCACTATGAACATCTCAAATGATGAAGTTATGAGTGACCTACATTCGTATCGTTGTCACGTCCCCAAGTCTCCAAAAGAAGAATGGAGCCCTCAAAAAGGACAGAAGGGACATAAAACAATTTTATTCGATCCATATCGAAATTCAATTGAAATAAAAAATCCTTCAAAAGACCTTCCAATTATTACACTAAAATTTTATTACCAAAATGTCAGAGGACTTCGCACAAAAACTAAAGATCTCCTAATTCTGCTATCATGAAATATGATCTGTACATTTTAACAGAGACCTGGCTAATTTCATCTATTAATAACCTAGAAATTTTTGATCAATCTTACTCAATATTTCGGAAAGATAGATACAATCCAACTTCCTGGATCGAAATTTTAAATCGGCAAAGGGAGGTCGAGTACTTATAGCTGTCAAATCCAAATTTAAAGCTTCTGTTATTAATATATCGTCGGACGCTTATTTAGAAATAATTGGAATTAGGATTCAACTACATAATAAAACTTTATACTTTGTAAATTGTTACATTCCTCCTAATTCCGATATTGAAAAATATAAAGATTTCTGTTCCATAATGGAAAAAACAACATTAAATGCTCCGCACAATTCTGAAATTTTTGTCTGTGGTGATTTTAATTTTCCAAATTTGGTATGGAAACAACACATCGATGATATTTATTTCCTTCCCATGAATGTTAATAATGATACAGAAAGCCATTTCATTGATAGTCTTAATGCCTGCAACATTCAGATTTCAGAACATTTAAATCAGATTGGTTAAATTCACTAATTATTCAATATCCAACATCTTTAGTGAACATAGATATTTATCACCCATCAATCTCTTTCACTTACTGCTTTAATTCACCTCAGTTAGACAATACGTTAACTTTTAATAAATATAAATTTAATTTTGACAAAACGAATTTTGACCTTTTAAATTTATACCTAAAAGAATTTAATTTCTTTTCACTGTTTGAAAATAAAATTTGGATTCCATGTTTGTTTAACCATTTCAAGACAGAGGTAGAAAAAAGCTATTAATTTTATTTGGATCAAACTTCCACTAATATCATGCGTAATCCAAAATTATTCTGGAAATTAATTAATAAAAAACGGAAATGCAACCAATTTCCGACACATATGAATTACAATGATTTCATTAGTAACGATTCTTCTAAAATACTTTCAAGTACTTTCTCTAACTCTGCACAGTAGATAAAAACTATTTTCAATATCTCAAATATCAACGTAAAATTTCTACCAACTTCATCAATCTGGAGGAAAACTTAGTCACATAATACTTGAATAAATCTGGAAAAATTCTACTCGAATTCACCAGGGTCTGATCTGGTTCCAGATATAATTTTAAGAAATTGTGCTAGCTCTTTGACTATTCCACTATTCTTACTTTTTAGAACCTCTTTATCTACTGGTATTTTTCCTGATTTTTGGAAGGAAGCCATTCATAAAAAAGGCTCTAAAAACGAAGTTATTAACTATTGACCTATTGCAAAACTGTCGAGTATCCCGAAAATGTTTGAAAAAATTATTTTTGACATTATATATTTAGATTGCGTAAAAATTATAGGGCCTAATCAGCATGGTTTTGTAAAAAAAAGGTCAACCGTAACAAACCTATAGTTGAAACAACGTCTTTGTTAATTAATAATATGGAATCTAGAACACCGATCGATGTTATGTACAGTGATATGAGCAAAGCTTTCGACCTGCTACCTCATAATATTATTTTATTCAGACTTAAAACTTTGGGATTTCCTACTTATCTTTTGAAATGGATAGAATCTTACATTTCGCAAAGACATTATAAGATTCGTTTAAGAGATGCCATTTCTCCATCATTTGTAGTTAACTCTGGAGTTCCGCAAGGAAGTCATCTGGGGCCACTACTTTTTATTATGTCAATTAATGATGTGATATCTAAAGTTCTACATAGTAATGTTCCTATTTACGCGGATGATATAAAAATTAAAAAAAAAATTATGTGTCGAAGATGCCGTTCTTCTTCAAATTGATTTAGATAACTTTACTTACTGGTGTAAAAAAAAATTTTTAAAACTGAATGTTGATAAATGTGCCGTCGTGTCATTTTCTCGACTGTCTAATCCAATAGCCCAAGATTATTACTTAAACAATCAAATAATTCCCGAAGTAGAATCTATTAGAGATGTGGATGTTTACTTTGATTACAAGCTTAATTTCAAACTACATTACAATTCAATTATTAACAAAGCCAATTCCATGCTTGGTTTCATCAAAAGATGGTCAAAGGATCTATATGTTACTAAATCGTTATACACTAGCTCGACCAAATTTGGAATATGGTAGCCAAGTTTGGTCCCCATATTTTAATATACACATCAACAGAATTGAATCGGTTCAACAGAATTTCTTAAGGTTCGCTCTTCATCACTTAAACTGTGATGACCCAAATATATTATCCCCGTATGAGCATAGATTAAAACTGATCCACTTAAGCTCGCTTGAACGAAGACGTTACATAGCGGATGTAATTTTCCTCACGGATATCTTAAATAAAACCACCGATTCAACGTTCATTTTGAACAAAATTTCTCTAAACAATAATAATCGAACATTATTATTTATTAACCAAAGGCAATAATTACAAAAATCAGATCATTGCGTCAAATACTAAAACAGAACTTAAAACTCTTATATCGAACCTATAAATACTTATTTAGTAATGCTAACTTAATAACTAACTTAAATACCTAACAATAATTTAAAATAATAATTGACTATTATACTGAATTAATATTGAAAAGTAAAAATTTTTAAAGCGATAATGTACTTGTTCAATTTTGTAAATTTATGAATTTCGAATTTTTGTTATTTCATTTTATATATGTATGTAAATATTTATTTATTTATATAAATATTACAAACCGCATAAGATATTGCAATATTGCAAAACCATCGGCTACTAAATCCACTATAGGTCGAATACTATTATTAAAGTATACATCAATATTATTTATTTTGTTTATATTATATATTTGCACTATATTTGGTAGCAAGGGGGATTTGTTTTCAATTAATAAAACTTGCTACCTGTGCAGAATTTGAACCCGCACTGCCTCGGTCAATAAGCCACGTGCTGGACCACTAGGCCACCGAGGCCCCATATATAAATATATATATATTTTGTTTTGTACCTTGTTTGTATTAAATAAGAAATGGATGAATAAATAAATAAATAAATAAGACATAAAATGTTAAGTGTTCAACATTTGTAAAAAATATAATATATTTTAAAATCCTCTTTTGATTCCTTATACTTTTCTTTATCGCTTCAATTTATTTGTTGCAGTAAATCGTTTTTAAAATTTTGGATTAAATATTCTAAAACAAAAAAAAAAATTTTTTTTTCAAATCTTAAAACTACAATTTATTTAAATTTATTTTGCGTTTTACACTTTCCACACTTTTTGATGTATAGTGAGATTTCATATGCCAAATCGTTTCATGTCAGTCTTTTGTCTTCTTTTCACATGATAAACTCTTATTACTATTTCTTTCAATTTTGTTGTTTTTTGTTTTTTCGAGTAGCATAGAAAAATTTGGTCACGTGGTGAGAGTGGCTCATCTTATTGTAATAGATAATCTTTCCTTACCACTATTAAGCTTTCCTCTCCATGTCACTAAAATACTATTGTTACTTGTCGAGTGCGTTTGGTTTCTAACTCCGAGTAGAGTAAAATGCTTTTATAGGATTAACGAACACACTCACAGCAAAGTTAATTTTACTCTGCCATTTCGAAACGATTAGTGTAGAGTTAATTTGAATTTGAACTGTGAAAATCAGATGGGAATAATAAAGAAGTAAATAAAATAAAATAAAATAAACAATTTTATTTAAAAGAAAAATGGAGCGTTCACAGACAATTTTAATTTTAAGCAGCATTTTAAGTCTTATTGAACGATTTCAGTTACAAATATTGGAATATGTAAGTTTTTAATATTAAAATTTGTACTTTATAATTTTTTTTAATATACATATATTTTTTATTTATTAGATGAATTTACTTCAAAACATTTTGGATGATCCTGATAGCGAAGAAGAAGAACTTGTAGTAATGATAAATAATGCTACGGATTCCAAAAAAGTTGTATGAATTCAGCATTACATGGAAAATGTGGTAAATCAATATGATGAAGAAGAGTTTCGACGAAATTTCTGAATTCAACGTTTTTGAGAAAATACTAAAGGAAATAATTTTATTACAACAAGCAGAGGAAAACTACAACCAAGGACGTCAGCAAACTAATATTATTAAGAAACAATTATTGGCAATCATATGGATATTAGCAACGCCAGATTTATATCGGTAATTTATTTTTAATATAAATAATAACTTAAATATAATTTTTGTTCATATTTTTTATTTCTGTTAGCGAACGGTTCGACATTCCTAAAGGAACTCTTTCCAAATCATTTGTTAGAATATTATATTTGCTTAATAAATTAGCTTCCAAGTATACTAAATGGCCAACAGGAAATGAATTGGAGAAAGTTAAAGAAAAATTTGGAAAAACATAATTTCACGACATTATTGGAGCGGTAGATAGAACGTATGTCGCCTGCAAATGTCCTTCAACGCAATCAAAGTCATACACAAACCGTAAATGCTGCACTATGACTATGAATCTGCAAGCTATCTACGATGCTGACATGAGGTATACTCATTGTTATAGCTCAGTACCAGATATTCTTATATTTAAAAATAGCGATATTTATTTAAAAGTTCAAGAAAATTAAAGTGAATATTTTCCTAATGGCGAATACATTTTAGGCGATAAAGCTTATAGAGTATTGCCCTGGTGCATTCCACCTTATATAGCACATTGTAACCTTTCAAGTAGTAAAATCCAATTTAATAGTAAACATGCATCAACTCGTCAAGTAATTGAAAGAAGTTTTACTCTACTATTTGAAAGATTTAGAAGACTTAAATACCTGGATATGAATAGAATTGATTAGGTACCAGCCACAATTTTATGTTGTTGTGTCTTACACAATCACAACCACACAATCTTACAGCCACAATCTTATGTATAGATGTTGGAGAAGATAATTTAGAGTTTTACATCGAAGCAGGAGAAGAAACTCGAGTAAGTAATGAAATACATCATAATGAAAGAAATGTTGTGAGAAATGTAATTCAGTCAGGAATTGAGAAGCGAGATAATTTATGTCGCCGAAATTGCAATGCCTAATAATTTTAAATTACTAAATGGAAATTTAAATCTTTAATAAAAAAAAAATTAGCTTTTGGTATGTGCTTAGAAATAAAAATAAAACGAGGTATTTTTCAAAAAACAAAAAAAAATTGTAAATTTCATTTTAATAACTTACATTTAGATGAGATTTAATTTTTTTTTGTACTTATAAATAAAAATAAAAACAAAGTATTTTTCAAAAAACAAAAATAATTGTAAATTTCATTTTAATAACATACATAAATTCAGATTACAAATAAATAACAAAATATTATTGATTCAGTGTAAGGAGAATTAGCCATACCACGATATGTTTTTTGGATGGGCATAATGCACTCTAGTATGAGGAACGTTTTACCCTTCTATAAACTAATAAAAAAACTTTCTATTCTAACTAATAAAAAAATAAATTAACAATAAAAAAATTTATAAAAAAAATTCAAAATAAAAAAAAAAAATAAAAATTAAATTTTTATGATTTTTACATCATTTTTTACATTTTTACATTACATTACATTTTTTTTGATTTAAAAATAATAATTTTATTTTTATATTACATTTAATAAATATTTATTAAATTTCCTCTCATTATCAATCGCTAATCGAAAAAATTTTAATTCTAAATTATTTGTTTTTCCTCGCATGCTGAATAATGTGACTGTGTTTCTATATATAATATAAATATTTTTTAATGAAAGACACTGAATAAAAAAAAGGCATTTAAAAGACAATCAAAAGAAAAGGAGAAAATAAAAATATAATAATATATAATAAAAAAAAAAAATAATTACTCACATAAAAAGCTATTAATTCTCTCATTTATATTTTTTGTTTTCTTCGTTCCGATCATTTAAGATTTAACATGTTTAATACATTACCCGTTCTCAGATTTGAAAAAGAAACGCCATAAGAAAATAATTGAAACAAGGCAGAATGTAAACCTAATAAAATAAATACTAAATTTAAAAAAAATTGTATAATTTTGATATTGACTTCTAAAGGTAAAAAAAAGCGCCTGTGGAATGGCATTTATAACATACATTTAAAAATAGGATTTTTCAACATTTGAAGGACTGTAGCCCCGCAATAGATGGGGCTACATGAAAAAGTTGTTCTACAACATTAATAATTTTAAATTACAATTACAACATTTAATGTTGTTAATAACATTAATAATTTTTATGAGATCTACCCATGGTTAAAATTTCATTTCTCTATCTTTAACGATGTAGAAGTTCTGTAAATAGACGGAGAAGGACAGAGTGACACTAAAGGGCACATTTTTTTAAAATTTTATTTGAAAATGTGCTAAAAAGAAAAAAATATCGTATACATACATAGAGACTAGAGAGTATGATATATGATATTTTTTATTATATTTTTTTACCTCTTCTTTTGCTAATAATAATGGATTATATAATGGATTTTGGAACATGTGTGTAGGTATATATTTGTTGCTGAAATTTATTGAATTTTATTTTTAAATTTTGAGTAGACATTTCTATGTATTTTAGTGTCCATTCTTCTTGTAATAAATATTCTTTGGTTTAAACACGGCTGACTCTGCTGAGTGCATTTCGTTTCTAACTCTTTGGTGTTTATTGACAGATAAAAGTCGTTTTGAAATGCCGGGGTAGACTAAAATAAACACTCTGACGTTACAAATATCGTTTCGCAACACCAGAATCGAGTTAATGGAGTTAATTTGTTTAATCCTACTCGTGAGGAGGATTAAGAAGTGTTACAAATGTCAAAGGCTTGAAGTGTCATTTTTGTTTTTTTTTTATAACGCCATTTTTATTCAAAAATTTTATTTTATTTTTGGAATTTTTGCTGTATATTTTATTTGATTTTTGGATTTTTGCTGAATTTTTGGAAGTATATTTATAATATAATTTAATTAATAAATGAGGATAGATACTTTTACTGCAGAAATTATTAATGGCAATTATGTCATTAATAATAACCAAATTTTGGTTAGGAATAGCAGAAATGGTAAGTAAATAAAAAGCAAAAACTGTTACGTATTAATTTTTAAAAACCAAACTATTATAATATTTCACATTGCAGAATTATTGTATGTATTTTTAAATGATGTAATTTGCAACTCATTGCAAATTTCATACATTCCACAACCACAATTAAATACTAATGTTCAAAATGTTCCGAACGAAATCCCATATGAAAATTTTCCCACTGAAACTGAAACAGTTAGACAGCAATGGGCTGTTGATGCTACCAAAAATTAATTGCGGCTGATAAAGCCCATAAGCACTTGTTCGATGGAACAACTATGAAAACGGATGCTGTGTGCGAAATGGTTGAAACTGAAATGGGTGAGCCATGGAGTACGAAGCAATGTAAAAATAAATTCAAAAATTTAAAAAGAATTTACATGAAGGTGAAGGACATAAAAAGAACGACGGGTGAAGAACCTTCACAATTCGATTACATTGAAGAATTTCATTATATGTTTTTGGATGGGCATAATGTCAATCTTATTAATATAGCGTCTAATAAATATATCTGAAATCAACGAAAGGTCAACGGATGGTAAATTAATATAAATATATTTCACATAAATTTTGAGATTCATTTTATTAATATTTTAGATGACGAAGGTACAAGAGATGGTAGAGTAGGTAAAAAGAGTAGCTACCAAGAAAAATTGTTAGTGGAATTAAAAAAAATGAGAGAAGAAAGGAACGAGCGTCATAAAGAAAATAGTAAAAGACAAGAAGAAGTTTTAAACACTATGAAAGATATGTCCAATGTTTTTAAATAGCTAGTGGAAAAATTAATTGAAAAAGACCATTTGATTTGAATGTTCATTTTTAAAAATAAATAAAAAGAAGTTGTTTCGTCTTTTGTTCAGTCTGTTTGACTCCTCAGTGGGTACAAACTGAACATTTTACCTAGATAACTTCAAAAGATTTTGAAGTCACAAACCCTTTATAATAAAAATTAGAATTGAGAATGGTTTGATTTAAAAAAACCTTTCGATGTTATGTTATATATTAAAATTATTCCTATTTCCACACCACCTAAAAGAAAACAATAGGAAAACGAAAAACAAAAATAAAATAAATAAAAACAAAAAAATTTAACAGAACAACATAACAAAATATAAAAACAAACTAAAAGTTAAAAACAAATATAACTTTGTGAGTTTTTAAAACTAACAAATAACAAAAAAAAATATCACAATAAAAATTATCACATAATTACTCTTTTTAATTATTAAATATTTTTAATTTTCTATTTTGCTTATTGCTTTTAAGAGTATCTATCATTATGTTGTTTTGTAAAATTATTTAATAAAATATTAGCGAAAGTTTTACTTATTTGGAAAAACAAGCTATTTGTATTACCACATCACGTCGATTTTAAATCTATGTCAAATATACCCAAACTGAGACTAATAAATGATTACTTCTCTCAAAGAATATTTTTTTTAAATCAAAATCCCGTACAATTTGAATATTTAACGCGAATATTTTTAAGGAAATAATTGTAGAAACAAATATGCAACTATACGCCGTAGGTTACCAATTTCCTTTTGACATAGAGCTTATCCATAATGTTCTTAATCGTTCATTTTTTGGAACTTTAAAAGTTGGAACGTTATTCGCGTGAAAATTATAATTGTATTTACATCCAGAAAGCGCACATTTTCGGACTAATATATTTAAAAAGAGTAATAAAATAAATAAAACTGAATAAAAAACTAAAGCTTTAACTTTTAAATAAAAACGGAAATTTTATTTTATTTCAAATACCAACATTGATTCACCTTTCAAAATTGAAATAAAATTTTTTTGAAAGTTAAAATAAAACTAAAAATTACAAATTAAATTCAATAATTGCTTAAATTCAATAAACTAATTAAATTAAATTTATGTTCAATATATTTTATTATGTTATTCTAAAGCTTCTTTATTACTAAATAGTAAATATTAAACCTTCTTTTTTGATTGTAACAAAACAAAACTGTAACATAAATATGAAAATTTACTTACATAAAAATTGGAACCTCCTTTCTTTTTTTGTCCATAATTGCACTGAAAAATGCGATTTGAAATTTAATTTTCTTAAAACCATAAAGAAGAAACTCCAACCTTAATTTTTATATATATGGCATATTTTCTTAATGAAATTTAATATATAAAAACTCCATTATAAAACAATTATACTTACCAATTTTATAACAAATTTAATATAAAAGCTTTTAAATTTTGAAGTTATGTGCACAGAATTTATAAAAAAAATTTACTGATTTTTTTTAAGAGTATCTATTTTTTTTTTAATTGGAGTGCTAGAAATTTGCTTAAAGAAGGATTTAAAATTTTGAGTTCAAAGTTAAAAACTTACTTGTTGTATTGGGCAAATAATAAGCTATCTGAAATAAAAAAAAATTTAAGAAATGTCATTTTTCGTAGTTTTCTCTCAAAATACATGGGAAAATTTCCACTAATACATTCAAAGGTTTCGATGTCACCGCTTTCCATTATTGTTGGCTCTGGTCAGCTCTGGCTTAGGTTAGGTTAAGGTGGCTGCCAAAAAAGCACACTAAGAAAATATTTGGTCCATTGTGATACCCCATAGAATTTTTTTTATCCCACTCGTTAAAACAAATTTGAGCTTTTTGCAAAGCGAAGAATGCTTTTCACATTTTTACCTGCTAGATCGCTAAGGTTGTTGAAGAGGTTGGGCCAAATGCGTATTCCTTCTTACCGACAAGGCCGGGCATGTGCAAAGGAGATGGAGAGTAGTTTCCTCCTCTTCTTCATCTTTGCAGGCTCTACAATAGTCGTTTGCGGATAAGCCAAGTCTTCTGGCATGCTTCCCTATTAGACTGTGACCGGTGATTATACCCATTGTCATCCCAATGTCTGCCCTGTTGAGAGAAAACAGATCATTGGATCGTCTTAAATCGGTTTTGGGCCATATCAATCTTGTGATATTGCACGAGGTCAAGTTTGACCATTTGTAATTTACCATATCAGTTATTTCGTTTCGAAGTAACGTTTTGCTTGTGAATAGAAGTACCCCTAGTCTAGCCCTATCCAGCAGGACTTGTAAGATTGTATCAATTCTTGCGAGTTCATCAGCTTTTTCATTTCCCCGAATACCTCGATGACCTAGTACCCATCAAAGCTGAATGCTAGATTGCTTGGCCATCTCGTTAAGAAGGTTTTGGCAGTTTATTACAGTCTTCGGGGTTGTACATGTTGATTCCAGAGATTTTGACGCAGCCTGACTATCTGACAGAATGCGTACTTGCTTTACAGTCACAACGCTTCTATTCAGTAGAATCAAGACTTCTCGAATTGCCGTAATTTCCGCTTTAATGGTCTACGCTACAATGGTCTGGTGAATCGGAAACGCTACAATGGTCTGGTAATCGGAAATTATGACTGATATTCAGATTATCTGATAGACCCCGCATCCTACACTGCTCTTTATTTTTGAACCATCCGTGCAGAATTGTACTCCTTCGAAGGTCATCACTGTGTTCGAGTTCCAACTCTCACGGCTTGGTATGCTCGTCACATTAGATGTCCCGAAGAATTTAGTGTAGTCTACCAAAACGGGAGTGGACTTGAATTGGTTTATGACCGAGTGACCTTGTCGTGAATTGATCCACTGCGATATAGCTTTTAATCTCACAGTTGTGTTTGCGGCTGCAAATTTGCTATAATATTCTACAAGCATTATATAATGCTATTGAGGCCTTCTTTACTTTTTCTGAGATGTTAGTCTTCCAGCTTAACTTCCTGTCTAGAGTTAGACCCAGAAATTTCGCCATTTCGCTAAAGGTAAGAGTGGAGTCATTTAACGAAGGCTGCTTTATTTTAGGAATTTTATATTTCCTTGTAAAGAGGACCAGTTCGGTTTTCTGTGATTTGCTGACAGTGCACAGTCCATAGCCCATGTTGTGATTTTGTTTAGTGCAAGCTGCAAAACGTCCCTGAGAATGTCTGGCTACTAACAACGACAGCAACATCGTCCGCAAAGGCGATTGTTGTGCAGCCCGCCTCGCCCAGGATTTTAAGCAGTTAATTTTTTTTTTTTTTACGAGGGTTGGTGGAAAACTCGAAAGTCACCAAGAGGAACTGCACGTGCTTCCTCAAGGTAGTGTTGGACTTTAACCAACCAAAACCACCCCCCTTTTAAAACCAAACTTTAGGATGGAACCTTTAATACGAATGTACAGTTTGGTTTTGGGGATAGGGATGTAGGATAATTGGGGAAATTGGTATTGGGAAATCTGGATTATGGGGGATAGGTAGGAAAATTTGGAGGGGGGTGGTTTTTACCACCATATTCCACCATTACCACCATTTACCATCATATTCCAAAGAAGGGGAGATAGCACCCCTCCTTGCAAAGACACTCTCCTCACAACCCTTTTTGCAGAAGCGTTGCCTATATTGGCACTGATGGCCCTGCTATTTAGCATATTATCTATCAGTGCTCTTAGATCCGGTACTACCCTTAGGCTTATGAGTGCGTCTACAATTGCTACCTGATTGAAGTTATTAAACGCTCCCTCAATGTCTATAAATGCTGCAAGAGTATACTCTTTGCAATTAAAATATCTTTCAATCGAGCTAGTCAAGGTGTAAAGTGCAGTATCCACTGACTTCCCTTTACAGTAAGCATGTTGAGAGGCTGACAACAGATTTTTATAAAAGTTGCAGTTGCATAATCCCTGCTAGGGATTTCCTCGCTGCTTACGGCTTTTAGCTTGGCCCCGGCCACTGACTTCCCACCTTCCCTATCGCCTGCTTATAGAGATCTACCGATCTCTGATCAGCACAGACTGTCAATTTGGCGTGGCCCTGATGCCAGCCAGCTTCTCTGCAGGAGGGTGGTGGTGCTGGAGTTTCTTCCCCCCCTCATCAATAAATACCCCCTCATCAATACCCCCTCATCAATAATTGCCAAAATTAAACTGTCCTTGGCAATTTCATTGAACGGCCTGGTTACCTGGTTGCTCCCTAGCAACCTAGTCTTTTTGGAACTACCCTGTAGACTCAGGTGTGCTCAACCAGTCGATCGCGATCGACTGGTCGATCCCATGAGAATTTTAGGTCGATCGCTTTATTAATTATAAAATTGTTGGAATTATTAAATTTTTAGAAAAATTTCTACAAACAAATCATTAAAAAATTTTTAAAAAAAAATATTTAAACCTAGTATACTATGCTAAAGAGAAAAAAAATATCACGTAAATATTATAAAAAGCGAATGCAGAAATAGTTTTATAAAACAAAAAAAAAGTTTATATTTTTTTGGTCAAAAAGCGTTATTTTTTAAGAAAAATCTATAGTAGGGTGGTTAGTTACTGGTGCCTATTTAAAGTTAGTTAATTTTTTGAGTTACGATTCATAATTATTTTTGATATCGTGCAAGGTTATTTGTTCAAAATTACTTGGTAAACATTTTTTTGTTATTTTCTAAATTACTTGTTTAATTAATATAATTTTTTAATAGTGATTTTGTAAGTTGCATTCATTAGTATATTTGAAGTTTGGTAGAGTAGAGTGATTAATTTTCCAAATTACTTGGTAAGAATATTAGCTTTGTATTTATACTTTGTGCTAACAATTTAAATATTTATACCCAGAATTCATCATGAGTACTCAATCGAGAAGTAATAAAAAACCAAAAACATACCATTTTAATTGCGATTGGGAAGAAGAATTTCTATTTATTATGAATAAAGATAAGTGTACTTGTTTAATATGCAGTTTGATAGTAGTTTTGCCGAAAAGAGGTAATTTAAATAGGCACTTTGTTACTGCACATGCAAACTTCGATCAAGATTTTTCTTCGAAATCTTTGACTAGAAAATCTGAAGTACAAAGATTGAAAATATCTTTGAATATTCAACAATCTATGTTTAAAAAAATTTGCAGTAAATCTAAAATGGCAACTATGGCATCTCTACGTGTGAGTCGACTTTTTATACAGCATAAAAACCATTTACAGATGGTGAGATATTTAAGGAAGCATTTTTGGCTGCTGCTGATAGTTTATTTGAAAACTTTAAAAATAAAAAGGAGATTATTGACGCCATCAAAGACATGCAGCTTTCAAGGCACACTATAACAAGACGAGTTGAAACCATAGCAAATGATTTACAATCTCAACTTAAACTGGATTTTGAAAATTGTGATTGGTTTTCACTTCAATTTGATGAATCTACTGATAATTCCGATATGTCCCAGCTAAGCATATTTGTACGCTTTGTATTTTCAGATTCAACAGTAAAAGAAGAATACCTCAAAATTCTTCCTGTGAAAGAACGAACTAGAGGAGAGGACATCTACAATGTTCGGAAAGAGTTCATAGTATCTGAAAATATTCCACTAAAGAAACTGGTCTCCATTACTACAGATGGAGCTCCTTCTATGGTAGGCCATGAAAGTGGATGTTTTAGTGGATTTTTTAAAAGGGACAATGATTTTCCTGATTTTCTTTCCTACCACTCCATAATACACCAACAATCATTATTTGGAAAAATGTTGAATCTCGATGATGTTATGAAAACTACTATAAAATAATCAATTCTATTCGAGCGAAGGCTCTACAAAGAAGATTGTTTCAATCCCTTCTAGAGAGCGTTGATGCACAGTATGGAGATTTGCTTCTACATAATACAGTAAGATGGTTGAGCAAAGGAGGAATTTTAGAAAGATTTCGGAAATTATTGCCACACATAAAAGATTTTCTGGTTGAAAGAAATGATCCTTATGCTGAACTACTTCAAGATAAGATATGGTTGCAAAAACTAGCATTTTTCAATCTAGCATTTTTCAAAACTAGCATTTTTCATTCCATCAAAATCAAAATTAAATGGATTAAATCTAGATTTACAAGGAAAAAACAAAACTATTGCTGACATGATTACCACTGTTGATACATTCAAAACAAAATTGGAAATGTGGATAGCTCAATTAGATAAAAAAGATCTAAAACACTTTTCAAATCTTAAAGATGAAATTGGCTCAAACATAGAAGTTTATAATTATGACGAATTTGGTAATATGTTACAACAAATTTTTGTGCAATTTCAACACAGATTTACAGAATTTGAAAAGCTTCGGCCAATCGCTTCTTTTTTTACATCGCCGTTAAATAAAATAAATATTGAAAATATGGCTAAACTAATTTCGGAATTATTCAAAATGGACGTATGTGGCTTAGAATTGCAACTAGTTGAGTTGCAAAGCGACATTGCCCTGAAATCGCGAGATGAACTTCATATATGAAAATATATTAGCATTGAAAGATATCCACTTTTGAAAGATGCTTATCATCGAGTACATTCTTGTTTCGCCTCCACATATTTATGTGAATCATCATTCTCTCACATGAATTACATAAAATCAAAATACCGTACGCGGTTAACTGATAAACATATGGATGACTGCTTATGCTTAGCTATTAGCAATTACGAACCGAACTACATTAAAATTGCTGAAAATATTCAAAGTCAAACATCTCACTAAAAAATTTAGTTTGAATGTTGAACTAAAAAATTTAAAATAAACAATTTCATGACCTTACATGAAATTTTATTTTAATAAGTTAAATATGTATAAAAAAAATGCATAATTTAATATTTAAAGTAAATTGTTTATTTTAAATTAAGAGAATGAAAAGTGGATCCTTGGCTTATTTAGGTTGAGCATACCTGCAGTGTAGCTCATCTTGTGACCTCTGTCTTTTGGACATAAGGCCCGTTTTTTTTGTTTTACGCTAACCCTTCGAAGAACCTTGGATTTGAACTGGCCCACCTGGCCTACTGCTGTTTTGCCCCAAGTTAAGGAGTTCTTTTGCCCCTCAGATAACTGACCAACATTGAGAGAGCTTAACCTCTCAATTATTTTATAGGCCGACCGTTTATTGAAGAAGGCTTGTTTCGACGGGCGCACTTTGTGTACCGTCTTTTGTTGTTCGTGACTTTCCTTAGCACTGCTAGTGCCTGGCTTGGTCGCTTTACTTGCCGACTTTTGAGGAGTGCCTGCTAACTCTTTTTCGGATCTTTTATTTTTGAATTTTGTTCCATGTGAATTTTGTTTGACGAAAAAAAGGAAGGTCCCCCCTATGCAGAGATTCATATACATAGGGTAAAGCTAATTAAGTCGGAGGATCGCCAGGTACTCCGAATACTCCGTTCGCGACTAGGCTATTTTCAAACTGCGTCACGAGCCAGGCTGATCATCGGCACGGGTCGTATAACACCTTGAATTCGGCCCAGGTTTACCCCAATCCGATGGTTCCGATAAAAACCGAGGTGTCAGTGATACGATATATAAAGACAGACCCAGTTTACCTTTCTCTTAGTACCTAACCACCTAGCTGGTAATTATTTCAGGTCGGCACCCACGAGGAGGGTTTTGGATTGAGCATTTTTGCCCACCATGACATAACCTACTTTAATTTTTAGAAATGTAGGATAATGTACATTAATTTTTAGAAATATAGGATAATGTAGGCATTTCTAAAAATTAATGTAGGTTATGACTCTGGTTTATAGCTAACAATAATTTAAATTATGATGTAGATTTAAAATATGATTTAAAATATGAGTAGATTTAAAAATATATAAATTTACTAAAAACTATAACTTCATTAATCAATTGTCTATTATCTAGATATCAATTTTTAAGGAGGCATGAAATTAAAAATATATCTGTGACGAGTTGTAGGAAAGCTATAAAATCTCTCAACAATTTTGATAGAAATATAGAAATGTTAAAAAAATTCAAAAGGAAAGAGCTGCCATAAAGTAAATATTTTAAATAAAATGATACGAAATATAAATTTAAAATTGATATAAAACTTTTTTTCTTCGATTTTCAGCCCTGATGTTAACCTTCACGACTACATAAAAGAAGAAGTCGGCTTTAGATTATCTGATAGAATTTTTGACATTAAACGTGAATTTAATAAGGCTGTGGATATTGAATGCAATCTTGATTTTTTATCAAAACATGTTTTAGCAGAATCAATCAAACATTTAGTATTGTGTGATATTAGTCCAACAATACTAAAACAAGAACATCAGACCTGAGAACGATAAAACTTGAAGTTGATGACGAAAAATTAAATTTTGATGAAAACTCCCTGGATATAGTTATGTTGAATTTAAGCTTACACTGGGTTAATGATTTACCAGATTGTTTTTCAAAAGTGTTGCAATACCTAAAGCCAGATGGGGTTTTTATGGCATCTCTTTTTGGCGGTGATACTCTGTTTGAATTACATTGCTCTCTGCAATTAGCTGAACTGGGGCGTAAATGTAGTATAGCACCACATATTTCACCATTTACTCAAATCCGAGATATAGGCGTTTTATTAAGCCAAGCTGGATTTACAATGCTTTCAATTGATACAGATGAAATAGTTGTTGGTTATCCCACAATGTTTGAACTTATGGATGATTTAAAAGCAATGGGTGAAAATAATGCTGCCTTCAATCGACCTTTACATTTGAACCGAGATGTTATGTTAGCAGTTGCAGCTATTTATAATGAAATGTATCAAAAAGTAAACATTTTATAAAGAAAATTTAAGTTTCTAAACGTTTTCTTTAACAGGACAAAGCAATTTCAGCAACGTTTTAAATCATTTATTTTGTAGCGTGGAAACCAGGTCCCAATCAACCACATAGTTTAAATAGAGATACAGGAGAAGTATCTCTTAAAAATTTAGGCAAAGTAATAGAAAAGGGAGGAAAAGTGGAAAAAAGCTGTAAAAAATAAATGTCATATTTATTATAGTTAGAAACTAAAAAACCGCTTTTGTAATACATACTTTATATTTGTTGTTTACTAAAAAAAAGAACAGGCTACAATTTGTAACAATAAATTATTGTTAGCTATGCTCTGCTTACACAAAACAAATTCACACACTACTACTGTTGAAAAATGACATTTTAGATTGAAATGTCACCTCAAAATTGAAGTGTCAAAATTGAAAAACAATACTTAAAATTTGTGTTGTGGGAAATTCAGTTTTGTGCGCTTAAAATTTAAAGTTAGTTGTTATAGTAAAGTTTTTTAAAATTTAAAGTGAAGAACATAGATTATATGAACATATCTTCAACATAATAGAAGAAGATAAGAAAAAAATGTATGTACATATAATATGCAGTTTGTAGATTTAAATGGTGTATTTAAAATATAATATTAAATTACAATATTAAATGATTACATGTTAAAAGTAGAGTAGAATTTGTTAATTTTATTTGAACTTATGATACTACTCATATGAACATATTAGTTATGTAAAATATTTATATCCTTAAGGACATTTATTTATAATTTTTTTTGTAGAATTTGAAGCGGAGACAATAGTGGAAGAAGTTCTCGTTCCGGGTGAAGATATTAGTTTACCAATGATGTTGCAAATGGTAAATATGCTATAAAATTATTTTTAATACATATTTTTTTGAATTATTGTATTTTCAGAACAATTAAAAGAATCGGTAAGGAGCAGGCCACATATATGGGAATGCAGGCACAAGGAATACAAAAATAGAGTTTTAAAAAGCAGCTTTTTCGACGAAATTGTTATTGATCTTGGTAGTTATTTAATTTATTTTTAGTTTTGTTTAATAAGAAAATTATATTTTAGAATTCAAAGAAAATAAATCTGAAGACAATCAAGTTAAGATGAGAGCATTTAATAACTGCGTACATCAGGTCTAAAAAAATAGGTCCCAGCGGATGGTCAACCAAAATAAAAAAGAAATATAAATATTCCATAGCCACAAAATTTTAAATTATAAATTACTTATTATTTGAAATTACGAATATTATTATGGGTAAAGTGTACTATGTGTCTGTCACCAAAAAAAAGGGGGCCACGTGACGCGAACCTCCCAAAACAGGCCAAAAACCGATAGTCTTTTACCGTTAGAATCTAAATTTAGCGAAAAAATAAACGTTTTTGCATTATTTTTCGCGAACATTTTTTTTTTATTTTTGTTATGAAAATATCGGACGACTGAGATTTTGACGTTTTAATGCATTCTTATAAACTTTAGTATACACATATCCGGAAAGAATTGCCATTGTACAATTTATCTAAAAATCAAAATGGAATTTTTAAATAATAAAAAAGAAAGGGTTGTACAAAAAATATTTAAATAGTCCAGATAATTTAAATTTAAATAAAATAAAAAAATATTGACAACTTTATATTTTATTTTTTTTTTTAATGCATTTCTCTGCCACATAAATGTGGACAGGAAATTACACAACCTTTCCTGTTCAGGCGTGGCTGTAAATGTCGTAAGGGGGAATAACTCTTACGACGTGTGTGGGATTCGAACCCACACTCCCTCGGTGTTTACAGCGTATTTTTTATACGCTCTTACCCACTAGGCCACCGAGGCCCCTCAACTTTATATTGAAAACGTAAATAAATTAATTTGAACTTTTTAAATAAAAAAGTAAACATATTTTATCATTTATTTCAATATTTAATGGATTCTAAACGTAAATGTCAACATTTTTATTAATTTCTATATGTAAATGAAAAATTTTAATTTTATACAAAAAATTAAAATTTTGACATTTCTATATGGAAACCTCAAATTATTAACTCTTAATATGAAAATTTAAGTTTTTTAAACTTGGGGGCTAACGCCCCCTAACTCCCGCTAACAATTTAAGAAATTCTCTTTTTAAATTCGGCAAGAAAACCCATATGGCAAGAATCAATTTTTCCCTTGTTAGAAATCAAAAAAAATAAAAGTTAACTTTATATGAAAAATGAAATTTTTCCCAAACCCCGCTAACAATTTAAGAAATCCTCTTTTTAAATTCGGCAAGTAAATCCATATGGCCAGCATCTATTTCATATTTTTTTTGCTTGTATGGAATAAATTTTGTATTACTTACATTATCTACAATTATTTTTAAAAATTTGTTATTTTATATATTAAAAAAATTTTAATATTTTCTATTACTTACCTACAATTATTTCTAAAATTTGTTATTTTATACAAATTCCAAATATCCAAATAAAATATAAAAAATCACCTAACAAAATTTTGTTCAACCCTTTTTATTTTCATTTAAAAGCTCTTTTCAAAAAATACTTAAAGAATTCCACACCGGCAACAAGTTTCAAAAATGCATGAGAATTGAAACGTCATGCGGTCATTTAATAGAATTATTATTAAAGTTTTATATAATTGTATGGAAAGTCGGAAATTTTAAAATTAAAAAAAAGTATAAATAAATTAAAAAATTTAAAAAAAGGGACACTCAACAGATAAGGAAGAGAAAAGGAATCATTTAAGAAAAATTAAGGATCAAACCATTTTTACGGGAATTATTTGATGACAGACATAAAATATACACTGCCCATTATTATTATTATTTATTTATTTATTAGTTTTGAAAAAAAACTTTAAATTTACAAAAAGAAATTCATTATATGTACATATAACTCTATTTATATTATTGAAAGAAAACAATGTATAGTTTTAGGTGTCAAAATTTTATTAGAAAAATGCTCAATAATATTTTTTCTCCCTCTTTTCTATTGGTAGTGTATTATATTTTACTCTTTCTTTAACAACGATAAATCGTTGGTAATTTCATGAAAACCACAATTTATAGGAAAAACTTAAGACGGTGTGAAAAAACATAGTGTGAAAACTTTGAGTTTTTAGCAGCTTCAAGTGATTCAACTGGCTTCAACAACAAGCTTTACTGACTGCTAGTACATACATACTCAAGTTTAAACAGGAAAAGAGCCTATGAGTTCTATACATGTACATTGTAATTGTTTTTATTTAATTTACGAAATTGATGACAGCAAAATTTTTAAGAAATTTTTGTTATTATTATTAAATATGAAAATGAAAAAATAAATTTATTGAAAAAGTATTTAAAAAAAAAAATTAAAAAATTGGTTTGAAATAATATTTTTTTTTTTTATTTTTTTTTTTATTTAATTCATTTATTATCTCAATTGAGCTTTAACGCTCGTGAAGAGTGTATACAAATATATACATACAATAACTGTGATAAGTACATCATATGCATAATTAAATCATATGCATAATACACAAAGTCGTATTAATATCCTGTCTTTACATAAATTTTTTTTTTTTGTGCTTTTTGATATGTCTACTGTATACAAGGCCTATATACTAACAAGCTGAAATATTGATTTTAAATAATCCTCATATCATAAGTCAAATGTAAACAATTATTATGACAAATGTAAACAAAAGTTAGTGTTGCTTTGAATGACTTTTTTCATATACAGTATGGTAAATTTTTTTCTCGGGTATTAAAAAATTTAATTAAAATAATTTCCAATTATAAATTTCTAATTGTTTCAATAAAAATAAAAGGTGGCTTTGGACGGAGTATATCGAAATTACTAAAATGTCTTCAATCGAGACTCACAATAATTATCAGACCATGAACTGCAGAGAATAAAAGCGTAATAGAAGTCCAGGGGTGACATTCACTAACATTTGTTTCAACTTGTTTTTTTGTTTCAAACTAGTGACGGAACAAAATTTTTTGGTATTCACTAAATTGAAACAAAAGAATTATGGACGAATTAAAATTTTGCTGATATTCACAACTTGATAAACTAAAAAAAATTGAAACAAAATTATAGAATGTCACTTTTATAATAGTTTCGATATATGTATTTACATAAATTTTATAAAATTTATGTAAGTATATGTGCTATAATAAAAAAAAAGTTTTTGTGATGACTAATTCCGATAACTTTGTTTATTTTCAAATTTTAATTTCAGAAGATTATTTTTTAAAAAAGTCGGTATTAATTTAAAGTTAATTTACTAATATGTATGTATTTTTTCAGTTAAATTAAGCCACTTTTGCGACGCGGGTTGTTAAATTGTGTATCGAAACATTTTTGGACACACAAATAAAAATAAATTGGATTTAGAAAAAAAATCAGAAGTATAAATATATGGACATTTCATAAATTCTTTTGACTATGCAATAGCGAAGGTTGCTAGAAGCCTCCGTATTTTAGAAATAAGAAGTCGAACCGACATGATTTAAAAAAGGTACTCACCGAATTTGTAGTCGAATTTAAATAAGTAAACAAAAATAAATAAATTCGGCTTTTAAGCCCGCCTCAAAAAACGGACCCAAAAACTGAGGTGCCAGTTTCTGAAACTGTTTTCAATTTTTTTTTTCTTTTTTAGTTTCTATTACAGTATCGGGGATTAGGTTTTTTAAATCACATCGATCCGACTTCTAGCTCTTGAAATAGGGGACATTTTCAAAATAAAAGTCAAGAAATATTTCATTACAAATCTACAAATTTTCAAAACCCACAAATCCAAAAAAAAACTTACTAAAATTTTTTTCTAATATACTTTATTTATTTTACTTAAAACTTTTATTTTCATATTAAAACAAATTTTACTATCGCCAATTTTACTTTGTCACCTATCGTCACCTATCGCCAATTTTTACAAAACATAAAAAAATAACGTTTCAACTTTACAGAATGGCAAAAATGACGAAACAAAATTCAAAAACGGCGAAACAAAACAAAAAACGACGAAACAACTTTTAATGAATGCCGATCCGATACTATAAAAACTAGTAACAAAGCAACACGAGTGTGTTTCGTTTCTTACTCCGAGTAGAGTTTATGCTTTTATAGGATTAACTTACGCACTCACATCCAGAGTTAACTTTACTCTGCCATTTCGAAACGACTAGAGTTAAATATGAATTTGAACTGTCAAAATTAGATTGGAACATTTATTTATTTCAAAAAAATAATGGAGTTTTTCAAAAAAACATATCGCGCGTATGAATTATTTCATAATTGATGGGAGCAGATGTGAGTCTCAATTATAGCCATATAAGTGTGTTAAATCATGAAAGTAGTCTCGACGTATACTATTGAGATTTGAGATATTGAGGCGATTTATCTTAAAAAGCTTTTATAATAAAAAATTTAAAGGAAGACAATTTTTTAAATGCATATTTATGAAAGAAAACATTATATTTTAAAATATTTTTCTTTAATGAATTATGTAAAAAAGATGCGACTTTAATTTTCTCTTTGGACCAAATTGAATAAAGTAAATGGTTATTGTGTTATTTCAAAATTTATAGTTGGCCCCTTTTTTTTACATAAGACTACGAGTAAATTTGTTAAAAGCTGGCCCCTTATTAAACTTTTGCTCTCTGTAGCTGATGGCCGTTTGACATTTTGACGTTTATAGAAAGCAGATAACAAAATTTTAAGCGCTTACAAAATATAAAAAAAAATTGAAATAAATATAATTGCTATAACTAAAAAAATTCTTAAATCTATACTAATTGTAAATTAGTAACATAATATTATAAAATAAATTGGAGTAATATAAAACTAGGTGTTAAATAAAAAAAACAGTCGTCTCCACCACAGAACCGACCGCCACTACACGAGAAGTACAATGCCAAAATTTATAGATTTTTTAGATAATAATTTATATCAAAGCAAAATAACTTCTAATAATTTAACAACATTTTGTTTTATTCAATAACAATAATAAGCAATGAAATCGTAAAAATATATGTGCATTCATTCATACATCCATTCCATTTACATTATTATGTAATGTACATGATTTTTTTTTTCATTTAAAAATATTAGAAGTAGAAAAATAATAAAAACTGTAAACATATACAAAACAAACATAAGATTAATATTGAATCTGCTAACTAACTTTCATCCTTTGTTTATGTTTTCTTTACATAATTCTGTCAAAAATTATCCTTCAATTCAATAATTATTCAGTAATTATTTATTAATTTTTGTTCTTTTGATTTTATTAAATTTCAACAATCACCGACAACTTAGATTATTTCTTTATCTAAATATTACAATAACTTATAACACGGTATGTTTCAACAACTATATGGCTATAATCGAGACTCACATCAATGATGAAATTATTCATACGCGCGATACGTGAGAATCGATTGCAATTCTCTCACAACTACATTCATGTGTTTTCAGTTCTTGGCCTGTTTACTTAGGTCTTGATCTTGGCCAAGGCCTAAGTAAACAGGTATTGCGTATCTCACGTATTGCGCGTATGAATAATTTAATAATTGATGTGAGTCTCGATTATAGCCATATAAGCGTGTACGAAATTTTAAAGAATGAAAGTAGTCTCGACGTTTACTATTACGATATTGAGGAAATTTATCCTAAGAAGCTTTTAAAATAAAAAATTTAAAGGAAGACAATTTTTTAAATGCATATTTATGAATGAAAATATTATATTTTAAAATATCTTTTTTTAATGAATTATGTAAAAAAGATGCGACTTTAATTTTTTCTTTGGACCAAATTGAATAAAGTAAATGGTTTTTGTGTTATTTCAAGATTTATAGTCGGCCCCCTATTTTTTCCCATAAGACTGCGTGTAACTTTGTTAGAAGCTGGCCCCTTATTAAGCTTTTACTCTCTGCACTTCATGGCCTGATAATTGATGTGAGTCTCGCCAAGATCTAAGTAAACAGGCCAAGAACTGAAAACACATGAATGTAGTTGTGAGAGAATTGCAATCGATTCTCCCGCATCGCGCTTATATATGTGCATTCATTCATACATCCATTCCATTTACATTATTATGTAATGTACATGATTTTTTTTTTCATTTAAAAATATTAGAAGTAGAAAAATAATAAAACTGTAAACAAATACAAAACAAACATAAGATTAATATTGAATCTGCTAACAAAAGTTTTACCATTTTAATTTTATGTCATCAACAAAAGAATAATATGCCTATAAGTACATAATATGTATATAAATTTTTAGAAATATAAAAAAAAAAAACAAATTGTTCCTATAAATTCATATATATACATATATATACATAAATATATGAAATTTGGACTTAAAAAAAAAATTAAAAAAACTTTAAAATTGGTCGGATCAAAAAATGTTCTATGGCAAAGTTGTTGCTCTGTACTTGTGAAACAACTTTTTCTTAATAATTTATCTCATAATATTTTTCTGTTACGAAATATTCGTAAAAAACTTAAACTACCACTTGTGGTTTTCCGATTTGCTCCAAAAGCTAATCAATCCGAGATATTTCCGTCAAAACCTTAAATATGAAATTGTAAAAAATTCCGCTCAGTTGTTTAAGCTGTACGCGTGTCCACAGACATATCCACACTGAACTAAAACTCACACACACACATACACAGACAGACATCACGCTAAAAAAAAATTTACAGCCTTCTCCACACCGGAGTAGTGCATATTTGTCAAAATCTCGGGTACAAATTTTTAGTATGAAAACAATACCTACCGTATACATGAATGTATGCGGTCGGTAAAAATAAAAATTTTTATTAAATTAAATACGTATGCAGAATATATTTTGGCGCCTAAATATTATACTTATTCCGCACTTCAACATAGTATTCAATAATTCAATACTTAGTATAATACATAAAAATAAAATAATACGTCATTAATACATTTTCAATAATCGAAATAAAATAGTAGAAATACTTTACATTACATACATTAAAATGGCCAAACAATGCTTGAAATGCAAAAGAGGTTTTTCCGGCAAAACAAAAGGAATACAATGCAGCTTATCTCGTAGCTTCTTCCATGTTAGATGTGCCCCTTTAGCAGAGAATGTTGTTTTAGCAGTGGAAGCTGGATCTGCAAAATGAAAGTGCCTATATTTTCCAAATAGTTCAAATAAATTATTTGTAATTGTAGGTAATGACGACACCGTGGCTGCCTCGTCACTGAATGCAGAAGAGTCCAATTCACAAGAAATCGCCAACCTCTACCACATAAGTCCAGGAGAATACTCAGTAAACACACTTAGCTCTGTTGTAAATCAGTTGGTGTCAGTCGTCAAGTATTTCCATCGTTCATTTGATTTTTTCAAGAATCATATTGACGATCTAATAAAAATAAACGTTACAATACAGAAGGAAAATATCGAGATAAAAAGAAAACTAAATGATGCTGAAAGTAAGGCTAATTCAATGAATAAAAGGCTGAATTATGTAGAACAATTATTAGATGAAAAGCAGCAAACAGCAAAAAAAAACAATATCATAATAGAAGGCTTACTTTTAAACTTAAGCAATCTAAAAGATGTAGTTTTTAACCTAAGTAAACACATTCAGGCAAACATCCAAATGCAGGACATCAACTCGGTTATCGAACTTCAGCCTAAAATACAAACCTAAAACAAATTAATTTATAACACAAATCTATATCTTTTGGAGTGCAAATCGGAAGTTGTTAAAGCTGAACTAATGAGCAGGAAAAAGATCACAGGACATATATATACACATCGGAAATTGGTTTAGCGGAGAAAGGCAACTGCAATATATTTTTTCGTGAGCACCTTACACAACTTCAATCAAGACTCCATTACGAAGCTAGACAAATTAAAACCAACAGCAATTGCAAATTCCTATTGATCAAAAATAATATGAACCATTATTAGAAAAACTGTCTTCTAAGGTTTTTAAAATTAGAAATAATAACGATATTTTATATACTAAAACTAATATTAATTGAATTTATATTAATCTCTTGAATTACTCTTATTATATTAATTTCTTTAAACATTAACAAATTTTTACATCAAAAACATTTTTTTAAATATACTAATTACAATTCTAAATACTTTACTAATGAGTTACTCATTTATATTAATATTAACTTACCAACAAGAATTTTTTTTGTAACTGTTTTTATTTTTTATTTCAAACCACAAATATTATTATTATTTATTATTTATTTACTATAAGGTTATGTTTTTCTTTATTCAACATAAAGATTTATTGTTTATTTATTGTTTTTTCAATTATTTATTATACTAAATTACATTTTTATTTCACGGTAGTTTTTGTTATTAACATCACTTACTTTACATTTAATATCACAATTTTAATTTTATTTTTAATAACATATAAACAAACTTTCTTCCTTTGTTTATGTTTTCTTTACATAATTCTGTCAAAAATTATCCTTCAATTCAATAATTATTCAGTAATTATTTTTTAATTTTTGTTCTTTTGATTTTATTAAATTTCAACAATCACCGACAACTTAGATTATTTCTTTATCTAAATATTACAATAACTTATAACACGGTATCTTTCAACAACTATATGGTTATAATCGAGACTCACATCCGCTCATATCAATGATGAAATTATTAATACGCGCGATACGTGAAAATCGATTGCAATTCTCTCACAACTACATTCATGTGTTTTCAGTTCTTGACCTGTTTACTTAGGCCAAGGCCAAGAACTGAAAACTGAAAACACATGAATGTAGTTGTGAGAGAATTGCAATCGATTCTCCCGTATCGCGCGTATGAATATTTCATAATTGATGTTAGTCTCGATTATAGGCATATAAGCGTGTACAAAATTTTAAAGTATGAAAGTAGTCTGGACGTATACTATAACGATATTGAGGCAATTTATCTTAAGAAGCTTTTAAAATAAAAAATTTAAAGGAAGACAATTTTTTAAATGCATATTTATGAATGAAAATATTATATTTTAAAATATTTTTCTTTAATGAATTATGTAAAAAAGATGCGACTTTAATTTTCTCTTTGGACCAAATTGAATAAAGTAAATGGTTTTTGTGTTATTTCAAGATTTATAGTCAGCCCCCTATTTTTTTCCATAAGACTGCGTGTAAATTTGTTAAAAGCTGGCCCCCTATTAAGCTTTTACTCTCTGCACTTCATGGCCTGATAATGTAAACCAACAAAATCAAAATAACAAATTATGAAACTAACAACAAAAAAAACTGAAAAGCAACTACAAGAATATCTATATTAAAATATAATACACTACACTTGACTAAACACTACACAGTTTTAATTTTTCTTTATTCAGTGTAGAGATATTAATGTAATAATGTAGAGATAGAGATTAATATTGCTTAAAAGTACGAACTTAAAATTAATTTTTACCCATTAAGAAAAAATTCTAAATTTTACTTTTATATAAATTTTAATTTATTTAAATAAATTTAAAAATATAAAAACTCAGTATGATTTTAAAATTACTTACCCATTACGTACAAAACTTTTGAATAAATTTAGGTTATTTTCAAAAGCTTTTAAACAAAATTTAAAAAATAACCGAATGCTCCTACCAAAGATAATATATGTATACATTATACACAAATAAGATGTCCATTCTCATACAAATTCTTGTTTACAAATTTTTTTTAAAAAAAGTGCAAATCCTGTTTTTTTTTGAGTTAAAATTTGAGTTATTTTGAAGAAGGATCTTTTTCTTAAATTTCTTTATATAGATCACCAACTTTTGAAAACACATGCGCAGGCATAAGGTTCCATAAACGCAACGTGTGCATAACAAACGAATTTACGAATGCAGTGTTACGCCATCTTGACAATTCGACAGGGGTGGGCATCTGCCGCACTCCTTATTTCACATTGGAAAACTTTGAATGGAGACATCAATTTTTTTATTGCTTTACCCCCGCTTCACCCCTACAAGGTATTTATAAAACGGTCAATGACCCGACAGTACGGCGATGACAGAGTGGAGTGAACGTTGAGGTAACACTGGGGTCGCCAATAAGTGGAATAGCTCTGTTTTGCACTTTGTCGAGATAATCCGGCGCTGTTTGGAGAGCTCCATCCCAAATATGTGCATTGTACGCCATTTTCGGGCTAATGTACATTTTATAGATATTGAAAAGGTGGGTTGAAGAAAAGTAAGCTTTACATCGGTACAAGAAACACAGACATTTAGCAGCATCTTTAGCTATACCAAAAATATGATTTGACCAAGTCAATTTTGGATTTAACTCGATGCCCAGATTGCTTAAATATTTTGAATGGTGCAGAGCTTCTCCTTGGAATGTCAGGTTGGCTATAGTAGTTGCTATTTTACGCGAGATTTAACAGAATTGTGTTTTTTTGATGTTGAGTTAACTTTGTTTGGCTTCACCGCACTTTTGGATGTTGGCAAAATCTTTATTTAGCTCACTGATAGTGAATTTTTTTGTTGTTCTATTGGTTTGATGATTAATGTTACAGCGGCTATGAAATTCATAGGTAGCTATACGAGTGCTGTCATCCGCGAAACTATAGATTGGATTGAAGGTTATTGAAAGTAGGTCATTGATATATTAAGACATAAATATTAAGAAAAGAGTGCGATCCCTGAGGTACACCAGCATTTATTATAAAATTATCAGATGTATATCCATCGATAAGTACCCGAATCGTTCGATTCGAAAGGAAATCCCCAATCCATTTTAAAAAATACACTACCTAAAGCTAATGCTTTGCATTTTGCTAGTAAAGACCCATGCCAAACTCGGTTAAAAGCTTTAGAAATATCCAGAGCCACCACATCACACTCACCAGAATGGTAAAGACCTATACTCAGCCTTTCGCAAAGGTAAGTCATGAGATCACCAGTTGAACGTCGGGCTCTGAACCCGCATTGTCGATCATGAAGCAGACCCCTGTGATCCAGATATTTCAAAAACTTCTGCTCTACAATCTTTTCCATTACTTGGAAAGAAACGAGGTTATAGCAATAGGGCGGGCTTTTATTACCTTTTTTTGGAATTGGGAAAACATGCGCAACCTTCCATTGGGTAGGATGAATACGCGAAGTAAAGCAAAGGTAGAAAAGCTTAAGCAGAGTTTTGAAATACTTGAATAGGTATTATTTTATTTTATTGTAATTACCAAAACAAGGTATGTACATATTTAAAAATAGAAAAAAAGACAAAAAATAACAGACATTATAACATTGATATTGAAAATATGATTGCAATTCTTAATGACTAATTAATATGTATAATAATAAAAATATATTTCTGACTTAAAAATAGAAGTTATACAATACAAAATTTGATTACCTACATAAAAACTTAAATTTTCAAGTAAACTTTATAATTTTTAATGATATGTAAGTATGTAAACAATAAACAGTACCACTAAAAAGAAAAAAAATTAAAATAAAACTTGATGACATAATTAAAATATGCTTTAAATACTTAATGTAGAATTATGAATGTATGAACATAATTATGAAATTAAATTACAAAAACTTTTCTATGAAAATTAATACAAAAAAAAAAATTATACATTTGAATAAATTTATGAAAAGTATATTTATGAATTGGTTAGAATTAATTGTCTGAGGTCAGTAAATTGGAAAAGTGTTGATGTAAAGTGTTTTTGAAGGTATTTCTGCAAATTGTTGAAGAATAGAGATAACTGATTTTATTGAATGTAATACAACATCTGTTTATCGGTTCATTTCTTCCGTATTCTGTACTGTGTTTATATTCCACTAAAAATTTCGTGTAACTTGTTTGTCTAACTCTAGCATTAAGTCTAAATTTGTAATTAAGAGATTGGATAGCAATATTATTATTTAGAATGTCAAAAGTAACACATGATGAAAATATTTGTCTACGTGAGGGCAAGGGGAGCATGTTTAAGAATTTAAGTCTTGTTGTGTAGCTAGGAAGATTTAAAAATTCTGAAGGCTTATATTGGTTTCTTAATGCAAATAGAAGAAACTGTTTTTGAACTGACTCAATTTTGTTAGAATGAACCTGAAAAGCTGGATCCCATATAATGCTACCGTATTCTAATATAGAACGAACTAGCGAACAATATAGAGTTTTTGTCACAGCTAATTCACTAAATTCTTTAGCTCTTCTCTTAATGAAACCTAACATTTTATTTGCTCTTGAAATTAAGTGGTCATAGTGCAGATTAAAGGTAAGTTTATTATCAAGTACAATTCCAAGATTAATAATACTAAAAACCCTTTCAAGTATTAGATTATCTATTCTGTAGTCGTACAGTAAACAAGAACGTTTATGGGTAAAACTGATAACCTTGCATTTCTGTATATTAAGCTCTAATTTGTTGGTTGTACACGAATCATGTAATGATGATAAGCTTGTTTGAAGTAAACCTGTGTCAGAACTGTCATTTACGACTTGATATATTTTTAGGTCGTCAGCAAACGCTATGTGAGGTATGGCACCCTAATATTCTGAAAGATCGGAAATAAATATATTGAATAAAAGTGACCCTAAATGGCTACCTTGAGGTACACCAGAAATAACCTCGATTATATTGGACAATATACCTTGATATTTAACGTTTTGGGTCCAAGCACGAAAAGAACCCGATATACCAAAAGTTGCAAGTTTATTTAGCAAAGTGTAGTGATCTACACGATCGAATGCTTTGCTAAAATCAGTGTAAATTGCATCAACTTGATATCCTTTCTCAATTTCATTCAGAATTTCAGATGTGTATAATATAAGGTTCGTTGTAGTGGAACGACCTTTTAAGGACGATGGTAGTATATTATCCTTTAAGAACGACCTTTTAAGGACCATGGTAGTATATATCCTTAATATTTTAAAGAACCATGGTAGTATTACCATCTGAACCGGCTGATTTTTTTTGTATCAAGATTTTTCAAGATTTTCATTACTGCTGTCGTCCTAAGTAAAGTAAATTTTACCGAAGGAATAGTCAACTTCCGGGGCGGATGGTGGCTTTAGAGTAAACTGAGGCAGTGTCAAGTTGAAATCGAAATGCTTGACAAACAAGTTCGTTTTCTCTTTGGAATCTGATACAATTCTATTATTAACACCAACAAGCAGAGGAAAATAGGACCCCTAACATCCTCTGTTAAACTTTTTGCAAAAGTCCAAAAGGATTTGCTATTCTTTGGCATGTGGATAAGTTTACGTTTCAACCTTAATGTGAATAAGAATTTTTGCTTGTTGATAACTCTCTTGCATCTGTTCCGAACCACTAAATAGTCTGACCTGAGAGCCTTCGACCTATTGTTTTGATACAACTTAAAAGCCTCCTTCTTTTTAAGAATAGCTTCGCTGCATATGCGATTAAACCAAGATTTGGACTTCCGTTTAATAGTTCTCATGGAGTGAGGTATAAATAACCTATTCCAAGTAAAATAGTTTCACAAATCGCATTTGCAGCAAAGTTGACATTCTCATTGTGGAAGCTCAATGACCAATCGAAGGATTTGAAAAGCCCATCCCAGTTCGCATAACTATAACTAATTTTTAGTGATGACTCCTTCGATTGGTGACTGCGTCCAGCTGGAACCTTGTTTTAACCAAATAATGATCGGACCCAACCTGGGGGCAACTAACTGAAACCACATATTTTTCAGGGTGTTTGGTCAGGAACAGATCCAAGAGGTGACTTTCTTAATCAATACAATCTGGAATCCTAGTCGGATTTTGGAAAAGTTGAGAAAGGTGAAACATAGATGCGAATAGTTCAATTTTTCATTATTTTATTTTTTTTCTTTTTTACTTATTTAAATTATTACAGTATGAGTCATTATTACATTGGCGTCATGTTAAATATGGCCTTTTGTACCGCTCGTGAGGCCGCTGACTTGTAGTGGACTTGTAATTTTTACATAATACATTGTTCATATTTCATTTCAAATAAAGGTGTCTTACAACAGTGTACTATGAGTTATTAAATTTTCTCCTACACAATCACGAAAAATATATTCTGGAATGTAGGACACATCATATAAAATAAAAAATTATAAAAAGTATTTTCTGAAAGAACTAACTCATACAGAAATCTTTTTTCAGAATCAGAATCATACATACAAATGTTTCTTTCTGATCCTTCTGAAAATAAATATAATATATACACAATATCTTCATACATACATACATAATATTTCTTTCTGTTCTTTCTGAAGATAAATATATTATCTACACAATATATTCATACATTATAGGTCATATTTTTTTACAAAACTTGGAAAAAAAATTTTTCCCTGAGCTTGGTAAGCAACTAATTTTCATATCCTTGAATTTTTTCAACCGTAAGTTTGTGGAACATCTTTATTAGATTTATTGAGTAAAAAATTGTTTTTTATTTATACTTAATACTTAATAGTATTAAATTGTATTCGCCCTGATGGTGGCAGTGATGCCGAAATATATATGTATAGGCTTTATAATAAATAAATATAATATTTTAAAAATTATAAAAATAAAATATTAATAAAATTATTTTGTGGACAAAAAGTATAAATAAAAAACAAATTTTTACTCAATAAATCTAACTAGTTTTCAGCTGCTAGAAAAAAAATTTTGTATGGAATTTCTGTCAAAATTTTTCTCGTATTTGTCTAATCTAAAATTTTTGCAGCAAGAAGTACGCACCTGCTGCAAAACTCAGCTGCTAGAAAAAAAGTCTTTCAACTAGTTAAAAGTACTGCTGCTTTTTTTTTTAAGATTTAACTACCGTGGATAAATTTTTATTTTTCTAGCAAATGCCATTTTGAATAGATATGTTTCGAGCTGTTCAATTTTGAATGTCACAATAAATAAAGGAGAGGAGGACTATGGTCATGACTTTCAAGAGTATTTGAAATTCGACGAAATTAAAGAAATTAATGTTGAAGATAATTCTACTTTGAAGGTGAAAAATACAAATCTGAAGGTAGCTACCATAAATCACGAAGTAAAGAGAAAGTTAACTAATTTATTTAGTTAAAGTAAGGCATATTGTGGAATTTAACTATCAGTAACTATGCAAATAAAATACTATGCGCCCAAACTTAGAAGGAAATAAGTTTCACTATTTCTTTCCTTTAGATAAGGATTTATCCAACTTTTTACTTTTTTTTTTGGTATTATGGAAATGATGCATATGATGTATATATCCAGCGAGAACCAGACAAATTCCTAACTCTTCTTCCTCAGAACTAGAAGAAAAATCTTTAAGTTTTAAAAAGTTAAGCTATAATTTAAATTTATACTCCTTGACTTTGCAGTAAATAAAATAAACACACCTTTAATATTTTATGACGTTATATAAATGTCAAATATTTTTCTTGAAACTGTCAAATTTTGATAGGGGTATAATCTTTCTTCGTTTAAATTTCTTTTCTAGCGGGTGAGTACTAGTTGCTACAGATAAGATATACCATTAATAGATTGCCAACTTACGTTATTTTATCGATGACGCCTCGACCTATCGAAACTGGAATCGGAACCAATGTTTTACTTTAAGACGAACAGATGTCACCTAATATTGTTTTTGTTTTTCCTTTTTTTTTTTTTTATTTTTATATTTTTAAAGTAAATAGAAAAACTAGTAAAATTGTATTAAATTTGTTTTTATTTAAATAATTTAATTACTTTAAAATATTTTAATTTAATGAATTACGTAAAAAAGATGCGACTTTAATTTTCTCTTTGGATCAAATTGAATAAAGTAAATGCTTTTTGTGTTATTTCAAGATTTATAGTCGGCCCCCTATTTTTTCCCATAAGGCGGGTAAATTTGTTAAATGCTGGCCCCTTATTAAGCTTTTACTCTCGGCACTTTATGACCTGATAATTGATGTGAGTCTCGGTTTAACGCCAGGTGACAATAGTTTTTTCAGGGCATGACATGAAAAGAGCGAAAGCGTTTTAGGAGGCTAATTTTTGAAAAAATTTAGAAAAATGTACAGGTATTCTTATGGAGCTTTGTAAAATAGGAGATTTTGTAAAATGCTTATAACTAAAAAATTATAAATTTTTTTGAATTTCATTCAAAGGTGGACATAAAATTCAATCGGTCGCGGATCTTTTGATATATTAATATTTAGAATATAAAATTACCTTTTTAAAAAAAAAACTTCCATTTTCTGTACTACTATAAAAGCTTTTTGAAACAACTTTTAAAGAGACAATAAATATGGTACAGTTGAGGCAACAAAAAAGTCGAGAAAACAAATTTTAATAACAATTTTAATTTTGAAAAAAAGTTAGCAAATAAAAATTAAAAACAGAAAATATTATTTATAAATGATGAATAATTATTATTAAATAAATAATTTTATATAAATCAATAATATAAATAATAAAATGTAAATAATTTTCTTACATCAATAAAAGCATAATAGATATAAATTATTTTATAATTGTTCCCTTTTTACATGACATTAAATATGAATTTTAAGTACCTATATGAAATATTTAAGTGATTTTTAGTTGATTATCGCGTTGTTATACGCTTTTTCCAGAATATGTACTTAGAGGACGAAACATAAAGATGTAGGCATATATTATTTTTTACATCATTATATTGTATATTATTTTTTCCAATATTTTTCGCATTTTTTTTTATTTTTATTTAATTAATAACCCTTTAAATACAATCTTAAACATATCCTAGCCTAGAAAAAGTTTATAAAAAACGGCATCTTCGCTTGTGTTTTTTTATATTAACATTTAAATTAATTGCATTTAAATAAAATTTTACATTAAATAAAATTAGTTTTGTATCTAATTCTTAATTTAATTTTCAAAATAATATTTGAATCAAAATAATATTTTATTCTTCTTTTTTTTATGTTGTAAAAATTTCTGTTCGGTTTCTGATTGTTATAATAAAAACAACTTAACCTATGCCTTACGTACCCTACTTATCCTAAATTGAGTTACTTAGCCTAAATTAAAACCTAATTTGTAGTTATAGTACTTAACTTCTGATGAATGTGTGTTATCCAACCACCAATAAACTCTTTTTATTTTTTTGTCTTTATCGGGTATAGACATGTCATATTTCAAATTTACTCCGATAATATTTCCCGGGCTATATTCTATTGATTTCATGTGGCGCGTCTATTATAACGAAATAATATAAGGACATGATTTTGGTTTTGAATATAACCATTTTTATCAAGAAAATAATATAAAATGCTAAAAGGCAATAAATCCCGTGTGCAAAGTTTTTCTTATGTACTTCTCTTTGTGGAAATATATATGTGATATAAAACTATTTTCTGGAGTGTTTTGTGCTCTCTCATAATGTTTGCGAACAAGTTTTATCATAAAACTGTCTATTCTATTTATGTTTGATTCCTTGTACAAATATTTGTATGAGTAGAAATGTTTGTAGTCAGATTCGGGCTTTCGGTTTTTATTGATACAAACTCTTATACACTTTTTTTTTTAAATTTGCGTAGTTTCTCCATTAAGCTCGCGCTTATGTTGTACCATACGAGCACACCATACGCAAGTGTTGGCCTAATTAGTGTTTGGTAGCAGAATATTTTAACCCTGTTACTTATATTTTTATTATAAAAGAGTTTTTTTGCTGCCATGAATGATTTATTTCCTTTGGAAATTGTATATATATTTTTTAATGCATTTCTGCCACATAAATGTGAACAGAAAATTACAGTCTTTCAGACGTGGTTGTAAATGTCGCAAGGGGGAATAACTCTTACGACGTGTGTGTGATTCGAACCCACACTCCCTCGGTGTTTGGCCACCGAGATCCCATATTGTATATTTTATATGTTCGGAGTAGTTCAAATTGCGATGTAGAAAAACTCTGAGATATTTAACAACTATTTTCTTGGCAAGAGGTGAATTATCTAGTTATCTTATAGTAAAACTTTTCCAATTTTTCTTTTATGTCTGTTTCACATTTATTAAAGTTCACTTTTAATATCCAGATTTTGCAATAATTCAAAATGATGTTAAACATTTTTTGCACTTTGGATTTTATGCTACTTACTGTGTCCTTCGCCGAATAGACTATAATATCGTCCGCAAAAGCTAGTGTATAGGTATTGCCTTTTACTCGCTCTAATAAATGTAGTAGATCTATATAGAGAAAAGAATCGGTGCGTTAACTGTGCCTTGTAGTATGCCGTTTTCAATTGTAAATATTTTATTTAATGCGTTTTGAGAATTATATATAAGGAAATACAACAATGTCATACAACATGCTCTGCATGAACGCTATTAAATGGAATGGAAATTTGTATTTGTATAACAATTTATATATTAGACCATCCAACCAGACCGAATTAAAGGCTTTTTCAAGATCTACCATACAGGCTCCAACCCCGTATTTTTTATTTATAAACGAACAGATGTCAGATGTTAGTTTGGTTATAGTATGAATAATTTTATCGTTTATGTTTCAAAACTTTACCAATGTTAAGCGTTAAACTAATTGGTCTATAGTTACTAGGATTATTTTCGTTCTTGCCTGGTTTTTTTAGGAATATGATTTTCGATGTTTTCCAAATTTGCGGAAAATACGAATTATTTATTCCATTGTTGAACAGGATGATATATTTCGAAATTATTAAACAAATTATATTTTCCAATACTATGTTTGGTATATTATCGATATCAGAAGAGGTTTTATTTTTTAAAGCTTTCAATTTCGAAAAAAACTCATATTGGTGCTCATATTGATACAAAAGTGTGCATTGGCTATTTTCTCAACTCTGCTCAGATGACTAATTATTTATATCGTTAAAAATAAAAAGGGAAATGTTATTTGTATGCATTTGTTCAATATTGTTCTTGAATTGGTTTACTTTATCTGATATTATGTTATGTATTCTACTGTTTGTTTGTACATGAATTTTACGAGGTTTTTCTAAATATGATCCTAACACATTGTAAATTTCTTTTTAATCTTCTAGTATATAATTATTTGTAGCTGATCTTTTTAAGTTGCATGTACATATTAATATTATTTTGAGAAAGTAATACAGAGTCATTTGGTTCTATGTGTAAAGTGGAAATTTGGTTGTATTTATTACTACGGAATATTTTATTTAATTCTGGGAACATATTAGAATTATTTTTTGGTGTGATATTTTGAAGTCGGCGTTGGCAGTAATAATTAATTTCTATAAGAATAATAAGAATTTAGAATTTAATAAGAATTCTTATATTATTTAAAAGACTTTTAACAATTTGTAGATTTTGGGGTTAAAAATTAAGCCTATGCCTGTTGATTTTGTAAATATCTTTCAATAAGCTATTTTTTTTTGTTTAAAAGAATTTTTAATTTTGTGAAATAGAATTTATTTAAGTTGTTTAAAATTTTTCTTCTCGGAATAACTTCATCCATTGTTTTTAAAATTACTTTATTTAATTTTAGAAGGTGATAATCTATGTTTTGGTTGTATAATTTTCTATTATTTACTATTTTGTTATTATTAAAGTTATATTTGCTACTATAATTGTGGTCTAGCTTTATTTGAAATGTATTCCAGTTAACTTTTGAAAAGTTGGAATTGTTATTATTTGGCAATTCTACAGATAAAATTTCCGATCGTTATTAATGGAGAACGGAATACAAATAGCATTGTGGTCGCTATCGTATGGGAGTGTGGTGAGTTTATTATAAGATTGAGAGAAGCCTATATTAATTCTGACATCTACAATTGCAAGGTCGATATGAAAATTTACACGTGTTAGTGTAGGTGCATCGTCGAAAGTAATTTGCTTTTATATGTTATTTTATTTTTTTGCAACCAGTTGTGTAATTGTATACCTCTAGCATTGTTGACAGAATTAAGCTATGAAGTATGTTTGACATTAAGATCACCAGATAGAATGTAGTAATTATTTAAGTTACTGAAATTTAAAATATAGAAAATTTTTTTTAGTTCTGTTAAAAAATTATGTGAATTTCTATTTGTTGCATAAATAGAAATAATAAATAATATTTTTCTTTGCTTTAATTGTAATTCTATAATACATGGTTCGATACATAAAAATTCACCGAACGTTTTATTATTTACAATATCAAAGCGAAAGTGTTTTTTAATGACTATGGCAACAGCTCCGCCGTCGAGGTTAATTTTGCGATCTCTTCTAATTAATTTGTAGTTGTCAATTACCATATGTTCACTTGACTTAAATTTTGTTTCATTCATGCAAATTATGTCAAGATTGTTTTTTTCCAAAACAGCGAAGAGCGAATAAGAGCAAATTTTTTGTTGTAGGTGATAAGTGAATTTACATTAACCGATATAATTTTATATGTAGTATTATACATATTGGTGGTTGGATTTAACGTTTATAGAGTTAAATAATATGTTAATTCTGTTGGTGTTAGTACTAATATCTTTTCTATATTGTAAATTCTTTCATTTAATTCTACAATAGTATTGTTTTCGAATTTCTAATAATATATCTAGATATAATATTTCTAAATATATATATATATTATTATTATTGCTCTTAATTAGATTATTGGTGTTACTATTACTAATACTATTCATATTATTTTTACTTACTACATTCGCGTACGAGATTGTTGGATGTAGGAAGCTCGATGAAATGTGTTTAGTTTCAATTCGTCTTTTCAGTAGTTCCTTATTTTCATCACATTTTTTAAAGTTTTTGGATATACCGGACAATTTTTGTATGATGCCGGATGGCCGTAATTTTTGCACATGGTACAGTACAATTTTTCTCTTGGATCTTCTGGCTTGACGATGCATTTGACCTGGTTGGTAGTTCTCACCACATTTAACGCATCTGTAATCCATATTACAATTTGATGCAGAGTGTCCAAAATGTTGGCAACGTGTGCAACGTATTTAATTTATCGTTGCCAGTTTATTATTTGATGGTCGATAGATTTTATTTTATATATATCATTCACTGAGCTGTTGGGTGATGCCTGCACAATAAAATGGGGCAAGAATATATCTTTTCCAGTTGACATTTTCGTGGTAAGTCTTGATACCTTTTCAAATCTGATAACATCGTTTTTGCAATCTTTCAGATTTGCCTAATTAGATTTGCCTGATCAGAGTTGCTTAATCCTTTGAGCACAATCAAGATTTTTTTATCTTCCTTTGGAGTGAAGGTGTAGTAATTAATACCAGATTTTTCCAATAATGCACGTGCTTTTCTGTAGTCTTCGATGTTGAATGTGTATAAAATATTGATATTTTCCCCAGCTTGCTTTAAGAGCAATCCTTTCATCAGTTTTACATTGGTTTTACCAAAATTAATGGGTGGCATCCGCTTCCTGGTTTGTTGAGCGTTTTCATTTTTTCTATGTTGGGTACGTGGAGTATTTTCCGAGAGTGTTTTTTGTGGTAAATTACCATTTTTTTCTTTAGTTTTTTTAGCCAGTTCCAGTATACCTAATTCTAAAGTGCCTTCATCAAGCTCATCGCTACAGTCAGCATGGGAAGTACTAATGGAATCCTGCTTTGTTGAAGTTTGAATGCTTGACACGTCATTATGTTCCTCATCATCAGCCACATCCATCAATGTAGAAAGAAACCATCATTGGAGCTCGGTCCTTAACCACAGTTATTTATTTTCACCAGTTTTAATAGTTTATTATTTTCAATTTGTAATTTTTCGATTATCAATTTTAATTCGCGGATTTCTTTGCTCTGTTTAATTTTTTTCATCTCTTGGCTTAGCTATACTTTTATTTAAGATTTCATTTACTTTTGAATTTATATTATTTTTTAACACATTTTCAGACAATTTTTGTTCATTTTGATCATTACACTCCATAATTGAAATCCCTTTTTAGGGGAATCCAATTAAAAAAAAAAATTTATATAATATAAGGATTAATATTGTATACACATATATATTAGTTTAAAAAATATTTAACTATTTTTATATATACACATATATTTTTTTATTTTTTTTATTTTTTTAATTTATTTCATTTTTATATTTTAGTTGCTACTAATTTTTAGGTGAACGTCCTTTCAGCTTCGCTTCGCGTTCAAAACCCGAATCCAATACTTTTCGCATCAAGATTCAACAGACTTTTGTTTAAAGTTTTTTTTTCGACAATTTTCGCATTCATTATTTTTGTTTTCAATAAATCGATTACATACATTCGAAATAAAAAAAAATTAAAGGGAGTTATGATAAGAAAACAGCTTTGGGATTTTGAGATTTTGAATTTTAGCTTTTGTAATTGGGATTTCTTGGCCAACCCTAATAATTCATTAAAATTTTACAATATTAAAAAAAAACTTTTTTTTAATTATTTACATAAAGTATACCTACAATATAATTATTATTATTAAATGAATTGTTGAAACATGAAGTATTGAAATTTATTAAACATGAAGTTAATAGTAAATAAAATATTAAATAAATAAAAATTAAGTGTTAACTAATAATAATGAAAACATATTTCAAAACTTAAATGTACACACAATGTACACAAAGTACACAATACTTTAAAATATTAAAACAGTCAAAGACTTGCTTTTTTTTCAATGACTGTATCAAAAATATCAGAAATGTTTTACTAAATTTCTTGACTTCTTTTTTTCAAACTGCCAAAACATTACTAAAAAATAAAATTTACGAATTGAAAATTTAACGAATTATTACGAAAATTACCAATTTTTTTACAGCAAAAAAAAAAAATTCCAAATTTTATTTTGATATATAATTTATATACTTTTAATGAAGCTATAAATATGAAAACTCGATATTAATTTCAAATTTCTTACCTCATTCGCACGATAATTTTTAATAAATTTTAGGTTATGTTAAAAAGCTTTTAAACAAAATTTTCAGTCCCACCTTATTTTTCAAAAAAAAAAATCTTTTATTCTACTTTCACAAATGTCAAAAAGCAAGCGGAAAAAATAACTCAAAAGGCTTAAAAGTAATTTTATTAAATATTAAGTTAAAATTACGAGTTGAAAACAAAATTTTTGATATGTTGTACGAAAAATTCCAGATTTTATTTTAATATAAAATTCGACATATTTTGGGAAATATTTCACAAAGAAAACTCGTAATGAAAATTGCTAAAAATGGGCATTTTTTCAAAAAAACAAATAATAAGAACAAAAAATATTTTTTAAAATGACATTTTGCTCTCATTTGTTTGAATGTATGCACTACCCCATTCAAATTTTTCTTGAGTGGAGGACGTGGACATTGAGAGAGGAAAGCTAAATAGTAGTCCATTTTTTCAAAAAAAATACACGTACTCTTATTGAAAAATTTGGTAGTAAAAATTTTACGTCTTTTACTAAAAAGAAATATTAAAATATTGTAAATTTTCATTCATAAATATGCATTTTAAAAAATGTCTTCCAACTACTTTTCAACAAAAAAATCTTCTTAAAAACATTTTAAAAGATCATTGATTTGGTACATTACTGAGCATTTTTATTAATATAAAGAAATAAATTAATATTATAAGTTATTCCCTATTACACACCACCTATAAGGTAGGGAATATGACGAATTTTTTTTAAAGTGGTATCGCCTGGAGAATAGGCCTTAAACTAAACTAATAAAAAAAATATATTAATATATACAAAAAATATTTCATTTCAATATAGTAATAAGATAAATAAATAATTTTTTAACAAAAAAAATAGAACAAAATAATATAATTCATATTTCACAACGAAATTAAATAAATTAAATAAAAACAAAATAAAATAATTCATTTACAACAAAATAATATTAAAACTAAAAAAAAATATCACGAAAATCGATATTTCCCGTATCACAACTGTACTTTCATATTTAAAAGGTTAATTTGGTCAATAATAATATTTAATTTTTCGCGCTTTTCAATATCATTCAATATTTAAAAATGGTTTTGTTTCTATATTACCTGTGAAATACGCAACTTAGATCGTTATTAATTATTATTCTAAATTTAAAATTATATTTAAAGTGATTGATTTCTATTAAAATATATAGATAATACAATATTATTTTCATCTTTATATAATTTTCAGTCTTGTAAATCTATGCTTTTACTAATATTTAGCACTATATTAGAGAAATTTAAAATTATATTATTAAAATTATTAATAATTTTTATTATTCGTTTCTATTAAATTTACCAAGTAATTGGTGAAAATACTTGAAACTGCATTTGGTATTAAACGCGGACTTTGATCATTATTTAATTTAAAAACCGATTCTGAAAATTGCAATTTACATATAGAACTATCGGCTGTTGGTTGCCAGTCTGATATTTGTACTGCGCTTATCCAAGCCTCTTTTAATCTTCTCAAAGCCTCTTTATCCGGAAATTTAAAAGTAGCGACAGATATTATGCTATTATTATAATTGGATTTACATCCGAGAACCGAACATTTTCCACCGATTTTATTTAAGGAAATTATTAATATAAGTTAAGGAAATTATTAATATAAGTTTAAATTATCAAACAGGTAATATAAGTTACTAAATAATTGAATTAATTTTTTTAAATAGGTCATACCATAAAATCTTTCAAACCAAATCCAAAAATTTAACCATAAAATTAAAAATATTATTTTAATAATTTTTTGCTAATACTTTTAAAATAGTTTTGCAATTTAAAATTTAATTATAAAAAGACTATTTTATTTCATGTAAGTACATGAATATTCTATTTACAATAAGTTTTGTTTTATAGACTGTATAGAAAAAACGAAAATTGCTTAACCAGATTCTGGTACTTCTTTTTTTCTTTTCTTCAAAATATTGCTCAAAAATATGATTTGAAAGTAAATTTTTTTTATTGTCATAAAGAAAAGACTGCAAACTTTATTTTTATATAAATTTTATAATTTTTATTATAATTAAAAATATAAAAACTTAGTTTGAACTAAAATATATTTACCAAATTTGCAGTACAATTTATTATGAAGATTTTAAATTATTAAGTAAGTATAAGTTCACTAAAATTGTTAAAATTGTGTACTCTCATTATTTTTTGAGAGTATTAAATGGCGGCGATGATGTGCTAGCAAAAAACTGAAAATTTTATTTTGCTGAAAATAAATTGAAAATTTCGAGTTGAAAGCTGAAATTTTTGAATGTTAAAGAAAAATTCCAAATTTAATATGAAATTTGGCACGTTTGGGTAAATATTTCATATCGAAAACTCGAAAAGAAAACTGTTAAAAATGGGAATTTTTCTTAAACAAAAACAAAAACAGAAGAGAACGAAAAAAATCTTTATGAAATATCATTTTTCGAAGCTTTTTCTCGCAGAGAAATATGCTGAAAATATGAAGATTCCCCTTTCAATTCCCCTTTAAATTTTCTAATATATTCTCACGAAATTGTGAGATCACGATTCAACAGCAGGCGCATCTTTAGGCGCATTTTCTCAGCACACTAATTAGTGCGTATTTCACTGCTTTCTAAAAACTAATTTTCTGCGCCAATTTCAGCACTTTTTTTGGATAATTTTTTTTTTAGCTACAGTAAAATATAAAAATTTATTATTTTAAATAACATGCAGGCTATATTTAAATTTGAAATTCGTTTGATAATTCTAAAATAAAATTGTTGCTATAGTTAGAAATAACAATTACATATTCTAATTTAAAAATTATCATGTGAATTTCAAATTTAGAAGAACAATTTTTTTTTTTTATCCTGTTTTACCCCCTGGGGGAGCATAGGGCTTCCACAAAGCTTCTATATCGCACTTGATTGTGGGCCAAATGTTTGATTTCTGCCCATGTTTTACCGCTATTATCAATTTCCTTAGCCACAGACCTTCTCCATGTTATTTTAGGTCCACCCACACTTCTTTTTCCCTGTGGATTCCAGTCGAGCGCCTGGCGTGCAATGTTCTCTGGCGCTTTTCGAAGTGTGTGATTAACCAGGTTTCACTGCCGTAGAGTAGAATCGATTTCACACAGGCTTCATATATCCTTATTTTCGTGCCTTTGGTTAACTGTGGTGATCTGCAGATTGGCCAAAGTCTCCCGAATGCCATCTTTGCTAATTTTATTCGATTCTCAATGTCTTCTTCTGCTCCTCCGTTTGCGGTAAGAATACTGCCAAGGTAGTTGAAACTTGTCACATCCTCTATGTATGTGTTGTTTATTGCTAGTGGATTGGAATTGTTTGCATTCGATCTTAGGGACTTTGTTTTTGCAATATTTATACTGAGTCCTTTATGTGCTTTTGTTTTTAGGGAATCTAGTTTTTGTTGCATATTCCTGTGTGTATGTGCAAGTAGAGCAATATCATCAGCATATTCGAGGTCCTCTAGGCGAGATGTAAGGGTCCAATTGATTCCTGTTTGGTATATTAGTGATTCTTCCAATACGTCGTCGAGAACGATGTTGAACAGGATTGGGGAAAGTGGACATCCTTGTTTGACTCCAGCTTTGAGGCTTATCGGATCGCTAAGGTTTCCATTGTGGAGAACCCTGGACTCGGCGTTGGTGTACATATTTTGGATGATATTTCTGATTTTAGGTGGTATATTCCTTCTTCTGAGAGCCTTCCAGATGGTCCTGTGTTTTATTTTATCGAATGCTCTTTCAAAGTCCACGAATGCTCTTCCAAAGTCCAGTATGTAGAATGGTAATTTCGATTATCAGACGCAAAATATTTGAGTGATCTGTACAGCTGCGCTGCTTTCTAAAACCTACTCGTTGCTCACGAAGGGAAACAACATAGCATGTACATATTTAAAATAACAAAATTTTATATTTTTACAAATTTAATTTAACGGTACCTAAAGTATAATATAAAAAAATTTACCCTTAAACATCTTATCTTTTATCACTGCACTGAAACAAATGATACAATGACATGCAGAAAATTTTCAACATTCTTTGTGCAGAAAATTTTCAGCGTCTAAAAATATGCAATAACATACAAAATGCAATGAATAAATTGCATAAAATTTTCAGCTTCAGCGCAGAAAATTTTCAGCGTAAACTGTTGCGCTGAAAGAGAGAATGATAATTTTCAACTCTTGTGCAGGAAATTGTCAGTGTCAATTGCAGCGCCAAAAAAGGTAATGAAAATTTTACGTATCTCATGTAGAAACTTTTCAGAGCTAAATTAAGCGCAGAAGGTGGCGTACAAAATACTCGACAAAATATTCTACACTGCTTTCATAGCTGAAAAATACACTTATTTTACAAATTCAAAATTTACCTAACCAATCGCAAAGTTTTACGGTGTAAAAAACTTTTTTGCTGTGATAGTAATTGTAAAAACGGGTAAACTGCTGAAATTTTTTTTATCAGGGTATGTAAATATTTCAATGTCCAGGCAATGTCAATTTCAATGGTTCAACTTCAATTTAACTTATATTTATGTCATAAAACAAAAAAAAATTTGACACACAAATCGGGACATCTGTTTCAAACACAGTGCTGCGCAGAACTCTGCAGACTACACATTTATTTCTAGCATAATTTTCTCTGGCTATTTTTTTTTGAGAGAAAAAGTAAAATTTTACATTTCTTATTTATATCATTTGTAAGAAAAAATACTCAGACAGAAAACTGACTGGAAATTTTATAATTCACATTTGTTATTATTGTTGTTTTCTTTTTAAATTATAATTTAATAAGGGTGTACAAGTTTTTTATTTGAATTTTTTTTTAAGTTGTTGTTTTAAATAAGTTATCAATTAAAAATTAAGTTTAATGATTCAACATCAAAACTTTAGAAAAAATGTAATATCAACATTCAACAAGAAAACTACATACCCTTAGGTGTACGTAAATTTATTTATAAAAACATCTGAATTTTTGACGTCTAAAAAAACTTTATAAATTTATAATTTATAGCGGAAGTATTGTGTATCACGTGATCAAAATGTTTAGTCAGAGAAATAGTTACTCTTAGTACGCAAAAAGTTTTCGGGGTAAAAATTTATAAAGTTTTTGATTTTTTGTAAAGTTTTTGAGTCCGATATCTAATAATGAAATGTTAATGTTCATTTCTATACATGAAATGTTATTGACTACAAATATTATAATTTAATGCTACTTAAAAAATATAAATATTAACATCTTAATAAATTTGTTTTTTTTTTATTTATTTTCCGTTTTATTATCCTTTTAACTTCGGTTGTCTCTTTTTGTTCCCCTTTTCAAAATAATTTATAATAAAAAAAAATCTGAACCCATAATATTTTTAATTTGCTGGTGCCTATGTGTATGCATCGTGCAAAATGCAAAACGCATTAATAATGTTAAGGTATTTACGAGTTGATGCAAAAGTGCAAATTTTTTTGCACCGTATCACATATTTTCACCAACTCGTGAATACCCTTATTGTATAATATTTTTCTACGGTGTCGAGTTTGCCTCAAGCTTTTAATGCAGAATTTGAACTTTGACAGCTAATTGTTGGCATTGCACATTGTTATTGCCCTTCTTTCCACATGTATTCTTTCAACTGATGCTCAACCACACATTACGTTTCCATTAGTATTCACTATCATAGATATATTATTAACAATATTATCAACTATTATCATAGACAAATAACATATAGATAAGTAAATTGTATGGGAATTTTTTAAAACTTATTTTTTAAAACTTTAGAAAAAATACCTTGGGAAGAAATCACTGTTAAATGTAATAATAAAAATAATGTTAGTAGTATAATCAAAATATGTATAATAAGAATGTTATCTATACGTCTACCTTACATACTACATTTCTCTAATAGTTGTATGTGCATATTTTCCATTCTTTTTTTATTTGGTTGTGTTGTTTTTGTTTTACTTTGATTGCTTTGAATTGAATACAGATAAATAAAAAGAAAAATCTCAAAAATTATTTACATTTTATTTAGAGTTAATATTTGGTTAATATTTTTAATAGAGGATTTATATGTATTTATGCAATGTATAAAAAAGATATAGAAAATATAGCATCGTTGCTGATTGCAACGTTGTTACTTTGGTTTTTAGCAAAAAAATGCCAAATTAATATAGCCAATAATTTAAATTTAAATGTAGGTACCTACATATAATAAAAATGTAATTTTCCAATATTGGAGAAATAATTTAATCATTCTACCCAAAAGCATTTCATAATAATTAAAAAACTAAAAAGGTTAAAGCGGTCAATGAGGGGTTGTTAGAAAGTGGTGAAAGATTAGAAAAATTGTATGTAGTGTACCCTATGTTGTATGTTGTCCAATGTTTATTTTAATTAGCAACACTCTCGTTTTATTAAAATAAGAAGGAGAAAAAACCTGCTTTAAATAATACTATTCAAAGAAACGGAATACATAGATACATAGATATTCTAAGTTTTGAATATTTTTTATTAAACTTAATAAGTAAAAAATAAAACTTCATACAAAAAATAAAAGATAATTTTTTTATTTTTTTTTAATCAAAAAAATGATTTAGGAAAATAAAAATCAGAAGTGAAAGTTTTTCCTGTTTCGGAAATTCAACAAACTTTGCTTCAGGGTTTTTGAATTTTGTTGAAGACAACCAACAACAAAACACTTAAAACCCATTTAAAAATTAATTTGATTGGTATAGCTAAAATTTTAAAATAATTAACAATGAAAACTACTTATTTTAAATATTAAATTTTAACTACCAAAAAAATATTTTGCAAAAATAAAAGAACCTAATAATTCATATGTATGCATATAATAATACATATAAATTCTCTATTAAAAATATTAACCAAATATTGACTCTAAATTCTAAACCAAATAATTTTTGATTTTTTTCTTTTTATTTATCTGTATTCAATGCAAAGCAATAAAAGTAAAACAAAAACAACACAGCTAAAAAAAAAAAAAAATATGTACATACAACCATAAAGGAACTATATACATAGAGTATTCACATGGAAGAAAAAGGTTAGACAGTTTTTTTAATTTCGTAAAATCAACTTGATCGTATTTTAGTTTATTTTTATTTTAGGTTTTGTTTTATGTTTTGTTTGTATGTCAATTGATGTATGTTGCACATTTATATATAATCCTTCATATAACTTTTTCGACTTAAAAAAAGAAAAAACCTCGATTCTACCTCAATTTTTTATCAATCAATTTTAGTTTTTTTCATAACCCAACTATAGGTACAATTATTATTGTATTAAAAGTATAAAATATCAAAATATGTGTATAGGTATATTAATATAAATTTAAAGTTATTTTCATTTCCTCTAAAAATATATTTTTTCTTTTTAATCAATCTTACAATATTTTAAAAATTCAAAATTCAAGCTATTTAGTTTAATATCAGATCGATATTTATTATCAGAATATAATGATCCACTGTTGAGACAATCAAAAAGTTTATCAAACACTATGTACAAAAATTTTTTAACTTCTTTAGTAATACTTTTAAAACCAGACGTTTCAATAATTGTTCTAATAGTGGCACTCACTGTTCTACTAAATATTCGTGTTGCTAATTTAACTCTCATATTTTCAAAAGTATGCGGATTAATATGTTATCTAGCTAATTTGGTACACATCTTAATTTTTCAATTTATTTGAACTTCCCATAATTCTATGACAACATTAAAGCTTATAATACCATCTGAGGTTTTTAAATCGGAATCCATTAATGTATTTCTAAGAGATTTAATTAGATGGGGAAAATCGAATAAGCAAAAAATGTTTTTTATTATTATAATTACAAAATGGTTTACCAGCTGTTATTTCTAGCAACGAAACAACTTTGGCTAAAACTTGGTCACAGGTAATTGCCCGTATTATAATACCAATATCGAACAAACTTCTCAAATTTTTTTAATAGTTTCTTAAAGTGTTACAAGACGAATATCTGTATTCTATATTTTATATTTTAAAAATAAAATTTAAAAGTGTTACGAGTGAAATATCTGTATAGATATTTATGTATGTATATCCATACATCAGTTACTAAAAAAAATATTCATAAAAAATTTTAAAATATTTTATAAACAACGCCTAAATATCTCAATTTACTTTGTACATAAATAGCCTTTTTCAAAGTTTTCGTTGAATGTTCCGGCTTGTAAGTGTAAAGGCATTGATTGTTATAATATAAATATCATGCTTTAAAATAACTTTTTTGTTGTTCATGTAGTTGTATCTTCTTAATTACATTTTTTATACTCTACACATTAAGTATAGGGTATATTAACTTTGGTATGGTGTTTGTAACGACCAAAAGGAAGCGAGTTAGATATGGACATGTATATATATTCTGAATCAGGATAACCTCCTGAGTCAATTTAGCGATGTCTGTCCGTTCGTTCACACGATAACTCAAAAACTACTGAAGCTATCTTGATGAAATTTATATAGTAGGTTACTAATTACGAAAGGAAGGCTAAGTTCAAATCTGGACAAAATCGGTTCATCGTTTCGGGTACCTCGCATACAACTCCCAAAACCGAACAAACATATCTTTGAAATTAATAAAGATAAAAGCTTCAAATTTGATACGAGGGTGCTGTTTCCTGAATCCCTGATATCCCTAAAATTTGAGATGGATTGGAGTGGTTGTTTGGGCACCTCCCACACAACTTCCAAACCCGAACAAGCATATATTCGAAATTAATAAAGATAGAAATTTCAAATTTGGTACTAGGGTGTTGTTTTCTCAACCTCTGATTTGTTCAAAATGTAAGATGAATTGGAGGAGCTGTTCGGTTACCTCCCACACAACTCCCAAGACCGAACAAGCATATTTTCGAAATTAATAAATATAAGAACTTGAAATTTGATATAAGAGTATTGTACCCTGTTCTGATAATGTCTTGGGATGAATTAGGGAGGTGGTCCGAGTGCCTTCACACACTTCCCAAGACCTAACAAGCATATCTTCATTAATAAAGATAGAAACCTGAAATTTTGTACAAAGGCTTGTAAAAGCATTTATTTTTTTAGCTTATATTAAATACCTAACTAAAATAACATATATTCTTAATTTAATTTGAATTTTTTAGGTGTAGGGTATAAATAAGTCGGTTGCATCGACTTACTGTTCCATTTACTTGTTTTTGTAAAGATATGGTAAGTTGTTAAACCCTTCGTGCAGAATGTTTTTTCTTTTAAAAAATACCTTCTTAATTTTTAAAATTTTTAAATTCTGTTTTTTAATATAACTAACTATATGTAGCTACCTTATTCAATATCAAGAAATACTTTTAAGAATTCTGCTATCTAGAAAGAATTGCATATCTTTCTATAGTCTTAAAGGCTGGTTTTCATGACAAATTTCATGGATATTGTCGCAACTTTAGAAAGAGATAAATATAGTGAACTATCAGTGGGAAAGAGGGGAAAAAAAATTATATTATTAAAAAATATTACAGCAACACTTTGACAGTTAAAATTGTACATAACCTAATTTATTAATGTTTATATTCATATTTAGTTAAGAATTTAAAATTTTTTATTTATAAAGTTGTTAAAAATAATATACCTAGTTTATTTATTAATAATATTTTTATACCGATAATATAGTCATTTTAATATAGGTTCTCACTAAAAAATAAAATTTATATATTTGTTTATTTTTTTGACACTTCAAAATTTAAATGCTATGGTACCTAGTAGAAATTTTTTTGTAAGATATACAATTTTTGCACACTTATGTAATTCGTGGATATTTATGGTTACTTTCTTGGATACTTTCAAATGTTTCAATTGTTATTTTTTTAGCTTAATCTCTTTCAAACACATATCACTTTTGTATGTTCTGCCTATGCTCTAACATTTTCGTGGATATATCGGTCTAATGAAAACCAGCTTTAATATATGTAATTATACAGTCAGTAAGTTTGATCTTAACTATACCTTTGTGGGTCCACAAAGGTTAATACCAATATTTTAGAAAATTTCAATATTCCATCCAAAAATATTTTTTAATTTTTAGAAGATTTCAATATTCCATCCAAAAATATTTTTTAATTTTTAGAAGAAATATTCTTCTAAACAAAAAGAAACAAATAAAAACAAATAGATCTCCGTTACAATGTACTTCACACTTGCAATATGTATTATAATAAAATTTTGTTGGCCTTCAAATATTATCTATGTGTTGTGCAGAGTTATTCTTTGTGAGATCTATAAAATTACATTTTAAAATTATAAGAACATTTGTTTGTGATGCATAGATAAATATGTATGTATGTAACAATATAAAATCAATTTTTAGAGAAAAAAAAAATCAGTTCGAAGAAAATGAATTATGAACTGAATGAATGAAAAAATATTTTTTTATTTTGTTTTTCTTATGTTCTTTGATGGTATACCAAAAATACGATCATCTTTTTACGAAATAACCCCAAATACGATCTTGGGGGGATTTCAAATCAATGAAATTGACTACGATTTTTTCTTCTATGTGAGTTCTCTATGTATATAATTACTTTATGGTCGTATCTTTTTTTCTTATGTGCTTTCCTATCTTATCTTAAGGTATTCAGTCAAAAAAATATCTATGCATTTTATAATAATTGTTATTTATATTTATAATAACATTTGATTGATTCTAAACATACATGTCAACATTTTTAGTAATTTCTATATGTAAATGCAAAATTGTAAGTTTATAAATATAAAAAATTAAAATGTTGAAATTTTTATATTGAAAACTTAAAATTATTAACTCTTATATTATTTTATCATTTAAAAAAGTTAAAAATAATTTATTTACGTTTTTAATATAAAGATGTCAATAGAATTATGTTTGGAATAGAAATACTTGAATAGGTATTTTTAAGGATCATGGTAGTAATACCGTCTGGACCGGCTGATTTTTTTGTATCAAGATTTTTCAAGATTTTCATCACTGCTCTCATCCTCAAGTAAATTTTACCGAAGGAATAGTCAACTTCCGGGACGGATGGTGTCTTTAGAGTAGACTGAGGCAGTGTCGAGTTGAAAGCGAACTGCTTGACAAACAAGTTCGCTTTCTCTTTGGAATCTGATACAATTCTGTTATTAACACCAACAAGCGGAGGAAAAGAGGACCCGCTAACATCCTCTGTTAAACTTTTTGCAAAAGTCCAAAAGGATTTGCTATTCTTTGGCATGTGGATAAGTTTACGTTTCAACCTTAATTTGAATAAGAATGTTTGCTTATTGATAACTCTCTTGCATCTGTTCCGAACCACTAAATAGTCTGACCTGAGAGTCTCCGACCTATTGTTTTGGTACAGCTTAAAAGCCTCCTCCTTTTTAAGAATAGCTTCGCTGCAGATGCGATTAAACCAAGATTTGGACTTCCGTTTAATAGTTCTCATGGAGTGAGGTATAAATAACCTCATTCCAAGTAAAATGGTTTCACAAATCGCATTTACAGCAAAGTTGACATTTTCATCGCGGAAGCACAATGACCAATCGAAGAATTTGAAAAGCCCATCCCGCATAACTCGCATAACTATAAAACCATACTAATTTTTTGAGATTACTCCTTCGATTGGTGACTGCGCCCAGCTGGAAACTTGTTTTAACCAAACAATGATCGGAGCCACCCAAGGGGCAACTAGCTGAAACCACATATTTTTCATGGTGTTTGATCAGGAACAGTATTAAGTATTTTAATCATAGCTAACAATAGTTTAGAAGGCCTGGACACTGAACGAAAAAAAGCTGTATAGGGGTCTATTTTTCATGAAACTACACGTAGTCTTATGGTAAAAAATTGGGGTCTATTAAAAATTTTGAAATAACTCAAAAACAATTAATTTTTTTTTTTAAGTTCTTCCAAAGGGTGTATTAAAATTTCATGTTTTTTACATTATTTGGTAAAAAATAATTTAAAAAAATTTAATTTTTCATTGATAAATATTAATTTTAAAAATTGCTTCCAATTACTTTTTTATTTAATTAACGTAATTTTATTAATGTAATTAACTTAATATTTTTTTTTAAATGGCAGGCTTAGTCCACTTCAGCTAGGAAATGAAAAATATATTAATATACGTATGTATATCCAAAAATAATATTTTTCATTAATTAACGATGGTTTACAACAATATTTTTGAGATTTTAACTTTTAAGTTTTGACTTAAAAGTTGAATTTGTTCAATAATAATATTTAATATTTCCCGCTTTCACAATCATTCTCTGAATTTTGATAGCATGTATTTATTTGTTTCTTTAAAACCTGTGAGGTAACGAACAGATCGTTATTAATAGTTATACTAAATTTAAAATCTATTAAATATTTAAATTAATAGTTATTCTAAAATAAAAATTACAATTAAGTAATTATTATCAGATAAAAGATATAAAAGTATATTGTTGTTTTTAATTTTGTATAAATTTCAGCCCTTTAAATTTTTTTTTTTCAATTTTTAAAATTAAATTTTGAAAGTTTAAAATTAAATCATCATCGTATGCTTCGGTTTTCTTTTTAAATAAACATTAGGAGAAACATAATTGGAAAAAAAATTGGGAACTGCATTTGGTATCAAACGCAGCCTTTGAGGGTTATTTAAAGAAAAACATGATTCCGAAAAATATAATTTACATATGGAACTATACGCCTTCGGTTGCCAACCCGATATTAATACGGTTCTTATCCATAATGATCTCAAAGGTTTTTTTTTGAAAAGCGAAAAAACGTAAAAAATATTATTTAGTTAATTCTTTAAAGTAAAATTTAAAAAAATCATTTTCCAATATAAATTTAAAAATAAATACCTACAGTTTATACTCATAACTTTCTCTTTGGACCAGATTGAATAAAATAAATGGTTTTTGTGTTATTTCAAGATTTATAGTCGGCCCCCTATTTTTTTCCATAAGACTGCGTGTAAATTTGTTAAAAGCTGGCCCCTTATTAAGCTTTTACTCTCTGCACTTCATGGTCTGATGAATTGATGTGAGTCTCGCTCATAACTATTATACAATTAATTTTTTTTTATTAACTGTATCCTAAAAAATGAAAATTGCTTACTCAGAATTTGGTAATCAAGATTTTCAATTTATCAATATAGCATTAAAAAATATGAGTAAGAAGTTAATTTTTTTACAAGAATAAAGATAAAATTTCAAACTTTCTTTTCATATATATTTTATCTATTTTTATTTAAATTAAAATTATAAAAACTTGATTTTAATTCAAATATACTAACCAAATTTGTGCACAATTTATTGTAAAGCTTTTGAATTGTTAGGTTATGTTCACTAAATTATGAAAAATTTTTACTCTGATTCTTTTTTGATAGTGTTAAAATGGCTGTCATGTTAAAATGCTTAAAAAACCTATTCCTGTATTTTTTATGGAAAATATATTAAAAATTTTGAATTGAAACTGAAAAAAAACTGAAATTTTGTGAGATGGTAGCAGAGATTCCAAACTTTAATTTAAATTAAAATTCTACATTTTTGGGCAAGTATTTCATAACGAAAATTTAATATACATTTTCATAAAAAATCATATTTTTGGGTAAAAAAAAATCAAAAATTTTTTCATTGTCAATGTCATTTTCTGAGCTTTCCGCTAATTTTTTTTGTATGTATTTTACTAGCCCAAACAAATATTTCAGTGTACAGGCCTTCTAAATTATTGTTAGCTATGCAATTAATCATTAAATTGCACTATGGCAGCAACTTTCAAAATAAGCCTTATACTGGAAAATCATGCAGCCATTTAAATAAATATTATTTCATTAAACTCCCTTATATCATAGATATATTAACTAATAGATGGGGAGTTAGGTATAGTCGTTTCTTTTCTTATGTGTTTTCCTATCTTAAGGTATTCAGTCAAAAAAATATACATTTCGTTCACTCAGCTGTTTATATTTATTAAAATAATGTAAAGCAGTTTTTTTTTCATAACCAGTTTCATTAAGAAATTTTAAGTTTTTATATTACTTAATAATTGATATATTTTGTTTTTAAAATTAAAATTTAGTTTAATTAAGGTTATTCAAAATTTTAACTTGTAATGTAACAAAATAAGTGATAAAATTCTTTTTAAAATTTGAAATGAAATTATAGTATACCTTTTAGGATCCTATTTCTGAGGAAACTAAAGTAATACATAAGCACGGTTCACTCAGCTGTTTCTCAAAATTGGCTGAAAATATTTTCTCCGCTGCCTATCTATTAGTTAATATATCTATCTATGGTTTATATGGAGAATTACAAAAATTGAAAATCAAAAATAAATAAAAAAAAGATTATTTGAAAAAAAAGGATATTTATTAATTAAAAACATCTAAAGGAATCATTTGAAATAAAAGTCAAAAAAATTGGAGCGGTGGTTTGAATTTCAATGCTTGGATTACATGTCGTATACATTGTCCAAGTTTTAGTCAGAGAAATTTTATCGGGTAAAAACTTTATAAATTAATAAAGTCTTTTTACGACGTCAAAAATATATATTTTGACAGATATTTTTATAAATAAATTTACGTATACCTGAGGGTAATCCAGCCGAGGGTGCGGTGGTTAAGAGACCGGCCCTTCATTTGAAAGAAAAATATTAAGATCCAAACTTTTAGTTAAACAATCAGAAAGACTAAAAACGGAATACAACAACAAAGCAAGAGAGGTCAAAAAATCAGCGAGAGAGATAAGAGAAAATTCTACAACAAAATAGCGATAGAAGCGGATAAAGCAGTGACATTAAATAACACGGGTCTTCTATACAAAACAATAAGAACCCTGTCAAATAAAAACATGCGATGCAACCAGCCGATGAAAGATAAGCAAGGACATCTTCAGAACAAATAACAAGATGCAGAAAGTATTTCAATGAAATTAATGAAATTAACGAAGATCAGCAGCAACTACATAAGAATCAAGAACAAATTGAAATCAGATCCCGTAACCGAATAAATAATAGCCCGCCATCGATAAGAGGAATTATAAAAGTGTTGGCAAGAGAAAAAGATAATAAAGCTGAAGGTATGGATGGCATTCCAGCAGAACTGCTAAAAACAAATCCAGGATGCATAGCAGAAACTCTTCATCCTATCGTGGAAGAAATATGGAAAAGCGAAACAATACCATCCTTCTGGAAGACAATTATCATAATTAAACTTCCAAAGAAAGGTGACGTTAAAGATTGTGAAAACTGGCGAGGCATCACAGTTCTCAACGCAGTTAATAAAATATTAAGATTAATAATATTATCCAGAATTGAACGGAGAATTGAAAATAATTTGCGAGAAGAACAAGGTGACTTTAGAAAGAAACGCGTCGATCAATCAAACATCCTGAGACTGATAGTAGAACAATCAGCGGAGTGGAAGTCTCCACTATAATCAGCATTTGTAGGCTTCCAAAGGGCATTTGATACCATCAGACGTAGCACAATATGGAATGCAAAAGAGCAATACCAAGCAAAATAATCCGCCTGATTGAAAACAAGTACGACAATGCGGAAACAAGAGTTCTACACAACGGCAAACTAAGCGAACCACTAATAATGAAGATAGGAGTAAAAGAAGGTTGCCCGATTTCCCTAATATTGTTTAACTCCGTACTTGAAATAATGGAAGAAGCATCCGAAGCCCCAAAAGAAATAAAATGGAGCATAACCAGCCGTCTGGAAGATCTAGACTATGCAAACGACATAGCTCTACTCGCTCACACATATAGGGATATGCAAGAAAATCTTCAAGTCATGAACATATAGACGAAAGAAGTTAGGCTGAAGATAAACCAAAGAAAAGCCAAATCTTTACGGATTAATGCAACAAATGGCCAACAACTTAAGATTGATGATAATACAACAGAAGATGTTTCGTGCTTCAGCTATCTCGGTAGTATAATTACTCGAAATGAAAGGGCAGATGAAGAGATAGAAAATAGACTAAAACAGCCAAGAATGGCATTTGGCAGATTGTGGTCTGTATGGAGATCCTCACACCTAAATAAAAACACAAAAATAAGAATTTTTAATACCTGTGTGAAATCAGATTTTTAAACCATCCGTGTGGAATTGTACTCCTTCGAATGTCATCATAGTGTTTGAGTTCCAACTCTCACAGGCTTGGTATGCTCGTCACGTGAGATTTCTTGAAGAAGTAAGTGGGGGACATGTAGCCTACCAAAAAGCGATTGGACTTGAATTGGTTTATGATATTCGAGTGACCTTTTCGTGAATTGATCCACTGGGATGTAGCTTTTAATCTTACAGCTGTGTTTGCGGCTGCAAATTTGCAATTTAGAGATCTTTCAATCGAGTTAGTCAAGGTGTGAAGTGCGGTATCCACTGACTTCTCTTTACAGTAAGCATGTTGAGAGGCTGACAACAGATTTTTATCTAAGTTGCAGTGAATATGGATGTCGATCAATCTTTCTAAGGTTCTTAGAAGGAAGGATGAAAAGCTTATAGGCCGAAGGTCCTTCGCATAGACGTGACTACTTTTGCCGGCCTTAGGTATGAACACAACTTTGACCTGTTTCTATTTATCCTGGATATGCCCCAAATTAAGACAACCACAGAAAATGCTTTTTAACCAAGCCAGGGTAGTAGATGAAGTTTGCTGGATCTCAGCAGGTATAATACTATCCGGGCCGCTTGACTTGAATGGCTTGAAACTATCTATAGCCCATTGTAGTTTGTCTCTTGTAACCACTACCTCTGAGATAGTGGAGGGAGGATTGAGGATACAAGCCACCTCTGAGCTATTATTCGTGCACCCAGGAAAATGGGTTTTTAAAAGTAATTCCAACGACTCCTCGCTTGTGGCAGCCCAGCTAACATCGTCTTTTTAGGACGCTACGTCAACGACATCGGATCGGTTAGAGTCTGTCTCTTGGACTGGACTTGAGCCTTCACCGATGCTCCTTTAGGCTTCCACCTCATCCTTCTTATACACCCTCAGTGTTACCGCCGTGAAGCCATAACAAATGACACCTTTGGCTTTCGCTAGGGATTGTAGGGAGTCCTTATTGACAATGACCAGCGCCTTTCGGGATTCTCTTACTACTACCCCTAGTTTGGCAATCTTCCAATTATGAGTTGGAAGTTGGGGATTTGACACTTTCATCATTTTGATAATCGAGGCTGCTTCGGCAGCTTCCCTAGGCTAGTGATACCCTAGCTCTTGGCCTGCTAGGGATTTCCACCCTGCTTAAGGCTTTGAGCCTGGCCCCCGGCCACAAACTTCCCACCTTCTCATCGCCTGCTTGTAGAGACCTTACGATTTCTGATCAGCGTAGGCTGTCAATTTGACGTAGCCTCGATGCCAGCCAGCGCCTCTATAGGAGATATGATTGATTTGTATGATTGAATATGTATGATTTTCTACCAGTATCTGGAAGAAGGTTGTGTTTAAAACAGTAACAACTGTCTTCCGGTATCTGGAAGAAGGTTGTGTTTAAATTCCCTTCATTAATGATTGCAGAATCAATTTCCCCGAACGGCTTGGTTACTTGGTTGCTCCCTAGCCTTTTGGGAACTATACTGTGGCTCATCTTGTGACCTCTGTCTCTTAAAAATTAGGCTCTTCGATGAATCTGGGATTTGTTCTTCTTGAGGCTTGATCTGGCCTACTACTGTTTTGGCACAGGGTAAGGAATTCTTTTGAATTCAGATAACTGAGCAACATTGAGAGAGCTTAGTCTTGTAATAGGAGTTTGGAGAACTTTGGGGCTGGTCCAGAGAATTAACCGCAGCATGCCTGGTTTATGCCGGGTGTAAGCCCAGGGTGGGTTACGAAAAAAAATTACGCTCATTCTTCCTTACAAAAACATAATGCATGCTTTTTTGGACATCACTCCGGTCGGTTGACCTAGGCCTGGATTAATTCAACCTAACATAATCAAAAAATATTTACATTATTTGGGTTCTTGCCCGCATTATTTCCTTGTCATCGACATCCGAGCCTCCTTTCGGACTCTGTTCCTACTAAATTACCATATATTCATGATGGGTTTTTTTTTAATAAAAAAATACAAAAATATAATAAACAACTGCAAAACATTAAATTAATTTTTTTTTCTTATTTCAGTATTTTCTATATTTATTAATTATTACAAACCAAATACATTAAAACTAAAAATACGGGTTTTCTTTTTTCTTCGACAAAATCACTTCAAGCTGATCTTATTTTTTTGTTTTCTTCTTGAATTCTTTTTTTTTTTTATATATAATATGTATGAATAATTATAAAATGTTTAATATATAAAATAGCGGTATACCATATGTATTATTTGATTTATTTATTTTGTTTGGTTTTTAATTCATACGTTTATTTTTCTTATATTTTTAAATTTTTTTTTTTTATTTTAGTTCATTTTAATTATATGTATGTACTTACACTCTAAGAGTACTACATTATTTGTACATAATCTACATTGTACATTATTTCTACATTATTTGTACCTTTAATCAGACTTTTTTTCCCCCTTAATTTATTAATTTTACTTAAATTATTAATTTATATTATCATTACTGTTACACTTCTTTTTTTCTTGGGTTTTTTTTTTGTTTTTTTTTCTTAAATTTCCATATTGAAAAATTTACTTAATCTAAGTATTATCAGAGACTACATAGAGATGTACAAATTCATACAAAAAATTGTACTAATTTTTTTTCAAACGGGCCAGCTAAAACTGGCTAGTTTTAAAAATCTTAAAGCACAGAAATATTTAGTTTGTGTCATAGCTAAAATAATTTAGCGAAAACCAGAATCTTCTGTAAAATCTGGTGTAAAATGATCATTCATATATTTTATGCATTTACAAAATTTTTTTATCCTTGTGATTATTAAACTTTTTAAAGCAAAGCGATGACAAAATAACTTTTAAAATAGAAAAATAAGGCAAAAATGGGAAAATATATTTGATAAAATATATATTTAATATGTCGAGTAGAAACGTAAATTTTCAATATGATAAAGAAGACATTCTAAATATCACTTTACAAAAAATATGGAACATTTAGCTAAATATTTCATATAGAAAAAAATTAAATAAAAATAGATTATTTTATAATGTTGACTTTTCTAAAAACAACAAGAAAAAACATTTCAAGGTTATCATTCATATGCATTCAGTATTTCACTACTACAAGCAGAATTTTTTGAATGTATGAAATGGTATATCGTATATTATATGGTATCAGATGGTATGAATGTTATCTATTTTATGAAAATCATCTGATTTAACTGCATTATTTATTTAACTAGATTTAACTGATTTAATATACAGTATCCAGCTAAAGTAATGGTAATTTAAAAAAATATATAAACTACAAAAAATATATATAGAAAAGCAATAAAATAATATTGGCGTTCGATTTTTTTCTAATAATATTTTTAACTTTATAACTTCAGGGAAAACAAACAAACAAAGTAACAAAATTTTTTGTATTATGATTTTATTTTATTTTTTGATCTCATGACTCATATTGTTATATTGGTAACGGTATATTGGTGGGTATTTTTTGAAGACAATATAATATACCTATCAAATAAAAATAACTGAAATAAAAAATAATGCTTTCAAATTCTTCTAAACATTTTTTAATTAAAAATTATTCCAATTAGAAAAGTGGCATGACATTTGCTGGATACTGTACATATTCATAAAAATTATCAAATCATATCAAATTGGAACATAATTACATTTACACAAAACAAAATATAAATATAAATATGTATTGATTTTTGAATTATATTGCAATACATATATAAAAAGTGCCGATAGTATTTATGTGTATTTCTATTTATATTTAATTTTGATTCACACACACTTTCACAATTTAATAAGCATGTAGGCAAGCTGGTTCAAGTAATATAAATGCATAATATGGCATAATGCATATATAATATAAAAATTATATTAGATACTGATCAGATCATGTATATCATTATATGTCATCTGATATCATATGATCATATTCATATATGTATGTTACTTGTTATTTCTATCATCCATACCAATCATACCAAAGTTCATTTATGTACATATATGAAAAAAAACAATATCCGAGACCAAAACTTGCTTTAAGAAACTTTAAAAAAAAAAGTTGAAAAATGAGACTAAATTTCAAAATCGATATTGTAGCGACATCTAAACTTTTTTGTTGCCATTTGGACATCTCTATGTAGTCTCTGGTATTATTTTTAAGAAGTTAATAATATTATCTATTGGCTGTTAATAAACATACCAATTTTTAGCTTTAACACCAATTTTTTTTGTATTTATTTATTTTATTTTAATTTTATCTATATAGTTTGGTGGTTATAATAATTATCAAGTTTTTTTTCGTATTTTTTTTTCTTGCTAACCAAAAATCTTCTCGCCACCTCAAACTCTCGAACCACCAAAAAAAAACCAAAAAATCAAACCTCTCCAGAAATTCCTTCTTTCACCAAAAAAAACCACATTGCCATCATTTTTTCCTTTTTGACCCCCTCGAACGGTTCACCTTATTGTATTATATAGGGCAGTTGTTTTTTTTTACCACGCATTGGTTCTAGTCTAAGATAATATTGTTACACATACAACGGTAAGTAATAGTGGCTGGTTTACATTTCTGACTTTAAAATTAGTACCCTAAACTTGAATTTGCAAAAATAAAAATAAGTAATTTAATTTCACTTGACGTGGTAAAAGAAAGTTTCAAATTTTGAAATTTTATAGAAGCAACTCCCTACCCCATAGTGTGGTATGTGGATAAATCATACGCTGCTCATTACAACACAGTAAGTTCGGATTAACAACGGACGGACAGACGGTTGAAATTACTGCAACCAGCAAAGCGTATGGCAGAGATATTTATTTTATTCTTGATTATTTTTTTTTTCCAAAAAATAAACTAGAAAGTAGAGACGAAACTGTCTACGGCATGTTCACTAATTTTATTAAAATAAAATTTCAACAGCTACTACTTCAGCAGTTACTTTTAATATATGTCTAAATCAGTCTATTTAAATTTTATTTAAACAAATAATTTAGAGCAAAAAAAAAATTTTCTCTGAGTGTCATTGACGTAAGTCCTTAGTATGAAAGACCCCAAGTCTTTTCTCGGACAAATCCTCTAATTCGTAAAGGGACCCACTTTCTTAGTAATTTTTGCCTTCGTAAATTTCTAAGCTAATTTAGCATTAAAACCCTTAGCCTGATCGCTCAGTTGAAAATTTCTTTTATACACAATCTGGCTCGGACTAAAGCTAACATTCTTCGAGCGTAAATTATACCGCTTTGCGTTGACTTCAAAAGCTCGTTTGCGCCTCACCCCGCACCATATTCTGAACGTCATGGCGCTGAAAGTATTCTCGACCATCCTCTAAAACTTCTAGTGGCCGGAAGATCTGATAGGTACTGGCATGAGTCACCATATGCTGACCGAACGTTAGAAAGATAACCGTAAAGTGCAACTAATAGCGCTAAGTTTTTCGTTCCAGGTATCTTGCTTATTTTTCAAATAGTCTCTTATACCGGCTATTAGGGAGCTGTTCACTCTTTCGAAAGCATTGGACTGAGGCGCATATACTCCTGTTTTAACGTGATTTATTCCATATTTTGCCATAAGGGGTTCAAATAGCTATGAAATAAATTGGCGACCGTTATCGGAGACAAGCTGTTCGGGTAATATGTGGAAGACGCACTCTTCCAAGTAGCTGCATACTAAGCGAGAATTCATAGCCCTCTGTGGTTTCGTAAGAATGAATTTAGATAGATGATCCAGTACCACAATGGCCCAATGTTACCGGTTTTGGATCTCGAATAAGGGCCGATTAAATTTACGAAACTTGGTTGGAACAATCTTTCCGATTTGATTAGCGAAGTCATGAGTGCTCTTAATGGCAAATTGGTCGCCTTTATTTGTTTACACACTTCACAGCCTGTTGTAAATTTTTTGACTTCTTTGACCATTTTTGGCCAAAAAAAATGCTGTCTCAGGCGGTGAAGGGTCTTACCAACTCCACAATGGGCAGCCACGGTACATTAATCATTAGATCTCTTCGACTGGTCTCTCCTGGTCGGAATTACCCTGTGTAAAGCCGGTTTTTTTTATAGACGAACCCGTCCACAACTTGTACGTCCTGATTGATTTCATTACTTGCAAGGCATTTTAAAGCCTCATAATCAGGTGTATAAAATGCGGTGGAGTTAAGGTCTAGCTGTGGAGCGGTACAATCTAGCGCGGCCACTACGTCCGTTGAGTGTATTCGGGAAAGGGCCTCGGGGACTACATGTTCTGACCCGCGCCTCTGTGAAGAAAAATCCCTGTAATTTTAAACTACAACGTGCCAGCCTACCCGAAAGGTCCTTTTGCTGCATCAACCATTTTAACGACGCATGGTCTGTGACAACTATGAACTCCTGCCTTTCTGTGTACGCTCGGAATGTTTTTTATACCTAACAGCGCCGCCAGACATTCCTGTTTGGTTACGCTATAATTCCATTGGGCAGAATTTAGCTTTTTACTCCGGTTAGACCAAGAAAGCGTCGCAACTGTCGCACTGAGTTTGAACGGGATAATCTACAATGGCATCTATTTTACCGGGGTCAACTTTTAGGCAGCCTTCGCCGACAATGAATCCTAAGAATTTTACCTCTTTTGTTGATGGTTTTAAGAGTTTGTACGTGCAATTTGAAATCCTCAGAAATAATCAGCAAATAATCGTCAAGATAGACGAATACTTCGCCTTTCAAAAGTGGGGGTATGACTCGATCCATCAAGCGGCTTATAGTCTTATGGGCATTACACAACCCGAAAGGTATAACTGTATATTGGTATAATGGTCTACCAGGGACTGTGTTGGAAAGCTGTTTTTTCTTTTAAAGCTTCTTCTAGTGGTATCTGCCCGAAAGCATCTTTGATATGACTTGATATGTACCTGGTTCTCGGCAGTCGACTTAATATACCTTCGATTTGTGGTAAAGGATAGACGTTCTTTATGGTCACTGAATTTACTCGGCGGGAGTATCTAACTTTTTCGGGTTTCCGTACTAATACCACTGGTGAACTCCAAGGGCTGTTGCTTTCTTATATATTTTTTTTTTCGCGAGGGTTGGTGGAAAACTAGAAAGTCACCAAGAGAAACTGCACGTACTTTCTCAGAGTAGTGTTAGACTTTAACCAACCAAAACCACCCCCCTTTTAAAACCAAACTTTAGGATGGAATCTTTAATACAAATGTACAGTTTGGTTTTGGGGATAGGGATGTGGTAAGGATAATTGGGAAAATTGGAATTTGGAAATTTGGATTATGGGGGCTAGGTAAGAAAATTTGGAGGGACATTTTGAAGAAAGATGTTAATGTTCTTCTTAAACTTAAGTAAATCGTACACATAAGAATTACCAACTTTAGGGTATATGATTCCACAAACAAGACGTGCGCATAACAAACGAATTTCCATAGGCTGTATTTCGCCATCTTGATAACTCAACATGGTAGGGATGAGCATCTGTTGCCCTCCTTGTTTCTCGTTGCAAAACTTTGAGTGGAGGCATTAGTTATTTTAGTTCTTTAGAACAAGTATTAATCCCTAAGAGATACCTATAAAACAAGGTCAGTGACCCAACTGTGCGACGATGGCTGAGTCGAGTGAGCATTGAAGTTACACTAGGGTCGTTGATCAAATGAATAGCTCTGTTTTGCACATTATCTAAATAACCCAGTGCTGTTTGAGGCCCTGCAGTCCAAATGTGTGCATTGTAGTCCATTTTCGGCCTAATGTACGTTTTATAGATTTTGAGAAGAGCAGATGCGGAAAAGTAAGTTTTTGCAGCGATACAAAAAACCCAAACATTTAGCTGCATCCTTAGCTATACCAAAAATGTGATTTGACCAAGTCAGTTTTTGGTTTAACCCGATGCCCAGCATGTTTAAGTCCGTTGAATGCTGCAAAACCTCTGCCTGAAATAGTAGGGTAGGAACAGTAGTGACAATTTTCAGCGAGATTAGACAGCATTGTGTTTTTTTGGTGTTGAACTCAACCCTATTGACTTCACCCTATTTTTAAATTTTTGCTAAATTGTTATTTAGCTCACTAATAGTGAAATTTTTTGCTGTTGTATTAATCTGATGATTAATGTTACAGCGGCTATGGAACTCATAGGAAGCTACAAGGGTGCTGTCGTCTGCGAAACTATGGATCGAATTGGAGGTTAATGAGAGTAGGTCATTGATAAATATTAAGAAGAGAGTTGGGGATAAAACTGATCCATGGGAGACACCAGCATTTATTTTGAATTTGTCAGATGAATATCGATCGACCAGTACACGAATCGTGCGATTCGAAAGGAAATCTCCAATCCATTTTAGAAAGACCCTACCTAGACCTAATGCTTTGTATTTTGCCAATAGACCATCGTGCCAAACTAGATCGAAAGCCTTAGAAATATCAAGAGCCACAACATCAGACTCACCAGAATGATGAAGGTTGATGCTTAGCTTCTCACAAAGGTAAGCCATGAGCTCACCAATTGAACGACGGACTCTGAACCCGTATTGATGATCATAAAGCAAATCTTTGTGGTCCAGGCATTTCAGAAGCTTTTGGTTCACTATTTTCTCCATTACCTTGGAGAGGACCGAAGTTATAGCAATAGGGCGGTAGTTGGAGGGATCGCTTTTATTACCTTTTTTGGGAATTGGGAAAACATGTGCAACCTTCCATTGGGTAGGATGAATACCCGAAGTGAAGGAGAGGTAGAAAAGGTTGCGCAGGGGTTTTGAAATAGTGGAGTAGGTATTTTTAAGTGTCATGGTGGTTATACCACCTGGACCGGCTGATATGCTTGTATCAAGATTTTTTAAGAAATTCATCACCGCACGCGTCCTAAAGTAAATTTTACCGAAGGAGCAGCCAGCTCCTGGAACAGAAGTTGGGATCTGAGCTGACTGTGACAGTGTCGAATTAAAAGCGAACTGCTTGCCAAATAAGTTCGCTTTCTCTTTAGAATCTGATACGGTTCTATTATTATTATCAATAAGTGGTGGAAAGGAAGACCCTCTAACGTCTTCCTTTAGACATTTGGCAAATGATCAAAAATATTTGCTATTCTATGGCATATGGATGATTTTACGTTTCAACCTTTGGTTGAACAAGAATTTTTGCTTATTGATAACTCTCTTGCACCTGTTTCTCACCACTATATAGTTGGCCTTGTGCGCCTCCGACCTATTGTTTTGGTACAGTTTAAAAGCCTCCTCTTTTCTAGAAATAGCTTCTTTGCAAATACGATTAAACCAAGATTTGGGCCTCCTTTTAACAGATTTCATGAAAGGAGAGATGAATAACCTCATTCCAAGTAAAATAGTTTCACTAATCGCATTTGCAGCAAAGTTAACATTTCTGTTGCGGAAGCAGAATGACCAATCAAAGGCTCTAAAGCTAATATGACCCCTAAAGCTAACATACGATCCAGCTCTTTGTACATTAGTTTTTCGATCGCCGGCGATACATTCCTGTTTGGTAACGCTATAATTCCGTTGGGCAGAATTTAGCTTTTTGCTCCGGTTAGACCAAGAAAGCGTCGTAACTGTCCATTCAGTTTGAACGGGATAATCTACAATGGCATCTATTTTACCGGAGTCAACTTTTAGGCCTTCGCCAACAATGAATCCTAAGAATTTTACCTCTTTTATTGATGGTTTTAAGAGTTTGTAGGTGCAATTTGAAATCCTCAGATATAATCAGCAAATAATCGTCAAGATAGACGAATACTTCGTCTTTCAAAAGTGGAGGTATGACTCAATCCATCAAGCGGCTCTTTGTATATTAGTTTTTCGATCGCCGGCGATACGGGGTAATGCCGCTGTTTCACCGGAGCGCTATTATCTACGTCTATAACGTATTGTAATAATACCGTTCGGCCCAAACCAATCTTTGAAAAAGACGGAAACTGCCGGATCGTGTTTTCTAATTGCCGTTTTTCCGTTAAGGTTAGACTTTCCCAGTTAACAGTTTCAGCTACGTTGGACAGCTCAGAAATGTCAGGTATTATGTCAAATGCTAGTCTGAACGAGCACAGAAGGTCTACCCCAAGATACAGATCTTGTGCTAATATGGGGACAATCAGCAGGTTCATAATTTTCGTTTCCTCTCGGAACTTCACCGCCGTCTTCACTTGACCAGTAACTCTTTGCCCTGCTTCGGCAGCCGTTTTAACGTTTGTCCGTAGTCTTTTATACGTATAACCTGAACTCTCAAGTTTTTTTGCAAGTTTTCCCCCTATACAACTTACAGAAGCTCGTGAGTCTAGTAGACCTTTTTCTGTTCCACCAAAAATTACTACTTCCGCGTATGGTCTTTCATCCTTGACCATTTGTTAGGTTAGGGTCTCTACCCGGTATATAAAGGATTCCACGTTCAAACCTTGGTTCATTCCGGAGAACACAACCCTCCAACTTTTAATAATAGACGCAGGGTTGGAATTCGTTGTCGAAACCGTATGAAGTCGGTCTGCGGGCAAATCCGAAACTCCAGGTTGAGCAAAGTTAAGGCTGTCATTGCCGATTGAGGCCACACCCGGGATATTTTCCGGAGTTGATACCTGCTCGGCCCCCGGATTTGTGCGACCGTGCTCAATATCCGGGTTGTGGGTTTACCGTATTATAACTACCGACGGATTCTCGGAACTCCCTCATGCTAGCTTCCACTGTTTGGCTAACCTGTGTTTGAATCGTGGCAAGCAAAGCAATTTGTGTCTGTCGCAGCATTCGTTCAATAATGCTTTGAATTGAATTCATACTTAAGCTGTTTGCTGGCCCTAGCGAATTATTTTATTGACGTATTTTCCAATATTTCATCCAGTGTTTCGAAATCTGAAGAGGTCCCCCCTCTCCCTTCGTATTGGGAGTCGGGACTCCTTGTTTTGTATCTCTCTTGTCAGACATGGGTAATACTACAAACTAAATATATTATACAGACGAACAGTTTCATATAAAAATTTTAAGTCTTTTTTAGGAGCCAGCATGAACATTTTTTTGGAGCCAGGCTAAGTATTTTAGATATTTAAATAGCAAAAACAATAATTTATAGAATAATCTTTTGTATTTTCTATTTTTGTAATTTAAATATTCTAAAATACTTAGTCTAGGTTCATAGACTGCTTAGTCTGGCTCCAAAAAAAAACTAAAAATTTTTATATGAAACTGATCGTCTGTATAGTTTATTTAGTCTGTAATTTATATAAAAAAAAAAAATCTTATTTACAACGCACGTCACTGAGCAAAAATTTTAACCCTAATGTTAGTTACTGACAACGTCGCTGTACAAACGAAAATTTTTAATACAAAATAGAAAATAGACACCTGCTTGTTTTTCTCAAGTTTATTATAACAATAATTAGTTTATTATTTCTGGTTCTGTTCCCTGGTTTTTTTTTTTTTTGTCTTATTGTGGCCTTTTATCGATCGAATTAATTAATGCTGATTAGTACATTTCAAAAATTCTTTCGAGCACAGCATTTAAATCTACAGAGGTTTCTTCTCTAAATAGAAGAACCAATAAACGGAAAAATGGGAACAAAAATATTCAGGAAGAGGAACCTTAGCGCGGCCTGAAATCTATTATTTATGAAATTATTTATGTATAATAAAAAATATTCTGTAAATTAATAAAATACTAAATTTATATTAAATATTAAGGGTATTCACGAGTTGGTGCAAAGTGGTCTTGCACAAGTGCAAAATTTTGCACCGTAGCATATTTAAATTTTTTGACAGTTAAACTGCACAATTTGTTGTTGTTTTCATGTATAAAAAAGTGCAAAATTTTGCAAGACTATGCAAGACCTAAACCCTATTACATATTTGTGCATTGCAAAGTTTGACCAAAGACCATTGCAAAGTTTGTTTATGTATTTTTTGTAAGCGCTATATTAGATAAAAATTTAAAAAACGCCTGAAAAAAGTGGGCAAAAAATTATTTCTGATTATTTATTTAGTCAAGCATATGAAGATATACAAATCTGAAATTTTTTGTAAGCATATTAAATTTTTATGTAAACAAAACAAGCACATCAGCGATATTTGACAGTTCAATAAAAATTCATGCTAGGGTTGTTCACGAGTTGGTGCAAATATGTGCTACGGTGCAAAAAAAATTTGCACTTTTGCATCAACTCGTGAATACCCTTATTATGTAAATAAATGCTAAGTGTAAATTAAATTATTTATAGAAAATAGTAATTCAGTAAATAATGCAATAACAAAAGTGTATAATAAAAAAAAACCCAAAATTTTGTGTGTGTAGAAAAAAAAATTTGTGTAGTTTGGTGTTACTATTAGTAACTTCCTTAAAATTGTAACCCAAGAGCAATAATGTTAAAATTTTCCTATAATATTCTTGAGACTTTCCTTCTTTTCTTTTTCCATTAATTTACGTTTTAGATAACAAACTGATAAGTACTTATATAAAATATTTATGCAAAAAAAAAATTATAACAGCGCTTAAATACGATTCAATCAGATTTTCTGAAAAATATTATGTATATAATCTTAAATCTATATGGCAGATATTTTGCTCTGACTATCAATAAAATGGTTATGTATCACCGATATAGCTATACTATATAACAATTGTAGGATAATAACATAAAATTTAAAGGTAATGAATCAATATAACATAAATCATTTAATATTCAATCCAATAATTTTTGTTTTTTTTTCAATTTAAATTTACAATTTTGACAATTAAATATTTTTAGTTTAAATAATTATCTTAATAATTTCTGTTTTTAAATTAACGAGACCGATTCGAAGTCTCGGTTGTGGAAAGGAACTTATGGAAGATAACATAGTGATATTAGTTTAAGCGCTTCCTTTTATTGTGGGGGTTTTTTTTTTCTTTTTCAAAGAAACATTATGCCAGATTAAATCAATCCATTTCCTCCGGTATGGAGTTCTATGGACAGAGAAAAAAAAATCAAATACGAGGACATAAAAAAACTAACCTTTAAACTACTAAGGTTGCAAACCGGAATGATCTCCGAACCGTGAAGATTCTAGATTAAATTCTAAATCGGTTCCTATTCTCAGAATACTGTAAGAGCTCGTGGTCCGATATGTGCATTCTTGCTCATATAGGCGTAGTAGTATATGAGACAAATCTCAGGCTACCTTTCCGAAACAGGGCTGTTACAGTACTTTGAGTCCCTCATTACCATGGCTTAATGGTTGGAATCAGGGTGTATTGCCAATATGATTCGTTACGGTTATAAGGCCAACAGTATCAACAGCTGGTCAATTTTTGAAATACCTCCAAACAATTGCATTTCCAAAGGGTTTATCTGTTGGGATATAACCTGAATACATTTGACCAAACAACCCTTGAAGCCAACCGCTTAAGCACGTGGTTATTTAAAAAAAAAATTTTAAAAAAAATTACATTTAAATTTCTCCGTTACGGAAGAGTTACATTATAAGTAAGATAAAAAAAATATAAAAAAAAAATATTTTGCAAAAATATTTATAAAATTAGAAGATAAGCAATATGAATGAATTGAAATTAGTAGGACCATTAAGCGCAAAAGGGCGCAATTTGTAATGGGAGTTTAGAGAATTTTGGGGTGGTCTAGCGAATTGAGCGTAGCATGTCTGGTTTATGCCGGGTGTAAGCCCAGTAGGGTGGGTGGGTGTCAAAAAAAATGACGCTCATTCTTCTTTTCAAAAACATAATGCATGCTTTTTTGGACATCACTCCGGTCGGGTGACCTAGGCCTGGATTAATTCAATGTAACATAATCAAAAAAAATTTACCTTATTTGGGTTCTTGTCCGCATTATTTCCTTGTCATCCACATCCGAGCCTCCTTTCGAACTTTGTTCCTACTAAATTACCATATATTCATAATGGGTTTTTTTTCATAAAAAATACAAAAAAATAATAAACAATTACAAAACATTAAATTAATTTTTTTTTCTTATTTCAGTATTTCCTATATTTATTAATTATTACAAACCAAATCCATTAAAATTAAAAATACAGGTTTTTTTTTTCTTCGACAAATTCACTTCCAGCTGATCTTCTTATTTTGTTTTCTACTTGAATTTTTTTTTTTATATGTAATATGTATGAATAATTATAAAATGTTTAATATATAAAATAGCGGTATACCATATGTATTATTTGATTTATTTATTTTTTGTAGTTTTTAATTCATACGTTTATTTTTTTATCTATTTAATATTATTTCGGTCTAAAAAAAAATTTTCTTTTATTTTTAAATTTTTTTTTCTTTTATTTTAGTTCATTTTAATTATATGTATGTAGGTACTTACACTCTAAGAGTACTACATTATTTGTACATAATAATATACATAGATTTTCTTTCGAATTCATTTATTTTTGCAATTAATTGTCACCTTTAATCAGGCTTTTTCAGTATTTCCTATATTTAAATATCCTAATTTATTAATTTTACTTAAATTATTAATTTATATTATCATTAATATTATACTTCTTTTTTTCTTGGATTCTTTTTTTTTGCGTTTTTTTTCTTAAATTTCCATATTGAAAAATTTACTTAATCTAAGTATTATTTTTAAGAAGTTAATAATATTATCTATTGGCTGTTAATAAACATACCAATTTTTAGTTTTTACACCAATTTTTTTTGTCCCTTTTTTTTGTATTTATTTATTTTATTTTAATTTTATCTAGTTTGATGCTAATAATTATCATATTTTTTTTTCGTTTTTTTTTTCTTTGCTAACCAAAAATCTTCTCGCCACCTCAGACTCTCGAACCACCAAAAAAAAAAAACCACATGGCCATCATTTTCTTTTTCACCCCCTCGAACGGTTTACCTATTCATATTTCTGTCTGCGTACTTTTATATAGGACAGCTGTTTTTTTACCACGCATTGGTTCTAGTCTAAGATAATATGGTTACACATGTAACGATAAGTAATAGTGGCTGGTTTACATTTCTGACTTTAAAATTAGTACCTAAAAATTGAATTTATAAGAAATATGAGAAATAGAAAAATAAGTAATTTAATTTCACTTGACGTGGTAAAAGGAAGTTTAAAATTTTGAAATATTATAGAAGCAACCCCCTGCCCCATAGTGTTGTATGTGGATAAATCATACGCTGCTCATTACAACCTCTCAATTATTGCATAGGCCTAAAATTAATTAATTCGGAGGGTCGTCAGGTACTCCTAATACTCCGTTCGCGACTGTGCTATTTTTAAGACTGGTTCCGGTAAAAACCGGGGTGTCAGTAATAGGATACATAAAGACAAACCCTTAGTACTTAACCACCTAGTTGGTGACTATTTCCGATCGGCATCCACGAGGAGGGTTTGGATTGAGGATTTTTGCCCACCAATTTTTTTAAAACAACAATTTAAAAAAAAATTCGAATAAAAAACTTGTATACCCTTATTTTATCATAATTTGAAAAGTAAACGATAATTGATTATTGACAACTATAATATTTTTTTTTAGTCAGTTTTCTGTCTGCGTACTTTGCCTTACAAATGACATTAAAATGAGAAAAATGTAAAATTTAACTTTTTTCTCTAAAAAAAAATAGGCAGAGAAAATTAGTCAGAAATAGGAAACGCAATCAGACCTTCTATACATATCGTTCACTCAGTGAGCAGCTGTGCATATTTATGAAAATAATGTAAAGCAGATCTTCTTAACCAGTTCCATATATAGATATTTTAAGTTTGTATATTACGTAATAATTAATATATTTTGTTTTTAAAATTAAAGTTTAATTTAATTAAGGTAATTAAAAATGTAAACTACTTGTAAAGTAACAAAATAAGTGATCAAATTCTTAAAAAAATTAGAAATGAATCTACTTAATCTTTTAGGAAACTATTTCTGAAGAAACTAAAGCAATACATATAAGTACGGTTCACTCAGCTCTGTCTCAAAATTGGCTGAAAATATCTTCTTCATTGACGATCTAGGGGCAATATATCTATTAAAGGCTGGTTTTTATGAGAAATTTCGTGAATATTGTCGCAACTTTAGAAAGAGAAAAATATACTATACTACTAGTGGGAAAGAGGGAGAAAAAAACTATATTATTACAAAATATTACTGCACCACTTTGACAGTTAAAAATGTACATAACCTAATTTATTAATGTTTATATTCATATTTACCTAAAAATTTAAAATTTTTTGTTTATAAAATTGTTAAAAATAATATAGTTTATTAATAATATTTTTATACCTATAATATAGTAATTTTAATATAGTTTTTCACTAAAAAACAAAAAAAAAAAGGAAATTTTAACATTTGTTTATTTTAAAATGTTTATTTACTTTTTTGACAAATGCCAGACAAATAAGATTGAAATGCCATGGTAGTGAGAAATTGTTTTGTAAGATAATAAATTTTGAGCATATGTATTATCCACGAAATTTATAGCAAAATATATTCAAAAAATATATATTTCGTGGAAATATGGTTACATTCTTGGATATTTTCAAATGTTTCATGGATATTTTTTGAGCTTTATCTCTTTCAAACACATATCATCTTTGCATCTTCTGCCTATGTTCTAAAATTTTCATGGATATATCGGTCTAATGAAAATCAGCCTTAATATATCTATGGGTATATTATTATGTGGATTTGTATTGTTTTCCATATCTTAAAATTTTAAAGTAATATTTCTGCGTGATGGCTACGCCTACGATCATTGTGTTTAAGAGGTAAAGGAGGTTTGCCTAAAAGCAGGCAAATTTGGTTAAAAACAACCACAATGGCAACACTGGATTGTCAATTGTTGAAATATTTGACAGTTTAACAAGCAGGCTGCAGGAAAACTACATGAAACTTTTTTTGTTGAAGAAAAATTGTTCAGAATTGATTAATGCTTTCATATAATTAATTGTCTGTTTATTCGGAGTGGAAAAGTTTATCTTTAAGACTTTCTTTGGTCAAAAAATTTGGAAGATTCAATAAATATTATATAGTAATTAAATTTTAATTAAAATTTTGAAAAATATGAAGTGAAAAGAGTGCTTTTAAATAAATAAAATCTTTTTAGCAGCAAAATAAATTGTTAGTAGTACAATACAATACTGTATGTATGTATAAAAAGAATAAATTTTGTTTGTTCGTTTTGAGAGAGTTAAGTAGTGCTACCCATAATCTTTATTGATGGAAAATGGAAAATAATTATAAAGAAATTTTTAAAACGCCAAATAAAATGGCTATATATTTGTTTGCGATTAGTTTTTTGTGCATAATATCGTTTGGATATACACAAGAGGTATGATTTTTTTTTAAATAAAAATAAAAAAAATACGTATAAACAATATAAATATAAAATACTCCATTTTTTTCTCGATTTTTTTTTTTTGCGAATATTGATAAATGGATGAGTGAGTCACCCAAAATCAAAATATAATTCTAGGCCTTCAAATTGCATAAATATAAGTGAAAAAAAATTAAAACATGTTTTATTATTTAAATACCTATGATAACTAGTTTTAGATTAAATTTTGTGTAATAATTGTGACAAGACTTATTTCAGACTTCCAACTTCCAATTATTGCAATTACTAATTTATTAGTAATTAATTACATACCTATTACATTACCTATACATATTAACTATTTTCTGATTTGTAATGTAATGTTAAATGGGTATTCATTATAAAAAAAAAAATGCGAGTTTATTAAAATGGTAAAGAAAATTTCAGTCCAATTAAATTAACATATAATATTAAGTATTTTAATTTATTTAACAGTTAAGGGTAGTAAAGTCTTTTAAATAAAAGGTCATAACTCAAAGTCGCTACGAAGTTTTAATAAATTAAAACAACAGTAATTTGACACATTTTTAATATTATATTTTTTTCCTACAATAAGTACCTATATTGACTTCATTTAAGCTGTCTGTTTAATTTGAGCTTGGCTTTACCAAAGATTTACAAAATAAATTAGCTATTAAACTTTTAATGTGAGTTTTAGTTGACCTATGAACTGAATTACTTTAATAACAAAATTTCAATGATGACTAACTGTAACAATTAATAATTACTAATTAGTATTATATAAATAATTAGGTAGATAATATAAATAGTTTATAAAAAAGCTTATAGTAGGCGTATATTTTTTAGTTTGCAAATCAAATTTTGATTTTCAAGTGATCAAAAAAAAATGAATCAAAGCAATTTACTTATTCATATTTAAAAAATTTTTGATTAACTAAACCAGTCAAAAATAAATGTTGACAATTTTATTGCCAGAAATCAATGTAAATTTTTTTGTTTCTTGAAAATTCTATGTTGCGCAGAAGTTATGTTCGTAGTTCATATTATATCCATAACTAATAAAATATTACTCTCGACATGACCTCATATACTTAGATACTATAAATTTTAATTAACATGTAATTTATAATCCATTTAAAGGACCTCTTACAAATAGAAAAATAAGTACATTACTTATGTATGTTGAAAAAATTAAAAAAATGTAATATAGTTAAGTATTTTGTCTTTCATCTTTCCTAGTCTTTCCAATATCTATCTATATTATATACGTACATAACTAAGTAAATCTAAAGTTTGATAATATTTATATATAAATGTGTGCTTATGACTAAGTTTTTTACTCTAATGTTTTTATTCTCACATTTATGGTTCATATCGCCAAAGCGGTATGTTTAGAGGATGAAAAGAACACTCATTTGAATAGTAAAACAAAATTTATATAATTAGATAAAAATGAGTGTAAGTAATTCATCCTAGAATAAAATTTTTATTTTTTAAATTGCTTTTCTTTTGTAATTTACGCGTCTTTAGAATTAATTTTTTCTTTAAAAATTAGTTTTTAACTTTTAATTGAATTGAGCGGAATGGTATTTCATAGCGTTGTGCTAAAACAGTGTATGTGAATAGTGTTGTGCTAAATTGTTTTCTAAATTAATTTAGTTTATGCGTAAAAAGTTCAAAACCAAAAATAAATTGAAAAATATTTTATCTTCATGAGACAAATTTTTATTCCAAAAAGTAACAATTCATTACTAATTAAAGAAAAAAACCAAGAACAAATAGAAAGAAATGAAAAAAAAATGTGCTGCGTACTTATAAGTAAATTTAAAACTATCATTTTACCCCTTAGAAACCTTAGGCTATACAATCATTGATTCTTCTGGTAATTGATTCGAGAAGCTTATGAAGGGTCTGTATAGGAAATCCAATCCACTTTTCTTCCAAAGCGTTTTTAGTTCTTCCACAGTTTCAGGTTTTCTTCTCGCAACTATGTCGTACCACATTTTCCATACATTTTCTTAATGTTCAAATTAAAATACACGCTTGCCATTGATAGTAAGACATACATTTTATTATTATTTACATTGTTGTGAAATATAGCCCCCCGTAGGGCATTTTTCTTCCATAAATAGTATCATCTTACTTTCTAAATTTTGCACATCTTGTAGCATTTATTGAATCTGTTATATTGTGCAAGTCTATGTAACCATATACCACAAAATATCGCCCCAAATTGTTACTTTTATCTTCACCATATTTATTTTGTGGATTTACACAAGAAACATATATTTATCAGATGGAAAGCGTCGAACTATTTTTCGACTTTTTGCAAAAAGTTGGAAGGTACTTTCATGTTCTTTTCTTTCTTAGAAAAGCACTCTTCTCCAATCCACAGCAGTCAATAGTTTGTGTTTTCTGCACTATTCTAGCCTATGTTTATCATTTTGGTTAGTTTTTTTTTCCTAATGGAGGTGGGGATCTTCCAAAGACACCAAGAATTTCCCCATTGGTAGTGTCAGATTCTTACTGACTAAACCCCCCTCCCCTTAGCCAATATAATGGGATGAAACTCTTACCTGCGAACGCAGAATATTGGCTAGGGAGTAGGGATAGGAAAGAATAGGAAATGGATACGGAAACATTGAATTGGGAGTGGGACTGTAAGGGAACAATGAATCCGCCTATTATTATTACTATTTACTAACAGTGACTATAGCCGTACAACAGTTACAACATGTAGTAGTATATAACATCTTACTACATGAGGTAATTATTGAAGGTGATTTCCACTATCACTGTAGCGGCTGTTATTATTGGTATTAAAGTAGTATTCTTATTACTTAATATTATTATTTTTACTACAGAGTCAGGGCCATCAGTGGATGACAACGTGCGGCAGTATATAATACCTTACTGCATGATATAACCAAAGAACTCCACTGTAGCAGCTATTATTATTATTATTACTATTGTTATTATTACTATTATTATTATTATTACTATTATTATTATTACTATTATTATTATTATTACTATTATTATTTTTATTGTTATTATTACTATTATTGTTATTATTATTATTACTATTAATTATACGATATACATTATTACGATATAAGATTACTACATATTTTTTTATTTATATTACCTGACTGAGGTTTGAACACAAGACCCTTCGATTGAAAGGTTGGCGACTTAACCACTGCGCCATGTGTTTATAATGGTTTTATTGTTGCAATTCTTCTTCTTAAATTCATACCGCAGAGCACTCTTCTAACATGGCCTGAAGCGATTTATGTATTATACGTTTGTGTCATAATCTTATACGCCAAAATCTTATGCGACAAAATCTTGCATACAAAATCTTGCATACAAAATCTTGTTTTTGAAACAAAATCTTTTTTTCAAAATTTCCCAGGACAAAATTTTGCATGTTACATATTAAGTATGTCATAACAAAGTACTTAAAAAAGTGGGTGTTGCGTTCTCAAACCTCAGCTAAACAAATGATTGAAATTATGATTTTGGAACCAACTCTAAAATAAGTATCTCCTAATTATTTTTTGTTACGTACATATATTTCATGTTACATAATAATTTATAGCAATAATTTATAGACATACTTAGTACATTTTCCAAAAAGTTTTGAAAAGCGGTATCACAGATTTCTTTTAAATTAACCTCCGTGTTAATCAAAAACAACTTGTTTTTAAAATATTATAGAAAAAGATCGGTATGAGAAAAAATTTATGTTTTTTATGTTAATTTAATTTTCTTTATAAATTGTATACCACAGGATAATTATATTCTTTATAATTTTATAACCACAGGATATAAATATTCTGGAAAAAGCGACAATTTTATCCATGAAAGATTTTGTAATGCAAGATTTTAGGAAGATAGATTTTGTAATGCAAGATAAAAAAAAGCTAGATTTTGTCGTAGGTGGATTTTGGCGCGCACGATTGTGATCCACTCCCATGTATTATTTCCTAATTTTTCAACTAAGTTAAAGCTGTTTGCAGTTCGGTTTTACTTTACCAATCTAATTATAACTCTTTTTGCACATGATGTCACTTTCATAGTGCGTTTAGAACGGTTTTTATGGATTATAGAACCAGCTTCTTGATATTCTTATTGTAAGTATTGTGAACACATTTTTACTAACACCAAATTGAGTCTAAATAGCTCTTTCCTTCATTTTTAATCAAGGATAATAACCTAGAATTTTTAAATTGCTTACATTCTTTACTCAACCCTAGAAAAATAACACAGCCTTGCTACTATTTTTCTGTTAAGAAATAGTAAACTTTTTTTATTTTCGCATAAATAGTAAACTTAATATTCTCGCAATTGACGTTTATCAAAAAAAATATTCCAAATGAAATGTCATATTAAAATATTATTTTACAAGTAGAACTAAGAAACCAAGAATAATAATGTTAACTCTGCTAAACATTAAACTCAATGGTGTTAAATTTATACGCATTTCAATTTTCTGATTTTTCTTTTTTTTTTGTTTCCATTATGTTTTTGTTGTTTAAATTGGTTATAAAATAATGGGTAGGTATGTTATACTTTTTGGAATAAAAATTTAGAAAAATTAAAAATTTGAATCATGAAGATAAATTATTTTTGAATTTTGTTTTTGATATTAAACTTTTACGCATAACTGTATATTACAAGTTTACACTAAAACTTGATGTTTAATTTTATAACTTTTGCAAATAGATACTTAAGTTTAACAATACCATCCCATAAAAAAGAAAGCAAAAAAGAAGTTACAAACTATTGACAAATCACACTACTAAATAACCTTGGAAAAATATTTAAAAACATAATAAACGTCAGGTTAAAAAATTTCATTTGCAAACTGCAAAATAATAGGATTTGATGTAAATCTAAATGGATTCCAGCAAATATGCAACACGAAGATGGCGACTACAGACATAATTCGTGTTATATCGTGGAAGGATGAAAAAGGATATTACGTAATAGTAATCTGAAATAATTGTAATGTGAATGTAAATCTAAAAATTGAAAATGAAAGCATAGCAGAGGTGGATAAAATAAAATACTTAGGCGTTATTATAGATAAAAAAATGAAATTTGATAAACACATTAATAATATAAGTATATGAGAAAATCTCAAAAAAAATATACTTCTTCGCTAAGGTAAGGTCAAGGATTTCTTTTATAACTGGAGTAAAAATATATAATATAATGATTAAGCCGTACTTTGAATACTGCTTTCCCCATACTTTTTTTTAGTATCTAATGAAGAAATGATAAATATACATTTTTTTTTTATTACAAAATAAATTAAGTGCTACATTTATTAGTTAAATCCGCATAGTTAAGTAATTTAATTTCTTTAAATTATTTTATCATCACTCCTAAACCTTAAAGCGTTTTTGTTAAATGTGGCTACAATCCTTTGAGTATATTTAATAAACAGTTTAGCAGACCGTATTTTTTCAATATTATACTAATATTAATTATAATAAAATCATTCAAAAAATGTTTTCTGTTTACTATACATCATACATTTTTTTTACTATTTAAATCACACTTAAATATTTTAATTTAAAACTATATTTATCCAAAAATTTCGCCTCCAACTCATCATTGCTGCAGTCAACACAAAGACCATGCATTCTTCACGAGGTTAACTGCTCCTTGGATAGAATTTCCTTTAGAACACGTGCAGTTCTTAAAGCTTTTAAGAATTTGGATACTAAAAAGTCAGCCGGTTCAGATGGCATTATTGCCACAGTTCTAAAAAATACTTTTTCTACTATTGCGAAACCTTTTGCGCAGTCCTTTCCATTTAGCCCTCTCTTCGGGTAGATATCCTACCCAGTGGAAGATCCTACCCCATTGCCAAAAAAGGGGACAAAAGCGATCCCTTAAACTACCGCCCTATTGCTATCACTTCGGTTCTGTCCAAAATAATGGAAAATTTAATAAATAGAAAGCTTCTGAAATATCTACATAACAAAGAATTAATTCATAATCGTCAATATGGGTTTCGAACATATCGATCAACAGATGATCTCATGACAAGCTGTGAAAGGCTCAACATCATTCTCTGCCATTCGGGGGAGTCTGATGTTCTCGTTTTGGATATTTCTAAAGCTTTTGATCGACTTTGGCATGATGCTTTAATTGCTAAATGCAAAGCAAAGGGCCTCGTTTTGTTCAAAGACGAAGTTTTGCAACATGCAGCAATTCGTCTAATAAATGATCCCAATGTCACCTCTAAGCTCTCCACTCGGTTTCCGTCGCCTAACAATAACACTTACCCTGTTTTATAGATACGCTATAGGGTTGGGTTCTTGTTCTACCGAGATTAAAAGTTTGATGCCTCTCAAGGCATTCCAAAGAAAAACAAGGATAATTTCTGTTGCCCACCCCAAGGCAGTTCCCAGATGGCATAATTCGGAACCATTTCCAATTCGGAATGTGGAATCACCTCCCACCTCATGTGCTGCCCAGAATTGGTGATGGTTACATTTACAACGTGCAAAGATTCAAGGTGAATATATTAACAATTTTGTTCACAATATGCCTGCCAATTTGAAATCAATTTTCATTCCCTAACTCAACTTCCTCTGATCAGACAGTCAGTACATAAATAAAAAAAGAGAGGTGGTATTTATTTTGTGGGTTAAAGTTCCACACACTCATAGAGGAATCGTGCTCGAATTCACTCATCTATAGTTTCTTTCGATGATTACCACCTACCCTCGCAAAAAAGAATGTTAGAGTCATACACTTCAATTTATATCTAGTTTATTAGTTTTCCAGTTATCGTGCTGATGAAAGCACAATATTTGATCGACTTATTTTTCCATTCTGGCCCGACCCATATATTTAAGTTTATATTATCTATCATGCTTATTTCGATTCGATACAAAGAAGGAACAATTTTAATATAGTTAAGTATCTAGCTCTGAATATCATGCGTACGGGGGGAATAATTATAAATAAAAAAATTTAACTTAAAGTTTTTCAAATAATTTATCAATGTTTAAAATTGAAATACGTGGTTTGTATTATTATTCTTTTGATTATTCGTAGTTATATTATAACTAAAAAAATTTTATTGTTGCCAAGTTTTTTATCTGTAAAAAATGACATTATAAACCTTACGTACGAAACAAAATTAAAATTGGCGTTTTTATCGTTTTTCATAAAATTCGCGATACAGCATGTTTGTAAATAATCTTATAAACAATGTTTTCATTAAACTACAGTCAGATTCTTTAACAAATAATGAAAATTAAATAAAAAACTTCTAAAAATTAACGAGAATGTTGATAATATAAAACCAATTTGTATACATTTTGAATCATCGTTTACTTTACTTGAAGAAACTAGATAACTTATTCCAATTTGATGTATTAAGAAAAATTAAAGATGCGAGAAGAAATTTTTTATTTACTGAGAACCTTTGTGTTGCCTTCATTTTTTATGAATATATATTAATGTATATAAATAATAAGTATATATAAGTATATATTTTTTTTCGTACTAAACGTAATGTTTTTTTAATTTAATAACAATTGATATAACTAAAATTTATTAGTAACGAATATATATAAATGTTTTTTGTTTTTTATTAAAATGATGCCAATTATAATTTATCGCATCTTTGATTTTTTTTATACTTTAAACCGGAATAAATTATCAAGTTTCTTTCTCGTGTGTCGATAATGTGTCGATATGATACAAAAATTTTGTTAATAATTCTTATAAGGACCTCGATGGCCTAGTGGATAATAACGTATAAAATACGCTGTAAACACCGAGGGAGTGTGGGTTCGAATCTCACACACGTCGTAAGAGTTATTTCCCCTTACGACATTTACAGCCGCGCCTGAACGGGAAAGGCTGTGTAATTTCCTGTCCACATTTATGTGGCAGTGAAATGCATTAAAAAAAAATAATAATTCTTATGATTTGTATAAAACATGTTTTTATTTTCTTCTCGTTGTTTTATTTAAAAAAAAAACAACATAAAATTATTGATAGTTTTAGTCATGCATTTCATTAAGTTTCATTTTCAATCAATGAAATGGTTCAAAAACAAAGATTTCATTAAATTATCGCTGTATTTAAATTAGTCGAATTTATATGTGAATTTCCAAATTAAACTTAAATATGACATCCGTTTCAAAATAAATTTGCAGTTGTTAAATTCTATTATATGACTAGATTGATTTGTACGCGAAATCGCGTAGGCAATTACTGTGTAGTACTTATCAATAACAAAAATTTAAAACAGTTTTCTTTAACCATTTTCTAAGTTTATATGTTCAATTTATTATTATTAATTTACTATTTAAAAACTCAAGTAAATTTTTACAATTATACAGTCTTTAAAAAACACCAACACTAAACTTATTACAGGTATTTATAAAACCCTTCAAGTTTAATTTTTCATATTATTTATATTCTAATTTAAATGTTCCCGTTGTTTATAATGCACCTGATTGCTGTAGGTTTAAATCACATACATATTACTAATAATTAACTTAGATATGAACTTATAAAACCGTTATACCATTTTGCTTAATATAAAACAAACTTGAAAAAATTTTAGATAGTACTGTCAACGCTTTGTGATGCTAATATATTTTCTATACTGTTCGAACGATTGAGTTAAATTTGAGGCAAGAGGTTTTAAAGATTTTTAATCGCTTTTCATAAAGAAATCTATAACTTTTGAACGGCTGCTATAGAGATGTATAAAAATGTATTTTGCAGAGTAAATTTTAAGTTTTGGTAAATGTGTGTATTTGGATTAGTTTTATGTATTGAGTCAAAACTTCATGTGAAACAAAGCTAACTTTAATTTATCGACATGTTTTCGGAAATACCAATATTAAAAGTTTAATGATTTTCTATTGCAATAATTGCACAACAATTCTTATAAGAATCGTTTAATGTTTGCATTTATAAATTTTTATATATTAATGTCATAACTTATAAATAAATTATTTTGTTAAGTTAAGTTGTTTTGTTCAATACTTAATTCTTATTGCTATATTTTGAAATTTAATTACATACATACTTATTACTTTTCCTATATTGTAATTTAACTTTTCTGATCGAAATTTTAGAAAAAAAATTTGTTTTACTTAAATATATTCTACTTAATATAAATTATCCAGCCATTGGTGCAGTGGTTGACGCACTGCTTCTCATTCACAAGGGAATGAGAGGTCTCGGGTTCGATTCCCGGTTGGCTACAATAATTATAATATAAAAAAAAAAATATTCATCGCAATATGTACTCAATATATCACATAATATCTCGTACACCTCACATTTCTACCAGGAAACAGGGTTTATAGCTACCTGGCACATTTATGTATCACGGTAACTGTATATAAATAAATAAAATAATATAAATTGTTTTAATTTGTATAAAAATGAGTAAGAGATTTTAATATTTATAAATATTTAATTGGAATTTGTACTACTTATAATATTTTGTTTTCAAAAATAATTATGATAATTTTTATAAACAAAAGCGAGTTCTGCTTATAAAAAGTACAGAAGCATGTTTAGTTAAGTTTATATTACCTATTAATATACATATGTTATATAAAATGCGTATAATGGTATAACAATATCAACAATTATAAAAGTCAATCTATCAAACTAATAATATAAGTATAATTATTTTTAATTTTTATATATTACGATACGATATTACATAAGTAATTCATATTTATTTAAATTTGAGTCAACATTTTATATTATATACAAATATATAAAATTTTTAATTTAAATTATGTAATGAGTAGGCTTCCAATATTTTTCGTTATATTCAATTATTCGTTATTCAATTCTTGATAAATCTTTAAACTATATATAGTAAAGATCTTGACCATGTAACTAAAATTTTTAAAGTTGTATAATTAATTTTTAAAAAACTAAATAAGTAAGACAATTATAAAAATTTTTAAATAAAATCACGTTTAATAAAATTTATTAGTTATTTATAACTTTTTACTAGAATAACAACAATAATGTAACTATAACAAATTTACGTGTTTTTATTAAATTTATTTTTAAAGTGCGAATATGCGATATGCATACATGCCTCACTTTTATTTTTTATTTTTTTTTCGAAATCTGCTTTTTACGCTTTTTTACGCTTTCTTGTGAAAGACAGAAGAAACTTACTTTTTATGCTTTTTCTTATTCTTTGAAAAATTTTCAAAAAGAAACATAAATATTTTGTTCGCTTTATTGTCTATTGTTTAACATGTATATTTTTACAAATATGATTTTTCTTCAACCGCTTTTCACAAAATGTTCATTTTGATTAAATTGGAAATTTTGGTGGTAATTTTTTTGCCAAAATCCCCAGTAATCCCAAATCCCGAGTAATAAAATCCTCAATGAGAAAAGTAATTGATTTTTCTAAAAATATAGAAAATCTCTATTAAAGATCCCAACGGTTATCAAACATGATAATGATAACCTTGTTTGACAAAACGCGTAATCCATTTGTCAAATGGTGCGTCAACTTCATTTCTGCTAAAATTTTTGGGATCCTAATATCGATTTTTCGTATAGTATAATTATTTTTTAAGTAAAATTTTTTTTTAATATTTAATTTGTTTTGACAAATTTCTCATCCATATTATGTCAAATAAAAAATAGGAATTACAATATTTCAATATTCTACGAATATACAAATTCAAAATGGTTTTTATAATTTAAATTTGAGAAACACATTCGATAATAGAAGAGTTTTTTTTTATCACATTTTTAAAAAAAATGTTTGCTTATTAATTTCAGTCTGTCCATCCGTCTGTATGTTTACAAAACTTCTACACTACCATTAAAGATAGAGCAATGAAATGTTAACCATGGGTAGATGTCAAAAAAAAAATTAAGTTGTAGAACTGTTTTATATAACCCCACCAATTAAGGAACTGTAAATGTTTTTATCTCAAGTTCTGCTTAATATTTTCTCCATTTATAGAGATGATAAACAACTGAACATTTTTGTACAACTCTCTGTTTAAGAGCTATTAGACGTAAAAAATTGACTATTGTTATTAGACACCTGTTAAAATTTTAGCGAATTAATACATAAAACGAATACATAAAGCTTTATTATTATATTTTTACTAAACAGTTTTGCTTGATTATTTATGGTTACCTTAAAATTCAAGAAAGTGTCCCTTGATTTTTCACAATTTTTACCTTATAATATATAGAATTCTAAAAAAACATTTCGTATAACTCCGACAGGCTTTTAGTTAGAATCTTCAAATTTCGAGAGAAAGATGTTTTGGAACTAGCAAGATGTTTTGGAGCTAGCATAAATTTTAACACCTTAAATATATATATTTTTTTTTAGTTTATTCCTGTGCAACATAAATGTAACAAGACAATTACACAATCTTTCCTTTCCAAGTGTGGCTGTAAATGTCGTAAGGGGGAATTTTTCTTACAGCGTGGGGTTCGACCCCACTGGGCCATCGAGGTCTCTATTTATAAATCAAAAACAAATAATTACAAATTCGTTCACAGGTTTACTTGCTTTTTTTTTTTTTTTTTTTTGAATAAAATTTTCTTATTTGTTTCACTTGTCTGTTTCATCTATCTGTTTACAAAACTTCTACACATTTGAAGGTGGAGCAACGAAATTTTTACCATGGTTAAGTCTCATGTTTTTTCAATCAAAAGACAGAAAATTTTGAAGGCTTTGTAAATCAATACAAAGATTATATAATTTAATTAGTATTTAAATTTACTGTTAAGTGAAAACAAATTTTACAAAATCTTGGTTCTTCCGTATTTCCGGAGCTCTTTTAGTGAGATTTTTGAAATTTTGAGCGGAGAAAAATTAGGAAGACAGTTACCTATTACCTACCTATTTCAAATGTTGGTACTTTTAAAACAATTACATAATGTATTTTAAGTTTTGCTTTTAAATTGATCCACACAATACGTGTATTTTAATCTTTCGAAATTCTAAACCTACACAGATCTATATATATAGGTTTACTTATTTAAGTGTAAGATTGTAATAATAAATTAAAATAAAAACCAATATTACCTTTACATCAGACTTCAATTAATTAAACTTTTCATTTAGAGCAGAAACTAAGTGTTTGTATGTAAATAATATACTCGGTGTTAACGGTGTCCAGTAAACGGCGTCCTTGCAGGAGGTGATAGTGGAGATAACAACAAGCAAAAAATTTAGTATAAAGTTATATCTATTCCTAACAGTTTCTGGGATAAAATTTTTTTTTTAGTTTTTTGTTTATAATTTAGGAACTAATACACGTAGGATCAATCTTAATACCATTTTTGACACGCAATTATCTATTTAATGTAGCATTAAACGAGACCGGGTGACTTTTTAATGAAAAGTTATTCAGCTTTCAATTTAAATATTTTTGAATTTATTTAAAAAATGCCATTTAAATAGTTTTACTAAAAAATAAACGGTATTAACCAACGTTTTTGTGTTGAAAAATGATTTTCTGTCTATTACTGCACATTTCAAGAATAATAACAACCCTGTACATAGATGAAAAATTGTAAAAGGTATATATAAGAGAAAAAATTATAATTTTCAAAAAAACACTCAATATTTAATGTCTTATTTATATTTTTAACAACACGATATTATAAAAAATAAAATTAATTAGAATTTTTACTTATGTATGTAATAAAATTAAAAAAATAATGTAAATCCAATAAATTAAAAATATAGTATAAAAAATTTAGTTCTAACAACTTAATTTCAGTAAGTATAAATGCTATACATAAATTGAAAAATTGTTATTAGACACCTAAAGTTATTTAATCTATATTCTATAGCATTTATACTTACTTAGGTTTCAAATGCAAAATTACCTACTTATTGTATAAATAATTTTCAAAATAATTTCGATCTTGTTCTATACAACATGTTGGAGGTAATTTTATAGTTGGTTACAAAATCAAAATTAACGGCTTTTCCGAAATATATATATATATATATATACACGAGATTCTGAATTAGGAGAGATTTTATAGTTGGGGAAAAGTGAAATAAAGTTCAGTCAAATGAAATACAGACTAATTATAGTAACCTTTGTGTTACTTAGTGGAATCCGATATATAGTGCAATTAAAACCAATGTGCTTTAATTTGTGTTTGAAAAGGAATTAAAGTCCACTTGTGTTAATTTCAAAAATAAAAGAAAATAAAGTGTTTACATATTTTTATTTTGCTAAATATTAAAATTAGATAAATTTGTTTTATTATACATATCCTACCTAAGTAATTATTAATAGATTAAAAATAAATTTTTAATCATTAAATTCAAAAAAAATTAGTGTAAATTATTTTATAGGTTGAATTTATTCAAACAAGATAATATCTATTTTCTAAAAAAAAATGAAAATAAATTTTTAAAAAATTAATTTATCTGAATTATTACTAATCAAAACTATTAAATCTACATATGTATATTATGTCTATTTTTAATAAATATATAATTATCTAAGTATATAGACTAATATTTGATCAACTATGCATTTAAAATCGTTTAAAAGAGTCTATAACGACCTATTTTTTTTTAATTTATGGTAGTTTTATAATATAATTTAGAAACGTAATTTTTTCTGTTAAGATTTTGTTTTTTCACTTTACCTTCCTGTTTGTCATGATCTCCTAATGTTTGGTAACTAGTCGTTTTGTTTTTTCGTTCCAAATCAAAACAAATGATAAGTTTAGATTCATTTCAAAAAAAAATTTTTTTTTTATTGCATTTCTCTGCCACATAAATGTGGACAGGAAATTACACAGTCTTTCCTGTTCAGGCGTGGCTGTAAATGTCGCAAGGGGGAATAACTCTTACGACGTGTGTGGGACTCGAACCCACACTCCCTCGGTGTTTAACACGTATTTTATACGCTCTTACCCACTAGGCCACCGAAGCCCCTATTTCAAAAAAATATATAGAAAATATATTAAAACAGAAATTAACTAAATATTTTGTAGACTAACATTTGATCACCTGTGTATTTAAAATCGTTTTAAAGAGTCCATAACAACCTATTTTTTTTTAATTTTTGGTAGTTTTATAATGCAATTTAGAAACGTAATTTTTTCTGTTAAGATTTTGTTTTTTCACTTTACCTTCCTGTTTGTCATGATCTCCTAATGTTTGGTAAATAATCGTTTTGTTTTTTCGTTCCAAATCAAAACAAATGATAAGTTTAGATTCATTTAAAAAAATATATGAAAATATATAAAAACATAGAAATTAACCAAATATCTAATAAAGAAAAATATGGCTTTTTACAAAGAAAAATTAAAACGCAAGGCAAAGATTAAAAAATTTAGTAAACAATAAGAATAAGTATAGCGAAATAGTCGTTATACAATGCGATGTGTATACCTAAAAAAAAATATTGCTGAGAACTTAACAAATATTTTGTAAAAAGCATTTAGTAGATATACAAAATACTACCCCAAATATAACATACACCAATACAATAAACATTGACAAAGGTAAGACATTTAAATTTCGTGAACTTACACAGAATGAACTGGAAAAAACCATCACAAATATGTACAAAAAGAATGATGCGAATAATTAAAATACGAGAATGATACAAGATGCGTACTATATTATAGGTCAACAGATGTTATAAATTGTAAACACCCTTTTGAAAGAGGGACATTTTTCGTCACAAAAGAGAAAAAGAGCATAATAAAATCAATAAAAAAGTAAGTAAAATGAAAGAAGTAGAACGCAGATTATTGCCAATATACGAAAAATGTTTAGAAAATGAAGTTCTGACTAGAAGAATATATCGAAAATAATGACATCTTAATAGACCAACAGTCAGGTTTTCGAAAGAGATTTTACTCTAGAGATCTAGAAAATATTGATATTAGATTACCCCAAGGTTCATTACTAGCGGCAATCCTATTTATATTTATATTAATATGATATACATACTTATAGTTAAATATGCAAAATATTCTAAAATTTTATTATTTGGTGATGACATTGTAATATACATGCGAAAAACAAAATCGAAGGCTGTTACGAAAAACTTCAATATGATATAAATAGTATAAAACGATTGGCTGAAAATGAGCAAGTTAAAATTAAGTATGTAGCACTAAAACAAAATATATGCTACTCAGAAAGTACAATTTAAATCTAAATATTAAAATAGATGGCGATGTTATATAACAAGTGGACGAAATTAATTTATAGTTATTATAGAGAAAAATCTAAAACTTAATAGCTAAATAGCTTAATAGCTTCTAAAACTACACATGTGAAATATCACAAAAAATTTTTTGTTGGAAAGGATAAAAAGTAATAATTAATCCAAAAGTGTGTTATAATATACAACACAACAATTTTTCCACATTTTGACTACCGCTTAACCATAAAATATATAATCTACAATGAGAATATGAAAGATCCTTTACAAAAACTGCAAAACAGGGCAATTTGTATAATTACTGTAACTTTACTGTAATAAAACGACAAGTGTGAGAGATATGTTAGACACCCTAAATTGGATGAATGTCTGTCAAATACTTACATACAATGTATAGCTATTTACATTTAAATTAAAACATAAAATTATGCCAAATTATTTAATGAAGTTTATACAGTTTATAAGCGATAATAACTATTCGCTAAAAAATAGAGGTGATTTCCTTTCAATGTAGTAGTACGAGTGTAGAAAATACGGTAATGTCGAAAGGTATACAACTTTTCAAAAATTTACCAACAGAAATAAAAACAGAAAATAATTATGATATATTAGAGAAAAAAATAGTAGATGTAAACATTTTTTATTACATTTTCTTTAACTTTATAAATATATACAACAAGCTCAGTTGCATAAAAGTTGACCCAGCTAAAAATTATTTAAAAAAAAAATATATATTTTATAAAATAATTGTATCTTAAAAAAATAAAAAGCTAGTAAATTGCACAAAATTATTTTTATTATTTCTGTTTTTAATAAAAACAAACATTATTTCATTAATTTACTGATTTAAAATTTAAAAAAAAACGAAATTTTAATATTGCGATTGCTGCATAAAAATTGGCCTATTTTTATTTTGTTGCATAAATGTTGGCCTACTCCAATTTACCATTGCATAGCACCATCTGTTTTATCTATAACTGCTTCTTTATTTTAACTATATAAAGAGAACTATATTAAAATAACTTTTTATTTTCTTAAGATACAATTATTTTATAAAATATATTTGTTTTCCAAAATAGTTTTCAACTGGGCCAACTTTTATGAAACTGAGTCGTATTGATGATAATATATATCCAATACAATAACTCCACAATAAGGTATTAGAATATTTTTAAGTATTTAGTTTATTGCGAAATGGCATTGAACACAAATTTCTGTAATTTTTAAATGTCATCAACTATTCTCTCAAACAATATTATTGAATGAACTATATTATTGTAGATTGTTGGAGAAATAAAGACTTAAAATAAATAAATAAATAAAAAAAAGGAAAAACTTTGTAATGTGTAAAATGCGATAATTTGACAATTAAAATCTGAAACAGATTTAAACAGACTAATAAAATAAGCATAGTAAAAGCTAGATAAAAAGCACATTAATGATTGAAACCTGGAATCTAGGGAGTAACTTTTATAGTCAAGAATATAAGGTCACAGTTATGAGGTTAGAAACCATAATCTAACGAACCAGCATCCTATTGCTCTAATCTAATGGCTTTGCGTTTTATATTTTACAAATTTGCAAAACACTAATTCTTCAGTATAGTGAAAGTGCAAAGTGTCGCAAAGAAAAAAAGTACATTTTCGTTACTTAACCCACAGTTTTTATTTACAAAATTTAATTTTGCTACAGCAGATATTTTTAAAAACAAGTTTAAAGTTAAAGTTGAGGGTTGGGATTTGTTAATTAGTAATTTAAGGTTAGGGTTTAGCGTCCCGTATGTTTAGTTATATATTCCAATTTATGATAAAAGTATGGGTGTATATTATTGATTAAGATTTATGTATAATGTATTCAGATTTATGAGAACATTTAAAATTTGTTACTATGCGAATTAAAGCATTAAATATTTTCGTATCAGTGGATTTACTTCGAGATTCATATAGTAAAACTGTAGGAGATTTTAACCAATAGTGCTAGTTTATTTAATATAAAATTCGGCATATTTAGATAAATATTATGTCATTACGAAAACACTAAGATTGATAGAAATATTTTTGCAAAAAAAAATAACACTAACTATTTAATAGGTGTCGCAATTCTTTTAAATTTCGTGAATTTCCACACGGAAAACATAAAGTTTCAGCTCGAGCTAAACGGTAGAAATACATTCAGGGCGGCGACTGATGGCGGTGGACGAATTTCGGGTCGAAAATTTCGCGGCGAAAACAGCTGTTTTTTTATAGACAAACATTTTTTTTAAAACTAGAGAAAACTAGAGAGTAAAATTTTAAAAAATATTAAAATTATTTCGATTATATTGATTGTTTTAAATGTAACAAAAAAAAAAGTCGTGCGGTTGGTGGATGAATTCGAATTTCATAGCAAATGAAGATCGGAACAAGATGATTTCTTCGTAAAATATTATATGGAAATAAAAGAAAGGGATGAAGAACATTTTTTGAAGCTAACAAGTGTGAATGTGTCTTCATTTAATTTACTATTTTCCTTATTACTTCCTCGATTAATTTTTCTTCAAATGACATATTATTATCTTAACCTATCTACAAACCGAATGTTAAAAAAATGGCATTAAAAATTGTTTTCGAATTTTAATATCACAAAATAACTACATATATTGATTTCGCCGTTACAAAATTGTAAAATATAAATTTTTCAGCCCGGCAAAAATCTCCGGTATTTTTTCGACGATTTTTATTTTGCACTTTTAACGGACTTTTACCCTGAATGTGTTTTTAGCTTGGACCATTTTTCTTAATGATTAAAAAACTGTCAAAAATTACCGCCACGAAAAAACGGTGAGAAAAAATTAATAAACTGTTCCTAGCTTTTTTTATTTTATATCTTTAGATTTATTTTATTCTTTTTTGTATTACAATCAAGTAAGTGATTCCAACCTTTTTTTAATGGTGCTGATGTAAAAATGAAATTTTTACGGAGTTTATTAAGGGAGTCAGTATGATATCGTAAATGTTTTTGCATCTATAGAAATTGTACAATTGCATAAGAGATTTTCTTGTATTATTGAAAAACTTATAGACTAAACGTTGAAATATTAAAAAGAACATTTCTTGTTATTTAATACTTCTTTCTGTAATCTTTATAATTATTTGTGCAATGAATTTTTAACTGTGAGCGTAATATTTGTTTTTAATACATTCTAAAATTTTTAATAAAGGTAAAACAAAATAAATATGCTAGTTATTAAAAATTACAAAGTATTTTAAAAAAACTTATATGAGAATGAGAGCAAATAAATAAAAATGACACCACTGCCAACCTTTTCACATAATATTTTGCCAATTTTCATTATTTTTGTAAAAAAAACTACATGAACTACAAAGAGCAAAATTATTCAAAAACTTAATAGACTAAATGTTCAAATATTAAAAAGAACATTTCTTGTTATTTAATATTTCTTTCTCTAATCTTTATAATTATTTGTACAATGAATTTTGATTTGAGAAAAAATCAATTATTTTTATTACAATTAAGTTATCATAAAAATTTTAATTTTTTAAAATCCCTCTTTGAACTGCAATATCTCAGAAACAGTAGTACCGATTAAGATGAAACAAAATGTATATATAGATATTTATTAACGATAGTATTATGTTTTACAATTTTGTAGAAAATGGTTCCAGTTTATTGTCTTACTGGAAAAATATAACTCTGCGGAAGTATATCCTTATAAAGTATATACTTCTAAAGTATATATATATATTATGTAAAGTATAAAAAATATTTTATAGCTCCTAATAAAGTCACTTAACAGGAACTCCGGACATGATTGATTAAAAACTCTGCTATTGCACTTATGTATATTATGCTGTCGTGGATATAAACTATATAAACATTTTTAATTGTAATATTTATTTATATTTTAGATTAAAGGAAATCTAATGATGATCAAATAAATTGTTAGTAAACTAAGGAATAAAAATAAATAAATTGAAAATATAAAAAAATGCCAAGAACCTATTTGCAATGTTCAATGCGGTGTAAACTTGCATATTATCGCATTATATGATATCGCATATTTTTGTGTATTAATATAATTTTATCATATTCTATTTAACCTTATCTATCTTATTTTTGTTTGATTTTAAAAATCCATTTTGAAATTTTTGATATCTAATCATGCTAGTAAAGTACTGTGTCGTAAATAAGACTCATTTTAAAACATGTGTGAAAAAAATGATTAAATACAATTAATTCATGATACATGCAGTTTTTATAAAAAAAATTAATGTTTTTGTTTTATTATTTTGAAAATTTTTAATTTTTCACAAACAAAATAAATATGAATTTAGAAGAATAAAGCAATCAATGTCTACCCTACATAAATAATCAAGCTTATCGTCGTTACGCCTATAAGAAGTTCATTAATTTAGTGAGTTAAAATAAAAGGACTGATTATACAGTGTTTTATTATATGCTTTTAAATTAATTCGTCAGTGTCGGTTTATTTTTTTATTTTATAATGTAATATAATAAATCGAAAATAGAACTTGAAATTATGATATGTATTTAATAATAATTGGTAAAGTTTAATAAAATTTAAATATAAAAATGAAGTTTTATTTAAAACAGAAACATGAACGAATGAGTATTACAAATAGTTAATTATTAAAAGAAAATAATAATTTGTTATTAAAATATTTTTTATACAAAGTATTTACTATTCTGGCAAGATAAAAATTTCGTAACCTTGGTATGTGCTATGTAATATGTACATTATGTATTAATACTATTTAAAAAACTATAAATACTTATGTTCAATTAAAATATAGGTATTTCTAAATATGCATACTATAAATGCCAAGTTCAATAAGAAATTATTTAAATTTTAAATTATACATTGATATGGAATAATAATTTAAACCTTTGTATTTTTGTTAGATATATCTTAATTAAATATATATTTATAAATAAATTTAGGGTTAAAATAGTAAAGCAGCCTTAAATGTTGTAATGGCCAGTTTTACTATCATTAATATTTGCCTTAACCTTTGTTAGACTGAATAATTTAGGAATTTTTATATCCCTTTTAGATATGACCTGATAAATATAAATAACTTAAAGCAAAAATGGATCTTTTTCATTATATCTTCATATTTACAGACAGTAGTTTTTACATTTTGGTTACATATTTTTACATTTATTACATATTTATTACATATATTTATTACTAGGGTTGCCATTTACATATAATTAAGGATTAGATGTGTTAGAGACTCGCGGTAAAAGACATTTGATAGAGTTTAGTGTCTAACCATCCAGAATAATCTGACATTGAAATTTTTTGGTTCCAAAGGCGTCCTTTTAACTCTTTTTTATGGGATCTATTCAATTACAGTAGACATTCAATATAGTGAACACGGAAAAAACCAAGTCAATTCACTATATTAGAAAATTCACAATATCGGACTTGAATTTATTTGGTAGTAAAAATAATGAGTTCTCCTTGTTTTAAATTAAACCGTTTTTCTATTTCTTATTGAACAGACACATGATTTTGAAATTCCATATTTCTGTGCCAAAGAAGTTACACTGGATCCGTACTCTAATTGTTGAATTATATCACATTGATCTTTGATATTTAAATGTTTTCTTTTTCATTTCAACATTTTTAAATTGTAATTCAATCAATAACTTTTAATAGATTAGAATTTAGAATTAACAAATAACAATACAAATGAAGTTGATTAACTTCCAGTTTCAAATTAAAATTACAAAAGTATGACAGAAAAAAACATGGTTACTGTAAAAATTAAATTTCTTTAATATATTTCCGTTACAAAAACAATAACAAATTACAAAATCAACAAAAAAAATAGAACAAACATTTACATAAAAATTTGTTCACTAAACTGGGAATCCAAAAGAAACTCAGTTCACTATATAAGGCAGTCAATAGAAAAAATAGTACATTCACTACATTGAATGTCTGCTGTATTTGATAATAATTTCAATATTTATATCCAAAAATCTACATTGAAAAGATCTTTGTTGGGGGATCGTCGTATCAAGTCGTCCTGCTTGGGCGCTGAGAGCGTATATAAGCCTTAAATATAAAATCAGCGATGTACATATACTTAATCATTTATTTTTTAAGCTCTTACCATAAAAGTCACTGACACAATGCTTTTTTAAAATGTCATGCGATGTGATCAACTGTTTGAACGCTTGCAATGCAAAGCACGCATTACTAGCTACTTATAAAAATATTTCAAATATTTTTAACATAAGATATATCATATAGGTATCTACAAAAGAATTTTAATTAAAAGAAACAAAAGTTTTATTTGTAACATGAAACAATTTAAATTTTATTATACATACATATGATTTAAATTCTATTATTCATAGTAGGAATAATAAAAATAAAAATTATTTTTTTTCTTTTAGCATATTTTTTAAAAGTTTCACTCTGTCTATGGAACTGTTCTTCTGTTTACAAAACTTCCACATAATTTAAGAAATAACAATGAAATTTTAACTATGCATAAGTCTCTTAAAAATATTTTTGTTGTAGAACAGCCATTTTATGTAGCTCCACTTTACAGCCCCTTAAAATTTGAAAATCTTTGATTTTTAAATGTGTATAACTCTTGTCTGCTTAACATTTTATTTTTATAACAATCTAAAAACGCCAAACGATAAGATTGTTTTTTATCTTTATAAATTAATATAAAAATTATACAATTTTTTAAAATTTAGCATTTAAATTTACCGTTACATATACAAGCAAAATTGTGCAAGATTTTAGTTTTTCCATATCTTCACAACGATTTTAAGAGTCTTAAAATTTTGACAGAAGAAACATCTTTTAGAATTGGCATATGTTGCCTCAGATTTTTTTTGTACCCCTCTTTGTTAAAGAACTGTTAGAACTCTTTCTACTAAAATTGAAAATTTTTCAATATTTAAACATCTGTAACTTAAACGTCTGTATAGATTTTCAAAAAATAAAAGCTACTATACTATATTTTTACACGTGTTAACAACTTTTCTTAGTTATAGAGGGTTCAGAGTTACAGCCACTTAAAATTGGAAAAAGCCCTGTTTTCAAATGTGTATATATCAGGTTCCAACTAATAATTTTTGAATCTGAAAACGCCAAATAATATTACTTTTTCTTATGTCTATAAACCAATATCAAAATTGTACAAGTTTTTTCAATTAAATTTATCGTTAATTGAAAATAAAAGTTTGGAAGATTTTTCTTCCTTTCCATTTACTTAACGTTTTTAGATAGAACCTTGAAATTTTGAGAGAATTGACGTGCACTTTTTACAATACAATTCATGCAATTTAGTATTTGCATTTACCGTTATGTGAAGACTAATTTTTTTCAGGATTTTGGCTTCCTTTATAATTCCTATAACTATAAGAAAAGACTTTTCAAAATTAACATAAGGTTCCTCAGAAATTGTTTTGTACCTCTTCAAATTTAATAGCTATTGGGGCTCAAAAATTGAATTTTGCTACTTTTAGACTCCTGTAATGTAACTTAGACACCTGCATAAATTTCAAAATATGATTATTTGCATTCAAAATAAAACGCAAAAATTAAAGCTTCAACATTATAATTGTATAAAGCTTCAACATTATAATCATTGTGTTAATGGTTTTTCATTGTGTTAATGGAAATAACTATTATTATAGATAAAGTAGTTGAAAGCAACTGTTGATTATATTATATTCAATTAAATTTAATAAATAAAAACAACTTCCAGATTAACGCTTTAAATGAAAAGAATAGAAACTGTAAGAATTGGAGAACAACAATTTCTTCCAATACATGGAATTCCCAGAAGTTTTGTACTTTCCTTAGAAAGCCGTTTTAAAATTTAAATGAGGTAGGAAAATATACATTCACATTCGACTACATGTACAATTTTATTGTAATTTGCTTCAAAAAAGAAAACTTGCATTAAAAAAAAATACTTGCAATCAAAGTAGAAATCCTTCTTTTTAAAGTAAAAAAGGTATACTTATTGTTATTAATGAGGTAGTACGAAATCCTAAGAAAATTTTATAATGTATTTTTTGGTCACTAGATGGCAGCATCGGTACTAATGGCGTATAAACTTGGAGAATTCGGAATCTTGGACGTATAAAGCACCGTTATATGATGACGTCATCTAAATCGATGATAACCCCTCTGCGGAAGTATATCCTTATAAAGGACATACTTATTTGTATAAGAATATACAATTTTGTCTTTAAAAATAAAAGCAGTTTTTGCGAAATCATTCAAATAATTTTATAGCTTCTAATAAAGTCACTTAACAGGAACTCCGGACATGATTGATTAAAAATTCTGCTATTGCACTTATGTATATTATGGTGTCGTAGATATAAACTATATAAACATTTTAAATTATAATATTTATATTTATATTTTAGATTAAGGGAAATCTAATGACGATCAAATAAATAGTTAGGAAACTAAGGAATAAAAATATATAAATTGAAAATATAAAAAAATGCCAAGAACCTATTTGCAATGTTCAATGCGGTGTAAACTTGCATATTGTTATAGCTAAATATTGTATGAATGATGTTTTTGATATCGCAAATTTTTGTGTATTATATAATTTTATCATATTCTATTCAACCTTTTCTATCTTACTTTTGTTTGATTTTAAAAATCCATTTTGAAATTCTTGATATTTAATCATGCTAGTAAAGTACTGTGTCGTAAATAAGACTCATTTTAATTAAAACATGTGTGAAAAAAATTATTAAATACTATTAATTCATGATATATGCAGTTTTTTAAAAAAAATTAATGTTTTTAATTTATTATTTTGAAAATTTTAATTTTTCACAAACAAAACAAATACTTATGAATTTAGAAGAATGAAGCAATCAATGTCTACTGTTACTAAATAATCAAACTTATCGTTACGCCTATAATAAGTTCATTAATTTAGTGAGTTAAAAGGACTGATTATACAGTGTTTTATTATATGCTTTTATATTAACTCCTCAGTGTCGGTTTATTTATTTATTTTATAATGTAATATAATAAATCGAAAATAGAACTTGAAATTATGACATGTACTTAATAATAATTGGTAAAGTTTAATAAAATTTAAAATAATATATTATATACGTTCCATTAACCCATTTCGGCACCAGGACTCAGTGAAGTCTTTTAATTTGCTTTGATGTCGCGCTTAAACGGTTTTACCAATTAAGTACTGAGTTGATATACTGAGTTGATTTGGTTATGATATATTAACCCATTTCAACATCAGGCCTCAATGAAGTTTTTCATTATTTTGTGGTCGTGCTTAAACGGTTCGCTCAATTTAAATTTGGCACAAGTATTGAACTTTAACACAGAAGTTCATTCAATTAATTCTGCCATGAATCATGATACATTAACCTATTTCGGCACGATAGACTGCTAAGAAAAATTTTTGTATAATTTGGCAGGATGAATTTACGGTTCTAAATAATGTATGTGACAAATTTTTGTTAACTTTCGTTAACCCATTTCCGCATGAGTACCTATTAAAAATGTTGTGCTCAATTTTTTGTACTGTTATTATTATTAAAAAGTTATTTCCAGCACTCTACTTTTGTCTATACTGTTTTTAATATTCCATAAAAAGCTTTCAATGCAAATTTCTGATAATAATATAATATTAATAATAATTAATTATATTATTATTTTAATTAGTAATTAAAATATTCTTATTAAGTGTCTTAAGAATACTGTGTTTAAGTTTTAACAACATAACATTTTCGGCCTTTATTAAAGAGAGAAATAATCTCCTCCATACAACAATAATCATTTTATCATTCAGGAATGCATTAATTTTTTACAGTAATTTTATAAGGCCCTGGAGCTGAATTTCTGTGAAGATTCATAACAATTGTAACAATTTCATGTTCTGTCTGTTAAATACAGTGATCTTAGATTTATGGAATTGCTTATTGTATTTAGCACTGTGCTAGTTCTACTCTTTTTTGATGATTTCTCCTATTTGATTAAAATATTTGTTTAGAGTATTAGCAGTTTCAATATCACTTGTGGTAATTTCTCCATTTTCTTTAATCAGATTACCAATACATATAGTCGTTCTTTTCAACTTCCTTAATTTTTATTGTGTAATTTACAACTTTCCATAGTTTTCTGTTATAATTTCTTGCCTTTTCAATGCAATTATTAATTTGACCACTCTTAGCTTCTAGAATGACATTTTTCATCTTTTTTTTATATTTTAAGTATTTTCCTTTTTTAATAATGTTATTTGAATCTTTTTTGTTCGCTTTATATAACGAGCATCTAATTTTTAATTTTGTAGTCCAATTATTATTTCTTGATCTTATTCCATATGTTACTGTACTGCATTGTTTTGCTTCTTGTATGATTCCAATAAGTTCATCAACTTCAGTAATGTGTTTCTCAGTTAGTTTATTAGCTACTCTATCACGCAATTTATGATAGTCTGTTCTGGTATGTGAAAGCTTTAAATAAAGTTTTAATGAAGTCTTTATTATTTGAATACGCACTAGGACACCCTTATGATCAGATATTTCATTATCTTCAATTTTACATGAAATTTTATGTTGATCCTCTATATTTGATATAATATGATCAATTAGCGTATTAGTTGTAGCTGTTTGTCTACGGTATATAGTTTTTTTATGATTTTATTTAAAACGTAAAAATACAATTTTCAATAATTAATGCCTTTATAAATTTAAAATTTCTTTGCAAATGATATTTTTTGTAAAAACACGGTTATTATTATCTTTTAGAAGATGCACCTGATTTATTGAGTATTGGAAACTCAATATATATGTACCTATTATTAAAATTGTAAGATGCATTTTATAAGATGCCACTGATTTATGTAATATTGAAAATTTTATTAAATTATACATAGTTATTACATTTCATGTTTACTCAAATAAAAAATCTTAAAATGACAAAACTATCATTTCAAAATTTTGTTTATGAATCTACAAAAAAAGCAAAGAAAAAAAAGGAAAATTTAAAATTTAATTTAAATTAATTTAAATCTATTAGGGCGAAGTTAGTTTTCACAATATATTATTCGCTAATATTTTTTTTTCGTGATAATGTGATAAGTAATGACCCTTCATGTTTTTATGAATTATCCTTGTAAGCATCTTTTGAAAAATTTCAATTCGAAAAGTTTCACTTTGGCAACAAACAAATTAAAAAATTTCATTGACCGCTAATGCCGAAACGGGTTAATGGATAGTAGCCAAATCAACTGAGTGAGCTTTTCTGTTAAATAGTTTTGCAGATTTTCAAATCAATAGATAAAACCGTTCAAGCAGGACAACAACAAAATTTGAAGAACTTCGTTCAGCTCGGGTTCGTGCCCAAATAGGTTACCGGAACTTTACAAATATTTTTCTCGGGGATTTTTTTGAGACAATAAAACAAAATTGAACATAAATCGGGCCCGCCGGGACGAACGCGGGTGACATATTGCAACCAATTTTTCTTAGATACGCCTCTAAAACTAAAAAAAATATTTGTGCAAATTTGCAATTCAATCGGTCAAACCGTTATACAGGGCAACTATAAAACCAAAAAGTTTTAAAAGGTTCTCGGGCTGCAATGGGTTAATGAACCGAAACGTGGTATAGCCTATATTGCTTTCCGGAGTCGTATAAATGTTGGACTGGTGGATTTTACGTCAAAAGGGCAGAAACAAACAAACAGAATTTCTTCTTTATATATGTATTAGATTAAAAAAAAAAAAAATGAAAATCGGTTGGTAAATCATTGAGTAAAATGTTTTTTAATGTCTATCATTTACAGATTAAATATTATGATATGAAAGAATATTTCGTTTAAAATATCAAAAAAACAAAAGAACTCTAATCCAAGTTGGAAACTCCAAAAGTTCGTAAGTTTAAGAATCGGCCACCCTGCCACTGCACCAAACACTCAGCTGAAAATTGTATGTATGTATATATTCAGTTATATTATGAAATTCCTACAATGCAAACTATCATTTTAAAATTTTGTTTATGCATATAGAAAATAAAAAGAAAAGCAAAGTAAAAAAAAAACAAAATTTAAAATTTAACGGAAGCAAAAAAAAACAAAAAAAGAGCGTCTTATTTGAATATACTATAGTTATAGATTATGCTATATGTATGGGTTATGTTAAGAATATGTATATTCTTTACATGGGTTTTTCATAAAAATGGAAAATTAATAATAAAAGTCAGAAAATTTTGGAAAAATATTGTAAGATTGCTGTACTGAATATTTATTTATCATTTAAAAACATATCGGTTGGTAAATCATTGAGGAAAAAGGGTTTAAATATCTATCATTTACAGATTAAATATTATAATATACACTAAGACTGACATCAATTATCAGACCATGAAGTGCAGAGAGTAAAAGCTTAATAGGTTAGCTTTTAACAAATTTACGTAGTCTTATGTAAAAAAATAGTGGGCCAACTATAAATCTTGAAATAACACAAAAACCATTTACTTCATTCAATTTGGTCCAAAGAGAAAATTAAAGTCGCATCTTTTTTTCATAATTAATTAAAGAAAAATATTTTAAAATATAATATTTTCATTCATAAACATGTATTTAAAAAATTGTCTCCCTTTAAATTTTTTATATTAAAAGCTTTTTAAAATAAATTGTCTCAATATCTCCTTTCATACTTTAAAATTTTGTACACGTTTATGGCTATAATCGAGACTCACATCAATTATAAAATTATTCATACGCGCGATACGTGAGAATCGATTGCAATTCTCTAACAACTACATTCATGTGTTTTCAGTTCTTGGCCTGTTTACTTAGGTTTTGGGGATTATTAGGATTAAAAGAAAAAATTCTTTTCCGTTCAGACTTTCATGAATGACAATTAATGACTTTTTTCTAAAAATGAAAAAAGTCTTTTACTCACAAAACTTTTATGATCGGCCCCTTAAATTTTTTATTCATTAAAATATATTATAACTTATTTCAAAATAATTTATCAAAAACTGATTTATTACAGATTTGAAGATTTTGAGTTGAAATATCTAAATTCACTTGGTTTTAGTATAATAATGGATATTGAAAATAGGATCATGAAATAGTTAAATAGGTAAAACATCAAAATATTTTAAATCATTAAGTACTTAAACAATTAGATCTTTTATTCACGACTGAGTGGATCAATTCTAAAATTAATATTAGTGATAAACCTCTAGTTAATATTGATAACTATCACCCTCCAATCAGCTTTTCTTTCTGCTGCAATAGTCGAGTTAATTCTAAAATTACTACTTCCTTTCGATATAATTTTAATAGAGCTAATTAATTATTTTTTATCAATCGATTTTTCATTTTTAGAAAATTTTGTTGATATAAATCTTGCTGTTAGTAATTTTTATTCTGATCTTTTTGATGAATTTAATATGTTCATACCTCCCACTCGAGATAAAAATCTAAATTCCAGTCCTCCGTGGTTTGATTCTAATTTAAAAAAATTACACAATAAAAAAAATAAAGCATAGAATTAAGTACACATCTTAAATTTAAAAGTGATTTTTTATATTCTGAATTTTTGATTTCATATAATTCCTATAAACCACAAATTAATTCCAGTTATCAAAACTACCTTACTTATACCTCTTCTAATATTCTCAAAAATCCAAAAATGTTTTGGAAATTTGTTAACCCAAACAGAAAATCCGATGAATATCCTAATTTTTTGTCCTGTAAAGGCAGAACCTAAGATAATCCAGGCTTAATCGCTGATTTTTTTAATTAAAAAATTCTAAAAGTGAGATATCTAATTATCGCCCAATTGCCAAGCTATCTAATATTCCTAAATTATTTGAACTCATGGTATATGATAACATTTACAATTATTGTGTAAATTTAATTTCCCCGAATTAACATGGATTTTTAAAATGTAGATCCACTGTTACAAACTTGGTAGAATCGGCTTCTTGCTTTCTTTGAGGCCACTATGGAGACGGGAACTCAAACAGATATTATTTATACTGATTTAAATACAGCATTTATACTGCCACACTCTGTAATTCTATTTAAATTAAAAAAAATTAGGCTTTCCTTGTTTTCTCTTAAAATGGCTTGAATCCTATTTAGTCAACCGAAGTTATAAAGTCAAATTTAGAAATGTAATTTCAGATTCTTTCTTTTTATACTTTCAATAGTTAGATGATGTTTCTAGTATTATAAAGAATTGTAAAATTATTATATACACTGAGACGATATGAAAATCTCTAAAACTATTTGTTCTGTCAATGATACTTTAGTTTTTCAAGATGCTTTCAACTCTTTTCGGAACTGGTGTATTCTTAATAATCTTAGCTTAAATATAGATAAATGTGCCGTAGTTTCATATACTCGAAACATTAATCCTAATCTTAAGGACTATAATTTTAATGGCATGCGAATTAAAAAACACTATTTAATGATTTGAGTGTACTTTTTGATAATAAACTTACGTTTATTGATCATTATGATAAACTTATTAATAAAGCTAATTCTATGTTAGGCTTTATTAAAAGATGGTCTAAAGAATTTAATTATCCATACATTTTTAAAACATTATATACCTCCTTAGTTCGACCTAATCTTGAACATGCAAGTCCTGTTTGGTCTTCATTATTTCTCTCTATAATTTACATATAAATAGAATCAAAGCTGTTTCTAAATATAAATAGAATCGAAAGAACTTTCTCAGATTAATTTTTCGCAATCTACAATGGTCCGATCCAATACATTTACCATCGTATTTCGATAGACTTAAGTTATTAAACTTAAGTTCTACTAGTTCGAGAAGGGTGTTTATTACACAGGTTATAAAAGACGAAATTGATTCCTCTTTTATAAAAAATAAGATTATAAATCACACGATTACTAGTAATCGCTTTCGATCTGTAAACTTCTTTTATGTGCCCTTTCATCGAACTAACTATGGGAAAAAAGAGCCTATTAGCAGAATGTTTATGTTGTTAATCACAAGGATTTAATTAATTTAGATTTGAGTAAAACTGAACTTAAAAATCCTTGTTTCAGATTCTACCTTAGTATTCTACACACCTTATTGTTGTTATTCTATATCAATTTTCAATACTTTTGTATAACTTAATTAATATAATTGTTGGTTAGGGTAATAGCTTTTATTACTGGATGTTTTTCTTTTTTGTTTTTATAAGTTTAATTAGTCTTAAGTTTGTGTACTTTAATTTAATTTTTTTTTACTTATTTTTTTTTTGTATTAATTTTCTTAAATTTAATATGTATATTATTGTAATTAGTTTATTTTAAACTGAAAAAAAAAAGATATAAATCAATATTAAAATTATACAAGTTCTTTAAATTTAGTATTTAAATTTACCGTTAAGTAAAAACCAAATTTTTGATTTTGCTTCCTTCATATCTTCATAAACCTTTTAGATAAACCTTAAAATTATGAGAGAATCTTTCAGAATTACAGAAGATCGTTCAAAAACAAAATTTTTTGTATTATACCCGTGGAACTCGAGCAGCTGCATACATTTTTTGAAAATAAACGCAAACTTTAAAGCTTCAACAATAAAAATTTACATTGAGTTAATGGTTTTCCTTTATTATGTAGGGGTTCAATAAAATTGAAGGAAGTGTCTCTTTATTTTTAACATTTTGTCTTATATAAATATTCTAAAAAAAATTACAAATTTTGGTGCAAGTCACAGTATTTTAAACTATTTGTATTTTCTTTTGGACAATGTGTGTTTTTAAAAACTGTTGGTTTTCATTCTGCCTTGTTTAGAATAATTTTTACATATTATAAATTTTGTATTTTTTGTGTGTTTACTTTTTTTCTTGTTGGTTGTCTTAAAATTTTTAAATATCTAATTTCTCTATTTAAACCATTACTAAATCAATAAAACTCATAAATTTCGGTTACATTCATAAGCTATGTTTTATTTTTTATTATATTTAACAAATTTTATTTTTACATATGACACTGAGTTAGTTTGCGCTAAGTTTGGTTGCCTTTGCTCAATAAATCGATTTTTCTAGTCACTACGATAATATCGTGGCTATTTAGTAACTAATTTCTGTTTTGCATGGTATTGTTACAATAATATTACTTATATATTTTTTTTAAATTTTGAATCAAATTTAAATTTTTGCAGGATGAAGGACATTGTGTGTGGTTTGGCGTGTGCAGTACTATTGGAGATAAAAAACAATATTGCGAATATAATGGAACTGCTATACTATTACCAGAAGACGGAGTTAAACTTTTGCAGGAAAGGTGTCCTCATTTAATTAATGAAAATGTTACACAAGTTTGCTGCGATACTGAACAAGTATATTTTTGATTAATGTCTATAATGTTATATTTATTTATAATGGTATTTAATAATTACTCACTTTTTAGATACATATTTTAAATAGCAATTTTGATTTAGTTGGTAACTTTTTGGAACGGTGTCCATCTTGTATTGGGAATTTAGTACGACACATATGTGATTTTACATGCAGTCCGAAGCAATCGAACTTTATGGAGGTTGTTAAAAAAACTAGTATGTAAATTATTCGTAACAAATTTTTAAAGTATTAATACTAGCCGTTAATATATAAGAAACATTACATAATAATAACAAATCACTTAAACTATTAATGATATATTTAAAGGAGAAATTAAAATGTTAATTATTTTGTTTATAGATCATACTATTGAGGAAATTAATGTTCATATTACAAAAAAATATTTAGAAAAAACATATTACTCATGTTCGAAGGTATAATTAAAAACTTAAATTAAGTTTTAAATTTAATATTTATATATTTTTAATTTCGAAAAAACTATTAATATTTTATATATTTTATTAATTAAAAGGTAACTTCGCCTTCAACTGGTAAGTTAGCATTAGATATAATGTGTGGTGATTATGGTGCTTCCCGTTGCAGTCCAACAAAATGGTTTCATTTTATGGGAGATACCGATATAAATCCATATGTACCATTTCAAATTAATTATATACAACATAATGTTAATAGTACAAATAATAAAATAATTGCATTAGATCCTCCAACAGTACCATGTAATAAACCATTAAACGTAAGTTCATATTCCATCACTGTTTAATTTTTTTTACTCGCATTACAATAATTGATATACAATAATAATCTTTTTTAGACAAAAAAACAAGCTTGTGCTTGTATAGATTGTGAAGAGTCATGCCCAAAACCACCACCAGAACCACCACAACCAAAACCATTTAGATTTGCCGGATTCGATACATATACCTTAATTATGGTTGTTATATTTTTAATTGGAACACTTTTGTTTTTGATGGGCGTTTGTCTATTTCCTTCGAAATCAGAGGATAACGGTAAATAAAACGGTTTTGCAAATTCTTTAAATTTAAATGTCCTATATGTGTAGATTGTGTTTTTGTTTATAAATAGATTTAGATAGATAGAAATATTTTGTTTTAATTTTGTCTATTATAATTTAATTTTTTTTGTACATTTGTATATATATTCAATTAAATATTGTGTCATTTTATGCTTTCTACTTTTTATAATTTATATAAATTAAAATTTAATTTAATTTTTTTTGTACATTTGTATATATTCAATTAAATATTGTGTCATTTTATACTTTCTACTCTTTTCATTTATTTGGGTCGAATAATAGTAAATTTTTCAAAATGGACAATATTTACAATTACGCTATCTTTTAAGATTACTTTTACATTTTCAGTATGCCTTTATTTATTTTTTTTTTTCACACTATCTTTATAATAATAATATTTTATAGATTTTTAATTTTACCTTAAATAAAAAAGGGATTAATTTAAATAAAAAATAAGTAACTTCAAAGAAGCTAACTAGGAATAAGTAACTACGAAAGATTATATTGATTATAATTTGTTCATGTTTTTAAAAATACAACTAAATTGGAATTTAAACATATTATTTTAAGTTTTAAAAATAAAAAACACATTCTTACAATTACATTGCATGTAAAAAAAGGTTTCATTTTTTAAGAGATTCATATTATGTATAATTAATTTTGTTTACATTTAGTTATTCTTTTAAGCTTCTTTAGTGCAAGCAATTATATAAACATATTGTTATTTTATAATGTAATTCAGGGGTTATGCGACAAACAATTGGTTGATTGTTAAGCTTTAAGCTGCACAAACATAACGTCAAAACGCACTGCTGGTATAGATAAATAATTTTGTAATGCTGCAATTAAAGTAATTTAATTTAAGTACATGTTGAAAAAATTAAATCAATAATCTCTTTATACTTTTCACTTTTATTATATTGCATTATAACTACTTACAATGTTTCCAATTTTATCTTTTGTTGTTTTTTACTAATTAAATTTTACTTATTTAAAGTATACTCATTTTTTTTTGTTTGATTTTCAAACATTGTAAGAATTGTTTAGAAATCATATTTTTTTTTTTTATTTTTTGATGTTTCACATTTTATCAAAAATTAATAAAGGTTTGGTAAATTTACTTTTTTCATTTCATATTTGGTTATAGTGCTTATTAACGATTTTGATGAAAATCATCTACAAGGAAGGGTTAGTCGCCGTTTAACAGCGAATAGAAGTTTTGAAATTGATGCAGAGCAGGAAGATTCACCTTTACAGTCAAATAGATCCAGTACGTTTATGATATCAAAAAATTACTACATACATAAAAAAAATTACTACATACAATAGTTATATTATTACATAAGATTTTCGTTACTTTGTTATATTGAAAAATTTATTAACATATTAAATTTATATACTTAACGTAGAAATAATAGTATCAAAAATCTAATTTTTAATCCGTTTTACTAATTTTAATTAACACATTGCATGTTTTATTTCTATTAGATTTAAAAGTTTGTATATTACTTATTAAAGCCAGAAATAGATTATAATATATTTAACAAGAAACACATATCTGTCCCGACAAAAATTTGTTTTCAATAGAACGATTATGTTTTATTTTTTATAGCACTCTTGTAAATTTTTATAATTTTTGAAGCACAGTTAAAAAAGTGGGACATATTTCATTAAAAAGTACCACATAGCATAGCACTACTTTAAAAAGTATTATACAACAATCTTTCTTTTATAGCGTTTGATTTTTTGAAAACTATGTTTTTTTTGTTTAATATTTTAACTTCATTTAATAGAAAAATTTTAATCGTAAGGAAAAATTTTAAAATTTTTTGAAAAACATTTAACTTAACATCTTATTTATTCTATGTCTAAACTTTTAAATTTCGAATATTAACTAGAAATGTTTTACAGATATATCAGCAGACGCACATGTTAATGAAGTTCATACAGATACTTTTGATGGAATTGATGTGGAAGAGCTTGGTTATTTTGAAAAATTGGGTGCTAATACAGAAAGTTTCTTAGAGAGTTTCTTTGAAAAATGGGGAACTTTCTTTGCAACATTTCCCAAGTCTACATTATTGGCCGGAACAATTCTTGTTATTATGTTCAGCACTGGTATAAAATATTTAAAAATTACGACAAATCCAGTGGAACTTTGGGCCTCACCTACATCAAGATCCAGAACTGAAAGAGACTATTTTGATACAAAATTCAATCCTTTCTTCCGCGTTGAACAAGTAAAAAAAAATATTTTAATCTTGTTTTACTTACATTAAATTCTTTATTTTAGATTATTATTAATGCAGTGGGCTTACCTGAAATAAATCATAATACTTCTAATGGAGTTCTAAAATTTGGTCCAGTATTCGACAAAATGTTCTTGTTAAAAGTTTATGAATTACAGGAATCAATTTTAAGTAAATATTACATTACAATACTCTTTTTTAAATTACTTATTTACAATAAAATTAATTTTATTAATTTTTTTAAATTGATACTAAATATTAGAAATTGGATCTGATACGGGGAATACAATTGAAAAAATATGCTACGCCCCATTAATTTCACCATTTACTGATCCGGTACAACCAAAAAATTGCGTTGTTCAATCTATTTGGGGCTACTTTCAAGACGATTTCGATAATTTTAATGAAACTGATGATGAAAACGGATTCGAGGTAAAAAATATATTTAAATAAAATGCAAACTAAATGAAATATTTTTAAATTTATTATAGATAAATTACTTAGACACATTAAAAAAATGTTTTGGAAACGCTTATAATCCCGACTGTTTAGGTACATATGGTGGCCCAATTGATCCTGCTATTGCTTTGGGTGGTTTTCTTGAAAAAGGAGAGCAACTTTCTGGAACAACAGATTATAAAAAAGCTACAGCAGTTATTTTAACATTTTTGGTTAATAACCATTACGATAAAAGCGAAATCGCAAATGCATTAGAATGGGAGAAAAATTATGTTGAGTTTATGGAAAATTATATAAAATATAATAAAAGCACAAATATGAATATAGCATTTACATCAGAACGTTCTATTGAAGATGAATTGAATAGAGAATCGCAGTCAGATGTATCAACAATTTTAGTTTCATATTTAATAATGTTTGCTTATATTGCAATATCGCTTGGACACGTTGAACATCGCAGTAGAGTATTTATTGATAGTAAAATTACCTTGGGTGTTGGGGGTGTTGTTATTGTTTTAACATCAGTAATATCATCCGTTGGTATTTTTGGTTATGCAGGTGTACCAGCAACATTAATCATTGTCGAAGTTATACCATTTCTTGTATTAGCTGTAGGTGTTGATAATATATTTATTTTGGTACAAACATACCAAAGAGATGTTAGAAAACCTAATGAATCACATGAACAACATATTGGAAGAATATTAGGACGGGTCGGACCGTCAATGCTGTTAACATCAGTAAGTGAAAGTTGTTGCTTTTTCTTGGGTAGTTTATCTGATATGCCAGCTGTAAAAGCTTTTGCTTTATATGCTGGTATGGCGTTATTAATTGATTTTTTACTACAAATAACATGCTTTGTAAGTTTACTGACCTTAGATACAAAACGTCAGTATGAAAATCGTTATGATGTCTGTTGTTTTATTCAAGGGAAGAAAACTGATACTGGTATACAAAGTGAAGGATTATTATATAAATTTTTTAAATCTATATATGTTCCATTTCTTATGAAAAAATTTACTCGAGCTGCAGTTATGATTATATTCTTTGGTTGGTTATGTTCTAGTATAGCAATAGCTCCGAAAATTGAGATTGGTCTAAATCAAGAATTATCAATGCCTGAAGATAGCTTTGTTTTAACTTATTTCAAAGCATTACAACAATATTTAAGTATTGGTCCTCCAATGTATTTCGTATTAAAATCAGGATTGAATTTTTCAAATGCTGATCATGCAAATATGATTTGTAGTGGTCAGTATTGCAATATTGATAGTTTACTTTCACAAGTATATATTGCAAGCAAACGACCAAACTTAACATATATAGCAAGGTCAGCATCAAGTTGGATAGATGATTACTACGACTGGAGTGTTGCTAAATCTTGCTGCAAGTATTTTAAGGGTAATAATAGCTTCTGCCCTCATACATGTAAGTTTTATAATTTTAATTTAATATTATGAATACAAGTTAACTCAAATTTTTTTTAAGATAATGATTGTGAGCAATGCGGTATCCAAAAAAATGAAATGAATAGACCATTTCCTTCTGAATTTGAAAAGTATATTCCATATTTTTTACTTGACAATCCTGATGATCGTTGCGCGAAAGGTGGTCACCCAGCTTATGCAAACGGGGTTAATTTCAAATTTGACTCCAAAACAAAGTTGGCAACTGTTAAATCATCTTATTTCATGTCATATCACACAATATTGAAAACATCATCTGATTATTATGAAGCATTAAGATCAGCAAGAAAAATAAGTGCAAACATTACTCATTCAATACAAGCAAATCTCTTAAAGAAAGGATTTGATCCGCAAAAAGCACAACAAGTTGAAGTATTTCCATACTCAGTTTTCTATGTATTCTATGAACAATATTTAACAATGTGGCCAGATACTTTGGAGAGTATGGGTATATCAGTCTTGGCAATATTTATTGTTACTTTTATATTGATGGGTTTTGACATTCACTCATCATTAGTTGTTGTTATTACTATTACAATGATTGTCATTAATTTAGGAGGTTTAATGTATTACTGGAATATTTCATTGAATGCTGTTTCTTTAGTTAATCTAGTAATGGCTGTGGGAATATCAGTTGAATTTTGTAGTCATCTTGTTCATAGTTTTGGCGTTTCAATGGAAACATCAAGAATTAAAAGAGCTGAAGATTCACTAGCAAAAATGGGAAGTTCTATATTTTCTGGTATTACTTTAACAAAATTTGGTGGAATACTCGTACTTGCATTTGCCAAAAGCCAAATCTTCCAAGTATTTTATTTTAGAATGTATCTTGGAATAGTGCTATTTGGTGCTGCGCACGGTAGGTCAATTAATAAACTATATAAAGTTTAATATTTAAATATATATAAATAATGTTTGTCTCTAATTTAAGGATTAATATTCTTACCAGTGCTGTTAAGTTATATAGGTGCACCAGTTAATAAAGCTAAACTCGCACGAGCTCATCGACGAGAATTAGAAATGAGAGAAACGTCTGTTTCAACAGTAAATAAATGTTTTTTTTTTTTATTTTTCTTTAAAAATACCATTTGTTATTTGATAATTTCTAAAATTATATTTCTAGATTTTATTAATTTCGCTTAAAAATTATGTTGATTAGTTTATTTTTATAACTTTTTAGTCGTGATGTCTACCTTCCAATAAAAATCCGCCTGATGTAATCCATGATGAAATAGAGCATAATAAAAGAACCAATATTCAACTTTGTAGGAATTTTATACGCCACATATATCCTACTAAAGTTTAAATAAACTGTATAATTGTATTTTGTATTTTTATTTTCTAAAAGAAAAAGAAATAAAACTAAGGTGGTGGAATTGAATTATTTATGAATGTGGATAATAGATAGCTACAGCTCCTCATTTATTTTAATCTTTAGTAAAATAAAGATAGTATCATACCATAGCTATAAGAAAATTTTTATAAATGTATATGTGAAAATTGTTTATTAAAAAAATAAAATAAATAAAATTAAATGTGTTAAAAAATAAAATCCTATATACTTAAGTTAATTACTACTTGTTGAAAATAAACAAGAAAACAACACGAATGTATATATATATATATATATATATATATACAAAATTTATATGTTTCAATATTATATATATAAATCTAAATTTAGATTTAATATATTAAATGTAATTATATTTCTTGAAAATAAAAAATTTAAATATATTCTAATTAAATGTAGATTGTAATTTAAAAATAAATAATGGGATTTAAAAAAAATCCAAAGTTTCTCATAACATAAACAAATGCAAAATATTAATGAGAGAAAAGAAATGTTAAATTAAAATAATAAGAAAACAAAACTTGAGGAATGTAGGTTAACTAGTTTAATAGGAAATTTAATATAAAATATAAATAATTTAGAAAATATGTTTTTATTAAAAAGAAAAATAAAAAGTAAAAAAAGGATACAAAAAATATGAATCACTTAAGATATTTAATTAAAATAAAAAGCTAACCTTGATTTTAAAATAAGGAAAACTGAATTTTTTATGCAATTTTTGAATTGTATAAATAAATTATAAGAATTGTTATATATTTTTCTTGAAAATAATGTTTAACCTTAAATGTATTATTGTAAATTATTGTGAAAAAAAAAATATTTAAAACAAAAACAAATATAAAAAAAAATCACAAAGATATTTCGATCGATTATATGTTCAAAACCACTTAACTTGAACATGGATGAGGCCTTTTAAAAATACTATACTGTAACATTTATAAAAATTTCAAATGTGGATAAATAAATATGATTAGTCTATAAAATGTGTTTTAATTTTTCATGATTCTTAAACAAATAAAGAGTTCCATAAAAAAAAATACTACCTTATAATCAGACCTGTAAAGTAATGAATGAAGTGGTATTTAAGTACAGGTTTAACTAATACATAATATTTAATTAATACTTACTAATTACCAGTAAAAATTTTTGGTACTGGTACTTTAATTTTCAAAGAAACATTAAGTACTACACTTCCACAATACATCCGTATAATATATTATATATCCTTATAATATATTATATATCCTTATAATATATTATATATCCTTATAATATATAACACAATATATCCGATATATATCCTTAAAAATATATTCGGTTTTTTTATCTTATAAGATAGTAATCTGACGATAGGTGCTGCCGTTCTGGAGATATTGTAGTTTAAAGTTGAAAATTTTTGAAAAAAAAAAACAATCTTTTTTATTTTTCTTTAAAAACCAAATATCTCATGATTTTACCAAAAAATCCCCCCAATATTTATACACTGTTGGAAAGCTTATTTTTCTATACGTACATACATATTTTGTGTCTATATCGTAGAGTTTAGAAGATATAAGCATTTATGAAAAAAAAAAATTGTTTTCTTTTGTAATTTTTTTGGTTATTTTAAAAAAAATGTGGGGATCTAAAAGTTAGGTGTTCGAGAGCTACCCGAAGTTTTGGTCGGAACTCAACCAAAAAAAATAAGGAACCTACAAATTGCTCCTAGAATATTTTGTGTAAATTTCAAAATTCTACCTTTCTTAGTTTGTGAGTTAGCGTGCTGACGGACGGGCGGACGGACATGGCTCAATCGACTTAGAATTTTTTTCTGATCCGATCCATACCTTTGAAGGTATATCTAGTTCGCTTATTTCGACGTGTTACAAAAGGAGGAGTAAGTTTATTATACCCGATCCTATCGTACGGGTATAAAAATACTAACTTATAATCAGACCTGTAAAGTAATGAATAAATTGGTATTAAGTACAGGTTTAACTAATACTTAATATTTAATTAATACTTACTAATTACCAGTAAAAAATTTTCGTACTGGTACTTTAATTTTTAACGAAACATTGAGTACAACCCTTCCGCAAACATTAGAAGATGGTGAAATATTTAGTATATTTTGAGACATATTGGATATACTCACAGAAATGTTTTTCATATACATACATACATAGGTACAATTCTTCTCATTTACCAATACGTTTATTTTCTGTGTCATTTTAGACTTAAAATATCAATTGAATGACTGTAAAAGTAAAATGAAAACATTAAAAGACTTAAAACAAAAAATAAAATAAAAAATACAAGAATGAGCGGACCAACGGCAAAACTATAACAGATTAACACTCCAAAAGCAATTTAGATGTAAGAAGAAAAACAATTTATTTGTTATTTAACGATGACAAAGTCAAAATAAATATTTAAGCCGATTAGTGTTACATAATGTAAAAATTAAACTAAACAATTAATATTTTCTTAAAATTTAGAAAATAAAGAGTTAACTGATGAATAAAATAATAATGTGTAAAAAATATGCTTGTATCAAAACCGAATTCGCCCCTTAAAAAGTAGAAAATAAAATTGACTGTAGAACTTGAGCATCTTGGACTGTTATTAAAAGTAAATTCTTGGAAGAAGGTTAACAGAAATCGGGGAAATCTGGGGTTCGTGGTTCTTTTTTATTTCAGCATAGGTATAATTTACTATAGGTAAAAATTTCTGACTCACATAAGTATTTTTAAAACGGATATATGTACATTTATGTGAATTTATTATTAACAATTACTATTTATTATTTTTTAAAGATGTATGTTCATACATATGTATATGTATTTAAATATTACAAATAGAACTTTTTATTGAAAAATTTTAAATTTTAGCAAAATGATTATGTAGGTAATAGGTATTAATACTCATAAATACGTACTATATGTATGTATATATATACATAAATATATCGTAAATATTTTTGGGTCCCCATCGATATCCTGAAAAAAAAATCTTGAATCAAGAAAATTCCTGAAAAGCAAAAACCTGAAAAAAAAATATTGAAAATAAAATCGTGAATTAAAAAATTTTGAATTAAAATTATTTATGTGTGTTTGAAATGATGCGTCTTAAAATCTTCTGCGTTAAAATCTCGCGTTTTGAAATGAAATAGGAATAATGTTTAAATAGGTTGGGTGGGTGTGAAAATCTAAAAAACTTCACAAATAAATTTTCAAATTTAAATTGAAGTTGTATATGTATGTATACAATCATAACCTACATTAACTTTAGAAGGCCTGGACATTGAGAGAGGAAAGCTAAATAGTAGTCCTTTTTTTCAAAAAAAAATACACGTAGTTATGGGAAAAAATAGTAGTCCTCCTAGAAATCTGGAAATAACATAAAAACTACATATTTTTTTTAATTTAGTCCTAAGGGAGCATTAAAGTTCATTCTTTTTTACGTTTTTTCGTAAAAAGAAATTTTTAAAAATTGTATATTTTCATTTATAAATATGCTTTTTAAAAAATGTCTTCCAACTATTTTTCAACAAAAAAAACTTCTTAAAAACTTTTTAAAAGAGCATTGATTTGGTACTTTACTAAGCAAAAAAACGTTGAAAACTAATTTTTATTGCAACATCGATTTGCTTTAATAAATAATGTAAATTTTTTAGAATGCATATAAAATTAAGTGCAAAAAATAAACTATTTAATTATTTTTGCAATAAGTTAATTTATGTTAACTTATTTAAAATTTTTATTAATATAATAAAATAAATTAATATTATAAGTTATTCGCCTTTTCCTTTGAGGTAGCGGATATGGCGATTATTTTTAAAGTGGTGTCGCCTGAAGACTTGGCCTTAAACTAAAATAATAAAAAAAAATATATTAATATATACAAATAATACATAAATAATTTTTTAACTAAATAATATGATATATTTAAAATAAAATTTAATAAAACAAAATAAAGTAATTAATTTACAACAAAACAATATTAAAAAAACTAAAAAACAAAAAAAATATCACAAAAATCAATATTTTCCGACCGGATAGTAATAATAGATCTTGAGTGGGTAAAAATGAAAAATGACATGACGATTGTCTCTCAACTATATATAGGTACCTTCATATCTAAAAGGTTAATTTGGTCAATAATAATATTTCATTTTTTGCGTTTTTCAATATCGTTCAATATTTTGAAATCGTTTTGTTTTTGTATTACCTGTCAAATAGGTAACTTAGATCGTTATTAATTATTATTCTAAATTTAAAATCACATTTAAAGTAATTATTTTCTATTAAAATATATAAAATAATATTATTTTGGCCTTTTATAATTTCCAGTATTTTAAATTTATTTTTTTACTAACATTTAAAACTAAATTAGAGAAATTTAAAATTATATTATCATCGCGTAAGTTTCTATCATTCGTTTCTATTAAATTTACCAAGTAATTGGTGAAAATACTTGGAACTGCACCTGGTATTAAACGCGGACTTTTATCATTATTTAATTTAAAACACGATTCTGAAAAATACAATTTACACATGGAACTATAAGCTGTTGGTTGCCAGTCTGATCTTTGTACAAGGCTCTTTTAAGCTTCTCAAAGACTCTTTATGCGGAAATTTAAAAGTAGCTACAGATATCGTGCTATTATTATAATTGGATTTACATCCAACTACCGAATATTCCACCAACTTTATTTAAGAAAATTATTAAAAAAGGCAATATTAGGCACTAAATAATTGAATTAATTTTTTTAAATAGGTATACAATAAAATCTTTTAAAAATAATAATTCAATTCAAAAATTTAACTCTACAAAAATATGACTACATAAAATAAAATATTACTAAAATTTAGAGTTATTTAAAATAAAATATTAATTTTTTTCTAATACTTTTCAATAGTATTGCAATTTAAAATTTTATTCATAAAAAGATTATTATATTTCATGTAGTACGTGAATATTCTATTTACAATAATTTTTTTTTTATAGTCTGTTTGAACTAAAATATATTTACCAATTTTGCAGTACAATCTATTAGAAAGCTTTTAAATTATTAGGTTATGTTCACTAATTTATTATAATTGTGTACTCTCATAATTTTTTGAAAGTATTAAATGGCGACGATATAAAAAGCTAGAAAAAAACTGAAAATTTTATTTTGTTGAAAATATGTTGAAAATTTCGAGTTGAAAGCTGAAATTTTGGTATATTAAAGAAAAATTTCCAAATTTTATTTTAATATACAATTTGGCATGTTTGGGTAAATATTTCATATCGAAAACTAAAAAAATTAATCTAATTAAAACTCTAAAAATTAATGTAGGTTATGATTCAATTCAACTTTAAAACCCCTTATAATGCAGTATCTCACATATACATACATACATATATATATAAAGATTCAGGAAAAGCACATAACCCTCCTTTTAAATTCAACTCTAAAACCCTTCCCAATTTAGAATCTCACATATAATATAAATATTCTGAAAATACGTAATACAGTGAATCCTGGTAGGCTACCATGTATTGCTAGATCGCATATAGCAAATTTGCGCATTCGTAAGTAGGAACATTGGTACCATGGTGTGCTACTTGCGAACATTTTTGACGTTTATTTTGCTTTTTTCATTCGCTTGATAATTTGTTTGCGAAGGGGGTATAATTTTTTGTTAATTATTTAAAAACTTACTTGTTAGTTTTAAAAATGGATAAAATTAGTTTTTAATAATTAATTTGTAACAATAATATAATTAATAAATAACATGTAAGTATGTATATACATATGCCATTTCTATAATTTATGGTAATTAAAGTTCTATGTTTAAGCACAAACTACTTCAACTAAATGTACTTTGTTTCAAAAAATTTTTTTTTATCGATAGCATCCCAATTTCCTATTATAAATATGGAACGAATCCCCTCTAAGAAGAAAAGTTGCTTAAAGTGAAGATAAATTTTTTTTTTAAATTTTGTAAATTTAAAAGAAATATTAAGATTAATAATTTTTTTTTTGAATTTAAAACTTTATGAATTTAACTTAAATTTAGACGATTATATACTTATTAATTAAACTTTTTTGTGATAAATTAAAATATGTATTGAACTAAAAAAAAAACTATTAAAAATATTTGAACATTGTAAATATTATTTTTGACTATTTTTATAATTAAATTTAAACATTAAACAGTAAGATATTCTACGTAGAAAATAAACAAAATTATGTTTTATTTTATTTAAAAAAAATTTAATTTTAATTGTTTGACAAACAAAAACAAATGTCTAGATCAATTTTTTACAAATTTTAGAACGAAAAACGCCAATTCTCAAAGTGCCAATTATTAGATATTTTTAAAAATATCGCAAAAACCCGAAAATTTGAAACACGAGCTTTTGACACGCGATATTTAGAAATGCGAGATTTATAAAAGCACAAGGTTTTGATACAGTAGATTTTGATTTGCGAGATTTCAATACGCTCCATTATAATATATAAATATAGTTTTAATTAAATTATCAAAACGTATTCTTTTGAGAGATTACATAATATCAAGTATTTAAGCACATCACTAAAATTCATTAAAAATAATAACGTAATCGCGTCTGTAACGAAATCGCGACTTTTAAAATTTCTCATATACATTAATATAAATATTCTGGAAAAAGGAAATAACCTAATTTTTAAACCAACTCTAAAATCCCTTCTAATTTAGAATCTCGCATGTATGTAGATACATATGTATGTATGTATACATATAAAAAATGGCAATCGTAATTTGGTACATATGCTTTTTCTTGAAAAACTTTTAATTTGTTATTTTTTTAGTTAAAAAATATTTGTTTTGTTTTTAAAAAGACATTAAAAAAAATCTTGAAAAATATTTAATTTCAAGATTAAATCAAGATTTTGTTTTTCAAGCTTTTTTTTTTCAAGATTTTTTGTTGATTAACATTTTATTTACCGGAAAACGGCGTGCTCCCATATTTTTTTACAGAATTTAATCAACTAAAATTGTAAGAATTATATGAATAGCTGTTTAGTTTCTACATACATATGTATATGGAATTTAATTTATTTAGATTATTTATTTTAAATTGGTTTTATTTAAATTTTAAATTGTTGTGTACAATACTATTGAATTTCTAGAAATAATTGCAATTCTTAGTAATTCAGTATTTTTTGATATTTTATTACTTTAAAGTAATTAAGTATCAAAAATAATTATAAAAGTAATTACAATCCAAGTCTAATTAGTTTTCAGGAATTATCAAGTAAATACTTAATTATTTTTACTGGTACTTTAATTTCCAAAGCCCCAGTACCAACATTCTTTACTGGTATTAGTAAGTATTAATTACCAAGTAATGGTACTGGTAATGGTCCTGGCACTTGAATTTTACAGGTCTACTTATAATAATCAATTTCATAGTGGTTAAATAACGTAATAACGATACAAATAACGCCGCACAGCAAATTGTTAGTACTAGGTAGTGCGGAGTGGAAGGATATTTTTTTATGATAACATACAATTTTTATGAAAATTCCATATGTAGCAGGTTTTTACAGTTGTAAAAAATCAAGTAAAGTTTTTAAAAGATCCATTTGACATTGAAGGTCACTATTTATATTTTATGGCGCCCATACACGCCAGACTAGGTTGTAAGCTTGGTTTTTTCAAAGACTCCGCCCACAAAACTCAAAATTTTTTTGATATTCATCCAACCATCAAAATGGTTGTACAACTTGCCCATACACGATACAACTTATCAAGCCCACGGATCTGTTCTAAAACCTGGTCCGCCGTGTATGGGCAGCATTAGGAACAAAAACATTTTGCTTTATTTTACAGAAGAGTTTGTAAGAACATATGTTAACTTAACAGTTTTGTTATTTTATTTTCCTTTATTAAATTTCAAAATCTAAAGTAAAACAAAGTAGTTATGACAATTAAAATAAATATTAATTACGCTTTAATAATTTTTAATTAAATAAACATATAGCTTAACAATTTGTTAAAACCAGTATGTTAACTGCATTGTCCCGTCTTGAGTCTTTTGAGTGTCCATAACACTTTGTTGTCTAACAAGGCGTTTCATAGAAGTTCGACGAGGTCTGGTAGCAAAGGCAGTATTTTCAGTAATACTTGATTCTCTTGCTGGTACATCTAATCCCTTGTTAAATTCCGTCACAAAGTCAGTACGACTACCACCCAAGCTATCAAGATTTTCATATGTTGTTGAGTTAAATGAATCTGATCTTCTAAAAAATTTTGAAATACAAAAAACCATTTGCTAAATTATTTAAAATAAAAAAAAAAATACCTTGGTGTACAACGAAAACAGTCCTCATATTTCCAGTCAGCACCAAATATTTCACCATCTTCTAATGTTTGTGGAAGTTTTGTATTCAATGTTTCTGGAAGTCTCAAACCAGTTAAACCTCCTAAAACTGATACACCACCCATAATCACCAGGGGAAGTATTAAATTTTCTTTACCCTAAAAATATTAAGTTGTTTATTAAATCGAGAATTGTTATTTAAACGCATCTGTTTACTAAGTATGTTATAAATGGTATAACAATTAGCCCAAGTCCACCTATATAACTTGATATACCAATACCAACACCTCTAACTTCAGTTGGATATAATTCTCCAGCAAATGGATATATTATTAAAAATGATGCTGATAATAGTGCTTTTGATATTAAATACAAAATTAAAGTTTCATTAACTGCATCATCTGGTAAAAGTACAGTAAAAATACAGCTTATACCTCTAAAAATGAATAAATTTTAATTGAAAAAAGCTAATATGTACATATTTTGATAATTTTTATACCCTAATATCATGGAAATAGATAGTGGCCATTTTCTGCCACAACGATCCATTACAAACCAACAACATAAATAACTGGGTATTTCAACAGCTGCAGATAAAAAGAAACTTAAATATTGATCACTTCCAAGTGATGGACCATAATAACTTAATCCTAAATAAACGGTTTCATTAGCAAACCAACTTAAAGTTATTAAAATTGTTTTTAGGCGCATATTTGGAGTCCTCAAAAAACAAAATTTTTTTTAAATTAAATTTATGCGTTCTAATCAGAAAAAATGTACTTGCATAAACTTACTTGCATAAATCGAACACACCAACATTTTTTGGTTGCTTCTTTTTGGTTTTATTTAACAGGACTCTGGCTTCTAATTTTTCTTTAAATGTAATTGGAAATTGTTTACCGTTAACTCGTGCCATTGTTTCAAGTACTTTTAGCGCTTCTTCCAATTTTCCTTTCATTAGTAACCATCTTGGACTTTCAGGCATAATAAAAACATATAAAAAATATGAAAGAAATGGTACTGATGTATATAAACATAGTTTTATCCAATCTCTTATAATATATGTTATTCCTGATAATAATATTATACCAAAACAATAAAAGGTACAGGTCATAACAGTTACAAATGATCGATAATTAGGACCCACAAGTTCCAAAGCTGATAAATAAATGCATAATTATAAAAAAAACTTAAAAGGAAGATTGCTATGGTTCTTATACATACCAATAATAAATGGTATCTGATATACAGCAGGTATCGTTAAACCAACTATTACTCGACTAGTAGCCCATGTCCAAAAATCCGGACTCACTGCAGTAGTAAAACTACCAAAAAGAAGTGTTGCCAAACATGAAAAGTACGCCAACCTCCGTCCATGTCTATCATTTAATAACCCAAATAAAAAAACACCAATTGGACCACCAGCATTTAAAGCTGCCAATCCAACAGTCGGTAAAATATCATTTTCACATACCAAATTATACTAAAAAAAAATATTTACAATTATTGTATTTTTAAAAGTTAGATAAATATAAGATTTAATTTAAATTTTAATAAGAAATAAAATTAGAATACAGCTCATGTAATTTATTATCAAATTATGAATTTTTGTTTTAAAATTTTATATGAATCAACCAGCTAAAAATATTGTGTGAGATGGTTAAAATTACATTATCTAATGACATTTTATAAAAAAGCCGATATATTACACAAAATAAAAATATTCATTTAATTTATCTTCAAGAATCACTATAATGATTGTTTTTTGTAAATTATTATTAGCAATACTTTAAATATAATATAAAGCAAATTTAATTCAGGCATATGTACATCAATAACAATTGATGAGTAAATTGTTGTTGTATTGAATTCCCAGCCATTCTGACAATACTTTGTAAGCCAGGATGAATTGGGAGAAAATGTATCCATATCATTATTTTGTATAATCTCGTTCCAATTGACAGCGTATTGAAAACATTTTGAAAAAGACGGATCACCATTTTCATTCTTAGTAAAGTAGAATATAAAAAAAAAAAAATAAAGAATCAAAAGATGTTTTTTTTTTTAATTTTGCTGAAATTTTCTTTTGAAACTCTTTTTTTTTTTATTTTGAAAATTCATCTACATATATACATATAACGAGTTCTAACTTTTGTTTTGCAAGTGAAAAGTATCAAAATGTTATCATTTTAATCTTTTATTAACTTAAAATTTAAAATTCTTATAAATTAAGAAACTAATAACGTTAATTAAGTTGGTCATTTTTTATTTACGTTGTAACGAACTATGTTAGTTTTAAAATGTTATGAACACAAAGAAAATCGCAGCTAACAGCACAAACCAAAAGTTAAATTACGCTATATAAACTTATACTATAATAAAATTAATAATCCAGATACAAGTAAGAACTGAAGAACCATCTCTTTACATTTTTTAAGAAATTTTTTTATTATTGCATTATTGATTATTATTTGAGATACTGCGTCAAATTCATAAAACTGAGCTTGAACTAGTATTTTTGTTTGAAAAAATGAGGTTGGAGTTCACGGCAGTTTTGTGTATTCGACCCACTATTTAATTTTTTTATCAATTAATGTAATACATAACTTTCGAGATTTACCTAACTATTTTTTTTAAAGAGTTTTACAATTGAGTTTTACACTTACAATAACAACTGGAATTGACCAATATAATCTTTCTTCTACCGAGTAGTTAAATAATTCAGGAACCTTGCACCAATATTCTTCAGGTACATCAGACATAAAAAGTTGATTAAAAGCACAAAATCCACAAGGAATACAAGCTGGTAAACAAATACCGAAAACCAAAAGTTTTTGATATGTTCCAAATTCACCAATTGATGGTAAAATTTCATCAAGATCAAAAGGTTCCTACAAATGAAATTTTATTAATTATTTTTCTAAAATTTCTCTAATATTTTCTTTTTATTTATTTTCTTAATAATATAAATATTATCAATTTACATCATCTTTTTCATCATTTATATTATCTGAAATATCTGCAAAATTATCCATATTTTTTTTAAATAATTTTCATGAAATTGTTCTTAAAATAATTTTAAAAATTACAAATTGAAGAACAAAAATTTACAAAAGAAGCCACAAAAAATACTTTTAAACGGTTTATACTCAGGTTATATTCAAATATTTTGAGGATATAGTAGAATTCATTCAAAAGAAATAAAGTGTGAAAGAGCTAAACAAACGTATGCGCACTTTTAAAAAGGGAAGTATGTAAAAAGAGTTTAAAAAAGAGCGGTGGTGCAGTTATAAAGAGCAGTGAGTACAGCACTATTTTATAATTAGCGTTTTAAAGGTAAACAAAATAATTATTCTATGTATTTATCCAAAAATAGTAAAATGGCTACTGCCAAGCAGCCATAAAGATAGTAAACTCGCAAGCAATTGAATCGCAATTAGTTTTGGAGTGCTTAGTGGAATTAAACCGCTTGGGAACAAACACTAGGGTAACCCTGTACTGGCTATTTGGACACCTAGAAATAAATCGATATGAGGAAGCGAATCGACTTTCAAAAAAAAGGAGTAGCTAACACTTTATAAGTCCCGAACCTTTTTGTGGCATAGGTAAACACCAAATTAGAGAAGCATTAAAAATCTAAAAGGAAATTTGTGCTATTATATGAACAAAACAAAACAAATGTCATTATATTCTATAAGATATCTACAAAAAAAAATATAATGCTTCAATATTTTGTAAAAAATTAAAAAGAAGATACATAATATATGCTTTACCTCTAGAAACGAAATAAGCTTTACAACTAGAAATAATCACAAACATTTTGCAGCATTTTAGCTGCATCAAAAATATGCCATTCAACAGAATTTTTTGATTACGCTGCTTGCCTTAATTATTGAAATTTTTCAATTCTTGAATAATTATACCTGTACGATAAGGATCGGGTATATTAAAATTGCTCCTCCGTTTGTAACACTTCGGAATAAGCTAGCTAGATATACCTTCAAAGGTATGGTTCGGATCAGAATTAAATCCTAAGTCTATTAAGCTTTGTCCGTCCGTCCATCCGTCTGCCCGTCAGCAAGATAAACCAAAAACTAAGAAAGCTAGAGTCTTGAAATTAACCAAAATATTCTTACATCAATTTGTAGGTTCCCTATTTTTTTTGGTTTACATCCGACGAAAACTTCGGGTAGCTCTCGAAGAACTAACTTTTAGATCTCCACATTTTTTTTGAAATAGAGCCATGAAATTTTAACTGCTGATAAATATTATAAAAATATTAATTTTATTATTAACAACTTTTTTCTGTAGCCCCACCAAAGTTTGAAAAAGCTCTATATTTAAATTGTTATAACACAAGTTGTATAAGGTATATCTTCAATTTGAAAACGCCAAACGATTACTGCTTTTATTAGCTTTAAAAATATATATACAATAAATATACTTGTGGCATACTGTGTCTTAATTTATCGTTATGCGAAACTCAAATTTTGCAAAATTCTTGATTTCTTCTATCTTCCAAACGGTTTAAGTTAGAAACTTGAAATTTTTAGAGAAGTTAGGCCTTTGAAAATAAGTATGAGTCATTTCAGAAAAAAATTTTGTATCGCCCCCGTTTCGGAGCTGTATGGGGTCAAAAACTAAAAAAATCCTTATTTTTAAACACCTGTAACTTGAACACTTGTCCAAATTTTTTTGAAGTAATATACAAAAATTAAAGCTCCAACATTATATTTATATTTACCAACATTATATTTACCTTAAAATTGGCGAAAGTGTGACTTAATTTTTCTAATAAATTTTTTTAACGATTTTTTTGCATTTTCTACTCGATAATTTGAAATTGTTGAGGATGGTGCGTAGTACAAAAAAAATTAAATAAATAAAAAATACAACGGTTGCTTGAAGAATTTATATTTATATGATATTAGTATACATACTTGTTGCGATGAAGTTTATTGCAAGAAGAGAATTTTATTTAGGTTAACACCAATTATATTTACATTAACATTACATAGATATTTTTATGCATGTGCATTATTTGACAATTGCATTTAAGCCTAATACAATCAAAGGCAGACCCTTGCATTTATTACAAAATTGCTGGAAAAATCATATTAATAATTGTTGTTTATGTGGATGATCTACTAATTTTATATGATGATCATGATTATAAAAATGAAGTAAAGCAAAAACTAAAATTAAACTTTAAAATGAAAGATCTAGGTGAAGCATCCAATTGTTTAGTAATGAAGATCATTAGGGATGAAGTATACAAAACTATTTCTCTTTCACAAAGTCAGTACATCAAGCAAATACTGCAACGTTTTAATATGGCAACTTGCAATCCTGTTACAACACCAGTCTGCAATTGAATTGTAAAGCATTGCCCAATCTGCATTTGAAAAGCCAATAATGTTTGTATTTTTGTTATTAGCAAATTTTTCCATTTTAGTATTTACCATATATACCTTTCTTTAACCGACATACTTTTTTAGAGCCGTCATCAAATTCTTCTGGTTGAAATAAGTATATTTCACCTGAAAGTTCAATCTATAGAAAAGCTGATACTGCATCCATTTGATCAATTTTTAACTCAAGTTTCACCGCTAAAGCTAATAGAAATCTGAGAGTTGTGTATCTAACTACCGGAGAGAATGTTTCTTTGTAATCAATATTTTGTTTCTGTGAGCACCCTTTAACAACAAGGCGAGCCTTATATTTTGAAATTGTACCATCTAAATTTTACTTGATTTTGAAAACCCATTTAGATTTTATGGCCTGTTTATTGAGTGGAAATTCTGATTTATAATATATACAGCTAAATTTACTGCTTCCGCCCACAATTTATCAGAAATGTCTGCATCAAATATCACACATTTGGCCATTTCTATAATTCTTCTATTCATACGTTCTGAAACACCATTCTGCTCGGGAGTGTAAAGGTTAGTAGTCTGATGAGTTATACCTGTTTGTTTGAGAAAATTTTGGAAATCATTGTTGCAGTATTCTAAACCATTATCACTCCGAAAACATTTAATTTTTCTACCAGTTTGAATTTTGACCATTTTCTTGAAAACCTTAAAATTCTCTAAAACTTCCGTCTTTGATTTTAAAAAATAAATGAACACCTTTCTGCTAAAATCATTAATTACTGATAAAAAATATAATGAATTACCTAAGGATTAAATTACTGACATTTTTTTGCTATCAGCAACAATAATTTCATTAATAGTTGTAGCTGCTACATTTTGCAACCATTTTTCATTGCATGTCATATGCATCGATGCTCCTGAATCGATATACCATTCTTCTTTGTTAAAATTACCTGACAGAAATATTGCACTAAAAGCACCATTTTTCACCTTTTCTTTTACGTCCCTCCTTTTATTTTTATAGCAGTCCGAAGCTTTATGACCGCGACCGTTACATGAATAGCACCTCATACCTTTACCATTTCTGTTAATTTTGACATTCTTATACTTCCCATATTTGTTAAAGAATGCATTTTCTACTTGCTGAGTTGTATGTATTTCCTGTAGAAGTTTAGTTTTAATAGCATCTGCTGTAATTTTTATTCCCGAACTTTCTAGCCCCATTATCATTGTGTTATATTTCTCCGGAAGTCCAGCCAATAAAAATATTCCAATCCATGAATCGTCCAATTTACAACCTATTCCACTCAATTTATGCGCTGTGCTGATGATTTTATTTACGTAGTCTTCAACTGAACCACATTCTTCTAATTGTGTTGTTACTAAAGTTCGAATGAGACCAATTTTTCTGTATAAACCTGAATCTTCAAATACAGTTTTAAGGTTATCCTAAACTTCTTTGGGTGTTTGTGCACCTTGAACATGTACATAATTAATCGGCTCGATGGACAATATAATGCTGGCTTTTGCTTTTCTTAATTTTCCTTCATCTTCTTCTGCGCGTTTAATTGTTTTACCTAGGTCCATAAGTTCCAGAAAGTTTTCCATTGCAAACTGCCATGTGGGGAAGTTTTCTCTGCCTTTTAATTCTTCTATGGACTGTAAGTTACCTGTTGACATGATGAGCACTTTTATTTTAATTCAAATTTTTTTTTTTATTCTTTTTTTTTTTGATTAATTTTTGAAACTGAAAGTATTAAAAAAACTTTTATTCAAATATTTATTTTATACCATCTGGGCCCATAACCTGTTGCGATGAAGTTTATTGCAAGAAGAGAATTTTATTTTGGTTAACACCAATTATATATACATGAACATTACATAGATATTTTTATGCATGTGCATTATTTGACAATTGCATTGAACAAATTACATTATATTTAGGGTGGAGTAAAGTGTGGTGATTAAGATAAGTAATTAATTTTATTTTATATTTTAACAATACTTATATAACTCATGTTTATTTAAATATCGTATATGTCACTGATAAATTAATGATATATAATACATATTATGTATAGTATAAATAATTATACGTTTGCCGCTTAGTATTAAATGCTATTATAGCATATTTGGAAAAGTTTTGGATTGATAATCGTTATGTGGAAGGTTAGAATCTGCTTTTGAATAATGTGTAAACATATAGTTTGAATATATGTACAACCCATAGTTTTAGAAATTATTAAATTCACCCAAATTATTTTAAAATACTAAAAAATTAAAAAAATAATATTATAAGTAGAGTGAAAGGCAATGAACATACTAACGCTTCGTACGGGTATCTAAGAGTTGACAAAGGCAACTGCATTCTTCCTCGTTTTTCTTTGAAATTGAAATTTTTTGCAAGAAATCACACAAAGTTCTAGAAGTGTTGATTTCAACTCTGTTTACTATTTATTCACCTATTTTTCCTAAATCGTGAATGATCAATCTAGTCACCACGTTTCTTTTTGACTGATTGTGATTATTTTGTTATAAGATTTTCTTAAAAAATTATAGTATGGATTGAGGGTAGAGAGAGTAGGGTCAATATTCAAGATCAAGAAATTGTGGTAGGTTCCCTTGTAACGTCAGTATTAATTTTGAAAGAGCCAGACATAAAATTGTAGACATGAGCACAAATTCTCCGTTTCAAAAGAAAACCCTCAACAGAAGAGGCCATTATCCAGATGAGTGGCGTCGCATTTGTTCAGAAGAACAGAATGCCATACTTGATCGAAGGCTTTTGAGATACCAAGAGCGGTATTCTCAGATTCACCAGAGCAATGAATATTAATGAGGCATGTTAACAGATTATCTGTTGAGGGTTGGCTCCTGATTGGCGATAGTTTACTAACATTTCCATAAGAGTCGCTTTTGTCACGTTTTTTTGTACTTCGAAAATGAGCGCAATCTTTCATTGAATATGATATTCATTGACTCTTCTTTGAATTCAATTGCTTTTTTTTGCACAGTAAATCATAGTTTGAATTTAGGTTCGTCCGAATGAGTTAGCAAAGAGTTTCATTTCTAGCCTAATTGTTTTACAAATGCCATCTGCAGTAAAGTCAACGTTCGTTCGATGAAAGCACTCATCGACCAATTAAACTTCAAGTTATATTTCAAGTTATATTTTCCTGGGTTTGTAGTCAGGAATAGTTCCTACAGGTGTTGGTTTTAATTATCTCGGTTCCGAATTCTTGTTGGATCATCCACTACAAGTTACCACTATCTCACATTTTAGATTTTTTTCGCAAATTTCATTAATATTGTCGGATAATTAATCAATGTTCACAACGGTTTCCACCTCATTGGCTGGGCGTCATCTGTAAATAAAACAGAACAAAATTGCAGCGTTTACAACACAGGGTATTGCAAAAAGTTAATGTAAAATTGAGTTGGAACTTTTAGAGTCATGAAAGGCGTTGAAAGTTGCGTAAAATATACATATAAACCATCTTCTCGATGTGCAATGAAAATCGAAACTAAAGTGTAGTCATTAATGCTAAAATTAGATCACCAGCTATAACCATACAACAAAATTAAAATGACGTTACGAAAACAAGACTTTCTGTTAGGTTCTACCATTCTGTTTCTGTGCACTATTTGTAAAAGATAAGCAAAGCATTTTGAATTTGATAAAGTCAATATCGGTTATTTGGTCGTTATAACCGATAGGCCGTTATAAACAATTTAAAAATTTTTTATAATAAATCAAAAGAAGAATTAGATAAATGTGATTTATAGATCGATTATAGATTGAAAGATTATTTATTCTTAAAGTCTTTATTTCAAAGTTTTTAACAAAAACAAAAAAAGCTTAATAATATGTACTTTATTTTATACATTAACATACATACATACATAAAAAAAATTAAAAAGAAACATAACATAACACAAAATAAATACGATTATGTGTTTATTCTTTTATTTACCAGGATTTTTCTTGGAAGAAAAGTCTCATTCAGATATCTCAAGTTTTATACTAAATAAATAATTTTATACTTGTTGATTGTTTTAAAGTAAAACCTGTGAAACTGATCTAATGTGACGTACATTTGTATATACATAAATAAAAATATTAGAAATATCACACTTGCATCATAGGATCACACACAGGTGACAACCAGGTGGCAATAAGTAAGGTGGTATATTATAAAGCCATAGAGCCATAGGTCTTAAAGCCATATTTCACAAATATTAGCGTTATTGGCAATATTCTCAATAATATCTCATTCAATTAAAACTACTTTCAAAGAAAATCAATTAAACTTAATCAAGACTTAATAACTTTCTAAGCTGAAATACTTTATAGATATTATAACATCAAAAAATGTAATATTGTAGTGGCTGCCACCCCAAACCTCCTTTAAGCAAATTATTGAAACTCTGATTTTAAATCCAATTCTAAAATCTCTCCTAATTTAGAATCTCCCATATAGATATACATATAAATATTCTGAAAAAACGAAATAGGTACTCTGTTTTTGTAATCAACTATAAGATCAATCCTAATTATGTTTTTAAATCCATATTTCACAAAACAAAAACCCAAACAAACAATTGAAATTTGGAACCCCGATTTTGCATCCTAAAATTGGAGATAATTTTTTATAGATTTCGCTGAAATTCATTTTCTGAACGTTTTGAAGGAACGTTTTGTGAAAACCATGTGGAAACCAGCATATCATGTAATTCTTATTCTATTAGAATGAAATTTGCTATAGAGGTTAGTTATTAGGACCTGTGCAAAAAATGTTGAGGTCTTCGGAAACTGTAGTGGAACTCTCTCATAATGTGCGAATCATAATGTTCGAATAAAATATGATTTGCTCAAAAAAATCACGTGGGCAGACAAAGGAAAAAAAGATTTCAATAAAATTCGGTACACGGGTGGGTCTTATGCTCCTGCATCAGGACACAAAATTTGAAGCCTGTAGCTTAAAATATTCGAATAATAATATTATTTGATATATTCTATTGAGCACATATTATAGTAATTGTTATGCGATTTATATGAAATTTGGTATAAATGTTATTTGCGATATACTTAATGCTAATATGTTTCTACAACAAAGCGTTATATCATGAAAAAATTGATGAAAATGTTGCTGAACTTTGATGCAACATAAAAAAGTTTCCAAGTGATGTCGATGTATCATGAAAATTTTGCCGCAACATGAAAATGTTGCTAAACTTTGATGCACCATAAAAAAGTTTGCCAAATGATGTCGATGTATCATGAAAATGTTCTTAGCTTTAGTGAGTTCCCCTTAAAGATTTCTTTTTAATTTAGGATTTAAATTTACCGTTATATGCGTTCTTCCTTCATAACTCCAGCACGCTTAGATAGGGATCTGAAATTTTGAGAAAGGAAAGAACTTTTAGAATTAGTATAAGTTTCCTCAGAAAATGTTTTTGTACCATCCCTGTTTACAGGCTTCAGGCAAGCTTCAAAAATTTAAATTTTTTTATTTTTAAACACCTGTAACTTAGGCATCTTTACAAAGCTTCAACATTATAACTGTACATGTGTTAGTTAATGGTTTTTCTTAATTATGTACGGTTCCCTTAAAAGTGAAGTGTCTCTTTTTTTTTGCATTTTAACTTTTTATATGAAATTCTTTCAAATTTTGGTACAAGTCACAATTCTAAACAGTTTGTATTGTGTTTTGCAAAATGGGCTTTTTAAAAACCGTTGTTTTACAATCTGCCTTGTCATTGTAGGGAAACATATTTTGTAATTATTCGCATTTTGACTGATAATATAAAAAAATTAAAAATTAATTAATTGTTATTTAAACTAAAAAACATCATTATAAAAGGTTAATAAATAGTTAAAATTAATATAATATAATATATTTACATATGTATATACTTTTCTACACATTAGCCAAACTCCAGGAAGAATTCCTTTAATGTTGGTGATGGTGTAGACAGAAAATGGGACAGGCAAATAGGACAATAAACAAGACAGAAAATGGGACAGGCAAATAGGATAACAAGAGATAATTGGATGGTAAATTAGAAACGAACCAACAACAACAACTTCACATGCAATGTAAAGCTGACGTCAAGAAATGAACTTCATAACAAACTCCTCGATGATATAAAAATTTCTCCAAATCTCATATATTTATATTATCACTAAAAAATTAAAAATTAAATTTAAATATAATGACGTAAATTTTGTTATGTAATTTTGTGATTACTTGTTGATATTGTTAATTTAAATATTTGCTTCTATTTTAACTTGTGCTTTTTGAATTTTTTAAATGTTTGCTTTCTATTTTTAACTTAATTATACTTGAAGGTATACAATAATAATCTTCTCTCATACCAGCTTTTGCTGCCTCGGAAACTTTTTTGTATTAATATAGCTACTTCAACTGATATTTCTTATATGAATTTTACTTATTTTCTTAATATAACATAATAAATAAATAAAAAATAAAAAAACAAGGTTCTTCTTCAATACTTGCAAATTGTAGGATGGAACATAATCGACAGAGCGGAACACATTAGCTGGAATCATGTTCTCCATCTAGCAGTTCTCATAACAAGTTTTAAACCACCTATAGGGATTTTAACGGTGTAGAAATGGGCACTTGCAGCTTTCTTATATGTTCCGTGAGAATATGTCATTTGAGAGAAGGCATTATTGATTTCAATTCAACAGAACAAATAACATTCCCTACGACCTACAACATACCTTTAAAACAAAACTAAAGCGGAAATATTTTGACGAATATTAAGAGAAGTAAGAGTTACTTGTACGACTGGATTGCCTATTAGGTATAAGGCGCGATTTTGCTCGTATTGTTACCTCTTCAACATTTTGCTTCTTTTGTTCTTGTTCTTTAATTAAATGTTTTTCTGATGATTCCAAATTTAAATGCAGCGTTTAATTCTTGGATTCCCACTGCAACCAACGCTACTTCTTGATTTTATTTAAATATAATGATTCACCAACTAAATTATATTTGGAAAAAAGTTTTTCAATGATGGATATATTTGTCAATAATAAATCTTTCGTTTTTTTTTCAAAAGTAATTTCCCGGATTAAAAAACATTATACGTAAAACATTATACATTATAAAGTAAATTATTTCATGCGGGAAACTCCTTTTTGAAAGGTTGATACTTTTTTTCATTTCTTGGGTACTAAAGTTATTGATAAGAAAATGGGTAACAAAAAATTGGCTTTGAAAACGTAAAGTGTTTAATAATTAAGTAGGAATAAAATTCTCTGATCAAAAAAAAACACTGCTTTTTTCAGGCAATTTAACATTTATAATCCTTACATGTAATATACTTCAATTGATTGCGCCTTCAGATTATGGAACACCTGCACTACAGCCCAATTAACCTTATGGTTAAGTAGGGTCTGCCTTCAGGACGGAAGGAATAGCCGACAAAATAAATAAAACGATATACATATGCGGTTATAAAATAATTTATATATAAACCACTTTATTAAAGTTTCAGAATTGATTTCGATCATTTTTGTCCAACTCTGAATAAAATATCTCAAAAAATACTAAAGATACATCAGCATGTATCCCTACAGAAATCAATACCAATTGAAATTATCCGCAAACGTATTAATCAACTATCTAAGTGTACTGTATCGTAGATCAATATAAATAAGTTTAATTCCAAGGGAAACATAATTTTATTTTTTTAAGCAATTTTTATTACTCTGGATCAAAGCCGTCGGGATTGTATTTATAATAAATCATAACCTACATTAATTTTTATTTATACTATAATAAAATTAATGTAGGTTATGAACAAATACAAACCTGATACAGAATTTTCTTACTACCACAAGTATAATACTATATCTAACCGGTTATTTTTAGTATTTATTTACTATTTAGAATTAAAAATCAATTGACAGGGATTGAATAAAAATAAAATGAATAAAAGGTAATATTTATTTTGAAAATGTAATTTTATTTAAAATTTTTTAAAGAATTTTGTACAATAATAAAATTTATATAATCTATTATATAATGAATAAAAATACTTTTTCAATACTTTTGAAAGTATGGTATGTAGTATGAACATGTAGGTATTATCAGTGTGTAATTTATTTATTTTATCGATATATAGGTAACATAATATCTTTCATCATCTAGTACCTAGAAAAAGCATCTTTATCCCTAAGAAAATGTTATTTAAAATAAAAAAATACATATGTTTTAATAAATCTAATAACTAAAAACTTGAAATTCATTTATTTCTTTGCGGAAGATCTCAGGCTGACTGGTGTCATCTTTTCATTTCTGTCAAATATTTATTTGCTCGCAGTAATATGAAAACAAAAATAAAAACTTCATGAAAACTATAGATAATACTACTTATATACATATTCTAAAAATATTTATACTTATTTAATATGAAATTAAAAATAAAACTTCATTAAAATTTAAGAAAAACAAAAACTTCACAAAAATAATTACACATATAAATAAAACAACAAAATAAGTATTCATGACTAGAAATAATATTAAAAATATCAAAAATTATTTTAAGGTTAAAATCTTCCGATTTTTAATCATTGATTTTTTATGTTCCAAATCATTAACGCCTTTAATAAAATTATTAAGTAATATATTCGCGAAACATTTACAAATATTAAAATAAATATCAAAACTAGATGCACCACAATCACAATCACATTCATAATCAAAATTTATTTCAGTTGGATATTCGCAATCTTTATTTAAACTATTAATTGTTAAATCAATCAATATAGCTTTCTGATTTCTACTTTGTAAAAACTCTTTTAGTCTTAAAATTTCTTGAAATATGGCAGACATATGAAATGAAATAAAAGCAACTTCGTCAGACGGAATAAAAAGACCACCGCGCTGTAAATAATTGAAGTAATCGTATTTGGACAAAGCCCCTTTCTCTTTGGAAAGTAAATTACGAAACGAAATACAATTCATTTCTTTGAATAACTTTATGAGCGGCATAGCCGATGATATAAAGTTGAGATGATTCGTCAATTTGTGCATAAACTAAATATAGATCGTTAACTAAAATACTGTCAAAATCAGTAATATCATAAGAATTATTATCCCTTAAAAAATTATAATTATAAATTTGAATTAATTTGGCGTTATCTTTTGAATTATGTGCGAAAACATTATGTAAACGAATTTTTTTTTCGTACTCAGTTACATCCGTGTAGGAAACTTTATAATTACATCCTGCCATAGATCGATATAATCTAAAACTACCTTCCAAATAATCAGTTTGAAGCTTCCCGAGCAAAATATATTTCAATTTTAATTCCGTTAAGGAATACTTTATAATATCTAAAATTGTTTTTGTAGTTAAAATTAAAGCTTTGTATGTGTCCTTAGTCAAAGTTCCATTATTTCCTTCATCATTATGCCATATTTCAAGCCCCGTTATGAAATTTTTTAAAAATTTGATTTTAATATCAAATTCTGAATGAGAGTTTACCGTTGTACAATCCTTTTTAATTTGCCTTTAAGACATGATTTTGTGTTTACAATATCCTACCACTTCCGTATAATTTCACAAAACTCGGTAGTTTGTACCTTATTAAAATCGTGTAAACTGGCGATAGTGCTGTGATGGAATATATTGTCAACCAAAGTCACATTTTGTCGTTCTAGACTATTAGAAAAAATTGTCTTGTGATTGATACATATCTTGCAAATCTTGAAAAGAAGCAAATTAAATTTCAAAAAGTTGAGCTAAAAAATTTGGATAAATAATGTTAAATGCATTTTGGAAGATATCTCTTGAGGATAACTTCGGCATGGTAAAACTAAAAATTTTTTTAAAATATCATAAGTTGCAGCATAATACCGAAAAATTAAAAATGACATTATAATACTTTTTGAATCATATCATATCACGGTTTAACTTTATTAATTAAATCTATTTGATCAATTAAAATATCCAATTTACCACAGTGTTCAAAATTTTCATTATGATCTCTTGCTTTAGTTAAATAAAATAGTGCACGATTCAAAAAATATTCCTGATTTTCAGTATTATTTTTTTCAAATTTATATCTACTTAATATATTTTGTAATTGCGATCAAAGCTGTAATTTTTTATTTTGGAGTAAAACTCATTTCAATTCATTAAAAGACAGATCATTTTCATTTACAATTACTTTAACATTTAAATCATTGTTGACTGATATTCTAACAGCAATTTTACAAACAAAATCATTACTGTCTTCTAACAAAATAAATACTAATTTATCAGTCTTATCATAAATTAACTAGTTTTCAAAATTTAATTTTTCTTTAAAACTAGATTTTAAATCACTAAAATATTTTATAATGTCGTTTTGAAAAAATTATTCCGATATATTTTCAATATGTGTAATTATTGTTCGCGCCGGACTTCAGGATTTTTTCTAACTACTGTTTCATTTTTAGTCAAATACTGTGGTAAATTGGAGAAAACTGATTCCATTTAGGTTTTATACTTTTTAAACCAAATTTAAAATCAACTAGGGCCTCGGTGGCCTAGTGGGTAAGAGCGTATAAAATAGGCAGTAAACACCCAGGGAGTGTGGGTACATATTTATGTGGCAGAGAAATGCATTAAAAAAAAATCAACTTCTCTAAAATGAATTGCAGGACAGATGAACAACTTGTTGGCTGCAAGTGTAACCTATGAATTGCTTTAATACATCTTTGTTTAAGTTCAACATCTTTCGATAAACAAAATGTTGAAACAGGTTGAGAAGTTGACTCATAATTTGATTTATATCCCGGAACTACGCAATGACGAGACGTTTTGTTATTTAATTAAAATTTAATTTCAATTGCACCAAAACTATTTTATAAAATATTTTATCTAATTTTATTTTATATTTACTTTTATAATACTTTTTTTAATATGTATGTACAAAAACAAAACAATTCAATGTAAACAAACAATTTCTTTTACTCTTATTCTTTTCAATTTCAATAATAATATAATCTTTCAGACTTAACTTAAATAATTACTATATTATTTAATTTATTATTATTATATATTTAATATTTTAATAATTCTTAAAATAAAATATTTTTTATTAATCCATTCACCGCACATTCCTTTCTTTTTAAAAATATAATCGGACTACATTGAATAGGTTTATATGTAGATGTACTATGTGTTGTATCGGGCTTTGCTCTAGATATTTTATTTATTTATTATATAAAATCTTAACCCACAAAATCCAAACATATATTGTATATATGCATAAATAAATATGCAATATATACACAAACATACATATTGTGTATATTTTGTATACATACAGAATATATGCATGCGTAATATATTGTTTTACATACATTAATACATATTAATGTTATTTTTAAAACTGTGCTTTGCTAATACCATTAGATTAGGTTTTATTGGTGACGTCATGTTGAATTATATTTCAAAGTAGCAATTACAAATACATATACATACATACATACTGTGCCATTAAATATTTTTTTAAGAAAAAGGGTAGGTAGGTAGGTACTCTTGAAAATTTCAATGATGAAAAGTTTAACAAATTTTATTACCTAAGAAACTTATCAGTTGCGTTACGAACCCCATTGGTTAAAGAATAAATATTATTATTGAGAACATATTATTACGCCAATGAAATCTAATAATTTTGTTATCGTATTTAAATTTAAAATATAATTTTACTTAATTAAAAAAATAAAATAAATGAATGCGTTTGATTAGAAAATATTATGTGAATTTTAAAAAATAAATAATTTAAAAAATAAAAAACAAAGCTGAATTAAAATATGCGCTCATGTGAAGTAATTCATGACGTAATTTTTTGAATAATAAAAAAAAATAGAGATTACAATAATAAAATAAAAGTTCAATAAGTCCGTTGAATAGATTTTTTTTGTTTTTGTTGAATAGAAAAAAACAAACAGTTTAATTACATATTGTATTTATTATGTATGTTCTTTAAAATTTATTGTTATTAGGTATCTATATTTAAAAAAAAGGCATTAATATGTCATAAAATTTTAGTCTTTTACATTACCACTTAATTTTGTGCAAATTTCGATATCAAAAATACATTTAAGTTTCGCTTGCACATATTTTGAATTGGTGTGTTTGATGGAGGTCGTGAATTAAAGCCATACAAATTAGGCCTTATTGCTTTAACAGCATTCAATAGCGAAGTAAAGTCATTGTTTTCTAAAACTTTACAAATTAAAGTCATATAGAATATTTAAAAAATATATTTAAAAAACAAAATTTGTTATAAAACTTTTCTATATGTAAGAAACAATAAAGATTTTAGCGTTGGTTACAAAATCAGGGTTTCAATCATTTATTTATTTATATATTTTATAAATATCATAATATTTATTTATTCATTTATTTATTTCCACTTTTTTAAATTACTGCCTGCTATATAAATGTAAAAAAGAATAATGAAGAAAAAAATGTATTAATTTTTTTTTATTTTGTATTCTTTTTTAGTTAAAAGTTTTTGTTAGAAATAGTTAGAAAATAAGGTTTTAGAAAAGGTTTCAAACGGGGTTTAGTTGATTAGAAAATCAGCGTTGCCTGCTTTTCCAGAATATGCATATTTATGTATATGGCAGATTTCGAATTTAGAGAGATTTTATAGTCCGTTACAAAATCAGAATTACGCTTTTTCAGAATATGTGTACATATGGTGGCCGGACAAAATGTCACGAGGAGAAATTTTAGAGTTTGATTCAACATCAGGATTATACGTTTTTTTCCAGAATTGGATTCAAAATCAGGTACTCCCTTTTTTCAAAATATTTTCAATTAAATTTAAATTATTATCACGACATTTTGTCCACTACATTGTCTCCTACAACCATACTTAATATGTATGAATGTACATAATATGTGCATTTAACAAAAATTAAAGAAAAAATTTATAATTATTATTGTTTTCAAAATTTTAATTACTCTATTTGAAGAAAATAGATTTCCTTTTTAAAAAAGAAATAAAGTCATATGGCTTTGTTTCGTAATTGTATACTAAATAAAGCCATACCTAGGCAAAAAAATGTACATTATACTCTTATGGGCTTAATTCGTATGGCTTTAATCCACGGTGCCATTTGATGTACTGTAAATTATGTAATAATGATAGATGTGTTATATTACTTTGTTATAAATTATTTAGAATAATAATTTTAAAACAATTAATACCTATATCTGACAATTTAGTTGAATGTGTTTATGGAATACACTAACGTCCTTCTAAAAAATTATAATTAAAGTAAAAAAATACTACAAGATACATATTGCATATTACATACCTATAAAGTTTTTTTTTCTTTTCTTTAGTTTTTTTGCTTTTTTCTTTTTTTTGTAAATTTTTCCATTGCAGTATACCAAAAAAAATACATTTCATATTGTGCAATAAAAGTAGATATGTTGCCAACTATTAATATTCTGCACGATTATTTGTATAATGTATGTACTTATATTTTGTTACAATTAAATGCTGAAATAAATACATATGTATATACATATAAGGATATTATAAATTTCCTAAATTAATTATTTCTTTATCATTGTTTATGTAGAATAAAATTTATAAATTAATTTTAATAAACAACAAGAATTTGTTTAGTAAAATAAAAAATTTATAATTTCCTACCTATGTACATACATATGTATGTATATCTAATCGTAAATGAATATTAGCATTTGAAACACGAAACACTTTAGCCACTTACATTTTTTAAATTTATAAAACCTACAAGAGTGCAATGGTGAAAGTCGAGATTTTGGCAAATCATGTAATGAATGATGGATGTATGTATATAAAACATAATATATTATATACAAATATTATGTAGTATAAGTATATGCAATATTAGTATGAAAAATCATGAAAAAAAAACAGGTTAATATCCATACATATACACATACATATGTTTGCTTATGTACATATTTGATATTATACATAGGTACATATACTTATTTACAACAAGAATAAAGTGCATGAAATTCATGAAAATGCGCAATGAATGTTAAATCAAAAAAAACTCCACAAAAAACAAAATATAAAATCAATAAAAAGCTTTATGACGTAAATTAACATTTAATATGATATAACATCTGTTTCGAATTTTCCAATTTATTTCTATATACTTACATACATATGTATGCATGTATACCTATATACATATATTAAAAAAAAAACATGAAATAAAAACGTGGTTTATTTGCCTTATTTTACGCATGCTCAAAAATTAAAAAAAAATACAGAAACAAATGTGAAGTACTGAATCAAATTGATTCAAATTTTTATTTTGTCTAGCTACATAATATATACATAATATGTATGTAAGTGTTAACTGATAACTGATAATGTAGTTGTGACCGAGAAAATTTTTTGAATCGATGACGACATTGAAATCATGAATTTTCAATATAGGTACCTCAACAATAAAATAAAAAAGAATAAAAGGCATACAAAAAAAAATAAATAGCACAAAAAAAAATAATAATGAAAATCGTAAAATATATGTACATATGTATGTACATGGCTACTAGAAAGATAAAAAAATAAAAAAAAATGCACGAGAATAGCACGAGTTTTAAATACATATGGACATATTATTATATTGTATACTTGTATATTGATTCTTGTAGTTAATAAAATAATGTATACTTACGTAAGTATATAAATTAAAGATTTATAATTACATAAACATAAATTTTATTAAAACATGTGCCATTTTACAAGAGAAAAATAATATTAATATAAAACAAAATAATATATTAAAAAAATTTTTTTTTGTGTAAAAGAAATTGGATTTTAAAAGGATTAAATATTATTTTCCGATAGTTTTCAAAGCAGAAATTAAGATAGGTACCTACTACAAAAAGAAAAATGTAAAAAAAAAATTAAAAGAAATACAAAAGAAAATTGAAAGTGAATCATAATGCTGGAATGATACTCGGCATTAACGACTTTCCTGCGCGGGTCTTTTAAGTGTCAAACAATTAATGAAACCTAATGAAAATTACATACAATCGTCGGCGACTATCGTTGAATTCATTATTAAATATCAAAATATATTTAAAAAGAAAATTATTATTTTATGCATTGTGTTTGTTGCATCTTAATTCTTATTTCTAAATTTTTTTTATATTAAAAAAATGGGTTTTGAGGAAAATCTTATATTGAAGAAGTAAAAAAGCTCTTTTCGGCTTTGAATTATTTAAAAATATAGCTTGTATGCTACATACACCTACACAATATTTGTAAATTTTAATATTATATCCGTATAATCCAAGTCATTCATTCTTTTTCAAATAAATATTTTAAATTTATATCATTGTAATAGTGGACATATATTTATCAGGCTGGTATACTCAAGTTTGGACTAATAATATAAATAAAAAAATGGACTAATAAAGAAATACATATTACTAATTCTAAAGATATTTCTTCTTTTAAAATTTTATGGTTCTAACTAAAAGCGTGTCGAAGTTATAAAGGAAGAAAAATCTTCCAAAACTTTGTTTTTAATTAACGATAAATTTAAATATGTACTAAATTTAAAAAAAAAGGAAATATAATTATCACTTTTGCAGCTTATTGTAAAAGTCTTTTTGTGCAAAGTAAAAGTGATAATTGTTGCATACTTATTGAATACAAATAAAATTTTATTTTTCAATAAGTAAATATTATAAACAAAAATTTAAAATTGTTATTCATTACAGAATTTATTATTTTTAAAAAAAATTGTTTTTATTAATAATATTATGTACAATGACAATAATTTAGTTAAATATCTATCAAATATAATAAATATATATGTATTCTGTACATATATAATATGTATATAGGTTTGTATATTACCTCTTTTCAGCCAATGGTGTAGTTGTTAAGACACCGACCTTTTATACGAAAGGTCTCGGGTTTAAGCCTCGACTGGGCCATTCCGATTATAGATTAGTAGAAAATAATAGACATTTTTCTTATAATATATAATTTGTAGAATATAATTAAATTAAAAATAAGTATATATGTCTTATAAGTATATAAGTATAATTAACATCATATTGTAGTACATAGCTATATAATAAAATAATAATAACCCATCATTCTTGTATAATATAATAGATGGCGTAGAAATAAAGGAAACGTCTCGTAGTCTTATACAATAGCTACAGCCGAGTAATCAACGGCTTAGTGAAAGTAATGGAAACTAAAACTTAGTCAAATATGAATGATGAATGACCTAGTGAATGCCCTAAGCTCCACATAGGAGTGGCAAGGAAAAAGAAAAAAATATCTCTTTTAATTTTTATCAAAGCGAATAAAAATTTAATATTTATAACGTTATGATAGAAGGTACATATTAATTATATACAAATATTCTTCGTTTTTATTAAACCTAATCAAGTAGAAAAAAATTTCATTGTATTCAGGGATGCTTATGGAAGTGAATGAAAGAGGTACCAAAATTTAAAAAAATTAATTCCACAAATGTACCTTTACCTTTAATTAAAGTTACATTTGTGGAAAGACTTTATATTACCTTTATTTATTGCATATTATTTACCTTTATTGCCTTAATTTATATTTTTACATATCACTTAAAACTAAATTTCGGTAAGTGTTAAGTTATTTATTGTATTTTATTGTATTTTTCTGTTAATTACAATTTCAAATTATAATTAACAATTATATTAAGCACGCTATTGGCTTGCAAGTACTATTATTTATTTATAAAGTTATATTATTTTTTTTGTTTATGTTATAACTATATATTACGCATTTTAATTATATTTGGTCGTAAAGGGGATTTGGTAAGAAAAAACTCTTACGACCTGTCGAGGCTTTAAACCGATGTGCTTAACCACTCGACGACCGAGGCTCTTACCTTTATTTTAAAACCTTAAATTATATTAGGAAAATGTTTTTTTTTTATTTTAATTGTACCGAAAATACATCCCTGATTGCATTTTTTAGTTTAGCTAATAAAAATATTTTTATTTTTGAGTAGTAATATGACACATACAGAAAATAAAGCTAAACAAGGTAGAATGTAAACCAACGGTTTTTAATAGCACACATTTCCAAAATAGAATACAAAGTGTTTAGAATTGTGACTTGCACAAAAATTTTAAAACTTCATGCAATAAGAAAAAATGTGAAAATAGGACTTTTCTGGAATTTTGAGGAGCTGTAAGTTCGGAACCCTTTATAACTAAGAAAAACCATTAACAAACGTAAAAACATATTACTGGAGCTTTAATTTTTATGTCTTGCCGAAGAAAAATTTGTACAGGTGCCTAAAAATAGGCCTAAAACAGGTGCCTAAAAATTTTTTAATTTTTGAGCCCTAATAGCTCTTAAGCAGTGGGTGGTAAAAAAAATGTTTCTAAGAAAACTTGTACTAATTTTAAAAGTTCTTTCTTGTCTAAAAATTTCAAGTTCCTATCTAAAGGCGTGCCGGAGTTATGGAAAAAGTAATTTCATGCAAAATCTGGTTTTCACATAACGGTAAATTTAAATAGTAAATTACTGCAATATTTAATAGTAAATATTATTACTTAATAGTAAATATTGCATAATTTTGATATTGTTTTATAGGAATAACAAAATTTTCGGTCTTCTAGCATTTTTAGACTGCAAAACTTTTACGCAAAACCTGAGATATATACATCTGAAAATGGGACTTTTTTGCAATTTTGAGGGGCTGTAACTTTGGAACCCTATACATCTAAAAGAAACCGTTAACAGACGTAAAAATATATTATTGGAGCTTTAATTTGTATATCTTTTATATCAATTTTTGAGCCCTAATAGCTCATAAACAGGGGGTGGTCCAAAAAATGTTCTGAGCAAACTTATACTAATTTTACAAGTTCTTTTTGCCCTCAAAATTTCCTATTCCTATTTATTTTTTTTTTATTTTATTTCCTATTAAGTTCCTATCTAAAAGCGTTCCGGAGTTATGAGTGAAGAAAGTCCAAACAGAGAGTCCAAAATTTTTTTGGAAATGTACTAAAAACTAGCAGTTTTACAATTAATGATAGAACAAAAAGTAAGTAATAAATATTTTTTATATTTTAAACAATTCAGTATCTATTACCGTCTACAAATAACGTATAGATAAGTAATGGGAATTCGTATAAATTTTATGATACAAAAATATCGTATGATTTTTAGCAAGAATTAATCTTAAAACGTTTGTTTAATTGACTAAAAATTTTTAAAAGTAATAACATAAATAAAAATTGTGTTTTAAATTAATTATAAAATTTAATATGTACCTAAATACTTGTTTTGATTTTTAAACTTTATTTAATTTGAATATTTGGTTTAATTTTTTAAAATTTTAATGCTTTTGAACAACATAAATATTGAGAAAGATAAAGAAGAGAACTAGAATATATTTACTTATTTTAATATGATATACATGTTGTAATAAGTATTTGACAGTTACTTATTTATGTACAAAATGTTCAATATAGCCTTGGCTTATATTAGCTGTATCAAATGTTTAAAGCCAATTATTTAAATTTAAATGTAGGTACATATGATAAAAATTTAATTTTCCAATATTGGAGAAATAATTTAATCCTTCTACCCAAAAGCATTTTATCATAACTCAAAAACTAAAAAGGCTAGAGCATTAATTGTTAGAAAGTGGTGAAAGATTAAAAAAAATTTATATGTATGTAATGTACCCTATTCTGTATGTTGCTGTATGTATGTTATCCAATGTTTCTTTTAATTGGGAATAGTTTCTCGTTTTATTAAAATAAGAAGGAGTATAAATGATACTATTCAAAGAAAAGGAGTAGATAGGTATTCTAAATTTTTAATAGTTTTTATTAAACTTATTAAGTAAAAAACAAAACTTCAAACAAAAAATAAAAGATAATTTTTTTAGTTTTTTTAATCCAAAAAATTATTTAGGAAAATGAAAATCACAAACGAAAGTTTTTCGCTTTTTCGGAAATTCAACAAACTTTGCTTCGGGGTTTTTGAATTTTGTCCTTCGACAACCAACAATAAAACACTTAAAACTCATTTAAACATTTTATTTATTGGTACCTATTGCTAAAAATTTTAAAATAACTAACAATTAAAACTACTTATTTTAAATTTTAATTACCAAAAGAAATATTTTGCAAAAATAAAAGACCTTAATAATTCATATGTATGCATAATGCATATAATAATACATATATTATAATTCTCTATTAAAAATATTAACCAAATATTGACTCTAAATTCTAAACCAAATAATTTTAGATTTTTTTATTTTTATTTATCTGTATTCAATTCAAAGCAATAAAAGTAAAACAAAAACAACCCAACTAAATAAAAAAACAATAAAAAATATGTACATACAACCGTAGACAAATGTAAGGTTTAGTCGCATAGATAACATTCTTATTATACATATTTTGATTATACATTTTATTAACATTATTTTTATTATAACATTTAACAGTGATTTCTCCCCAAGATATTTTTTCTAAACAAACGTAATTAAATTATTTCCTTTCAAAATAACAAAACCTCTAAACTTGAAAAGCAGAAAGCGTGGGAAGAAGTCATAATAAGGCAGAATGTAAACCAATGGTTTTTAAAAGCATATCTAAATAAAACCATAGTAAGCACCTGATATAATATAATAATAGTAATATAACCATAGTAAGCACCAAGTAATTATATTATTATACCCTACCCTAATGACCAAAAGGAAGCTAGTTAGATATATATATAGATATTCTGAATCAAGATCATATCCTGAGTTGATTTAAACATGTCTGTCCGTCGACCCGTTCGTTCGCACGATAACTCAAAAACTAGTAAAGCTATCTTGAGGAATTTTATATAGTAGGTTACTAATTACTAAAGGAAGGCGGAGTTCGAATCTGAACAAAATCGGTCCTTGGGTTCGAATTCTGGAAGCTTCCGAATGATTCCGGGCCAAACGAGATTATCTTCAAAAACAACAAAGATAGAATCTTTAAATTTGGTACTATGATGTTCTTTCATGTTTGATTTGAGTCTCGGAAATTTGAGAGGATTTGGTCCATAGGTTCGGATTTTGCAAGCTTCTGAAAGAGCCCCAGAGCAAACGAGTATATCTTCAAAACCAATAACGATGAAACCTTTATATTTGGTACAAGGATATTCTGTTATTCCTTTTCTTTAAAATTTAAAACTGACTTTTGAGATGATTTGGAGCGTGTGTTCGGATTTTGAAAACTTCCGAATTAACCAAAGAGCGAACGAGCATACCTCCAAAATCAAAAAGATGGCACCTTTCAAATTGGTACAGGAGTGTACTGTAATGTTTCCTCTATGTCCCTGAGATAGATTTGATGAATTGCTCTGGCAATTCGGGTACCTGACACACGCCTCCCAAGGCCTAAGAATATCTTCGAAATTAATAAAGATAGAAACTTAAAATTTTGTACAAGGGAAGAAAAGAGAAGCGGTTCAAGCAGCTGCCAAAAAACTTATGGATTTTTAATTTCATTGGAATTATTCAGATGTAGGATATTAATAAGTCGGTTGAATCGACTTACTGTTACATTTCCTTGTTTTTATGTAACAATATGCAAAATATTTTTTTTAACAGAATTTCAATTAAGCACATGGTTATATTCAGATAATTATCTCAAAAACGGTAAAAGATAAGAGAAAAATGTATGAACTTAAATTCAACCTGGGGAATTGGTGATTTTGAAAATGAAAAACAAATCGTACATTAATAGCGGTTTTTTATGCAAAAATTATAGTTATTTTATAAAAACAGTGAAAAATATCAATATTTTTCGTATTTAAAATTTTCTAACTCTTCAACTATGAAATATAAATAATAGTTGGGATATTAGTGTGAACTTCAGCTAATTTTCTATGTTAAGAGGAGCCAAGATGTCGTTACTCTTTTAAAAAGTTAACGAAATTGCTTTGAAAGCCGTTATTTCGGAAACCGTTACAATACACCTCTTCTCCAGGATAATTTTTTGCTTGTTATGAAATTCTCTATCACCTTCGTTCTTCATGACTTTTGAGTTGCGGACACCCTGAATATACATAGTAATGTTTTTTAATTCTTTTATTTTGATATTTCGGGATATAGTTTTTGTATATAATAACTTTATTTTGAATTGATCATATATATTTGTAATAATCAAAACTCAATTCCTAAAAGGTTAGTGTGGCACTACAACCGTTCTGATTGGACAGGCCTGAATAGGTTTTTAGGAATTTTTGATTGGTCGATGTGTTTTCGACACAGAAACTTTGACTTTACTGCAGATGGCATTAGTAAAATAATTATGTTAGGAATGAAACTTTTCATTCCCAGTTCTTATAAATCGATTAAACCAAAATCCAAGCCTTGATTTAATGACATCTGCAGGAAAGCAATCGAATCCAAGGAAAAGTATTTCAAAATATATAAGGATAATGTTTCGGATTCTTCATTGGCAGGTTATAAAGTGGTCAAGACCATTGCAAGAGAGTTATCAATCAACAAAAGTTTCTTTACAACCAAAGATAGAGAAGAAAGATAATCAACCTCCCTCACTGCAACCGTTCTTTTTGGACAGTTGCGAAAAGTGTAAAGAACAACTTTTTCGAAACCTCTTTTCCACCGCTGATTGATAACAATTACGCTATAATTTCAGATTCAGTTGACAAAGCAAATTTATTTGCAAAATCTTTTGCAGCAAACTTCACACTCCCTCCGACAGTACAATCTCCCCCAGTATTACCTTCTGTTGATCCCACTAGGGTTAAAGTTCTCCAAAGGGTATACTTTCGGACTCATACTGTAGTGAAAGTTCTGAAGAATCTGAATGTCAAAAAGACAACTGGTCCTGATGGAATTCCTGCAGTGGTTCTTCGACATATTACCTCTCCGATTTCGAAACCTCTGCGCAATCCTTTCTCTTTATCATTTTCGACTGGTAGATATCCCAGCCAATGGAAAATTGCACACGTTTCCCCACTTCCTAAAAAAAGTGACAAAAGCGACCCCTCCAATTACCGACCAATCGCTATTATTTCGATAATTTCCAAAGTTATGAAAATTTTAATCAATAGAAGGTTGATGAGATATCTTGAAAATAGGAGTATTTTAACGATCGCGAATAGGGCTTTAGAAGTAAAAGGTCAACAGGTGACCTTTTAACATGTCTCAGCGAAAAGCTCAATTCCAGCATTCATTGCTCAGGCGAATCTGAAGTTGTAGCTCTTCAAGCAAGATATCTCAAAGGCCTTCGATCGAGTACGGCATTCCGCCCTTTTGAACAAATGTCAAGCTATTGGTTTAGATAATCCCTTTTGCAAATAGATTGAAGATTTTCTCTCGAATCGTCGTATTCGTGCTCTTGTCGACAGTTTCGTGTCCGACTCTTTTAAAATAAATGCTGGCGTTCCACAAGGCTTTGCCTTATCTCCAACTCTTTTTCTGATTTTTATCAATGATTTACTTTCCTCTACCCTCAATCCAATCCATAGTTTCGCCGATGACAGCATTCTGGTGACATCCTACGATTTCCTTAAGAAATCTAATGCCACACCTGCCGCAATCAGTCTAAAGAGAAATATGATGGCCAGCCTGATCAACCACGACTTAACTAAAATTGCTGACTGGGGTAAAGCAAACAGAGTTGAGTTCAACACCTCAAAAACTCAAAGGAGTCTGATTTCTTGTAAAAGAAATCAATTTGACTCAATTCTGCGATTCCAAGAGGAATTAACAACGATCAGAAAGTCTAAATATTTTAGGCATGCAGCTAAATCAAAAAATGCTATGGAATGAGCATATTTTTGATATTACTAAAACCGCTGCTAAATGTTTGGGTTTTTTGTGCCGTTGTAAAAAATACTTCTCTCCAAGGGATCTGTCTAATATCTATAAAGCGCACGTTCGACCTAAGATGGAGAATAATTTCCACATTTGGGCTGGCGCATCCCAAATTTCTTTGAGTTACTAAAACTTGGACGCATCCCAAACTTCTGTCAAGCAAATATCACTCACTCCTTTTAACACTCGTGGAAATATTGGAGCAATTTCCCTATTTTATAGATATCTTGTAGGTAATGACACTTGCTCAATTGGACTTAAGTCAATTATGCCTCCTCTCAAACAATTCCAACGTAACACCAGAGAGGCTTTAAGTGCTCATTTCTACACAGTGGAAACTCCCAGATGGTTCAAAACTGGGTATGGAAACTCATTTGTTGTTTTACTTATTGAAAATTTTTTGAGTACTTATCGAATAAGTTTTGGTGCCAGAACTTATATTATATTACAGAAACTTTGCGAATAAAATGATAAGTTGTAAAGTAATAAGTAATAAGTGGTTGGTGCAATAGGGCCCAGAAGTAGAGATACAAATATTTAAAAATAGAGACTTTTCAAACTTGTGGGGCTGGGACTACATTAAAAAGTTATTCTACAATGTTAGCTTAGACCTACCCATTGTTAAAATTTCATTACTCTATCTTTAATGGTGTAGAAGTTTTGTAAACAGTTTGTGTGTTTTATTTTGTAACGCTTTATTATTTTTTAGCATTATTATTACAAACACACATTTACCTATTAAATCAATAATTAAAATAAAATAGAAGCTTCTATGCTGTAAGGCCAAATTAGCCCCGAAATATTTATGATGCCCTTGTTCTAAGAAACACGAAGGTGTTTTTAAATTTTGAAAACAGTTTTCGTCCATTTCTTGGCGCAGTCATACTGAGAGATAGTGCTTACAGTTTATAACAATGGCTTCTAATGCAAAATCAAGTGATACTTCTATCGAATGATACCGCAGAACAAAGATTTAATGTTGCACAAAAACGAACAAGACGAATAATTGAAAATAGTTTCGGTAAATAGCATATATATTTTAAAATTAATGTAATAATAATAATGCTATAGTGATTTAGTATACTAATTGATCGCTTCTTCTTAAATATTATGTAGTAATTAATTTATAATCTTGTAATATTAATTCTTTTATTTAACATTATTTTTTTAAAAACTCAGTTAAATGAAGGTTTGTATATTAAAGTGAGTAACAAAATAATTGTAAACAAGGTAGAATGTAAACCAACGGTTTTTAAAAGCGCACATTTCCAAAACTCAATACAAACTGTTTAGAAGTGTGACTTACACAAAAATTTGAAAATTTCATGTAATAAGAAAAAATGTGAAAATAGGACATTTTTGAAATTTTGAGGGGCCGTAAGTCCGTAATCCTATATAACTAAGAAAAGCCGTTAACACACGTAAAAATATATTATTGAACCTTTAATTTTCATGTCTTGTCGAAGAAAAATTTGTACAGGTGCCTAAGTTACAGGTGTCTAAAAATAGCAAATTTTCAATTTTTGAGGCATAATAACTCTTAAAGAGGGGGTGTTACCAAAAAATTTTCTGAGGAAACTTATACTAATTCTAAAAGTTCTTTCTTGTCTCAAAATTTCAGGTTCCTATTTAAAGGGGTGCCGGAGTTATGAAAAAAGAAATTTCATGCAAAATGTGGTTTTCACATAACGGTAAATTTAAATAGTAAATTACAAAATATTACATAATTTTGATATTGTTTTATATAGATAATAAAATTTTCGATCTTCTGGCGGTTTTAGATTGCAAAATTATTACGCAGAGCCCGAGATATATACATCTGAAAATGGGGCTTTTTCGCAATTTTGAAGAGCTGCAACTTTGGAACCCTTTACAATTAAAATAAACCTTTAACACACGTAAAAATATATTATTGTAGCTTTAATTTTTATATCTTGCAGAAATAAAATGTGTACAGGTTCCTGTTTAAAAATAGCAAATTTTCAATTTTTAAGCCCTGATAGCTCATAAACAGGGGGTGGTCCGAAAAAATTTTCTGAGCAAACTTATACTAATTCTAAAAGTTCTTTCTTGTCTCAAAATTTCAAGCTTCTATCTAGAAGCGTGCCGGAGTTATGAAAGTAGAAAAATCATTCAAAATTTGGTTTTCACATAACGGTAAATTTAAATACTAAATTTAAAAAAATTGTATAATTTTGATATTAATTTACAAAGATAAAAGAAATACCTGTCGAATTACGTTTTCAGATTGAAAAAATCTTAAGCAGAACATAAGATATATGCATTTAAAAATAGGGCTTTTTCAAAGTTTGAGGGGCTGTAGCTCCGTAATGGGGGGGGGAGCTACATGAAAAAGTTGTTCCACAAAATTATTTTTTTTATGAGACCTACCTATGGTTAAAATTTTTTTTCTCTATCTTTAACGGTGTAGAAGTTTTGTAAACAGACGGACGGACGGACGGAGGGACAGAGTGAAACTAATAAGCACATTTTTTCAAAATTTTTTTGGAAATGTGCTAAAAATTATCCTATAGTAAGGATTGAGAAACAAAATTAATAATAACAATGAACACAATTAATGAACAACTAATTTAACAATTAATTTTGAAAATTACTGTTTTCTTATTTTTTACCCAACAACTTTTAAAACCAAAAAATTTGTAATAAGAAACATTTAATTATGATTTACAAAAATAAAACTTATTGCATTTTGATAAATTTGGGTTTTTTTTTTGGAGAAACGCTTATCACTTCTCCTTATCGAAAAGTAATAAGTGGTTGAGTTGATAAATGAGTGAAATTATAATTTTTTGGTGCAACACTAATCACTTTTACTTTCAAAAAAATACTTTTATAATACTCTTAAGCTGCAATGTAATAAGTGATAGGTGATCGACGGGGCCTCTGTGGCCTAGTGGATAAGAGCGTATAAAATACGCCGTAAACACTGAGGAAGTGTGGGTTCCTGTACTAACTACACATCGTAAGAGTTATTCCCCCTTACGACATTTACAGCCACACCTGAACAGGAAAAGCTGTGTAATTTTGTTTTAGTTTAAAGTAAAATAATTGACGCACAGGTAAAATTTTCAATTCTCTAAATAATCAATTGAAGGATGTAAACGGTTTCTATTGCGCATCTTTCTAACTACACACTTCTGTAGAATAAGTGGATCTTATTGAAATAAGCACCACCCGAACAATTAATTCCATATTGTAGTTTAGCATAGAAGATTCCATAGTAAAAAGTTTTAAGAACTTTCTGTTAGCAAATGTTTTTTTGTTTGTAAAAATGGCGTAATGTGGAAAGCAAATAATCGTTTAAGACTCTTGAATGCTCAGACCAGTTCAGGTTTTCAACAATTGTAATGCCAAGATATTTGAAGTGTTTAACGAATTCAATTTTAAAGCAGTTGACTACAACAGATATTGCCATTAAAGATTTCGCAGTATAGATTTGAGCGACAATTATTATTTCTTAGAGTAAATCGTTTACACTCTGAAGCATGAAAATAAAAATTAGGTTCAGCATATATTTGCTGAGTAAGATTAAAATACATTAATTTAGTTTTTTTTGCTAATAACCAGATTATGTTCAGAAAACCAAAGTCTAAGTATAGAAATATTTTTATTAATACCAGCAGTTAAATTTAGAGGTTTAACAGTGGTATATATGAATGTTAAATCATCGGCAAACGCTATTAATTTACCTGAAACATTTTGATTGAATGAAGAATTAATGTAAACCAAAAATAAAGCCGACCCTAGTACTGACCCTTGAGGGACTCCCGTTCTAATAATTCTACTATGGCTAAAGTTCTCCCCATTTTTTTTTTAAATTAATTTACTGGTTTATTTAATTTCAAATAATTTACAAAAATTATTACATATTACAAAATAAATTACAATATATAAAAGTTAATAGTGAAATAAGTTATGTAACCTGAATATAATAATGCTGAATTTATTAATTATTCTAAATCCTTAATATCAAAGTTTCTTAATGAATTTCTTAAGTTTACCTTTTTCTCTCTATCTCTAAAATCTCTATATTTCGACTAATTTTAATTTCATTTGGCAAATAATTGTATAATTTTATTGCACTACATATCAGGCTTTTAATTTTTCGAGTAGTGTTTGCTTGGGGTACTACGATATTTCTCCTGTTTCTGCTGTGGTAGCTATGTATGTCATCCTGTCTTATAATTTGCAGATTCGATTTAAGTTTATTGTTTTCAATTTTGCAAATATATTTGCATTTCTGAAAGTAAATGAATTGGTTTTTATCCATTTGGTTATATTTTTTATAAAGTTCTACAGTTCTAGTACTGTGACTAAGTTTGAAAAGCTATTTAAGTGTTTTGTTCATCACTATTCCAATTTATTTTATATGAAATTTCGAGCAGTGACTCCACCTACAAATATTGAACCTAATTTTGGACAATATATGGCCATTGTAAACAAGTTTTCCCGCTTTTTGCGGAATATCGCCTGCTCTATTTATTGCTATAGATATTTTTTTGATGTTTTAAATACTACATAATTCGTTTTCTAACATTTAGACATAATTCTTTATCATCCAACCAGTCAGAGAATACCCTCATATCATGATTTATTACACTTTCTAGTTCTTGTAAAGTTCTCCCTTTAGCTATTATATTTGTGTCATCCGCATAAATGTTTTATCTTGAGATTAATTTATTTTTTTTAAAATTCATTATATATAAAAGCTATAATAAAGGCTCAAATAGTGATGCTTGCGGAACCTCCCGTTGTAAAATTCTTTCTTCACTAACCATATCGTTCATTTTAACGCAGTGTGTTCTATCTGATAAATAATGTTAATGACAAACCTCTGAGTTCTAAGTTATTGAGAATATCAAGGAGTGTGACTTACAACATCAAATGCTTTAGTCAAGTCTACAAATATTGCACCTACATACTTATGCATCGTATACTTGTTTTAAGTATGCATCGTATACTTGTTTCAAAGATTTTAATAACTATAAAGATGTCCCAAAATTCATAAAATTTGAAAGTTTTATCAGTTTTATTTCTCATAACAAAAATCAAAAATAAAATAAAATGAGCTATTAACGCTTTTTCAGAGAGCTTTTTTTCGTTGAATACATTTTACAATACAATCTACATAAATGTTATACAAAACAAGATAAGATAAAAAAGAAAACGTTTTATTTGTTTTGTGCATAACGTGACGTCACAGAACATATATATTTGAATTTGTGATTTTACATTATATTATATGTATGTACATATAAAAATTATTGTAGTAAGTAGTGGAGAGATGACTTAACTTCCATTGACATAAGTTCCATGCCGGCCGGCATGGAATATTTATATATATAAATATATAAATATTATATATAAATATATATATATATATAATATAAATATATAAATATATATATATATTTAATCCTGAAATTTCTGGAAAAAGCGGTATAAATGATGTATTAAACGTTAATTTTATTTTCATAGATATTTTCGCTGTTTTTGTTTTAATGTCTAACAAAACTGAAGAATGCTATAAGCACTTATTTGAGTATATTGATAATAATATTCATAAATTTGAACCACAATCAATTATAACTGATAGAACAACGTCTAGCTTGGAGGCATATAATGGAGTTATAGGCCGCGTAATTTCGAAAAGGAGAAGTTTCATAAAATTTATAAAGCTAATTCAACAAGAAGAGTTTTCTAAAAGCAGAGGATTTCAACAGATTATTGATAACGGAGGCTATGACTATAAAAATCAAAATGAATTGGAAGCTAGGTTAACTGAGGAGCAAACATTATTATGAACTTAGTGTCAACAAAAAGTTGATGATAAAATTATTGTTTTTAATTAATACGAAAGACTGTGCGAAAAATTTATTTTTATTTTTTGATTTTTCGTATAGCCTTGAAATAAATATAAATTCAAAAAATCTTAAAAAATTTTTACATTTTCTGACATTAGTTCATTACATTTTGGCATTAGTTCATTACGTTCTGGCGTTAGTTCATTGCATTCTAGTGTGAGTTCATTGCATTCTGGCGTTAGTTCATTGCATTCTGACGTTAGTTCGTTTTTTTACCTTAAGTTAACCTATGAACTAACGCCAGAAAAATTAGCTAAAATGCATCTGGCGTTATTTCATTTTCAGTTCTGGTGTTAAATCATTCTGGCGTTAGTTCGCCGTCCCTTTGTAAATGGACTTAAGTTCCATGGAAGTTCTAACCTTTTTTTGTTGGAACTTATGTCTCAGATAAAATGGCCATAAGTTCCACTTTTCTAAAATATTATAACAGAATTAATAAAAAAAAAATGGATTTTTGGATTCAAAATCAGGATATTCCCTTTTTCTAGAATATTTATATAAATGTATATAAGTGGGATTCTGAATATAGTGCACTAAAACAAAAAAAAAAAAATTATTCAAACAAAAAATTAACAACTAAAACCCTAAAAGATGGAAAAAAATTAAAAAATTATAAATCAAAATCGTTATTATTTTTGAAGCAGTTTAACGGTTTAGCTTGTAAAGAAGCGTGAGTGCAATTATCATTTATTTTAGCTGCTATTATGATATTATTTTTATCTCCTTGTTTAATGGTTTTTGTTTCCTTTTGTTGCTGTGAAGTTTTCGATTTGATTTGATTTCGATTTGAAGCTTCGATTTTTATACCCTACACCTAAAGTATAGGGTATATTAACTTTGGTATGGAGTTTGTAACCACCAAAAAGAAGCGAGTTAGATATGGACATGCATATATATTCTGAATCAGGATCACCTCCTGAGTCGATTTAACGATGTCCGTCCGTCCGTCCGTTCGCACGATAACTCAAAAACTAGTAAAGCTATCTTGATGAAATTTATATAGTAGGTTACTAATTACGAAAGGAAGGCTATGTTCGAATCTGGACAAAACGATCTATGGGTTCGGATTCTGGAAGCTTCCGAACGAGCACGAGAGCAAACAAGATTATCTTGAAAATCAACAAAGATAGAACCTTTGAATTTGGTACAATGGTGTTCTTTCGTGTTTCATTTATGTTTCTGAAATTTGGGAGAATTTGGTCTATGGGCTCGGATCTTGGAAGCTTCCGAACGAGCCCTGGAGCAAACGAGTATATCTCCATAACCAACAAAATAGAATCTTTAGTTTTAGTATAAGAGTGCTCTGTTATGTTTCCTTTTCTGTATTGGAAACTGACATTTGAGAGGATTTGGATCATGGGTTTTTATTTTGGAAACTACCGAACGAGCACAAGAGCAAACTACCATATCTTCAAAACCAACAAAAATAGGGAGTCATTACAGGGAGCTGCGAAAAATTTCATTGATTACGATGTTAAGCCGCTGAACTATTACAATCTCAATAACGCATTAATCGAGGAATTGCAGCCTAAAATAAGTAGCGCTGATGCTCACAAAAAATTAAAAGAACGAAAGAAGAAACACAAAGGTTAAGAGAATACTTGTACATTATGATTGATATCGCCTCGGAGGCCGACGTAGACGAATTATCTGTTATTGAGTACACAATAGAAGGAATTAAAGGGTTATAATAGTAATAGTAGTAATAGTATAGTAATAAAAGGGTTCTTTACGGTGCAAAAACAATTTACGATTTTAAAGGAAAATTAGAAATTTACGTAAAGATTAGAAATGAAAATTATAAACAGCCTCGAAGTAAAAGAAATTTAGAAGAAAAACGATCAAAACCAGATATGTTCAGTCAAGATGATGGGTCCAAAAGTAAACGATTTTGTTTCAACCGTGGTTCTAGTGACCACGAATTTCATTTATGTCAACATAAGGATAAAGATCCGAAATGCTTTCGCTGCAACCGGTATTGGCAGAACCTTTAAATTTAGTACAATGGTGTTGTGGCATGTTTTCTTTATGTCCCTAATTTGAGAGGGTTTCGACCATGGGTTCGGATTTTAGAGGCTTCCGAACGACCCCCGGAGCAAACGAGCATATCTCCAAAACCAATAAAGATAAAACCTTTATGTTTGGTACAAAGAAGGGAATTATGTTATTTCTTTTCTTTAAAATTTAAAACTGACATTTGAGATGATTTGGACCATGTGTTCGGATTTTGGAAACTTTCGAATTAGCCAAAGATCAAACATTTGGGAGAATTTGGTCTATGGGCTCGGATCTTGGAAGCTTTTGGACGAGCCCTGGAGCAAACGAGTATACCTCCAAAACCAAAAAGATAGTACCTTGAAAATTGGTCCAAGATTGTTCTAGAATCTAGAGTCCTCTATGTCCCTGAGATAGATTTGATGAATTGGAGTGGCAATTCAGGTATCTGACACACGCCTCCCAAGGGCTAACAAGCATATCTTCGAAATTAATAAAGATGGAAATTTGAAATTTTCTACAAGGGTGTCAAGCATATCCCAAGAGGATGCCTCTTTTATGTTCCTGAAATTCGAGTTGAATAAGGAATAATAGGGAAGCGATTGAAGCAGCTGCCAAAAAACTTATGAATTTTTAATTTAATTGGAATTATTTAGGTGTAGGGTATTAATAAGTGGGTTGCAACGACTTACTGTTACATTTACTTGTTTGTTATTACTATTAGTTTTTTTTGACATAGCTTCGAAATATATTTAAGTAAATTTTAGTTTATTTCTTCTTTTCCTGTTTTTACATTTTATCATCACAATTTTTATCGCTGTGCTTATCGGGTTCTTATTATTATTTTATTATTATTATTATTATTTTTATTATCATTATTATTTGTGTTATTATCATTATTAATATTATTATCCTTATTCCTTATTATTATTATTATTATTATTATTATCATTATCATTATTATTATTATTATTATTTTTATTATTATTATTATTTTGTGAAATATTTATAAATTTATTTTCTAGACTATCTAAATAATATCTATACATAAAATTTTCAATTAAAATACATTTTTCATATTCAAAAATCAAATTTCAATTAACAATTCAAAATACTTTCGATTTTTATTTTTTACCACTATGTACACTATGTATAAAATTAAACAAAGTTGCGCCTTTAAAAATACATTGCAATTCAATTTTAAATATTCCTATACTTTGTATTACAACAACACATAGACACAGTAACAAAGTTGCGCCTTTAAAAAAACATTGTAAAAATACTACCAAAACAATATTTTGGTTCATTTTCTCTCTTACAATAATTTCAATAACATAATGGTTTTGAAATGTAGTAACATGTATTTTACCTACTTGTATGGTTTGTTTTTCTTTAGGTAGTTGTAAAAAATGCATTAATATGTGTAAAAACAGAGTGGCCCATCTTATTGTAATAGATAATCTTTAATTTTGGCTGCTTACATTTTTCAATTTTTAAGTAAGAAATGAGTTATGAGAGTACAAATTCTGGTAGAGCATAATAACAATAATAGTAAATTCTAATTCACAAATGACAGATACATTTTGTACATAAGACCAGATCTTTCTATTTTGTTTCTTAACTCCGTTTCAATATCAAAACTTTTAAGTTTTAAAATTTTACAGAATTTTAGAGATTTTATTAAAAAAAATTTGAAAAACAAAACAAAGTGTAGCATTGATTTGAAAATTTTGACAGCAAAGCAAGATTTTTAAAAAATTACATTTCGTTTTAGTACTTTTTTATTTGGTTTTGTGGGTGATGATTTGATCGCAAAACCTTATTGTCTTTTGATAAATAAACTTATTTAAAAACAACACATTTTGGTAAATAAACAACGCATTTTAAAAGAAATTTAGGCCGCTAATAACATATATTTGACAATTTTAAATATATAAAATCTTAATTATCATATTGTTTTTTTTAATAAAAAAAAAAAATAACAATCATAATCATAATAAAATAAAATAAAAATAGAACTTATATCGATTTAATTAAATTAAAATCTACATTTTGCATTTTTTCTTATAATAATAAATAATTAACTTTAACAAAACGAGAATTTTTATTTCTTACAATATTTTATTACAAGATAAATTCATAACTTGCATTTCTAATTAACCTATAATTAAAAATGAGTGGAAGAAGTAGACAGCAAAGACAAAATAGTTCTACCGCCACGGATTTCGAATATTTTCTGGTAACGATACCCTGAGTATAAGGAAATGGCTTAACGAGTTCGAGCAGTACGCTAATACATTTCAATGGAACGAATTACAGAAATTTATTTCTTGTAAGCGTTCATTACAGGGAGCTGCGGAAAATTTCATTTATTACGATGTTAAGCCGCTGAACTATTACAATCTGAATAACGCATTAATCGAGGAATTGCAGCCTAAAATAAGTAGCGCTGATGCTCACAAAAAATTAAAAGAGCGAAAGAAGAAACACGATGAAAGGTTAAGAGAATACTTGTACATTATGATTGATATCGCCTCGGAGGCCGAAAGAAAAAACGATCAAGACCAGATATGTTCAGTCAAGATGATGGGTCCAAAAGTAAACGATTTTGTTTCAACCGTTGTTCTAGTGACCACGAATTTCATTCGTGTCAACATAAGGATAAAGATCCGAAATGCTTTCGCTGCAACCGGTATGGGCACAAAAACTAAAATTGTCCCAAAGACTCAACAACTAAAAGATCATCGCATGTCATCGTGAAAAATAATACTTATGTTAATTAAGAAGAAACACTCTAATGATCAGGCCATAAAATCTGAATAAAAGGAAAATGTAGAATGTTTCCTATCTGAAATTACCATTAATGATAGCGAAGACACTAAATTCCAATATCCCGATGTTTCGCATCTGAAAGATAAGGCAATTAGAAAAGGGGTACTTACTTTAGTGAATAATTATAAACCAGAAGATCCTGTGGGGTCACTTATTAAAATGAAAATCGTGACTACAGACGTCTTACTAATATGCAAACCACCGAGAAGATTTCCACCAAAAGAGCAGACTATTATAGAAAACCAAGTTAAAGAATAGTTGCAGGCAAATATCATTCGTTAAAGTAGCTCCGATTACGCTAGCCAGGTGGTTCCAGTGAAGAAGAAAGACGGAAGTCACCGACTTTGCATTGACTGCAGAGGTTTTAATAAAAGCATTCATAAAGATAGATACCTACTCCCCAACATCGAGTATTAGATTAACAAGTTATGCGACATAAGGTATATTACAACATTTTACCTGGAGAACGGATTTTTTCATGTAGCAATAGAAGAAAGTAGTTCCATTCGGGTTGAGCAACTCCCCGTCTGTGTTCCAAAAATATATTAACTATATCCTAAGAAACTTGATCAGTGAAGGCATTGTAATTATCTACCTGGACGATATTGTCATCTCGTCAATAACCATCGAAGAAGGGCTAATCCGATTGCGTCGAGTTTTGGAAGTTACGGCCCAGTATGGCTTACAAATAAAATGGAAGAAATGTCAGATACTTCGGGAAGAAATCGAATATCTTGGTTACCACATTACAAACGGCCACATTTCTCCCCCACCAACAAAAACAAAAGCCATCATTCACTTTCCAATTCTTTCGACTGTAAAACAACTACAAAGTTTTCTAGGCTTAGCCAGTTACTTTAGAAAATTTATCCAAAATTTTGCAATTAAAGCAAAACCGTTAAGTGACCTCCTAAAAAAGACAACTGTTTTAAATTTGAAGAAGAACAACTTTTAGCCGTTAAAGATTTTTTTTTTTTATATAAGTTCATATATTTTCATATTAATATACAAATTGCCTAGAATATATTATATAATTTGGAAAATTACAAATATTAATACATATTCGATAGATTTAATTATTTACATATAATAATTACAATTTATTAATTTTTATTTTTTAAACTCCAATTAGGTAAATTAATAAATCTAAATCTTAATAGAAGAAGAACATTATGAAATTATAACAAACAGACATAAGAAAAATCAAAGAGAATAAGTTGGACAATTTAAAATGACATTTATTAGGGTTTAAAAAAACAATTCAGTTGCCCATAATCATAGGAGAAAAACCAGTTTTTCATATTCTTCAAAAATTTGTTTAAATTACGTTCGCGTTTTAACTCAATTGGCAATTTACTAAAAACTCTAGGAGCAATTGAATCTCCAAAACAACTAAAATGCGTGGTACGAGATCTGAGTATTTGAACGAGATTTAAATTATTAACTCTGAGATTATAATTAGAATTCAATCTATTGTAAGAGTAGTCCGACCGAAAAAAAGTTTTAAAGCTTTATACAAATAAAGATGACGCAAGGGTAAAATTTATAAGGTGAAAAATAATGGAAAACTGGAGCAATTCCGTCCTTTCCTCACTATAATTCTTATGGCATGCTTTTGAGCTTTAAAAATAGAATGCATTTTGTTAAAATAGGCTCCAGCCCAAGACGTAATGCCATATTGAAGCTTAGAATTAAAAAGTACATAGTAAATAGATTTCATAAGCTAACGTGAACAATAAAAATTTAAGTGAAATAAGTTCCTAATTACTTTTCTAAAATGGCCATTCAATGCGCTAGTATAAGCTGCCCAGTTCAATTTATTATATATATTTATACCTAAATATTTAAAAATAGACACTATTTCAATCTTAAAACAAAAACTATCACATAAATTAAGATTATCGAAAAAATTACTTTTTTTATATAACGGAGTACGTATCCGTTATTATATCCGTTACAAGATGAAGAAGGAAAGTAAAAATCATAATCTATACTAATATTTTTCATTAAATTAAAAACATTAATTTAGTTTTATCGCTAATAATCATTTTATGGCACTGAAACCATTTTCTAATTAAGTCCAGATCATGATTCAGATCAATAACGGTATTGACTAAATTACAATTAGAATAAGTAAAGCAGGTGTTATCTGCAAATGCTATAACCATGCCTTTAAAAGCGAGACTAAGCAATAAATTAATGTAAATAAGAAAAAGAATAGGGTCCAAAACTGATCCTTGAGGAACCACAATTTTTAAGTATTTAACTTCACTAAAATTGTTATTTATTTTAACCCGCTGCGTACGATTACCTAAATAAGACTAAAACTATTAAAAAGTAGCATTTTTTAGTTCAGATGGAAAAATACCAGAATAATTACTCAAATTAAAAATATAACAAAGAACGTCAATTATTTGAAAAGCAATAGATTTTAACAAACTACAATAGGGAAAGTATCACATTTGTTACTAGAACAAGCTAAACTATTAATCATATTATAAACTTCAAATGGTACGATTGGTTTAAAAAAGAAACTAGACTTGCAAATTAGTTCATTACTTAGGCTTGGAATATTAGTATTACAATTGCTAGATGTATAAATTTTTGTTTTCTCGGATAGGCTTTCAGCAATTTTCAGGAAAAAATCATTAAAATAATTACTTACTGAGGATTATCAACTATAAAATTATTTATAACAATAGAAATGTTGCTCGTGTAGCAATCTTTATTTAATATTGAATTTATAGTTTTCCATTCTTTCTTTGCATTTCCTCTATTATTGTTTAATTGCCTCAAGTAATAAAAATTTTTACTTCTTTTGACCTTATGTTTAATTAAATTACTCAACTTTTTATAATAAATAATTAGACGAGTGCTTGGATGCTTCTTCACTGTTAAGCTTAATTTACTTCTTTTATTGATCAGACTTACAAGGTTACAAGATATCCATGGTTTTAGTCTATTAAAATTTTTTTTAGCAGAAGAAGAAATGCAACAAGAATTAATATGTGATTCTAAAGTTTTACAAAAAGCTTTTTACGCACAAGACTCGTTAGCAGAATTATACACAGTTTCCCATAATTCAAATGTTAAGATAGACCTAAGTTTATAAAAATCATACGTAACAATAGGTTTATAGACATATTTTTTATTATTAGAATTTGAACCAGGAATCGGAATGTGTAAAGTAATCATACAATGATCAGACAAATTTAAATCTAAAACTTCACTAACGAATGAATGACTATTATTTTTATGATTTTTGATGAATAAATGATCCAAACAGGAGCCAGAACTTAATCGAGTAGGTTCCATAATAAGAGTCAAAACCATAAGAAGATAATAAATTGAAATAATTGATGGAATCAGAGCTGCCAGATAAAATATTAATATTAAAGTCACCAATTAAAATCATATTTTTTGATTTTGCACGCGATAAAAAAGAAAATAATTCAGTAATAAAGTCATTAATGCAATGGCTATGCAATCTATACACACAAACAATTAAAAGAAATCCTTGCACAAAAGCCTGTGCTTAAATTTTCGAATACGGAATTGAGATTGAATTGCATACTGACGCGTCCAATATCGGTTATGGCGCAATTTTGATGCAAAAAAGTAAGAATGATAAAAAACGTCACCCTGTGCATTTCATCAGCAAGAAGACGATAGATGCAGAAAGGGACACTGCAGTTATGAGCTAGAAGTATTGGCAGTGATTAAGACTGTAAAAAAATTCAGAATATACTTACTCAAACAAACGTTTAAACTTGTGACAGATTATAAGCAGTTCGAATATACTTTAAAGAAAAAATCCTTAGCCACTAGAGTTACTTTTAGAAGAATTTGACTACACTGTTGAACATAAAGCAGGAAGCCAGATGAATAAAGCAGGAAGCCACGTCGATGCTCTTAGTCGAAATCCGATCAGCATGTGTGTACATGAGAACACTAACGACTTTTTGAACAGACTGAGTAAAATTAAACAAAAGAACGAATTGAAATGCTAAAAAATAAATCGTATAAAGATTACGTTATTTATAATAATATCCTTTCCAAAAACATTAATAACAAACTATTATTTGTAGTTGCAGATTTAATGATTACACGCATTATCAAAGAAGCTCATGAAAAAGGACACTTCCATGTCAAAAAAATTAAGGAAATCCTAAAGAAAGAGTATTTCATCTACAATATGCAGAAAAAATAGAAAATTATGTTCCAGGTTGCGTGAAGTGCATCTTGGCAGAGAGAAAAAAGGGTAAATCCGAAAGGTTATCTCCAACCAATTCCCAAGGGGGACCAACCGCTGCACACTTTTTATATAGACCATCTTGGCCCAATGCAAAATACTAAAAAGAACTAGAAGTACATATTTTTCATCATTGACAGTTTCACAAAATTTAGCTGGCTTTTACCCACAAAAACCCTAAATACGGAAGAAGTCATTCAGAAAATGGAAACTGTAGCTGAAACATTTCATTACCCTAAGAAACTAGTAGCTATTCACGGAGAGGCGTTTACATCTTATAGATTTCTGGAATATTGTAAGGAACATAATAATCAACTAATTTTCACGACCGTAGGAGTACCAAGGGGCAATGGCCAGGTAGAACGTCTACATTCCACGACTATAGCATGTATTATAGCTTTGTATATACCTCTTCAGCAAATATTGAACTCGACTTTCCAAAGAGCAATACAGACCACGCCTTTTCACCTACTAGTCGGAATAGAAATGCCAACTAAGCAAGATACCGCAATGATGAAAATAATCGAAGAAGAGTGGAAAAGATAATTCGATAGTCAGAGAGAAGAAATAAGAGAACAAGCAAGAAAAGACATAATTATAATCCAAGTCGAATATAAAAAACACTACAACAAAAAATGGAAACTGGCGAGAAAATACAACATTGATGAATTAGTTGCGATCGAACGAGTGCAGTTCGGAACTGGTTTGAAAATCTGGCCCAAATTTTTAGGTCCATACAAAGTCACAGCACTAAAAGGACTGATAGGACTATTTACCAAGCCGTAGCACACTTATTATATACCGTTGGAAAGTGTGTAAAGAGGCCTTTCTAACAGTATAAAAATAATATAGGGTGTCTTTGAAAATTTATAAAGTATAGTGGTTTCTAGGACGCCTAGTTTCTCGAAATATTTTTTTTTACCAATATTTTTCGTTTGAACTGCAGTATCTCAGAAACGGTAGCACTGATTAAGATGAAACATGATATTTATTAAAGACAATAGTAGGCCCCATAATGTTGTAAAAAATTGGTTCCTGTATACTATCGTAGAAAAAAATTTAACGGTTTAAGTAAAATACTACAAAATGTTAGGAAAATTTCAAAATAATCAATTTGACCTTTAAATGACCTTCGCGCAAAAAGTCATGTTCTATGAAATATAGGTGAAATCACTAGGTACTGTTATGTAAAATTTCACGGCAATCGGACAATGTACCTAAAGTAAAGTATACCCTAATGTTTTTACTATTATTTTCTTTTTTAATCGTTTTTACTAAATTAGCACTGTCTAATATGGTTGTATATCATCGTGTAAATCATTCAAAGGACTCTGACTTTCAACTCTGTTTTTCTAATTGTTGTAGCAAAACCTTTTTTGATTCCATTTTCATTTCATATTTAATCCTAAATTTTAAAATAAAATAAACTAATTTAAAAAATACCATGCATTAATTTAATTTATAATTAATTAATTAATTCACTATTTATGTATTAAAACTAGCTTTTCTTTGATTTTAACTAAAAAAAAATTTTGCGTGAAATCTTTCCAACTAAACTTTAAAAAAGTACAAAAAGACAGAATATGGTGCGTCAAATAAAAAAAATCAAATGTCAAATTTCAAAAAATATAGAAGTGGAATGGTGGAATCTCATATAAAGGAAAAACAAATTGCTTTAAGTTGGCCTACCGTGTTTATAGTGTTGTACTTGTAAAATGTTGTATAGACTTTTAGATTTTTCTTTTTTATAAAAGTCGTAATAATTAAAATTAAATAATTATTAATTATAAATGAGGGCGGTAAACAAAATATAATTTTCAGTTTTCTGAATAGACCTCAATAAATATCATAATATATGTATGTTTTTCTTGTTCTTATTAGTTATTCTTATTTCTTAATTCTTAGAAACAGCTGAGTGAACCGTACTTATGTATTGCTTTAGTTTCTTCAGAAATAGATCACAAAAAGTTCAAATAGTTTCATTTCTAATTTTTTTAAAAATTGTATCATTTAATTTTGTTACTTTACAAATAGTTAAAATTTTTAATAACTTTTTATTTAAATTCAGTCGCAATCAGTTTCTATCACTCACACAATACGGTGCACGGGTGGTTAATTAATTAGGTTTATTTACTTTTTAATTTTTAATATCCGGTTTAATTTTTTTTTTCATTTTTCATTAATATTAATATTAATCAAAGTACATTTACTTTTATTTAAAAAAAAAATAATTAGAATAAAAACATATATTAAAGAAAAAGTTTGCTGACTCTGTCAATTTAATGTTTTTATTTTTTTATATTTTTTTTTTCTTTATTAGCAATTGATACAAATTCATTTGTTACATAAATAACATATACTGTTACAATTAGAATTTAATTTTGAGCTTAGCCAAAGCTGTCTTGCGTATAGAATTTTACAATATTAAAATTTTATTTATTATTAGAAGATAAATTATATATTTTTTTTTGTTGTTTGAATTATTACAATAATTAAAATTAAAATTAGGTATGCAGATCTAGTTAATGTTTTTTTTTATTTTATATTGGTCTTTGTTTTATTTTTTTCTTTTTTCTTATTTTTTGTTTTTTTTTTAAACATAAACATCAACCATTGCATTTTTTTTTTTATTATAATCCGATTTTTTTATTATAATTTTATTATATCTACATTTCGATAGTTTTTTTAAAAATTCTTTTTATTCTTTTATTTTTCTTTTAATTTAGGAAACCTGTTATTTGGTGTTCAGTACTTTGCTAATATGTAGTTTATGAAAATACTTAAACCATTGAAATTCCGTTTGTAATACATAAGCTCACCTATTAGAAATATAATAATTCTTTTTTTGAAAACACTTATAGCTAACTTTTCCAAAGTGAATGTGAAGAATTATTGCATTGAATCATTTTTTTAATCAAAGAACATTTAGTTTTATTTAAAAAAAAAAAAATAATAATAAGAATAAGAATAAAAACATATATTAAAGTAAAAGTTTACTGATTATGTCAATTTAGTATTTTTATTTAATTGTTTTTTATATTAATTATTTTTTAATTCTAAAATTATTAAAATTACGATGGAATTTACATGGAAAATTACACCATTACTGATAAAAAGTGTAAATTTGTTGTTTGTAAAACTTTCTGTAAGAGAAAGTTACATGGTGTCTGTATGGGAGCAAGCAGGGATTAGTATCATCCTTCTTTGGATAACTGGTTCATTTGTGATGATTGTGATCACTATTTAAAAGCGTATATGATAATTTAAGTAATTTTATTGTCAATATGAATGATAAGAATACGGGTTTATTAAACAAAGCAATATTAGTTATTGATTCAAACCGTAATTCTTTTAATGACATGGCAAAATCATTTGATTCAATATCTAATCAAATTGCTTCTAAATCAACTCAAAATAATGATGTGTTAACTAAGATGTTCACCGAATTTAAAAATGATCTATTAAATGAGATTTCTGCCCAGCTCGCTGTTCCAGATAAAATTTACCGTATGGAAGCTACTGTTATTAAACATTTAGATTTAGTTCATCAGGAATTTTCTAGTACCAACGCAGAAATTATTCAAAATAATTGTTCTGAATTGCATAATACGCGATTACTTGGTGAAGTGCTAACATCTGATAAAACTGAAATTGTTTTAGATACTTCCGATAAAATTATTCAAACTGATTCTATCACATCTGTTATATGTGATAAAAATGTACAGACTGAGTCAACCATTTTACATAAATTTGGAACACAATGGACGGAAGAAGAGTGTAGTGGAAGGATTACGAAGCTTATTCAATGCAATCATTTTTCTCTTATAAGTGATAGTTATCACTCGTCCATCTTTGTGAAGGGCGTTCCAAGTTCCTTTAGTGAAATTAAATTATCTGAGTTTCTGAAGTGGGAATTCAACATTAGTTCAGTAATCTGTACTAATTTAATACCGAAGAGGATAAAAAGGAATAGAATTAAATATCATTTAAATATCGTTTTCTCATGTCTGGATCTGTTTACAATTTGAGGATTCGTCAACATCCAAGTAATATTAAAATTTGGAACAAAATTGGTGCTGTAATTGAAAAACGGAAACCTGAGATCAAAGGTAAACCAAAAAATGATTTAAAAATACTTTCATTCAATACAGATGTAGATTACTCATTAAAAAATGTTAAAATAACTGAAAACCTCCTATAAATACTAATTTTAATCTAAAAAGTTTACTTGATTTGTCTTTTTCTATGCCTTCTTCTAAAGCTTCTAATTCTAATATTAATCCAAGTAATAATATTAACTCCATTAACTCTAACAATAATTTAACTTCTAATTCTATAAAACTTTCTAGATTTTCTATTACTAATCAAAGTATTAAAAATCATACTAATTTTAATCCAACTACTAATAATAAACAAAGTATAAAAACTCTTACTAAACCTAATACTATCTCTAATCCTATATGTAACGTTAATTATCATACCAATTCTATAAAAACTCCTCTTTCTACTAATAACAACGTAACAAATTCTTCTATTAGTCGCCATTCTATTAAAGCCACTTTTTCTAATTCTAACAATTTTCCTAAATCATCTAATAAATTTGTTAGTGATTCTTATTTAAAAAACAAACTTTCTAAATTTAAAAAATCGGTTTCCAACAAGCTTAATAAGTATCATAACTTTGTTCAAGGCGAAACTATCATGCTTCATAGTAGGGGCTCTAACTTAAACACAACTGAAACTTCTAACAAAAGTTCTAACAAACATTAATGTTCTAACAAAACATTATTAAAAATTACTTCTAGTACCTCTTCTTCTGTGCGACCTGAAATAGAGGTTAACTTCTCTGCTGATAATTCCAATGATTCTTTATTACTAAACCGTAACGTTACTCCACCTATTTTAGATCCTCTTTTACCACCGGTTGTTAAACTTACCCAGAAGACTCTTCATGATAATAATAATAACAGCAGATACGTTTTGGCTAGGTTCAGGGACAGTAAAATATTTGAAATTATTAGACTATATCTTGCATATCTTCATGATAAATCTAGCGACGTTTGCATTGGTGGCAAAACTAATACATAGCTAAAAATAGCGATTCAACAAGAAGGTTTGCCCACCGATATTAACGATTTACGTAATATTTTTTTGAAATATCATGAAACATTTAACATATCCGCTGATAGTGCTCTAACTGATTTGCAATCGTAGGCTTCACATATTTCATCAAACAGGATTAACTATCTTCAAAGGACGAGATAAAATAATGATAAGTACTTTCGTCCCCTTTCTAGCCAAAAGAAATCTAGTTAACATCAGTCTTTTGCCATCTGTTTCTGAATCACACACAAAGGATGCTTTTAAATTAACTGTTTATTATCAAAATGTAAGAGGTTTATCTACAAAAACTAAAAAGGTTTTTTTAAATTCTTCACTTTTAGATTTTGTTTTAACGGAAACTTGGCTTACTTTATCAATTAATATTCTTGAAATGTTTCCTTCGTCTTTTACTGTCTATAGGAATAACAGATATGATTGTCTTTTTTCTCAAGAGGTGGTGGTGTATTAATAGCTGTAAAAAATACATTCTCTTCCTCGCAATTATTAGTTACTCAGTGCGATTCGTCTGAAATTATGGAAATTATTGCCATTAAAATTGAATTGCAGTTGATAAATGTTATTGTGTCCAGTATTGAAGTATATACTATATATCAGAAATTGAATTACTAATTAGTGATCTCAACACAAAAGATGATATTATACTATGTGGTGATTTTAATCTACCTAATATTAAATGGATTGCACATAAAGAGGAAGCTTATTTTGTACCATTTAGTGAGTAATAATAATATTGAGTGTTTTGTAATAGATTCTTTTAATTCTTTTAATTTTCAACAGGTATCCTCGGTTTACAATAATCGTGGGAAGCAGTTAGACTTACTATTTATTTCAAACTGGAATAATTTAGTTACTATAACCTGTCCATTTGAACTCGCCGATATTGATGAATATCACCCTCCAATATGTTTTTCATTTTCTTCTCTTATGTCTCCTAATGTTGATTCAGCACTTTCTTATCGTTACAATTTTTCCAAAGCTAATTTTGAAGCAATTAATAACTATTTAAGCGATTACGACCTTTCATTTTTATCCTCTACCAATTTAGAGGTTACAGTTATAATTTCTATAACATCCTTCATTCCATTATTTCACAACATGTTCCTTTAGTTATTGATAAAATTAACGAAACTTGTCCGCCTTGGTTTACCAGAAACCTTAAGAAATAAAAAATTAAAAAAATAAAGCCTGGCGTAAATTCATTAAAAGCTATAATAATCATGACTTTAATGATTTTATTATTTTATTTAATGAGTTTAAGTCAATGTCTAATAATTTTTACTTTAACTATGTACGGAATATGTCTTCGGATATTAAAACTAATGCAAAACTCTTTTGAAAATTTGTCAATTCTAAAAGGAAATTTGATCAATATCCCACTTGTATGTATTATAAGAACTCTAACAGTAGTAATTCTAAAGTGATTTCTGAATTTTTCCGTGATTGTTTTTCAGTCATTTACGCTCTGCCTGCGTTTTCTTTAAATAAAGATTATTTCTGCCACTTAGTTAACTGTCTTAATACAACGCTTACTAATATTCATATTGATTCTAATGTAGTCTTAAACTACTCACAAAAGCTTGACAATAATTCTAATCTTAGTACTGATGGTATTCCAAAAATATTTTTAAAAAAATGTTCGATTTCATTATGTGGTCCCCTTTCCATCTTATTTAATTTTTCTTTGACTTCTGGTATTTTTCCTTCTATCTGGAAGACTTCTCTTATTAAGCCTTTTCACAAAAAAAATCTTAAAAATGATGTAACAAATTATCGCCCAATTGCAAAACTATCATCTATTCCCAAACTTTTTGAATTGATCATATTTGATTCTATTTATGATCATTTACTTGCTTTTTATCTCCTTATCAACATGGCTTTGTTAAGAATCCACCTCTACTTTCATTAATAACATGGAGGATGGTTTTCAAACAGATGTGATATATACCGATTTTAGTAAAGCTTTTGACCTTTTTCCGCACAATATTATTATTTTTAAGTTGGAAAATCTAGGATTCCCCATTTTTTTCATTAATTGGGTTCACTCCTATCTTTCCGAACGTAGGTATAGTGTGTCTTTTAAATCCGCGACATCTTGTGAATTCGATGCTGCCACAGGTGTTCCCCAAGGTAGTCATCTTGGACCTTTACTCTTCATGAAAATCTTCCCCAAAATTAAAAATTTGGAAGATGCTTTAGCTTTGCAAGCTGATCTTTATCGATTTTATAATTGGTGTTGCAATAATAATCTTTAACTTAACGTTAATAAATGTGCATTAATTACTTTTACACGTCGTTCATATCCAATCTTGTATTCCTATTCTTTCAATAACCAAACTATTCCTAAAGTTTTCTCTATAAAAGATCTAGGGGTACTCTTTGATAGCAAGCTTTCTTTGCACCTTCTTTATACTGATATACTAAATAAAGCCAACTCTATGCTAGGTTTCATTAAACGTTGGGCAAGAGAATTTGATCCTTATGTATTAAAATCTCTTTTTACTTGTTTGGTTAAACCTAACTTGGAATATGCTTCCCAGGTATGGAGCCCATTTTATAATATTCATATAAATAGAATCAGTTCAAAAAAAATTTCTAAGATTTGATTTACGCTTTCTTCCATGGGAAGATCCTTTAAGACTACCACCATAAGAACATAGATTAAATTTATTACATCTTCATACCCTTACGAGAAACGTCGTAAAGTAGCAGATATAGTGTTTTTAACCGAATTAATTAAAGTTAATATTTTTTCTTCTTAATTATTTGCTAAACTCAATTTTTCTTCATATTCTAGAATAAGATCTGTAAATATGTTTAACTTGCATTTTCATAGAACTAATTATGGGCAACATGAACCTATTAATAGGATGATGTCTCTTTGTAACATATATAAACCTCATATTAACCTCTTATAACAAAGCAATCACTTAAAAGTAATCTATATTTGTGTGAGTTAAGTTATTGAATAACCATTGATCTGAGGATTCTTAATTGAACTCATTTTGTTGTTATTTATAGTTAGATTTTTATTTTAATTAATTATAAATTGTAATTTGTATTTTTTTTTTTTTCTCATTTAATTATTATTAATTAGTTCTTATTTGATTTTTTGTTTAATTTTAGCTTTACAGTAGATTAAGTATTTTTTTTATTGTAACTTGCTTGATTTAAGCTGGTATTAAATAAATAAAATAAAATTAAATTAAATTTTAATTTCAAAAACAAATTTTTCAAATATTAAGTAATATATATAACAACTTAAATCTTTTGAATGGAACTCGTTATGAGAAACTATTCTTCTATATTTAGAAGACCAATTTTATAGTAAAGTGAATATTTTAAAGAAAAATACAAGAGATTTTTTGAAAATAGTGAAAGATAGATATGAATTTTATTTCAAATATTGAGCATTAATATTTTTAAAACAAATAAATTACCTATTTTCAAAAAACAAGTTTAATTTTTAGAAAAACCACCTTATTGATTCTACAATTTCAAATTATTTTTATTATATAAAAATTATTATTTTATAATTATTAAATTAGGTAATCGTTTTAGTGCTGAAGATGATCTCGTTGATTGAAATGAATTCATAAATATTGTATTTCTATTTGTGTTTTAATTGAAAACTTTGTAATAAAAATAATTTGAAATTGTAGAATCAATAAGGTGGTTTTTCTAAAAATTAAACTTTTTCTAATTTAAAGGATTCTACGTGGATTAATATAATTTTTTGAAAATATGTAATTTATTTGTTTTAAAAATATTAAATGTTGTTTAATTATTCAATGAATATGATAACGCTTCTCTAGTTAAACCACCTGAAGATTTTATAAATATATTAAAAATATTAGAAGATAAATTTGTTAATTATTTCGATAGTAAATATACTGAAAAAGGGTCTGGTACGAAATGTCGCTTTCCAAAATCCCGCCAAGATAAAACCCCGCCTTTTTGTGTTTTTAGCACATTTCCAAAAAAAATTTGAAAAAATGTGCTTATTAGTTTCACTCTGTCCGTCCGTCCGTCCGTCCGTCTGTTTACAAAACTTCTACACCGTTAAAGATAGAGAAAAAAAATTTTAACCATGGGTAGTTCTCATAAAAAAAATAATTTTGTGGAACAACTTTTTCATGTAGCCCCATCCATTACGGAGCTACAGCCCCTCAAACTTTAAAAAAGCCCTAGTTTTAAATGCATATTTCTTATGTTTTGCTTAAGATTTTTTCAATCTGAAAACCTTATTCGACAGGTATTTTTTGTTAATTAATATCAATATTATACAATTTTTTTAAATTTAGTATTTAAATTTACCGTTATGTGAAAACCAAATTTTGCATGATTTTTCTACTTTCATAACCCCGGCACGCTTTTAGATAGGGGCTTGAAATTTTGAGGCAAGAAAGAACTTTTAGAATTAGTATAAGTTTGCTCAGAAAATTTTTTTGGATCACCTCTTGTTTAGGAGCTATTAGCGCTCAAAAATTGAAAATTTGCTATTTTTAAACACCTGTAACTTAGGAACCTGTACACATTTTATTTCTGCAAGATATAAAAATGAAAGCTACAGTACTATATTTTTACGTGTGTTAAAGGTTTATTTTAGTTGTAAAGGGTTCCAAAGTTGCAGCTCTTCAAAATTGCGAAAAAGCCCCATTTTCAGATGTATATATCTCAGGCTCTGCGTAATAGTTTTGCAATCTAAAACCGCCAGAAGATCGAAAATTTTATTATCTATATAAAACCTGATCAAAATTATGTAATATTTTGTAATTTACTATTTAAATTTACCGTTATGTGAAAACCACATTTTGCATGAAATTTCTTTTTTCATAACTCCGGCACGCCTTTAGGTAGGAACCTGAAATTTTGAGACAAGAAAGAACTTTTAGAATTAGTAAAAGTTTCCTCAGAAAATTTTTTGGTAGCACCCCCTTTTTAAGTGTTATTACGCCTCAAAAATCGAAAATTTGCTATTTAACTGTAACTTAGGCACCTGTAAAAATTTTTCTTCGGCAAGAAATGAAAATTAAAGGTTTAATAATATATTTTTACGTGTGTTAACGGCTTTTCTTAGTTATATAGGATTCCGGACTTACGGCCCCTCAAAATTTCAAAAATGTCCTATTTTCACGTTTTTTCTTATTACATGAAATTTTCAAATTTTTGTGCAAGTCACAATAAACAGTTTGTATTGAGTTTTGGAAATGTGCGCTTTTAAAAACAGTTGGTTTACATTCTACCTTGTTTTTATTTATTAACAACTACAAAAGGCTGTAAATTTTTTTTAGAATCTAATTTATACATATATATAAATATTCTGCAAAAGCCATTTAACTCTGATGTTATCGAAAGTAGTTTTCAAAAAGTAAAAAATCTTAAAATTCTTACTTTTAATGAAAATTTTGTGTCTCTGATAATACTTTTAGTTGAAGATTTGTGTCTCTAATAATAAAATTTTAAATTATTAAATAAATATACAGAAATATCATCATTACCAGTTTAGTTTACATTCAGTGTGAGTGGTTTATTATAGAAATAAAATATTTTTTTTTACGCGTTGGCAAGGTCTCGCCAACATGTTGTGTATTATCAGGTATTATATTATAGATTTAACAGTATTATATACTTAATTATTTAAAGAAATTAAAACTATAATTATTAAATTAATTAAAAACAACAAAAAAAAGAAAAATAGAAATTTTTATTATAAAAGTTAAAAGCAAAAATAAACGACATTTGAAAGAGGAAAAAAAGAAATAAAAATTCAATATTAAATCTATATCAATAAATAGTAAGATGCACATTGTTTATTTAAACCACTACTAATAAAAAGAAAAAAGATTGACACGAATATATCAAATTATAATACTAAGTAAATCTTCAACTTGCCCAATATCCTTATCTAGAAGCCATTGTTTCAATTTTTTAGTAAATGTGATTATAATTCTTAGCTTCCTAATACACATAGGTAATTTGTTGAACAAGTGATATGGAACAACACTATAGAAACTACGAAAAAATATGGTACGACAAATAGGTACAGACACAAAGTGCATATTATTTGTTCGCAATCGGTAAATATCTGAGAATTTTTAGTACTTTGCAGCAATATAGGTTAGGTTAGTTAGGTTAATTACATATTATCCTTACGACTTTTTTCTGCAGAACACTAATGGTTGTAGTTTATTCCAATGACACACAATAGTTTCTTTGATACAAAATTTTAGTTAATGAATTAATCAAAATATGATATTTAATTCCTTCCAAAATAAAATTGTGAGAGCTAAATAAATTCGCTAGCAACGAACATTTCAATCCTAGCTTTTAAGAGTTATTTTAAAGTTGTAAAATAATGAATAAATTGTAAAAATCAAATAATGAATATAAAAATAAAACACAAAAACATCAGTATGTACATAGATGGGTATATAGATATTTATATGTCAATTTTCAATAATACATAAATACGAAAATACGTAAGAAAAATTTTAAAAACTAGTCTCCACGCAAAATTGCCTTTCGTAACCTACGAAGATACCAAATACCATGATACGAAAATTTACGTGACGGAACCTATTGCAATATAAAATTTTGGCAAAGATAACAAAACACATAAAATTTTAATTGTAATGCATTTATAAAATTAGCTATTAAAAAAAGTTAAAATATAATAATAATCAAAAATATCGTTGTCTTTTGTATAACCTGTACCTACAAAAAATATTTTAAATTCACATATGTAATTCCTTATATTTTTTATCGCTTTCTTGCAAGTTAGCTTCTTATTACTATCTATTTCTACAAAAAAAAAATTACTATGTAATAACAGTACCAAGAAACAATTCGCTTTGGTGCCCTTTCTTATTGTTATAGATATTCTTCGATTGTACTAGATATTTATTGCTAACAAGTGAACAACTTAGTAAGTAGCAACTTTTATAATCATATACAAAAAAATTTCAAATTTTAAAGCTTGTATTATAGTACACATTATCAAAATTTTATTCTTTACAGTGTCGCTATAATATATGTATGTTTTGGGTTGGGGTCTAAAACCCGGAAACCTGAAATTCCGGAACTAAATTCTGGAAGTCAAAATACTGGAACTCGAAATCCCGTAACTCCTGGAACTCTGCTTTATTTCATTTTTTTAAATACGCAAATAATTGAAACGTCTTTTTCAGAAATTTGTAAAAAAAAGTTTTTAAAACAGACAACTTATTATAATAAAATCATTAAACCAGACAGCCTCAAGACTAAGGTTGTTAGAAAACAATGTAAACCCGCTGGAATTTCTTCAGTGTGTATTTAAATTTATTTTTTTACTTAAAATAATTTGTGTAAAAAGAAAAAGAAATTACCGATACAAAAAAACAAAAATATTAAGAAGTTTATGGATGTACTTCCGCATAGGGTGATCATCGATTTAGATGACGTCAACATATAACGGTACTTTATATCTCCTAGTTTCCGAATATATATGCCATTAGTACCGATGACGCCATCTAGTCGCCGTAAAATGCATTACAAAATTTTGTTAACATTTTGTACTATTTTAATTAAACCATTATATTTTTGCCGTACCACAATAAACTGGACCCATTTTCTACAATATTATAGCGCATAATACTGTCGTTAATATACATCTTGGTTGATCTTAATCAACAATACCGTTTCTGAATATTGCAGTTAAAAGTCGGAATTTAAAAAAAAATATTCCAACTTTCAAAAAAAATCACTATATGCATGTGAAATTTTCAAAGACACCCTATATTTATTATTATACCGTTAGAAAGACCTCTTCACACCCTTTTCAGCGGCATATAATAAGATAAGAGAAGATAATTATAAGTCTGAAGTAAATATTTTCAAACGTATAAATTGTATAAATATGAATAAGGAGTTTAGGTGCCTTACCGCGTAGTGCTACTTTTGCTAAACGAATATCGCATTTGGAAATTTGACTCTTTGAAAATGGATAATCGTAGGATTGGGAAGGCGAAATTAAAATCTTGATACTGGTGCCTAAAACCTATTAAATTTTCCAATGCGACTTTCGCTTAGCGAAAGTAGCAATACGCGATAAGGCCCAGGGTTAATTTGGAAATTAACCACAATGCTTACGATTCTGTAAAATATGAAGTTTATAAAAGAAAATTAAAGATAGAGAAGGGAAAGATATTTTAGTAATCAACTTCGCATAAGTATAAATTAATATGTGTCTATGTTAATATAAATGGCTTATCATTTAGAAATCTTAAGTGCTAACAATTTTGATATTATTTTAGTAAGTGAAACTCATATGACGGATAATATTGATGAACGTGAATTACATTTAAAAAATTACACTATAGTATCATGCCTCTCACATTTCAGACACACGGGAGGTGTTGCAATTTACATAAAAAATGATATATAATTTAATTTGTCTAGCTGCTTAAATACTGCGTCATATGGATATCATCTGTTAAGATTCTGTTAAATGAAACTGAATGGACAATGGCAGTTGTATATAGATCTCCCTCATTTGAATATCCAGCCTTGGCTTTATTAATAGGTTTGGTGAGGATGTAATGAATTCATTGAAAGGGAAAATCATTGTACTATTGTTGGTGATTTCAATATTGATTTAATGAAATCTGTAAGCTAAATACTAAGAGTGTGATAAATATATTAAACCAGTTTGGTCTAAGCCAAATTATACGTGAACCAACAAGAATAACGAATACAAGTCAAACGTTAATTTATTATTTATTAGCTAAAAATTATTGTAATAATGTTGAATATATATAGTCAGAAAATTTCAGACCATAAGACAATCTTGTTTGAATGTAGGATTAAAAAGAATTTAAATAAAATATATAAAAATAAACAGATTTTTAAATATAATAAAAATAATTTCTGGTTGATTCTGCAGGAGATATTTAATAGTATAGATACAAAATAGTATTTTCTGGTTAGATTTCTACCAGAAGGCGTTACAATTTGAGAAGAACATTTAGGAATGCATCAGTTTACTTTCAAGAATATTTAGAGCAAAAATTTGTAATAATTTTCCAGGTTGGTTTACTGCTGAGTTTAGTAATTTGAACCAATTTAAAACTCAAAATTATATAAATGCCTATACGTCCAGGAGTGATAATCAGACTTATTGGAAACAGTATATCAACATCAGAAATATTTATAAAAATAAGATTGTACAAGCAAAACAAAAATTTTATAAAAACAAAATTAAAGCTTGTGGAAGTGATCAGCGTATACTATGGAAAAATATTAAAAACTTAGTTCTTAATGAAAATGAGCATGATGTAATTTATAAAATTAATTTTAATGGTACAACTACGAAAAATGTAATTCAAATTTCGGAGGAATTTAACAAATATTTTATTGAAAGTGTTAAAGAAATACATACTTCCATACAAAATGTACAATATAGGGATAACATTAATGTAATTCATAATAGATTAAATTTTCACTTAGTAACGGATGTTGAATTTAAATTAACGCTTAAAAGTATGAAAAAGAAGAAAGACTTTAACGGATTAAATATCCAAATGATTTTACATTCTCTTTCAATAATAGGATCTCATTTGTTGAATATAATAAATTGTCCAATAGTGACTGGTGTATTTATTGAAAGCTGAAAACAATCAGTTATAGTTCCAGTAGCGAAAGATACTACTAAAAACTACGATTAAAGATTGTTGATTAAATTTGAATTAACAAACTAGAAATAAAAAATTGTATTAACAAAAAAAAAAAAAAACAAAACAATAAATTTTTAATGAAGATAATTTGCTTATTCTAGAAAAATGGTAAATAACAGAATATTAAATTAGTAAATATTATAAACTTTAGTTGACTTGATAATCAAATAAACCTTAGGTTATAAACTTCCATTAAAAATAAAAAATTAATGACACGAATATAGACAGTTCTTTAAAGAATCTTTTGTTAATAGGAAATTAATATGGGATTTATATTTATTAGATAAACACATCATTCTATTGATCGGTTCATGTTTACTATAATTAGTTCGGTGAAATTGAAAATTGAAAATAGTAACTGATCTTAACCTGGAATTGGAACAAAAACTTAAATTGTCATTTAATTGGGAAGACAAAATATTTCCTTTAATCAGTCTATTTCCATTAATCACTTAGGAATATGATATCAGCAACTTCACGCCGGTTTTCCAAGGAATCCGGTTTGTGGATATATAAAAATGATATAAAGAATGATTTAACATTTAGTAAGGTTGCACTATTTGCTGATGTTTGCCTGATTTACATAGCAGGGAAAAATTTTAGAGAAATCGAAAATAAATTAAATGAGGATCTAAAACATCTGTATAGTTATAGTTATAGATAAATATAAACAAGTTAAAATTGAACGTAAATAAAACTAAATGTAAGATTTTTAACTCCAAACATAATCCAATTATCAAAATAGTTAATGAACAAATTGAGGTAGTAAATAGCTTCAAATATTTAGGATTTATAGTTGATAACAGATTAAATTTTCAACAACATATCAATGGAATTTGTAATAAAATAGCTAAGAAAATTGTACGACTACGTAAGGACTACGTAATATAGTTGATCAAAACACAGTTATTCTGTAATACAACGCACTAATACTTCCCTATTTTGATTACTCAGCATCAATTATCTTCTGTGCTAATTCAGAATTTATCTCAAAGTTTCAATTCTTCAAAGTAAAGGTATGAGAATAGTTTTTAATTGTGACAAATACACTTCGACATCGCAGAGAAAATTCAAGGCTTAATTGGATGAGTGTAAACGAGAGAGCCATTTTTAAGATTTTTGTATTTAAAATTAAAAACAATCTTTTACCTCAATACTTAGCAAAAAATCTAACATATATCAGGGAAGTAACAAACTATAATCTTCCGAATTCCAGTGATTTCAGACTGCATAGATTCAATAAGGTAGCAACGCAAAATACAGTAATGTTCAGAGGAGTTTAAATTTTTAATGAGTTGCCGACTAAAGTAAAATTAGAAAGAGATATAAATAAATTTATTAAATAATTAAAAGAATTTATATTTGAAGTATTTAATTTTCTAGTTATTCTAAAATATTAATTGATCTTTTATACTAGGGAATATTATAAATAATGATTGTAGCAGTTCAATAAGGTTTTTTCTTTGTAATACTTTTCTAATTATATAATATATAACTATAAACTTTAATTATAGTAAACTTAATTAACTTCTAAGCACTATTTAATAATTAAAGTAAATGAAAATATTATTTTCTTTTTGTAAAAGTTTATATTAAACTAATAAATGAATAATAATATATAGTAAGTATGGTATATATTGGCAAATAGCCCCACCAGAGGACACAAATTCTAAACTAAAACAACAATTTTAATAAAAATAACATTTTCATACTTTATTTTTCATCCATTTATTTTGCCTTTTTGTTTTCTTGTTGGAAGTTGCCATATGTATCAAAAAATGTAAGTAGGATGCACTTTAGAGTTGGATACAATATCAAGTTGCGTTTTGATAATTTGTTTAGGGGGAGTTTGGAAGTGGCAACCCCCAGAATTTTAAAAGTTTTGTTGTTAAAATATGTATGTAAAAATATAATTAGGAAGGACTTTAGAGTTGGCTACAAAATCAGATTTATGCGCTTTTTTCAGAATATTTTTATATATGTATATGTATATACAAGAATCTGAATTAGGAGCGATTTTAGAGTTCGATTTAAAATCAGGATTTCCGCTTTTTTCGGAATATTTATATATATTATAAATATTAAAATTATGTATATATATATATAAATATACCAAATTCTTAATCAGGAGGGATTTTATAGTTGGGTAAAAGTTTGTGATAGTAAATAAGGTTTCATAGGCATTATAAGTGTTATAAATTTGCTGTTATATACTTATCAAATTATAATATATTTAATATTCAGTTCATGTAATAAATTCCTTAAACACATTGCTACTTTCGTTGCATCTGTTAAACCCATGTACTCTGCTGCAGCACTTGAGAGAGCAACAGTTTTTTGTTTGATAACCCCCCAAGATATTGGGCATTCGCCCTATTTAAAAATGAAACCTGAGTATGATTTCCGATTTAAATATTTTACAATTCCTTTTACTGCATTCCAGTTTAGGTATCCAAAATTGTTGTTGAACTGACAGTTGAGTAGTGACAGTTATATAAAATAGTAATCCAATAAGGTTCTGATACATAGTTTTATAGAATGGTATCTTTTCTTCCTCAGATGTTGGGCGCATTTCTTTAGATAACCTAACATTTTTAACTACACAAATTGGGTAAGTTTTAAATATGAAATCGCAAACAATATTAACCTAAGAATAAATTTACAATCAAAAGAACAATTAGATCTAGAGTTAGAAGGCTTTATTAATATAATTCAAACTGCATGGAATAATACAAGAATGATTGAGTATAGGTCAGCAGCAAATAATTATCCTTAAGAGATAACTGATTTAATATCAATCAAGTATCAAATCAACAATCAAATCAAAAATAATCAGAACAATCAAATCAAAAAACATAGCAACAATCTCGTCACCCTGATGATAAAAAGATTTTGAACAGATGTCCGCAATCGCTTAAAAAGAAAATTCAGATTTTAAAATCAGTATCGTATGAAAATTATATAAAAAGCTTATCGACAACAAAAGAAACAAATTATTCGTTGTGGAATGTAACGAAGAGTGTAAAAACACCGATAAAGCACACCCTGTTTATGAAGTCAGACAGCAGTTGGGCAAAACATAATAAAGAAAAAGCCGAATTATTTGCAGATCATTTAGAAAATAATTTTCAAACCAAACGAAATAAAATCAGATCTTTCTTTAGTAGAAGATATTATAATAGGAGAAGACACTATTACTCCATTTACATAAGAAGAAATTAGTGAAGAAATAAGAATACTAAAGTTAAATAAAGCCCCAGGTTTTGATCTTATAACAGGCGATGTAATAAAACAGCTTCCACAAAAAGCTCTAAAGTTTTTAATAAAAATCATAAATGCAGCAATAAAAATTGAAGTATGTTCCAAGCGCTTGGAAAGTATCAGAAGTTATTATGATAGCAAAACCAGGAAAGCCATTATATGAGGCAAAATCTTATAGGCGAATATCTCTGCTACCAATTATGTCAAAACTTTATGAGAAATTAAAGGGTTAAGCCTATTATAGAAAATAGAAATTTAATTCCAAATCACCAATTTGGATTCAGAGCCAAGCATGCAACAATTGACCAAATAGAATAACAAATATTCTAGAAAAAGCGTTCTAAGAAAAACAAATATGCTCTATAATATTTCTAGATGTAGATTTCTAGATATAGCGCAAGCGTTTGACAAAGTTTGGTACGAAGGATTATTATTTAAATTAAGGAGATTGATACCGTTACTATTATTATGTCGAGATACTCGAATCATGTTAGTCTGAAAGATTATTTAGAATTAAACAAGAAGAAGAGTACTCTACACGAAGAGAAATAAAAGCAGGTGTGCCTCAAGGCAGTATTCCATGTCCTATACTGTACTTGCTTTATACAAGTGATCTACGAGAAGTAGAAAATGTAACTGTAGCAACATTTGCTGACGATACTGCAATATTGGTAGTAGGATCAAATATTGACGAAGTTACAAGAAAATTACAGAAAGCAAGTGAAAAAGTATGTTATTCGACGAACAAATGGAAAATGAAACTTAATGAAAGTAAATATGTTCTGTTCGAAAAGGGATTCTATGTTCACGTAATCTAGATTTAGAAGCCACAACTTCACTTGTTTGTAGAATGCATTTAGAGAACTGATTTTACGTATGTTAAGCGGCAATTTATTAAATATAGGATATGAAAATATAAAATTGAAGTTACGCAAAGTAGTAGTTCGAAAGTGTGGTATCGGACATAGTGGATTGTAATTGTTACGTAGATTATACCTATCTACAATCCTTAAATTAAAGTATCCTGATCTTCTGAAAAATGTTTTTAAGACAAAATAAGTATCTTAAAGGAGGGATACTTAAATGAACAGCTAAGTTGAGAATCTATGTTCAGGCCTAAGTATTTAAAATTGAAACTGCTTCGATAACAAAACAACTGGGGCTACATTTTTCTAAGAAACAGAACTAATCTTGGCAGTTACCATATATCATTAAAAATTTTAAAAGTTTTGCACTCAATGATAAACAAGATTTATTTCCGGTTGATTTTTGCTATTCAAACTTAAAAACATGACTTTAGTTTTATTACTAATGTTCAGTTTATGTTGGGTAAACCACTTTTTGAGCATATCTACATCAAAATTGATGCCAGAAATAAGATCCAAATAGCTGTCTGTACCATAGGTAAAACCAACATCATCAGCCAAAGCTGTTAGCAGCCCTTTAAATTGAAGTTTAAATAAAACATTGATGTATATAAGAAAAAAAATTGGTTCCAATACAGAGCCTTGTGGCACCCCTAAGGTAATCTTCTTAGGATTGCTGAGTATGTTTCCTATTTTGACCATTTGCAATCTATTATTCAGGTAAGACGAAAACCAGTTTTACATAAAACCTTTAGTACACACGAATTCTAATTTTTTAGTAAGATTTTATGGTTTAAATTTGGTTGTTATTTTTAAAGTCATTAAAAATAACAACCAAATAATTCTTCGCCTGAACTTTAACAACAAAATGTATATGATCCAAATTGAAAAGGTAATATCATAAGTAAGCAATTGGAAATAAAGCATCAAATTACCAATAACTTTTCCATATTACAATAGCCATACAACCAACTTAGTAGAGTCACATGTTACACAAATCGAACACAGCAGTTACTCCTTCAAAAGCCAAGATATAATAAATAATTCTGACATAAACTATATTATTAAATCATTAAAAATTAACAAATCCCCAGGCTTAGACGACATTTCAACTTTTTGTATAAAAAAATTCCCCAAAAATGTAATTAATTGCTTAGCATGTATTATTAAAAGCTTAGAAATTGGGTATTCCAGATGACTGGAAAACATACAAGATAATTCCAATTCTAAAGCCGAATAAACCACCCAATCAGCCTAATAGTTATCGCCCAATTAGTTTATTAAAAACGTTCTCAAAAATATTTGAAAAATTAATAAAAGAAAAAATTGTATGTAATGCCCAATTTGGTTTTAGAGCGGAGCATAACACGCTATACCCGCTTCTTAGAATTAAAAAACTTTGACAAAAATCATCTTTATCAATATCAAAGGAATCAATAATCTATTAAGTACACAATTACGGCGAAGTGAGTTTTCACAATTATATAAAAGATGGTATTGTTTTTAGCACATTTCCAAAAAAAATTTGAAAAAATGTGCTTATTAGTTTCACTCTGTCCGTCCGTCCGTCCGTCCGTCTGTTTACAAAACTTCTACACCGTTAAAGATAGAGAAAAAAAATTTTAACCATAGGTAGGTCTCATAAAAAAAATAATTTTGTGGAACAACTTTTTCATGTAGCCCCCCCCATTACGGAGCTACAGCCCCTCAAACTTTGAAAAAGCCCTATTTTTAAATGCATATATCTTATGTTCTGCTTAAGATTTTTTCAATCTGAAAACGTCACTCGACAGGTATTTTTTTTATCTTTGTAAATTTATATCAAAATTATACAAGTTTTTTAAATTTAGTATTTAAATTAACCGTTATGTGAAAACCAAATTTTGCATGATTTTTCTACTTTCATAACTCCGGCACGCTTCTAGATAGAAACTTGAAATTTGAGGCAAGAAAGAACTTTTAGAATTAGTATAAGTTTGCTCAGAAAATTTTTTCGGACCACCCCCTCTTTAAGAGTTATTACGCCTCAAAAATTGAAAATTTGCTATTTTTAGACACCTGTAACTTAGGCACCTGTACAAATTTTGCTTCGGCAAGACATGAAAATTAAAGGTTCAATAATACACTTTTATTTGTGTTAACGGCTTTTCTTAATTGTAAAAGATTGCGGAGTGACGATCCCTCAAAATTTCAAAAATGTCCTATTTTCACATTTTTTCCTATTACATGAAATTTTCAAATTTTTGTGTAAGTCACACTTCTAAATAGTTTGTATTGAGTTTTGGAAATGTGCGCTTTTAAAAACCATTGGTTTACATTCTACCTTGTTTACCTTTATAAATCAACCAGAATTTTTTTACGTTAACTTTTTCTAATACATAGTTATGTTTTCAATTGATATTGAATAAGGCTAAAAATATGAATTGTGTAAGGAATGTATATGGATAAGAATGTAAAGTTTTTGTCCTTTAAATATGTATGTACTCATTTTTGATTAAATACTGTACAGAAATGTCAATATGTTTTCTAATTTAATTGCAGGAGAGTTATCAACAAGCAAAAATTCTTATTCAACCAAAAGTTGAAAAGTAAAATCCTCCACACGCCAAAGAATTGTAAATCCTTTTGAACGTTTGCTAAAAGTTTGAAAGAAGATACTAAAGGGTTTTCTTTCCCACCACTTGTTGATATATATACAGAAAAATTGTATCAGATTCTAAAGAGGAGGCGAACAGTTCTCCTTCAACTCAACACTGTCTCAGTCAACTCAAAAGTCATCATCTGTCCCAGAAGTTGACTGTTCTTTTTTAAAACTTCTACGTAATCTTTTCTACCTTTCCTTTACTCCTGGTATACATCCTACCCAATGGAAGGTTGAGTATTTGTTCCTATTCTCAAAAAAGGTGACAAAAACGATTACTCAAATTACCTGTCTATTGCTATTCTTCGGTCCTTTCCAAAATAATGGAAGGAGTTATCAACCAGAAACTTCTGAAATACCTGAGTAGCAAAGGCTTGCTTCATGATCGACAATACGGGTTCAAAGCCCGTCGTTCAACCGGTGATCCCATGACATACCTTTGCAAAAAACTTAATATCAGTCTCCACCACTCTGCTAAAGCTTTCATAGTAAAGCATATTTGTAAAGCTTTCGACCGAGTTTGGCGTGATGCTATAATGTCAAAATGCAAAGCACTAGGTCTAGATTAGGGTTTTTCTAAAATGGATTGGAGATTTCCTTTGGAATCGTACGATTCGTGTTCTAGTCGATGAATATTCATCTGACAAATATAAAATAAATGTTGAGGCCCCGCATGGATGAGTTTTAACTCCTACACTCGTCTTAATATTTATTAATGACCTTCTTTCAATAACCTTTAATCCAATTCACGGTTTCGTAGACGACAGCACCCTTGTAGCTTCCTATGAATTTCATAGCCGCTGTAACGTTAACCATCAGATTACCACAACAGCTAAAATTTCACTATCAGTGAACTAAATATAGATTTAGCAAAAATCCAAAAATGAAGAGAAGTCAATAGTGTTGATTTTAACACCACAAAAATCAATGCTGTTTGATCTTGCGAAAAATCGCAACCTCGATACCGAATCTGGTATTTCAAGGTGAAGCTCTGCAACACTCAACGGCCTTAAGCATTTTGGGTATTGAGCTGAATCAAAAATTGATTTGGTCAAATCATATTTTTGGTATATCCAAAGATGCAGCTAAGTGCTTGGGTTTTTTGTTTTGCTGCAAAGCATACTTCTCCCCTTCTGACCTTCTTAATATTTATAAAACGTACATTAGGCCGAAAATGGAGTATAATGCATTAATGATCCCAGTGTTCATACAGATCCAAATGTACAGTTCATAATGATCCCAGAGTACAGTTTGGTCATTCACCTTATTTTATAGATACCTCGTAGGAGTAAGCATCTGTTCTAAAGAAATTAAACAAATAATGCCTCCACTGAAAGTTTTCCAGCGCGAAACAAGGAGTGTAACAGCTGGTCATCGCTACACAGTAGAGCTTTCAAAATGGCGTAACACAGCTTGTGGAAATTTGTTTGTCATGCACACGTCGCGGATTTGGAACCATATACCATCCTACCCCATCCCATCCATCTGAATCCCAAAATTCCCTAATCTTTATCTTCCCAAAAATCCTTCTTACATCCTTATCCCTAAAGCCAAACTATACATTTTGTATTAACGATCCCGTTCTGAAGTTTGGTTTAAAAGGGTGATGGTATTTAGTTGGTTAAAGTCCAATACTACATACTAGTTACTTAAAGTCCAAGGTATATTTTCAATCTGCAAATGCCAAACCATAGCTGACTTTCAAACTTTATAAATATATATAAAATAAATATGTGGCTTTGTGAAACTCAATTTTTTCAAAAATTTGAATCCCTTCTATCTTTCAACCCGTTTAACTGCTGTAAAGGATCGTTTAGGAGCTGTAAAAGATCAAAAACTGAAATTTTTTTGAAGTAATATACAAAAATTAAAGTTAATAATTTTTCTTAATAATATACCTTATAATTGACGAAAGTGTGATTTGATTTTTCTCAATTTTTATCTTATTGTTTTCATTATTTATTTGTATTAATAAAATACGTAATTTTCATTATTATAAATTTATTTTTCAATAGATATATCTACTAAGCTTATTATGGAATATTTTTTAATTTTAGAAATGGGCTTTTTTCAAAAACTTTTAGTTTTTTTCATTACTTGTAATATGTTTATAAATATATAAACATAAGTAAAAGAAACATATAAATTCGTGTTGTTATGAAGGTAGATAATATTATATACAATAAGCTTATTTATAAAATATTTTTTAGATTAATACAAAAATATAGAAAACATTTCATGTAACTATATGTAAAATACATTATATGCGCAATATACATGCATATGTTTGTATGTATATTTAAATCATGGAAAAACCTTATCATTCAAGGGCAAAATTTTAAAAATCAATTTACCAAATACCAATGTGAACAGAAAAATAAAAAGTTTTTCATATTTTTTTTTTATTTTCTCTATATGTATTATATTTATTATACCAATATAAACATAATATGTATAATGTATTTTCTTATGTTGGCATTGTATTTTTTATGAGGGAATTTTATTGTTTGAAAACGTATTTTTGTATTTCTTACACCGTGTTAAAGAATAATTCAAAGACGAAAAATAAAGGAGATGCCACTTTAAATATTATTTCAGGATAATCTAAAAAAAAATATATAAAAATATCCTTGTTTTAAGATATTATTTTAAGATATATGTACATATATTATGCATTAGAATATGTACATAAAAGTAGTCAAGAGTGTCCTATATGTATGTACATACATAATTTTATGTATTTTAACTTAATAAGTGATTTTATATAGCTACTTATTTAATGTGTGGGTAGGTACATAATGGTTTTTCTTTTCTTATTTTTTTTTAAATATGTACATAGTTTTATTTTTTAATTTGCAGAATATACTTATAACTTCTTAATTAATAATAAATTAAGTTACATTTTTACCCACCGCATACATTAATGTATAAGGTAGGTATTGTTTTCATACTAAAAATTTGTACCCGAGATTTTGGAAAATATGCACTACTCCGGTGGAGAAGGCTCTAAAATTTTTTTAGCCTGATGTGAGTGTGTGTGTTTGTTTGTGTGTGTGGATACGTGTGTGGGTATGGCTGTGGGCACGTCCACGTGTATAGCATAAACGATTGAGCGGAATTTTTTGCAATTTCATATTTAAGGTTTTGACGCAAATATCTCGGATTGATAAGCTTTTGGAGCATATCGGACAACCGCAAGTGGTAGTTTACTAGCAAACTTTTTAAGTTTTTTACGAATATTTTCTTTTTATTAAGAAAAAGTTTTACACAAGTAAAGAGCAAGAACTTTGCCATAGAACATTTTTTGATCCGACTAACTTTAACTTTTATTTAATTTTTTTTCTAAGTCCAAATTTCATACATACTTGATACGTATATTAATTATAACACATTTACATAATAATGTAAATCCCTCTGTTCACACTTAGGTGCATTCTGCAATTGTAACTTCTTCATTCTCTTTCCCACTTTCTCGTTTCTCCTAAAAAAAGCTTTAAAACGAATTTATGCGAAAAAAAAACGACGAAAAAGTATTTGCAACTTTTTCAACCAAAATTTAGCGGTTGAACCAATTGTAAGTCACCAATACATGTAAAACAGCAATAAAAAATTTTATCAGGTCAAAACAATTTTTATGATTTCACTAAATCATTCTATATTGAAGTGATAATATTAACGCACACATATAAAGTTGTAATTGCAACTGACAACATAGTGTGAACGCAGAGAGCTTTTGCAATTACATCTACCAATTGCAATTGCACTATAGTGTGAACACGGGCAATGGATGCAGGATGTATGAATGAATGTATATTTTACGATTTCATTGCTTATTATTTTTATTGAATAAAACAAAATGTTGTTAAATTATTAGGAGTTATTTTGCTTTGATATAAATTATTATGTTCGTGCAGTGGCGGTCGGTCCTGTGATGGAGGCAGCCGTTTTGGTTGTATGTATTTATATATTTCCAGGTTTCTTATACCGACCGATTGACGATTCTCAAAGAATTGGTGAAAATTGTTCCATTAATTAGATAGTTTAAATATAATTTAGAGCATATTTTCGCATAAAGCTGCAAATGATAATAATATAATATAACCTTCATTTATAAAATGTAAAATTAACTAAACGGTTAATACCTAATGGGTTGGCAGGAAGTAGTTACATTCATACATAATATGTAGCATCAAACTGATGAATAAATAGTACATAACATATGTACATAATTTTTAATTTGTTAAATATCATATCGTGGCCTGATATACCTTGGAAATTATTTTGAGATATTGATAAGTTTAGTACTATTTAATTCTATGTACATATTTTTAGATTAGCATTTCCTTATCTTTAATTTCATTTATTTTATCTATTTAGTTTTTACTACAGTAAAATAATATGGTTCAAACTGTCGAGAAAACAACTTAATATTATACAATAAGCGACTTAATCAAATAATTGATAAAATAAGTTTGAATAATATTAGGAAATAAAAAGACATCCAAAAATTTCTTAATTTCTTTGAAAGTAAATAATTATTAATTTCCCGCCAAATATATTATTATTTCTGATTGTGTATATGAATATATAGTTAAAAGTACAGATTTAATTGCAATAAAAACGAGGAAGAGTACAGTAGAGTAGACTATGTCAACTCTGGGATACCCGTATAAACGTAATATATTCTCTTTCTATATAACTTGATCATCTTTTAAACAATTTCAGGTATTTTAGTACCGACGTTATAACTACCGAGATATATTTATGTAAATTATGTAGTTGTATGACAGCTACCCAAATCTATTGCACCAGTACAACCAAATTTTACAGAAGTTGTTACCATAAAACTTGATCCATATTTGGAAGATTGCAGACGCCTAGTTCCATTAAGTTCCAAGAGATGGAAGAAGTCTGAACCGGCTGCTCTAGATCAACAAAATTTTACAAAAATTGTTGACATGTAACTCGACACCTCTTCATAAAATTTCAGATACCTAGCTTCAATAGACACTGAGTTATTTTCATTTAAACAGGGAAGTTGTATGGCAGCTACTCGAACTCGGCGGCTGAAAAAGCTGGATTTAAATAGCAAAACTAACAATTTTGCAAAAGTGACGTAAAAAAAATTTAGCTTCCTAGCTCCTTTATTTGTTGAATTATCGTGGGGACGGACTGACGGACGTATAAGGCTTAATCGACTCATAATTCGATTCTGAGCTGATCCATACCTTTTATACTATATCTAGCTGGACTCCTTTAAGATGTCACAAACGTAATGGCAAATTTATTATACCCTTGAACATAGTTCATACGGGTATAAAAATGAAAGCATGGCAAGGCGCATGTTATATAAATCAAAAAATAATGACGTAAATTTTATTTGTATAAGTAAAATGGTAAAAATTAGTATATGTCGAAGTAGCTATACTTAATATTTAATATATTAAAATATAATTATACATACACATAATAACATTTATAGCGTCATTTATTTTTAAAACTAGTTATGACGACGGCACTTCTGAAAACAAAGTAAATACATATATATATATATATTTTTTTTTTTTTGTTTTTTGTGTTGGTGTTATTTTATTTTCTGTATGTGTACTAAAATCGACGTCACTAATTAAAAATCAAAATTTTTCAAAATTATCGTGTTTCTCTTAGTATATTTTTAAACTTTATGTGCTTATGTGCTGTTAAGAAAAAGTAAAAACTAATAGTTGCAGTAGAAACAGTTGTATTATCTTATGTCCTTCGCTTAATAATAATTGTATTAAATTATTAAATAAAAGTGTTATTGTTAAGTATGAGAATTTAAATTTACATTATAGATGCATAGGTACACATATAAAAAAAAAATTTTTAAATATGAAACAACTTAAAAAAAGAAGTTTGCCGATTTTAATTTTAAAATGTCATATCGTAACATAAAAATAAATAATTTATTTATAGGTTGAGTTTGTTCTAATAATTAAATTTGTAAAGATTTATTTAAAGGCATATAACAAGATTTCAAAGTAATTATCTACATTCGAAAAGTTACTTTGATGAAGAAGATTTTAATTCAAAACTCAGAATGGTATATTATGTACATATGTGCAATTATTTACCAAATAAGATTTTATTTAAAATACCTATATGGTAAATAACATTATTTAAAAAAAATCCTTAAAAAAACAAATTATTCAATTCAATTTATTTAACCAAATATTTAAATTACAAGTACAATTTTCTTATATTATAAAATTGTCTGAGAATTAAGGCATAATATATGTATGTACATATATGTATAGCTAATGAATTTTTAAATAAATGATAAAATAAAGACAGTGGAAAAAATGTATTATGATATAGTAAACAGTAAAGAAACCATATTCTTTTCAACAAAACAACTTAAAACACAAAAATTTGTGAAATTTATTTATTGTCATAAACATAAATTTTTAATCGGCTCAATTTATTGTTGAAAATTTTATTACTTTACTATAATATACCATACCATATATCTACGTACATCTATCTACGTACATCTAATTCTAATAGAAGACGATTAGACGACTAGAAGAAGATTAATTAACACAAAAATTAAAATTTTAAAAATTTAAAAATCTTTATTTTAATTTGTTTTGCATTTTAAAATTGAACATGTGATACAAAAACTGGGCATAACACAATTCAGTTATAACTGAACACAAACAATCACTGAATTATGTACTCGTATAAATAAATATAATTTAAATAACAAACTAAATCATATAGAAGAGAATACAAAATATTCTTTTTACTAATTTCATTGCTTTTTGTAAATCTATTATACATATTATGTGTTAGTCAAATATTATAATGACGTCATTAAAGAAAATTTACTATCTAAAAATATTTACAAAAATATATAAGAATATTATATATTATCTTTTGCTTATGTATGACGCCATCTTTAATAAAAAGTTATATTTAAACTCAGGATAAAATTGGCTCCTACCTATAAAAATGTATTGTACATATGTATATGTATGTACGTATAATTGTATAAATAAAATAAATTATTTTAGTTGCATTTGAACTGTTTAAGAAGCCAATTGTATTATAAAGCAAAAATAATAATATCAAATTTTAAAAATATAAATTTATTTTTCTAAATAAAAGTATATAATTTAAAAAAAATATTTTAAATACCTATTGAAAAAATATTCCTAAATGTAAGTTTATAGTGTTAAAAAGTGTGTAAGTGTTTTTCGATAAAATATTATTTATGACAATATTAATTTTACTTTATACAAAAGGACTTTTTTTATGTTTTGTAATTTATAAGATAACAAAAATATTTATGTGTAATCAAAAATAAACCTAGTGAAACAATGACATCATATTTTTGAAAAAGAATGATGTAATTAAAAATAAAACAAATATTTAAAAGATTTGAAAAACAAATTTAATATAAATATAATTACGTCATTGTTTTATATTTACTCTCGCCAATATTGATTTTTATTTTTTTCAATTTGTCTTAAAAAAAACATGTTAGAATAAGAAATGAAATATATGTATAATAATCTATACCGGCATAACTGTAGCGCGTACTATACTAAAGTGACATCATCGTAACATAACATAGAAAATTGTTAACCGGTATTTCTATTAATTCTTATGTCTATGATATTATATTATGTTTCATCTTATGTATAAAATTGGAAATAACCATCCAAATAATACCTTTTTATTGTTTTATACATACATCGGCATTTTTTATAAATATTAAAACCATTGCGTCATTGATTGCTACGAAACTTTGACGCAAATAATTGCTACGAAACAGTGACTTCATCAATAGACACCACAATTTGTATTATGCATGTAAAACATAAGAAAAATCTTAGGAATGCCTATGTTTTTTAAAACAATGACGTCTCAATAAAAATTTCGAAATAATGACGTGGTTTATTAACGTATACTATTACCGAAAGAAAAATATAATGACGTCATTATTTTATGTATACTTCAAACATTTTAATTGAAAATAGTTATTATAAACAAGGAAAATTTATGCTTTTATATTGCCGCAATTCACGAAAATGTTTTAGTTGCATTTGAAGAATGACTGAAACTAGATGGTTAAAAGAAAATAAAAATTAAAAAAATCTAAAAATAAACATACGATAAAATAATAAATAATAAATAAAATTGAATGAACTGTTATTAAAATATATATTTTATAAGAAAATTTAAAAACTGAAGAATAATCGAATAAGGTGAATAATTTAAAAAAAAAAATTAAGTAATTTAATTATTTATGTTATTAGTGCCCTGTTTCGAATGGTGATTTATAGTTACTATTTCAAATTTAATATTAATATGTATTAGTTCAATTAAAGTTTAAAAAATCAAAATACCCTATTTGTAGGCATGCAAAAAAAACTATTAAATTCAATTTTTTTAAAAAAGTGATTAATAATTTGTTTTATTCAGATAAATATTTAAAAAAATTATTTTATATAAGTACATTATAAAAAAGCAATTAAAGTTAATGTATTTTTAGCAATTTAAAATAAAGTTATTTTGAGAGCTATTGGTCTATTCATGCATATTATTAAGTTCAATGTATTGAAAAAAATATAAATCTAAGAACCTAAATTTTAGTATATCTGGAAAGAAAATTAAATATCCTGAAAGGAGAAGTTTCAATCCAAGCAAATCTAACTAATTTTAACATTGAAAATGTGAAACTGGTATTCTCTCCAAGTTTTTATGTTATTTTTTATACAGTTTTTTAATAAGAATAAGGATATACCTATATATATATATATATATATATATATATATATATATGAGATGTATTTCATATCTATATATATGAACTTGAATCTATATATATATATTTCTAAAAGGATATAATAAAATGCTATAAGAATGTAAGTGAAACTAAGCAATTGTATTTATCTCTTAAATCGTATTCCAATTTCTAACAAGTAAATTTTTCAGATATTTCATAAATAAAAATGTTCATATACACATGTATACTCATTTCATTTATAATTAAAAAAAAATACTAAAATAAATTAATTAAATTTGGTAATAAGTTTTCAACTATTGAAACTATAAATATATATGTACATATATATACATTCATATAAGTTAATACGTATAGCTATTAATGATAAATTCCTTTAAACAATTTATCTTTACTAAAACAAGGACTACTAAGACTAGTAAGATTTGACTTATCCTACATATCTTATCAACTTATTTTAATTTATCTCATAAGAATTTTTTACTTAATAAAGTTTTAAAATATTTATCTTCTGTAAATCCCGGTCCTGATAGTGCTTCAGCTATTATATTAAAAATGTGTTCACATTCTTTAGTTTTTCCTTTGTCTATTCTTTTCAACAAGTCTTTGAAAACGGGGGTCTTTCTCAATTTATGAAAACTTCTTTTATTAAACCTGTTCATAAAAAAAATTCTAAAAGTATGATATCTAATTATCACCCAATTGCAATCTGTCTCATATTTCTAAATTATATTTTAAACTCATGATATATATAATCACATTTACAATTATTGTATAAATTTCATTTCCCGTAATCAACATAGATTTTTAAAATATAGATCCACCGTTAAAAACTTCGTAGAATCGGCTTCATGCTTTCTTAACACTATGGAGACGGGAACTCAATCAGATGTTATTTATACTGATTTAAGTAAAGCATTTATACTGCCACACTCTGTGATTCTATTTAAATTAAAAAAATTAGGCTTTCCTTGTTTTCTCTTAAAATGGATTAATCCTATTTAGTCAACCGAAGTTATAATGTCAAATTTAGAAATGTAATTTTAGATTCTTTTATTTCTAATTCATTCTAAATCATTAATCTTAATCCTACGGACTGTAATTTTAATGTCATGCGAATTAATAAACACTCTTTATTTAATGATTTGGTTGTACTCTTTGATAATAAACTTACGTTTATTGACATTATGATAAAATTATTAATAAAGCTAATTCGTTAGACTTTATTCAAAGATGGTCTAAAGAATTTAATGATCCATACATTCTTACATCATTATATACCTCCTTGGTTCGACCTAATCTTGAACATGCAAGTCCTGTTTGGTCTCCATTACATAATTTACATATAAATAGAATCGAAGTTGTTCAAAAAATATTACAAAATATTATTTATTTTGTTTCTATCATATATTATATATATATATTTTTTTTTAATTAAACTTTATTTTGATCCTTTTTTACAATCTTAAAATTAACTTAGCCTATAAAAAAAAGTTTGTAAAAAACAGCTCTTAATATTATTGTAATTAACATTTAAATTTGAAACAATTTTTATGTTAATGTGTTTCTCAATTTTTTTAACTTATTTAAATATAGATTGAATATTTTGTTTTAACAATATTTTTGTATTAAAAAAAACTAGGATTATAAAAAAATCAATATTAAATTTATATTATATATTATATATTATTTTTATATTATATATTGTATATTTGCACTATATTTGGTAGCAAGGACGATTTGTTTTCAATTAATAAAACTTGCTACCTGTGCAGGATTTGAAGCTGCCCTCTGTTAATAAGCGACGTCCTTGACCATTAGGCCACGGAGGCCCCAGGGAATTTTCATATTTTATTCGATTTTCATATTTTAAAATTGATAATTGCATACTTTAAGGCTTTAGTTTTTCATAATATTATTTTTTTCGTAGATATGTATGTACATAATATAATATCGTACAATTAAATACTATTTAACTTTTTAACTAACTAATTATTAATTTACCTACTATAAACATATGTATATGTTATATTATATTATATTATATTTCGAGTATTACACAAATAATTTTAAATGATTTTATTCAATTATACTTAATAAATATAATTAAATTAATTTAATTCAAACATAATTAATAAAAATGTTTAACATGCTTTATAATATTCTTACCAGATTTATAGAATTATTCAATATCAATGTAATAATAATAAAATAGATTATATCTAAAATTATTGTCATATATATTTTATTTATCATTCATTTTTAATTCTTACAAATTAAATGTAAAACATCATAAACACTAACATTTGGAGTAAAATAAATATTGAAAAGCAATTTAAAAATAAGTCTTATACAAACATACATACATACATATATGGCCGTATAAAACCAAAAAAAAATAATACATATGTATTAAAATAATTAATGAGAACTATATACGAGTATAACATATATTTGTACATATTTATTATTACATGCATGTGTTTTCTGCCCACCGCCCATCGGCTGACTGCTAAATAAAATATATTGGAAAAAAAAATTAAGGAATGAAAAATTTATAGCAAATAGGATATACATACATATATAATATATTAAAACTATCGATCATATACTATAAAAAAAGGTTTATATCATATTAAATTTTATTTTCATATGTTACATAAATCACTTAAATATTTTGGTCTTAATTCTTTAAGTATTTTAAGATATTTTACGTTTTTAAAAACAAATCCAAAACAAGATAACAATCAAGCAAATCTCGTCATTATCATATGTTTCATTTCATTATAATTTATAAAAATATATTCATACATACATATTGGCAAGCAGTCAGTGCTGCCATACATATATACTTAGTCAAGTATCAAGATTTTGTTTTTTTTTCTTATTGTATAGTTATGTATTGACATCTATAATATACATAAATATATTTTCTACCTACCTCAGCAAATGTGTACATATATGTACGTCATTTTGAAATAAATATTTTGGTTATAAATAATATTTACTATACGAGATACATACGTCATTAAAAAATACCAATTATCGTACGTACCAGAGACCGAAGAACAAAAGCACTGAACAAAAGGATAAATATAGAAAATTATAAAATTTTCGCCATCAAAAATTGTTTTTATTATTTTATTTGAGCAACATATACAGACTATCTACATATTATATTATATATACATACTTGCATACATGTGTCTATAAGATATTTGTGCATATGTATCTCTTTTATTTATGTCTCTCTTTTTTTTATGTCCGTAACGTATTTACAATACAGCTAGCAAAATTAGAATAAAGATATAGGATAATTTTCTTTTATTTGAAATTTTAAAGTGCTAAAATATAGATTTAGTTTATGTGTGGTTAAACAGTAAAACAAAATCTGATTAATAAAAGAGTGATTTTACAAAAACTTTAAAAGAATGAAAGTAAATTATATGAAAAATTGTAATAATTAATTTGCTATAAATCCTATATGTACCAATAAGTTTTTTTTTAATAAGTTAAACTGTATGAAAAGGTCGCTTATTGCATTGTGCTTAATTTAAGAAATAACTTTAAATCTCAAGTCAAAAGTAAAATTTAATTTCGTTTAATTCTTATACATTCAAAAAACTTTATTCTATTATGTAATTTTTAAACAAATGCTATTTATTTAATTGTAAAATTTTTAACAAAAATTTTTTATAGGAATTTCTAATTCATTCTAAACGCTGTTTATCATTATTTTATTGCTGTTAATATTCTATTTTTAGTCATGTATAGACGTAAAAATTTCAAGATTTATTTTAGGATCTGATACATGTACCTATGTACATATAAATATTTTTATTTAGTTATTTTATATTGATAAGTATATAAAACATACATATTATATAAAATCAGATATTAATATGAAATAATAAAATTTTTTTTTATCGATTGATAGTTTAATCGTATGTAATAAGTTAAATATGCAAATTATTTACGATATATTATTTTTAAATTTTAGACATTCACGAGAGTGATTTCTTTAGTTTTTTATTTATTATATTTAATAAAATATGCAGAAATGTACAGAATTGAAACATAAATAAAAACAAATATACATATACATATGTAAATATTTAACCACAAAATAATAAAGGATTTTTTATAAATAAAACTAAAATTGTGGAAAATTATCCAGTTTTTAAAGATGTTGTTTTAACTACATTTCAGATATTAAAACAAAAAAATTTTATTAAAAACTGTACATTTCTCAATTTAGGATAAGAGAAAATAATTTTATTTGATTAAATTGTTAACCGAATTATAAAGCTATACATTCTACTTTTTAATTGTATTCAAGAACAAAAAACACATTTTATCATTGGAAAATAGGCTTTTCTAAGCTTTTCTAAGTGTTAATATTTTACTTTTTATGTAATATGCTTCATCATTGGTTTTAAAGTATCTATATATCTCATGTTTTATTTGAATACCAATAATCTAGAAAACTTTTTACTTTTTATTAATATTTAATACTTGTTATATTATATAAGATTAAAATAGATATAAAATAGATAGATTAAAATATTATAAGAGGTATTTTTGCATTAATTTAAATACATATGTACGTCTTAACAACTCATAATTACAATAAATGTTTTGAATTCAAATATTTTTAAAAGATAATCTAATTACAATATATTTTCCTTCCTATTCAAATATATAACTCTAAAAATTACATTTTCATAAATGTAGTTTTTTGTATTAATTAACTATTTTATCTGTAAATTTATAATTCATTTAACTCACTTAATTTGTATAAGTAATTAATACATATATGTATGTTAGTATTATGTATTGTTACTATTAATACTATATAGCACATATTTTATTTTTATAATAATGTTTAATTGAACACTATTTATTAATAATTGATTTATTAATTTTTTGTTACACGTTTGTCCTATATAGCTATTTTAAACATTTTACTAGAGACGAAACCAGTTTAATAATAATAAACTGCTCTATTTTTCATAGTTATATCATCAATGAGATTAAATAGAACATAGTTTGATTATAATCAATTGAGTAAATAGAAACGTAAATTTATGGACTATAGTTAATCTTTTTAATTAAAATAAAAATAGAAATATTTGTGGTGATTTTTTTTTTTATTATAGAAAACCAGATAAATAATTTATAATTTTATTTGTTATTAATGAGTTGGATCTTGTTAAATTTTCTGCATTATTACCTTTTAACACTAATACTTAATTTATTACAAAAAACTATTTAAGAGTTCAGTTTATTAAATTTCTAAGAAGAATTGAAGTGACTGCCAAATTAGAGTGTTTTGCAC